>OZ030009.1:141070113-142270113 GCA_964023405.1 Apodemus agrarius | reverse complement strand
ATTTGAGAAACAGAATCTTCTTGGTGGCATTTCAAATCTAGCATTTTACTCAAATAGACACTGTACAATTCAATCAATTGTTTAACAGAAACCAGGTAATGGGCCAGCAAGACTGACTCCACTAATAAGGTTGCTGAGAGTCCAAGTTCACAGATTTAAAAAAAAAAAAAAACAACTTAAAATCAACTGTGATTAGGTTTCAGGGGTGTGAATGAGTTCCACAATAAAGCAATTGGTAAAACGACCTTCAGAAAAAAAAGTAACAGAGGCATCAGGGTGTTCTAGAGATAGCTAAAGTCATTTGTGCCAGGAAGAATGACCTGTGAAAACTGCAAGAGTCTACTGGATGGATATATGCATGTCAAAGGACTCAGAGCCAGGGCCCTCTTCCACAAATTCAACATTTTCTGCGTGTAAGTGCATCAGGCCGCTGGTAGAGTAAGAACACAGAACTTGTTCTTCCTTCTCTAACTTATCCTAACCCCACAACTGATGCTATTTTCCAACAGGTTGAAAAGAGAGTGGGAAGTGATGAGATCATTCCAATGCTTTGATTTCTCTTGATCCACAAAAAGTTCTGGTCTTTTCTTAGAAAATAGCCAAGCCTAAAATGACCACCTGTAGTTGGACACTCGTGTCCAGTGCTGGAGTCAGCTTTCTATGGAAGTTAAGAAAGCAGCTTGTTGGCACCTATATAGAATGATCAAATCCTCTGTGAATAAAGACCACACTAGACCCTAAAGAGAACTCCCTCATAGCCAGGAAAATTAATGCATGGTGCTGGTGGGAGATAGACTCTTCTACCACCCAGGAAATGCCTGTGACCTGTGCATACTGCTTCAGAAGAATGGTTAGTAGTTAGAACTCTTTAGAACAGATGGCTCTCACAGCGATATATTCATTTTAAGAAGAAATGTTTGCTAACGGTTCAGACTTCTGCCACTTTTCAAGTCTCTGCTCTAGAGAGAGCAGGTACAAGCAGAACAAAGCCACAGACATAACTTCAAACAGGAGGGCAGGACAGGCTCCAAAAGCACAGCGTGTGGTGGTTGGGATCCCATTCCTCCCTTCCCACTTCCTCTCTCAGGAAAGCCACTTAAGAGGGAAATGAAATTCCTTGGTGACAAAAGAGAGAAGGGTATAAATATAAACATTTCCCAAAAGGTTGACAGACTAGATGTGGTAAATGAAATCATGCCGGGTGTTGACTTTGCAATCATTTGGCTTGGCTCCCTCTCCCCCTGATGCCCTTGAACTAGGCCATTGCTTCTTTTCCGTCACAGGAAAGAACTAAGGAAGGAGCAGTAAGAAGAGGCAGCGTAAGAGTCAGAGTCCTGTGGGGCTAGCCTGGTGTAGGTCTTGGAAAGCCTCTGTTGAGTGTTGCAAGAGCTTCTCTGCTAATATGAAAGTAATTGTTACTAATTGAATTCAAGCATATAGTGTAATCTCAGATCTTTAAACAAGAGTCCATTTATAGGCATTCTTACCCAACCAAGAAATCTGCTACAAATAAAATCCATAATTAAAAGTTATCAAAATCCTGGGCTGGGGGATTCCATTTCATTGTTTTTATAAATTACATGGCTGTATTCTGGCTCCCACATTTCTTTTATCCAGAAAATATGAGAGGCAGTGATATATTAGAAGCACTTTCTGAGATACTCCTCGTAAAGTTGCCTTTTAAAAATAACTTTTGGTCAGGTTAACCGCTCTAAATTGAGTTTCTTCTTATCAGTCTCATAAACATTTCTAGAAGTGGTCCAACATGCTATAATTCTGAGGTATTTATTAAACAGTTACTATATGCCAGGTATTGTTCCAAAACCTGAGAAAATAACAATAAATAAAAAAGGATTCTGCTCTGGTGACATTTCCATTCAGTATGTGTGTGTGAGAGACAGAGACAAAGAGAGACAGAGAGAGACAGAGACAGGGAGGCAAGAGACAGAGAGAGACAGAGAGGAGAGAGAATAGAGAAAGGAGGAGGAGGAGGAGGAGGAAGAAAAGAAGAAGAAGGAGGAGGAGAAGGAGAAGAGAAGGAGAAGGAGGAGGAGGAGGAGAAGAAATCTGACATGCCATCGAACTCAAAGAGAAACAGATGTTATAAAACATTAAACAAGGTGATGTAAGACAGAATAAATGGACAATCTTCCAATCTACTTTGGGTGGTCAAGGAAGACCTCCCTCACAAAGATAAATTGAACTGAGGTTTCAGCTGAGATAGAAATGTTCCTTTAAAAAGTCATTAGTGGTGGGTATGTTTCATCAATCTGTGATTCCAGCATTTGAAAAACTGAAACAAGAGAATGGTGAATTTTAGATCAGCCTGGGCTACATGGTAAGATTAGCTCCAAAACACAGAATTATCAGGTATACAAACAATAAAACATAAAACACTGAGAGGAACTAGGTCTTACACAGAGCAAACAATAAAATGTATTGTATTTTATGATGTAGAACAGAGTGGGCAAAGTAGAATCTGCCAGTCAAATCATGGTCACCACCTGTTATCACAAAGCCTTGTTGTAACAGCCCCACCCACATATTACCATATTTCTTTGGCTGCTCTATGAACGAAGGCAACAAACAGTTGATACAGTTTTTTTAAAACACAACAGATAATGCAGTTGTAATCCCCAAAGCACAAAATATTTCGTTCCTTTACAGAAAATATTTACTGATTCTTGAATTAGGACACCGTGCATTCTCTCAAAAGGAACAACAGGAAGCCCAGGGACATGGCACAGAAGAACGTGTAACTGATTCATGAGTTTGGCATTATTGGCCAAGTAACAGAGTGGGGTAAGCGAGCCGCTCATAGAAAGAGGCATGTACATGTTCTGTCTCTTTGAATAGTTTCTCAGCAGCCTCACAAGTACTAAACAGAAAATATTGGTGTATTTTACAAAGTCCTGAGATTTTTTTTATAAAGATCTTTTGGAATCTCAAGTCTGTGAACCCATGATTACATTGGCCAGGACAATACAGCATAACCCAGCACATTCAAATGAATTGAAACCATCCCATATTAATGGCTGTACCTTCATTTTATGCATCCCTTCATGTCACTGTCTTATCTGCCACTCCACTGCAGTCAGGGATAAACTGTCACCAGGAAACTCTCTACACTTGCTTTCCATTGAGTATCTTCTACACAATTCATGATTTCTAAAGAGTTGAGTTGATCAGTAAGATTCTGGCCACATAGAAGATGTTTCAAAACTTTCCTAGCAGAATCTCCCACTCAAAAGGATAATAATTTAAAAAAAAAAAAGCTCAGTTGAGTTGAGACATTCAGCTCTTGTACTTCTGAGCCAGCTGGTCGTTTAACACACATTCCACGCACAGGAAATGTCCACGTATCACAAACCTCACTAAATAACTATGACAACAAGCTCAAGAATGTTATGGTCGAGGACACAAACAGAGCAAACGGATTTGGGGAGTTGTTCCAAGAAGAACCACAATTTGATTCTTGGCATTTCATGGTGCAGAATAATAACTAGCTGGTAAAGTAAGCAAGGATGATAATACAATGTCTGACCAACTTCTAATTTAACATTACTAAGTTGTTGAAGGAGTGGATGATAACAATGAGCCTCTTGCTCGTAACGCACAAGCATCTGTTAGGACCCTTAGAGACCAAGGAGCAATACATTTGATTGAGCAGATATAGAAAAATTATATAGCAGAAGTTTAAAAGAGAACTAGATTGTATACTTTTGCATATTTTACATAAGAAAGCTTGTCTACATGTGCGGTAAACAGTGTAGCACATTCTGTATGAAATTCCTGTAGAAGAAAGTTCCTGCTGGTTTGGGCCACATTGCAGGCTGGAGTGAAACTTTTAACTTGAAACAAGTTGTATGAAGTTGGATGTTCATCAGACCTTGAAAATGGTCAATTACATGCTTGTTGAATGAATGAATTTGTGTCCTGGCAAAAATAAAAATTCATGCCAAGAATAGGATATGCTAGTGGAAGAGTGGATGGACCCTTCTTCACGGTTCTTCTCTGTGCCGTGGTTAGTCTTGTTTGTCCATCACGGCTCTTGCCTGCCCAAGGCATGCACGGACAATAAGGGTGGTAAAAGAGAGGTGGTACCATGCCAGGATTACTAGTAAATCACAGAATCCTCATGTCTCAAGCAGCTTTGAAAATTTCCTGACCAGGAACTGAGCAGTCCTGGCCCAAATTAAATTCTAATAAAACTTTAACAAAAAGAAAGAAAGAAAGAAAGAAAGAAAGAAAGAAAGAAAGAAAGAAAGAAAAAAGAAAATTAAGACAGATGTTTGTGTGTGAGTACCTATGTGGTATGTCTCCAATTCTCAATACCTATAAAATAAGTATACTTGATTACGTATATTAAATTTATTTAATTTGATTAAATATACTAAAATCACCTTTTTCTTCTTTTTTATGTGGTACTAATTGTAGCAGACATCGTGTGTGTGTGTGTGTGTGTGTGTGTGTGTGTGTGTGTGTGGTATGTGTGTTAGGGATGGGAGATGAACTTAGGGTCTTAACACGTTTTAATGTCTTCACTTGGTGAATTTAAACCATGGCAATTCTGACTGACCCACTGACCACAGTTACCAAGGTTTTGGATTTCACTGCTAAAGTACATGTAATCTGAAAAATCAGTTCCTCTTGGCCTCTGATATTACCTTGCCTAACTAAAAGCCTGTTGTGCTAATGAAGGCATCTACCCAGATTGGAAATGACCCTCCTCTAGAAATCAGTAGGAAACAGGGTGCTGGGCTTCCCTCACTGTTGTTATCTCCTGGATTTCCTAAGCCTACGTTTTATCTCTTGAAAAGGCTCAGAGCATGGCAGCTCCTCCTGCACATTCCTGGAATCAGCTGCAGGTTTTGTGGGTGAGTAAAAGTCTGTGGTTTTTCCTGATAAATCAGCAGAGGAGCAATTGTTAAATTACAGTCCATCTCCTAGGAGGAAGAAAAGCATAAGGTAGCCAGAGCTATTTAAGAAAACAGGCGTAGTCTGAGCTAACTATACATTGCATTTGAAATGTCCCTCAAGACCCATGTGCTAAAGATTTATCTTCTAGAGTGGTCCTATTTCTAGGCTATAGAAAAGTCTAGTCCTTAAGAGGTAGCTTAGTGTTGATCACGGAAGTCATGTCCTCAAAAGGGGTTATGATTCCTAGAGGATCAAAGGGATAAAAGGTAAATCTAAATAATATAATAAAGGTGACCTAGTGGGCAATTATTATGTAATAGTGACAGCCCATATATATCTCTATCTCTATCTCTATCTCATCTCTATATCTATATCATCATCATCTATATATATATATGTATATATATATATATTATATCATCTATCTATCTGTATCATATATATCATATTTTTTCTTCAGGACTGGGGAGAGTTCAGTAGGCAAAGCACTTGCCTCCCAAACATGAAAATCTTAGTTTTAGTCTCAGAACCCATATAGTGGTACATACTTGTAATTACAGCTCTAGAGAGGCAGAGACAGGAGGATTTCTGGAGCTCCCTAACCAGCTAGTCTAGCCTAATTGATGAGCTCCCTGCCAATAAAAGCCTATTTCAAAAGATCTGGACAGGATTCCAGAACATAGCACTTTCAGTTGTCCTCTGACCTCCATGTATTCATATACACATGGACTTGTGTACCGTTCTTCATTCACTCACATGCATGTTAAACACACACACACACACACACACACACACACACACACACATTTACTTCCTTCCCCAAAAGCTGCCAAATCTTTCTTAAAGAAAATCTTGTCTCTCTTGAAACATCAAAATATTTTATTAAACTGAGTCCATATGAGGACTTGTCAATAGAAAAATTGTTGCAATTTGCAAACTTGTTTCTTTCTGTTGTATTATATCTTTGTTAGCAATATCTAGGGTGGTGTTCACTGAGTTAGAGTAATTCAATAAACAGTTATTGAGAAAAGGAATGTGAAAATGAATGTAGTAGTTATGAGAGACATTTTACATAGCATCTATTAGCATTCCTCTGTCACTAATGTCCTAGAAAACACACTTGAGGGAAAAAAAAAGCCTAACCCCTATCATAATTTTATGCACTTCCAGAATAAATCTAGTAAGGAGAATACAAAATTACAGGTAAGACTAGAGGAATTAAACACTTCTAAACATGTTCAGCATTTTTATTTGCATAGACATAGATGTATTATAAAATCTCTGTACTTAGTTTTTAGTTTTCTGGTGCGTCTGGCCCCAACTCCCCTGGTCTTCATCCCACGTTAATCTGTGTTCTGACACCTTCCATGCTCTAAACCGGCTTCACTGAACAACTCCACCTGATGGTTATTGTTGAGTGTTCAGTTGGGACCAACCAACCGGAATTGAATGGTTTTTTTTCTTTACATTTTACAAATTGTCATACATTAAAGCTGCATTTCAAAAACATCTAGGCTGTGTCAGATATAGGCCCAGGCCTCCATGCATTTAATTAATCATTAAGACATTCTCACCAGGCGGTGGTGGTGCACACCTTTAATCCCAGCACTTGGGAGGCAGAGGCAGGCAGATTTCTGAGTTCGAGACCAGCCTGGTCTACAAAGTGAGTTCCAGGACAGCCAGGACTATACAGAGAAAACCTGTCTCAAAAAGAAACCAACAAGACAAACAAAAAACAAACAAACAAAAAAGACATTCTCTAGGAGACTACTTGTTCCTTTCCCTTGACAGATACTTGTGGCTTTTAAACCTTCACCACTCAGCTGGGGAATGCATTACACTGAGAAATTTCTTCAAATTAACAGCATAGTTGACAAAGCTATCTAAAATACATGAACAACTCTTAGGTAGAAACAGAAGAGGAGTGGTTTCCAGGGTCTAAAATGGAAATGAGAGAATGAATGCTCAAAGAACCCAGGACCCCTTTCATGGTGATTAAAAAAATGGGACATGCTAAGGTATGCGATAGTTTCAAAATGCTGGCAATGTACTAAAAGCTATTTAGTTTTATACTTTGTAAGGGTCAGTTTTGTGTGATATGAATTTTATTTTAATTAAAAAATGTGATCCAAGGAAATCTGAAATTAAATTTCCTATTACAAACTAATATTTAAAAAGGAGAATGCCCCGGGAGGAGCGGGTATAATATGAAGTACCCAGGAGTTCATTTGATTCACTTTGCCCCACTTCAGTGTCAAGGAGAAAACTTGTCTTTATTAAGACATAAAGCTGCTGGGCAGTGGTGGCGCATGCCTTTAATCCCAGCATTTGGGAGGCAGAGGCAGGCAGATTTCTGAGTTCGAGGCCAACCTGGTCCACAGAGTGAGTTCCAGGACAGCCAGGGCTACACAGAGAAATCCTGTCTCAAAAAAAAATCCAAAAAGAAAAAACAACATAAAGCGATGTGAAGTCAGTAGGCTTTTGTAAGCATGAACTTTTTTTTAAAACCCACGTTATATAACCTATTCAAAGAATTTTCTGGATCTGAGGTGAAACCACAGAATGAAGACACTGCTATGACTCTGAAATACCCAGAATACAAGATGCAGTGTTTACATTTTTTTTAGACTTGTCTTAAGTATATGAATGCTTTGCCTTCATATATGTGTGCATTACCTGTGTGTGCCTGGTGGCCGAGGAAGTCAAGTCACCGGTTACTGGAGTGACAGATGGTTGTGAGCCAATCCGTGAGTGCTGGAAACGGAATCTGGGGCGTCTGCAACAGCAACAAACGCCCTCCATCACTGAGCCATATTCCAGCACAAGGTCCATTCTTAAAAGTTTCTGCAAGTCTAGAACTAAAACAAATATGTAAGAGAGACAGAGACAGAGACAGAGAGACAGAGAGAAACAGATTACTAAGGTGAGAAACACAGAGCTACAAAAGAGAAAAGAAAAGGAAGAAATGGTGACTTCTTTAAGCACATATATGAGTCACTGCCCAGTTACAATTTAAGGCAAGAAGCTGCAGCTGTGGAGGGGAGGATAGAGGGAGGACATGATTATTATTTTAAATGTATTTATATTAAATCATTACTGAAAGGGGCGGAACAGGACTAGGAATTTGCAGCTGGGAGTAGGGCAGCGGGAACTTAATTCTTTCCTTAGAAATAGATGTGCTAACTAGGTCTCCAAGTAGGTCAGAGGGGGCATCCTCTGCATCTGGAAGTGGGAGGACCACTGGAGGATGCTAGTGTGTCTGCTTGTCACTTTAAAATATGTTCCTTCTCTGTCAGTGCAGACACACTTACAAGCTGCAAAACACAGGGCAATGGAGGGACTTGATAGGGAATCTTCTTCACAGTTAAGCGACTGATTTCTCAGCTCTAAGGAATATCATAGATTTTGTTGCTCCATGTTATTCTTCCCATTTGTTTATTTATTTGCTGGGGGGGAAATACCAACATTCACAGCATTCTTTGAGTGTTAGGCAATTTCTTTAGGACAGAAGCCATTAACCTTCCAGGTAAATTTCTTCTTTTATCCTAAGTGACATGCAATAATTTTATCTAGCATGGATACAGATCACAGCATCTTTAATGTTTATTGTGTGTTAGATGCAGTGTAGGATTCTTAGAATAGTGTTAGCACAACGAAGTGCTTGCCTAGTTTCCTGCAGCATGTAATCTCTGGAGCAATCAGAGAGAAATGGGCTAATGAATTTCCCTTTGTGAGACAGTGAAAGAGCTACAGGAAAATAAGAGCAAAAGGGTGTTGGGGGTGATAGAGATTTCCCAGAAGGCCTTTGGTTAACTGAGAATATTGTCTCTCAGTAGAAAAAAGTGATGTTTTCAGTTGCAAAGTTATGAATTGCTGGGGCTGGAAGAATTGTTCATTTGGTAAAGCACTTGACACGCAAGCGTAGGAATCAAAGTTCAGTCATCACTCACATCAACATGTGAAGTGTGGTGGGGCAAGACTCTTGATTCCAGCTCTGAGTAGTCAGAGACAGTGAGATCCTTGCTATTCACTGTCCAGTCAGAATAGCGTAACTGGTAAACTTTAAGCCAAGGAGAGATTCAAGCCAAGGAGAGACACTATGTCAAAGAGGTGGCTGGAAATCCTGAAGATGATACCCAAGGTTGTCCTCTAGATTCCACATATATGCATGTATCTCCCAACGTAGCCCCAGATGTACCCACATACACATATGCGCACACACACACACACACACACACACACACGACCTAGGTTTAAATATAGATTCTGCCAACTGCTAACTGTGTGATGATTTAAACTGAGGAACTTTACGTTTTTGACTCCTCAGAGTTTATCATTTATAGAATGAGGCTTTTAATATCAGCTTTACAACTTTGCTGTAAAAACTAAACCAAATAGATCTAAAAATCTCAACATATGAAGATACTCAAAATTCTCTCTTAATTGGGATAAGTGATGTAGGAATCAGGCTTTATAAACTCATGATGGACAATTCTCAAATTCCGAATTCATTAATCAAGTTGGTTGCCTGAAATTATATAGCTATTTACGTCATAGAAAATGGAAAATATAATTATTGGAAGGTGTTTTTCAAGAAACCCAGTTACTCACTTAGCTGTGTGTCACTGATATTTGTAGAGAAAGGACAGATAAAAAGAGGTTGAGTTTGGAATTCGGATAAGCTGGATAGCTGTCTGGATATTACAATGGGCTGTCTGTGTAGCATTCAACAACAGACTTCATATTTTCTGATCTATACAATGAGAGGATTGAAGTTGGTCAGGTTCTAGTTTCTTTCTGCTGGGATTTTATTTGGTAATACACTAATCGTAGAGGTGCTAACACATTATATTTATATATGCATTCACATAAGTATTCAAATATGTTGATTTAAATCATGCATAATTATGTTCTCAAAAATAAATGTATCTAACAAGAGAGTAAGGAATTACCAGAACAATACTGGTGTAACATGAGTGTAGAAGCAGGGGAAATTGTTTTGGTCTGGAGGACATTGGTCAGTTCCAACACATTTGAATTTACATTTTTCTGGACTCAGTTAAAAGAGGAGGATAAAGGTTCAAAAGTCTAGACCTGAACACAGCATCAAATTGCTCTCCAAACTTGTTCCTCTCTATCCAAAGATTAGTATAGCTCTCAGTCAGACTTCATCAGAGAAGTTGCTTTGTGCAATGAATGGGGGTTAATGCAGGGACTCACAGCTGCCAGAACAAATAAGAGGTGTCCATGGAATGCTCAGCCACAGACGGAGCATCTACAGCACAGTCCCTTGCCAAGACTCAGGAACCATCATAGAAAATAGTGTAGAAAGACTGTAAGAGCTAAAAGTCAGGGAGGATGAAAGTTAAACTGTATCTTCTGAACATTACAGGACAACCACACTCATAAATGTTCAACAGTTGTGACTGGCTGCACACAGTCAGGACAGGCAATGCCCTGCTATGGAGGGCATGGTTCAGAGACGCTAGCCTAACTGGGGAGCTGTGTACACTTTCTAGAAGAACGTAAGTTGCTTTCTCAAAGGTGTAACTCCAGTAGGTTGACTATGTGTCAGTCTCTATTCCTTGAAGTATAGAGACAGCAAAGTGTGGAATCACTGGGTCATTTGAAAGACAGTTTAGACAGATAAAATGAAGCATAGAATAGAAGAATCTCTTCACAGTCAATCAGACACTAAACTCAATGTCCTCATTCAGATTTTTGTGACATGATTTTCATGGTGCATGGCATTTGAAACCTTGATTTGCACGAAGGTGTCTCTGGACTTTTGTTTCTTTATATACCTGGGAGAAGAGGGAAGAAATTCCCTTTATCTTGGGCTTTCAAGTTACTCCTGCAAATAAACTTTTCAAGTATTGTGTATTTACAAAAGAATACAACCAGGCATTTAAGGGAAAACAAGTACCACGCTGGTAAAGAGGGCAATAACAAGCTGTAGAAATCAGATTCTCAAAACCCACGGGTAACAGAATTATCAGATGAAGTATCCTGTTATAAAACAACCACACTTAAAAGATAAGATTGAAAATATATACGGGGAGTAAGGAAAACAAAAACAGAAACATGACACATTTGTTTTCTAAGTACATAAATAGAGCACACAAAAATTTTAAACATGAAATCATCAAAATTAAATAACCTTTAGTGATAGAATAGTTTCATGGCCAAGTCTAGCCTGAACTTACAGACCTCTCAGTTTGACCAGTGGTATTTTTTAATGAATTATGTTTAAACACAGATCTCAAATCAAATTTAAAAAACTAAGCTTTGTAAACTGAGATCTCAGAATCCTGGGTGAATTCACAAGCAAATGATCTGACCACACTAGTTAGGAGCAGCCCCTTTGTCACACAGGCTGAGCGGACAGAGGGTCTGATGTCTCCGATGTAAATTATGTACACTAAGCTTTTCAGATCATGATGTGTCAGCCATAAGGAATTAACTCCACAGCAGCATGAAAACAGGCACAAGTAATTCTTTTTTTAATATTCATTGTTTTCTATGTTCTTTCTTTACATTCCAAAGGCTTTCCCCTTTCCCAGTTCCCCCCTCACCATATGTCCCATAAGTCCTCTTCCCCCTCCCCCCCCACCCATTCCCCAATCACCCCCCAACCCTTTCTCTGTTTTAGTACTCTCCTGCAAAACTGGAACCAGTCTTTGCAGGCAAAACGGGAACCAGTCTTTGCAGGACCAGTGTCCTCTCCTTCCTTCTTCTTGGGAATCATTTGACTTGCTAATTGTGCCTTGAGTATTCAGAACTTCTGGGCTCTTTAATATCCACTTATCAGTGATTGCATTTCATATGTATTCTTTTGTGATTGGATTAATTCGCTTAGGATGATGTTTTCCAGATCCAACCATTTGCCTACAAATTGCATGAATTCATTATTTTTAATTGCTAAGTAGTACTCCATTGTATAAATATACCACATTTTCTGTATCCATTCCTCTTTTGAGGGACATCTGCGCTCCATCCAACTTCTGACTATTATAAATAAACCCGCTATGAACATTGTGGAGCATGTGTCTTTATTGTATGCAGGGGAATCCTCTGGGTATATGCCCAAGAGTGGTATGACAGGGTCCTACCCAATTTTCTGAGGAACCACCAGACTGATTTCCAGAACAGTTGTGCCATCTTGCAATCACACCAACAGTGGAGGAGTGTTCCTCTTTCTCCACATCCTCGCCAGCACTTGTTGTCTCTTGAGTTTTTAATCTTAGCCATTCTGACTGGTGTGAGGTGGAATCTCAGGGTTGTTTTGATTTGCATTTTCCTAATGACTAATGATGTTGAACATCTCTTAAGGTGTTTTTCAGCCATCCGAATTTCTTCTGGTGACAATTCTTTGTTTAACTCTGTACCCCATTTTTAATAGGGTTATTTGGTTCTTTGGCGTCTAACTTCTTGAGTTCTTTGTATATCTTGGATATTAACCCTCTGTCAGATGTGGGGTTGGTGAAGATCTTTTCCCAATTTGTTGGTTGCCGTTTTGTCCTTCTGACAGTGTCCTTTGCCTTACAGAAACTGTAATTTTATGAGGTCCCATTTGTCAATTCTTGATCTTAGAGCATAAGCTATTGGTGTTCTGTTCAGGAACTTTCCCCCTGTGCCGATGTCCTCCAGGGTATTCCCAAGTTTCTTTTCTAATAGTTTCAGTGTGTCTGGCTTTATGTGGAGGTCCTTGATCCACTTGGAGTTGATCTTAGTACAAGGTGATAGGAGTGGGTCAATTTGCATTCTTCTGCATTTTGACCTCCAGTTGAACCAGCACCATTTGTTGAAAAGGCTATCTTTTTTCCACTGGATGGTTGTAGCTCCTTTATCAATGATCAATTGACCACAACTCTGTGGGTTCATTTCTGGGTCTTTAATTCTATTCCATTGATCTACTTGCCTGTCGCTGTACCAATACCATGCAGTTTTTAGCACAATTGCTCTGTAGTACTGCTTAAGGTCAGGGATATTGATTCCCCCAGAAGTCCTTTTATTGTTGAGAATAGTTTTAGCTATCCTGGGTTTTTTGTTGCTCCAGATGAATTTGAGAATTGCTCTTTCTAGATCTATGAAGAATTGAGTTGGGATTTTGATGGGGATTGCATTGAATCCGTAGATTGCTTTTGGCAAGATGGCCATTTTTACTATATTGATCCTGCCAATCCAAGAGCAAGAAATATTTTTCCATCTTCTGAGGTCTTCTTCGATTTCTTTCTTCAAAGACTTGAAGTTCTTGTCATACAGATCTTTCACTTGTTTGGTTAGAGTCACACCAAGATACTTTATATTGTTTGTGGCTATTGTGAAGGGTGTTATTTCCCTACCTTCTTTCTCAGCCTGCTTGTCCTTTGAGTACAGGAAGGCTACTGATTTGCTTGAGTTGATTTTATAACCAGTCACTTTGCTGAAGTTGTTTATCAGCTGTAGGAGTTCTCTGGTGGAGGTTTTTGGGTCGTTTAAGTATACTATCATAACATCTTCAAATAATGATAGTTTGACTTCTTCCTTTCCAATTTGTATCCTTTTGACTTCCTTATGTTGTCTAATTGCTCTCGCTAGAACTTCAAGTACTATATTAAAAAGATATGGAGAGAGAGGGCAGCCTGCCACAAGTAATTCTTAACTAAATGTGTCATTATGCTAGAGTAAAATATAATGTCCAGACAATAGGTTTGTATGTGATCTCAAATTCACAGACAATGAAAGTAAAACTAGGAAATGAGATTACATCTAACTCAAATGCATCAGTGTTAGAAAAAAGGAACAAACAACAGAGTAAGAAAACCTATAGAATCTATATATTTATAAATTCTATATGTGAGAAGGGATTAATACACATATGTAAAGAACTCAACTAAACACAAAAAAACCCTAATCAAAAAATAGGCAAAAAGCCAGAATCAACATGTATCAAGACATTAAAACAGCTGTGTCTAAGGAGCACCACTGGGTACTAGTAATCACTCACGATTAGCAAACCCAAGTCACATTTAGGTCATCTCATCTTTATTAGAGTACATTAGAAAAAGATATTTTAATGTTGACATGTGTGAAGAAAATAGAATAGTCAAACACTATATTTATAGGAAGAGTAAACTTGTATAGTCTTTATAGATCCACCGATTTGTATAAAGGTGTGAGGGTTACTAAACAAAATTATAGACAGAATTACCTCATAATCCAGCAAACTCGGGAATTTTTTGTACATCCAAAGGAAATGGAATCAGCTTATTAAGGAAGTTGTTCCTACTACACTGTTCATAACGGCTAGTATAGGTCACTTCACCTAAATGCACATCAACCGTTGAATGGCTAAAACATATATAGAATATGCACAGTGAATAGTACTTAACAATAGGGAAAGGACATTCTCTCAATTGATATGAGTGGATCTTGGGAGCACCATGCTAAGTGACATAAGTCAGGCACAGAGTGGCCAATACTACACAATTTCAGTTATTTGTGAAGTGTAATAAAGTTCATCTCATGGGAAGAGAGAATGGAATGGTTACCAGAGGCTAAGGTGACCAAAAGAATGGAGTATAGGGGAGGGGGAAAGAAGGGGTGGTAGTGGTAGGGAAGACTTTGGTTCAAGGATTCTATATAATCATGGTAAGGCAAGGATAAACTTAAGAGATGCATAGAGCAAGCCAAGCATGGTGGCTGTCCTGGTTGGTTTTTGTTTTTATTTTGTTTTTACATTCCTGTGATAAAACACCATGACAGAAGCAACACAGTGGGGAATGGGGATTATTCTGGCCCACAGTTTAGGAGTGCAGCGCATTAGTGAGGCAGTCAGGGCACTCAGGGTTTGAGATAGCTGGTCACCTTGAACTCATAATCAAAAGCCGGGAACAAGGAAAACCAGAGTCCAGCTAGCTTTCTTTCTATACAGTCCTGGTCCCAACCCTAGGACATGGCATCACCCACTTCCTGAGTGGATTTTCCTATCTCAACATGATCTCTAAGAAGCATTCCCAGAGGATGACCAGTTGTGCTAAGAAGCTTGCCCTCTAGAGGATTCTGGGTCTTATCAAATTGACAATATCAACCATCATGGCGGCTCAGACCTGTGCTCCCAGCATTTGAGAAGATGAGACGAGAACATAGTCACAAGTTCAAGGCCATCCTAGGGTGTATAATGAGTTAAGTGAAGTTGAAAGTTCATCAAGAAAAACAAGAAGAGGACTAGATTTACGAAAAAAATCTATAGTTTCCTAATCTTGGCCATATATCTTTTCCTGACACTACTGTTCTCCTCACACACACAGTGGAGGAAAATAAGTATCTCAGAGAATGATGTGTTTCAAGGAAGAAGGAACAAGACCTAATTGAAACATTTGTTTTCCCTCCCTGAGCTCTGCAGGTTTGCACATTTGTGGAACAGAATCTGAGCTATCTCTTTAAACCCTCCCACCTATAAGCTATGGAACTAGAAAGAAGACTATGGGAATGGGATGTGCAATAGGATACAAATGACACAGAAGAGGAAAGGAAGCTGAGGTGGGAAAAGAAGATTAAAAAGGGAGGTTGAGGAAAACCGAGAAGAGAGGAGAATCAGCAAAAGTAAATTTTGTCTGAAAATACTGTATGTAACCTAATAATATGTATGCTGATTAAACTACTTTAATAAAAACATGAAGTACAGACAAAATTATTATCTCATGATAGTTATTAGTGGAGTGAAAGTCAGAACTCTCTCAGGCGCCACACTCCCCTCTTGTCTCTTACCACTCACAACCATTCTGAGGTTCAAACAGATATGTCAGGCCGGCTCCCTGGAACAGGCTGGAGGCAGTGTCTCTATGTGGTAAGGGAGTGGTGTGGCTTCAAAACGTTCATTCCTCCCATGGTTTCTTCTGCTGCTCATTTTACTTAAATGCCAGCTTTGTTTACTAAACACATAACTGAATAAAATGTGAGGAGCCCTCCATAAGTAAATGGAGGATGAATGTCAAATTAATTTTTAAAGCATTAATACAGACTAGTTTAATTCTATGGGATAAAGCCAACATCTAATCTGAAAGTTCACCACACATGGGATTCCAACTCAGTTCACAACATTTTTCCTTTCCTTCTTTCCTTGGCTTAATCACAATGAAATATTTTATTGAAATTTTTTCAAACAAAATCATAGTCCTAATAAAATGGGCTTCAGAAAGGAAATAGATTTGCTCTGTGGTTTTATTTCTTAATCTCATTCTGGAGGATGATGCTATGCAGATGATCCCTTTCCATCCCTGTATACTCAAATAAGTAAAACTCATCTAAACCTGTATTTCTCTATAAGCTAAATTATACATCTTAAACAATGTCATGGTTAGTTTTATGCTAACTTGACACAAATTGGAGTCATTTGAGAAGAGGCATTCTAAACTGGCAAAAATGCTTCCATAAGATTTGCATTTTCTTCATTATTGTGGGAAGACATAGGCCATAGTGGGTGATACCAATCCTGGGCAGGTGGTTCTGGGATGCGTAAGAAAACAGTCTAAGCAAGCCAGTAGGCTGCACTCTTCCACACCCTCTGCATCCCTTCGTGCTTCCAGGTTCCTGCCCTTAGTTCGTAGTGATAGAGTACTGCTTAGGAGGGTAAGCAAAATAAACCCCACTGAGCCAGTTGCTTTTGGTCATGGTGCTTTATCACAGCAATAGAAACTCTAACAAAGACAAATAAATTATCCTATCAATTTTAAGAAGCACACTTTTAAAAATCTTTTAATACTACCACTATTGAGATGACTTTTCCAGTGACTGTCATCTACTTGATGGTTGTTATATAATCACTTATATGATTAAACACATATATGTATGTGTCCATTAGATTGGATTATATGACTGGATTCTGAATAGTCCAATAGTCTAGAGGGCCAGAGAACTAGATTGGATTATATGACTGGATTCTGAATAGTCCAATAGTCTAGAGGGCCAGAGAACTTGATAACTGCTTAATCCGTGAAACTGGAGCCTCAGAACAGAGAGACCAAGAGTAGCTACTCCAAGGCTGAAAGCCTAGAAGCTCAGCATGGGGGCAGAAGGCTGTTGGTGGGACTCCCCAGTACAAAGTTAAAGAAGGTGAGGTCATCAGACTTCCAAGGGTGATGACAGCAGCAGCAGACACACTCACCAAGGAAGGGTGGCACTGCACACACTAGCTGGGCTCCTCCTTCTGTCATCTGTGCTCCATACAGCCTTCAGGAGAGTGCCACCCACATTTATGGTAGCTCTCAAATGCCAGTAATCTCTGGAAATTCCCTCAAAGATGTCCACAAGCATGTTTGCCTAATCCCCTTAGCACGTCTCAATCCAATCAAGCTGACAGGCAGTATTAACCATTGGTTACAGTTATCCACAAAATGGGGCAGAGAACAAAATTTAAAGCAGGACCCAAAATTGCTCATACTTTTATTCAATGTGCTTCTTCACACAAACACAAATTAACTCTCAGAGACTGGGAATCTTATGAGCTCAGGGGCTGGAGCAGAACCCCTGACCTATGATTGCCTGACCAATAAGCTAACAAGTACAGGGACAACTCCTTGATAATTTTTATTTTTACTTGTGTGTGTATGTGTGTGTGTGTGTATGTGTGTGTCTGTCTGTCTGTCTGTGTCTGTGTCTATGCGTCTATGTTGTGTATCTCTGTGTGTCTGTGTATTATGTATGTGTCTCTGAGTGTGTGTGTGTGTGTGTGTGTGTGTGTGTGTGTGTGTGTGTATCTGTGTGTGTCTGTGTGTCTGTGTCTGTGGAAACCAGAAGAGGTCATAGAATCTTCTGGAGCTGGAGCTACAGGCAGTTGTGAGCCTTGTGATGTGAGTGCTATAAACTGAACATGGGTCCTCTACAAGAACAGTACTGCTCTTAAACACTGAGCCTCTTCCCCAACCCCAGAAATATAATTTTAAAACAAAAGAAATATCTGTGACTATATACTGTGAAAAAGACAGCCCCTTCAACTAAGTTCAGGAAAGTTCCTTGAAAATAATACTAATTGCTATTAAGAATAGAAAGTCAGAATCCATAGTCTCTGCACTCCAGTATATAAAATGTCAAATTTTCAACAACAGAATAAAGAAAGATAGGTGAGGAGGGAGAGAGAGAGAGAGAGAGAGAGAGAGAGAGAGAGAGAGAGAGAGAGATGCAAAGTACCAAGAGAGCGTGAGCCACATTAAAAGGGAAAAAATTAGGCAATAGACACAGCCCCTGATTGGGCCCAGATGGCAGATTTAGCAAAGACTTCAAAGTAGCTATTAAAAGAATGTTCAAGAAATTAAAGGAAAACCATGTCTAAGGAATGAAAGAAAATACGAAGATAATTACTCAACAAATAAGTAATCACAATAGAAAAGCAGAAACTATTTTAAACCCAAATGAAAAGTCTATATTTGAAAATTACAAGAACTTCAAAAAGAGAGAGAGAAAAGGAAAGAAAAATCTTAATTGTCATGAGATCAACAACAGATATGAGGTGGCAGGAGAAAGAATTCCTACAGACATAATCTGAAGGCCAGAGAGAAATAAGATTTAAAAAAAAAAAAAGTTAACAGACCTTGCAAACCAATAAACAGGATCCAAATACAAATCCATATATAATGGGAGTTCCAGAACAGGGGGAGAATATAAAAATATTTGGAGAAATAATGGTCCCCAAACCTTTCTACTTTGAGAAGAAACAAGTTCAATGAACATAATACAGGTAAACTCCAAATGTTGCACATCTATACGTATTATAATCTAACCACTATACAAAATAAAGACAGAGAAAACAGTCTTGAAAACATTAATAAACACATGATTCATCAAGTGTGGGGAAACCACGTGACTAATGAGCCATTTGGAGTCAGAAGCAATGGCAGTCAGGAGGCACAGAATGACATTTGCAAAGATATGAAATGAAAAATGTTAAAGGTCTATGTCTACCAAAATTTATAAAACTAAGATAAAACAAAGATTTCTCATGTAAAATAAAACCTAGAGAAATACTTTTTGAGTCTTTTCTGAAGGAATATGTGTGGAGATCTGTGAGGAGAGAAGTACTGGACAGCAATGGAAGGACGGATGAGCCTTTGGGTAGAAAGTGTAAATGTTGTCTTTCTGCTCTTATGCTTTCGGTGAGCTTGCATAAAGTAACAACCATATTACAGATTTTCTGGGCTTATAGAATCTGTGTTACAATGTTTATGGGAAGAGCTGAAAGATGGGAGAAGAATTAGCAGCAGCAACTGAAGAAAAGCTACTGTGTTTTGGGAAACTAAAGTCAATATTAATCAGAGGTAGAATATTATAAATCAAGATGAGAATGGTGATTCCCTCTGAGCAACTACTAACAGAACATCTCAAATATGACTAAAAGAACCAAGAAGACAATTATAATACACTGAAAATATTGAGTCTGGAAAAAAGGCAATTGTGAAGAAGTATAGAGAGATGTAAATCAAACAGCAAACTTGGCCATTAAAAATTTGCCGTCACCAATTACACTAAATGTAAATATGTATGCAAATATTTCTAGATACAGATAATGTCAGAATAAAAATGTTTTTTAAGAATTATATATTACATAAAAATAACAATTTTCTTGAAAGGTACAAATAGATTGAAAATAAAAGATTAGAAAAAATTTACCATGAAAACATGAAACTGTAAGAAAGCTTACATGAAACTGTAAGAAAGCTGGGCCTCGGTTATATAACTGTTTCCAAACACCAAGAATGGTAGGTCAAAACTTGAAAAATGTTTCCTGCACTACAAAAAAAATTATAAATATATCCATGTATAATTCTGAGTCATTAATTCAGAAAATTAAAAAAAGAGCAACTCAAAAATTATGATTAGCAACTTTGATATTACTTTCTCGATAACAAAATACAATTCACTATATATGTATATATATATATATATGTATATCTACATATATATTATAGAATTTTCATTCAATCCAATAGTAGGAACCAATAGTATTTGTAAAAGTACAGTCCATATTTTAACATGTAAATCTCAAACTTAAATATTTAAAATCATTCAAAGCATGTTTTCTCATAGCAACTGAACTGAATAATCTACAAAAATTTGAAAATCCCCAAATCAATGAAATTTAAATAACATTATTCTCTTACTATTTTTACTTATTCACTTTACATCCTGCTCCTATCCCAGTCACCCCTCCCACAATCCTTTCCCCATGGCTCCTCCACTTATCCTCTGAGCAGGTGGGGATCCCTGGGTTTCCCCCAACCCTGGAACAACTCTTCAAGGCTAGTTGCTTCCTCTCCTACTGAGACAGCCCATCTAGAAGAACATATCCCACATACAAGCAACAGCTTTTGGGATAGCCCCTGCTCCAATTTTTTGGGACCCACATGAAGATCAAGCTGTACATCTGTTACATATATGCCGGGAGGCCTAGGTCCAGCCCAGATATGTTCTTTGGTTGGTGGTTCAGTCTCTGAAAGCCAGAAGGATCCAGGTTAGTTGATTCTCTTGTTCTTCCTGTGGAGTTCCTATCTCTTTAGAAGCCACAATCCTTCCTCTTATTCTTCCATAGGAGTCCCCAAGCTCTCTCTATGGTTTGGCTGTTGGTATCTGCATCTGTCTGGGTCAGCTAATATTATTCTTAATAACTCTTGGGTCAAAGAGATAATAAAATATTTAGAAAATACTCTGAACTGAATAAAAATAAAAATACAACTATTCCTTAATTTAAAACTTACTAGAATGTAGTATGGTATAACTACTCATATACATGCAGGATTGATTGCTGTGCCTTTATTCTCAGCACATCTACTTCCTTAATCGGTGATCATTCTTGCAATGTGCACAGGAATCCCATAACCTGGCTCCCTATGGCTGCCCTCCATGCACCTCCCTCAGCCTGTGGCTGAGAACAATGCTCCCAGTGAGAACTTGAGATCCCCAGAGCTTTCCTTCCATAGACAGTTGCCATGACATTGTCCATCCTTATGGTTGACCAGAACAACCTAGAGGACAGCAAACTCAATGCAACACCATCTCTTCAATCTTCCCATCCCTCACTGTTCTGGGGAGGCCTCAAAATTTGCCAAAGAAATAAGAATTGCAACTTTATAGTCACAAGATAACTACATACCAGGCAATATATTCTGTTTACAAAGGAAAGAGAGCTGCACCAGAAACTACACGCAGAATTTTTCCTATGTGTCTCCTAAAGGAGGGATTTGTTAATAGAGAGCTGTATTTTGGTCTTTGAACTGTATTGTGTAGTTTGGCCATACAGAATAGAAAAGAATAAATTGTTCTGGCTGTCTTCAAGAGAAAACATAGAGCCCTCTTGTGGTGGAATTAGTACACTCACAATTAAACTCTACAGCACAAGCCTTTTGCTGATACAATGACAAAATCCTAGACATTTCATATCCAGAAGCTCTTAATCTTCAAATAGACCTTTATTTAAAATGAGCATAAGCTTTTCCTTATGTAGCTCCAGACATGTGAGGGAAGCAAGGTTTCCTGGCAAGAGTTTTGAAGTTAATAAATTTGTACCCAAGACATAGCACGTCCTAAATTACATCAAACTAAAATTGAAGTTAGAATCATTATGATCATCCTTGGCCACCTCAAACAGAAAATGATTTTCAGTGTCAGAATAGTTTTCAAGCCTTATAGCTTATTTGGGAAAGTGGCTGCACACTATACCCAATGTTGGGATCTCTTCATTGTTAGGTAACTATTTTCTTGTAACATTGCATTGAAGCATGTATCTTATCAGGTGCAATGGCATTGTTGAACTAAATTGGAAACCTCATCTACTTTCTAGAAATCTGTCTTTTAATTAATAAGTCAAATTGGCTTTGGTCACTTATGAATCAAGAGAAATCTCCTATTGATCCCCATATTTATCCGGCATCACACTACAGAAAAACAGAAAAACACAGATGCCAGGAACATATTCCTTACCAGCCACAGACCAACCTCCTACAGAGCTGAGGCAGTTAAGAAAGCAACAATTCCCTGCCTGCAGCCTGAGAGTTTTTCTTCTACTTTTTAAGTGGGTTTTGTTTGAAGACCATGGGTTTCCTCCAGTCCCAGCTGAGAGACACTCCTTTCTGAAAGAACAAATTTGCTTCAAATGTATTGTGGGAAAACATTACTTAAGTGATAGGAAAGGTCAGAAATGGGTTAGACATGTACATTTTATGACTCCCAACATAAGCAAACTTTACCTAACCGTGACTGGGGTGATTTCCTTACGGCTCACACTGGATAGTTCTGCTGCTGAAGCCATCTCTCCTCTTAGGTTTCAATCACACAACTGCATCAGCTCTTTAAAAAAGCCATACCTCCAGACCTCCCAAAGAGGTATCTATTACCAGGAGTTCTAAGAAAATGTTCTTTTAATTAGATACATTTATCTTTAACCCCTGTTTTGACAGAAACGCTAACATAAACATACATTACCAATACCTAAAACCCGGCTCATAGTGTGGTTAATTTTTATACTTGACAGAGCCACTTGGAAAAAAAATCACTTTGACCTTTTTCCATCTTTGTGTAATCTCACGATGACCAAGTGTCAGAGCCTAACACTGAAACAGTGGCATTTGCACCTAAAGAGCAATAATGATCCTTACACTGTTTCTTAAAAGTGGCAATAAAAAAACCTAGTAAGACCTCCGGGTCTCCTGTTGAAGCAGCTGCAATATCAAGTTAAATAATTTCTGCAAGAACTACGGTAATTATAAGACTCATTAAAGTTTACCTACACTTCATTCCTTGAGAGTTTTCACCAAGGACTTAGAAACCAGATGTTTCAACATCAAGCCTTATAGATATATTCCATGAACCATGTCCATAGTCATGGGAACAACATAAATAACATGCTCTTTACCATCTAGTCCTTCTTAAAACTGTGTTTAAGGATTCCCAACAATGTAAATGAAATTCAGATGAATATGGAGATACCAAGCCAAAAGCCAGCCTCTCCCTCAATTCTATGCTAAAAATCAGTTACTGACTTTCCTAGCATGTCTTTAAGGAATGTGTTTGCTTCCTATGGAGATGTCCAGAGAGGGCTTGCATAATTTGCAAGCTTCATTTTCTAGGTCTAGCCTTTTCTTCTCAGTCTTAACTCTTCTTAGACCCCCAGAACTTTCTATTTTCCTATTTCTTAGCATTGAGAATCAAGTCTCAATGTCTGAGTGGTCTTTTAATGCACATAGAGAATTGAACAAACTGATGATCCTGTGACTGGAGTTGAGCTTTAGTGATGGCCACTCTGAGGAGAGTCTGGGAAAGAAGCATCTGGTAGGTACATCTCAGACTTGCTTCTACCCACCAACTTAAGAACTATTTTGTTAAATTGCATGCAAGCCTTTCTGAAATGTCATATATGTTAAGACAGGAGTTAGATTATTAGAAATTTGAATATAACATAAGTAAGTCAGATAAATTGCTATTAACAACAGCTTCTGGAGGAAGAAAATTAACCAAAGGCAATTGGGAGAAAAGGGGATAATAACCAAGGGGAGATGGCTGCTCATGATGACTTCTGTAAGTGGCGGATATGAGCAGATGTGAGGATCACTCAGCAGTTGAGACTTGAGTCTCAGTGCTAAGGAATAGGAAAATAGCAGGTATAATGTGGGGGTCTGAGGAGACATAAGACTAATAAGGAAAGGCTGGGCCTAGAAAATAAAGCTTTCAATTAAAGTAATGTGTCCTTTTCTCCAAAGTGAAGGAAGTTGCCATCTGCACAACCTTTGAATCTAGAATTGACCATATAGATTTTGAATTTTCACCTTATAAATTTTCAACCAAAGATGAAATATTCTGGAATGGGCTGGACATACAAACCATGTAAAAATTTACCACATAGGTTTACTTTTAGGAAGTTCTAAAAACAACCTTACATGTGGCCTTGTCCTTCCAGATAGTTCTCCCACCCTAAAACTCCCACCCAGATTCTCCTACCCTAAAACCCTCCTACAATTGAGGAAAACTCTGGAGTTAGGCGAATAAGGTCAAATCCCAGCTTTATAACCCACAAGTGGCAATATCCTGAGTAGAGTGTTCAATCCCTCTTATAACTGACTCTGACCAGCATTGTATCAAGGGACAATAACATTTTCCATTGCAAGGATTTTGTGAATGAGCATTAAATGGGTCAACATTTTGCCCGACTCTTAGATGCTCCTCCTCTCACGGCCACTACCTCAAAGTACTTCAGTGTCTTACTTTGTCATAGCAACTCTTACTACTGATTAACTCAATACTTCCCTTGTACCAGGCCCTTTGTGACTGAGTTGGGCACACCTAGAAAGTCAGGATACTGTAATCTCTAAGCCTTTTACCACACCTGTTGCATCTCTCTTGCCAGGTAAAATCCAATGTATAGGGATTGGGGATTTAGCTCAGTGGTAGAGTGCTTGCCTAGCAAGCACAAGGCCCTGGGTTCGGTCCTCAGCTCTGAAAAAAAAATCCAAAGTGTATTTTTGCCATCTTTGCCAAATAGCAGAGGCTGTGATAATGTGCATTCATGTTTGTTTGGTTCTTTTATTTTGTCTCGTTAATCTCATGTCTGTCTTTGGACAAGTACCATGCTATTTTCATTACTATAACTCTGTAATAGAGCTTGCAAGCTGGTATGGTAATCTTTCCAGAGCTGTTCTTTCTGCCCAGGGTTGCTTTAGCTTTCCAGGGTCTTTTATGCTTTCGTTTGAATTTTTGAATTTTACTTTTCTATTTCTGTGAAGAATGTCATGAGACTTTTATTGAGATTGTACTGAATCTTTAAATTGCTTTTGATATGATGCTTATTTCTATAATATCAATTCTACCAACTCATGACGGCGCTATGAGGATTGAAGAACCCCTGTCCTATAGATCTTGAGGTGATAGATTTAAGAGCAATGAGACAATAAGGATGAGGAGGGGAAGAAAGAAAAGGAAGAGGAGGAGAAGAAAAATGACAAATAGTCAGAACAACACACATTGGGCTTATAGAGCCCTTATACTGCAATGCAATGGAGTGTTGCTACTGAGCTTCCACAAGCTGACTGTGAAGCAAAATACCCAAGAGACAGAGGTGAGTTGTGCTTCCTAGACAGCTTAGCCCACAAATGTCGTCCTGGTGATTCCCAATGCCATTTTCTCCTTTATCCAAATCTGCTCTCTAGGTTCCCTAGTGTTTCTAGGAACCCATTGTCCCTCCTTAAGTCAGTTACTATGGATTTCTATTGCTAAGAGTAAAAAAACATCTATTTAGTATTCCTTTCCTACACATTCAAAAATAAATTAACTGAATATAGGATATGGTAATTATTATAACACTGACATTAATATGGTTGTGCTTTTTCTTGGGCATATAATCTCTTTTGCTGGTAGCTTTTTATTGTGCTCTTCTTAGTATTTCTTTGGACATCACAGAAAAGATGTTCTCTACAATATTACAAAAGGGAAAAATAAAACCTCAGTATATTTCATTAAGTTACCCAAGCAATCTGCAATATCCAAATCAAAGATTTAAATATTTATCTAATAACAAGATGTCTTATCAATCTCTCCTCCACTAAAATCCCTGTATTATACCAATTTAGATCACAAGTGATACAATATGCTTTCAAATATTTTAGACACATATGAAAGTTATAACTTCATTTCAAAGGATAATTATAATTGTTTGGTTTGCTTTTGTATTTACAAGTCACAAGCTTTAACAGTAGAATAACTCTCACAAAGAATAATAAATAAGCGGGAAGGAGAGAATGGAGAGAGGAAAATGATGAAGAGAAAGGGAGAAAGAGACCTTATTGGCTGATTTCCACTGTTTTATATGAAGAAAGACAAATTTATGGGGGTAATATCTACATGTCAAATCTAGTGGCTCTGTTGTCTACTTTCCCTTTAACCCTAAATAAGGCAGTAGTAACGTCTTTGCATTAAGTGTAGCACCTAAAAATTGGACATTAGGCCTAAAGGGCTTTGAGGTTCTGAAACAGAATTTTGTGCACAGAGAAGAGTCAAGTTACTATTCCTTCTGTTGTGAGAGTCAGGCAACTGAAAGAGAGAAGGGATTCTTAAACTTCAAGACGTTAGTTTTAGCATCATAGCCAAAATCCTGAAGGACCCAGAACACATCATTTACACCATGAAGTAGGGATGGATGCCAGGTGATGTAATGCCATTCACCCACCCAAAAGGAGAAGAAGGTCCTGTCATCTTGGAATAGAAAGAAGTAATGCCACTGCCTCCCTGCTGATACTTACCTATAACCTGGCTGAATCCCAAAGACCTCGAGTAGCCAGAAGACCCTGGGTAGCCAGAGGAAGAGCTCAGCACATCAGATGACCTCTGGGTTGCCTCCCAGAGCATAAGTTGGAAGGTTGCAAGCCAGTGAGGAAAGGTTCTCAGAATCCCAGCTAGACCAGTCCCTAGCCCCTACTAGCTAGAAAGTAAATGTTACCGAACAAGTTTGTGAGGTTGGCAAGAGTAAGTCTTCTATCACCAAGCCATAACAGTTCCTAATGCAGTAAGCAAACAGAGGCTGAAGAGTGTTTCAGGGAAGACAGGCTTCATGGAGCTCTGCGCATCCCCATGTTCTATAGAGGAAACTTCCTGATCCAGCCTCTTATACCATACTGTAAGCACACACTTGGCTATTTGGAAAATCTGGTCAATCAAGAGAGACCAGACAGGCCTCCTGATTGGAATGAGTGCAGAGAGCTAGGACCAGACACATCAACAGGAGTTAGCAAGGCCCAGGCTTGAGGGGATGAAATACAGCTAGGCATAAACCAAAAGAGACCAAAGAAGGATACACACCAGAAACATTCCTATATGTTATGTGTGATAGGCTCCCCTCAGAGAAGAAAGACAAGGGGAAATCTAAAGATAATGTGAGTTTGGATAATTCATTTCTATTCCAGTCTAATGAAAGACCAAGACTATAAGTTAGTGAAAATCCTAGTACTAAAAGAATTGCCTACTACCAAACCAAGATGGGTTCTTTAATCTAGCAAATCTAGGATGAATCTGGTTGTAAATCAAAAAGCTACCTTTTGCCCCTGTATACCCAAACTTGTGACTATAAAAACCATACATAGCTCATTAGTCTTAAGAAAATGAGCATCCCCCTTCTGCAAGGCCAGAGAAACCATGAAATGGCTATGGTGTATCTTCCAGCACTGAGCCTCGGCAGCCCCCACAACCCTACCAAAATGACTTGGCAAATACTCTCAGACACTGGAGATGTAGCTTGGTCTACTACAGAGGAATACCTGCCTTATATCTGGTGGCCAGACCTTGTCTTTGATCTCTGTAGGTTAGCAGTGGGCCTTGACTCCTAGGATATCCCCACCCTAGAGACACAGGGAGAGGGATTGCCTGAATGTGGGGAATGAGGGACTTGTGAATCTAAACCATGTCCCAGAAGCAGCCTTGGAGGGTGGGGCTTAGGATACAACACCCAAAGTTGAGGAGTGTCCTTCAAGAAACCCCCATATATGTGTGCCCCTGAGACAGAAGAAACCAGCAGCAGGCCCATGAGTGTTGGGGGGACAACCACTTTTTCTGTGCTACGTGGAGGTGTGAAACATTGGGAAGCTCATACTGGAGACCATTCTGGGTGTAGTTAAAGATTCAGTGGCCAAGGTGAGAGAAGAGCTAGCAAGCAGAAGAGAGAAAAAGAACACAGGAGGGCTAGTTCAAATCTTGGTTTAACTCCTCCCCTTGGTTAACTATCCTCATGTTCACCTTGTTAGGACCCCTAATTGTTCTACTATTGTTGACCTTTGGATCCTGCATATTGAACAAGCTTATAGCGTTCTTAAAAGAGAGAATATCAGTACAACTGATGGTGCTGCCCCCAAAATATGAGACCCTGAGGGCAGGACCTGACAAATATGAGTTAGTAACTAATTTCCTTTCAGTTGGCAAGGCCAGCAGTACATCTTTACAGTTTTGCCTCAAGGATATAGTAACTCTCCTGCCCTGTGTCATAACTGAGTCAGAAGGGATCTTGATCGTTTGTCTCTTCCACAAAATATCACATTGGTGCACTATATTGATGACATTATGCTTATTGGACCAAGTGAGCGAGAAGTAGCAACCACTTTGGACTTACTGGTAACACACATGATTATCAGAGGATGGGAAATAAATCCAGCCAAAATTCAAGGACCATCTATCTCAGTGAAATTCTTAGGAGTCCAATGGTGTGGGGCATGCAGAGATATTCCTTCTAAGGTGAAAGATAAGTTATTACACCTGGCCCCTCCCACCACCAAGAAAGAAGCACAATGTTTAGTGGATCTATTTGGATTCTGGAGACAGCACATTCCTCACTTGGGTGTGTTGCTCAGGCCTATTTACCAAGTGACTTAGAAAGTTGCTGGCTTTGTGTGGGGCCTGGAACAGGAGAAGGTTCTTCAACAGGTCCAGGATGCTGTGCAGGCTGCACTACCACTTGGAGCATATGATCCAGCAGACCCCAATGGTCCTTGAGGTGTCAGTGGCAGATAGAGATGCTGTTTGGAACCTTTGGTAGGCCCCTGTAGGTGAATCACAGAAGAGACCTTTGGGATTTAGGAGCAAAGCTCTACCGTCATCTACAGACAACTACACTCCCTTTGAAAAACAGCTCTTGGCCTGCTATTGGACCTTTGTGGAAACTGAACATTTGACAATTGGACACCAAGTTACTATGAAACCTGAACTACACATCATAAACTGAATGCTATCAGACCCTCCAAGTCATAAAGTAGGACATGCACAGCAGTAGTCTATTATCAAATGGAAATGGTATATATGTGATCGGGCCAGAGCAGGTCCTGAAGGCACAAGCAAGTTACATGAAGAAGTTGTTCAAATGCCTATGAATTCTACTCCTGTTGCAACACCATCTGTTGCCAAGCATGTGCCTTGGGGTATTCCCATGATCAGCTGACTGAAGAAGAGAAGACTAAGACCTGGTTTACTAATGGCTTTGCATGTTATGCAGCCACCACACAGAAGTGGATAGGCATTACACTCCCTTTCTGGGACAACCCTGAAAGAGTATAGGTGAAGGAAAATCTTCACAGTGAACAGAACTTCTGGCAGTACACATGGTATTACAGTTTGTTTGGAAGAAGAAATGTCCAGATATATGATTGTTCCCTGACTCATGGACTGTAGCCAATGGCTGGATGGTCAGGGACTTGGAAAGATCATGATTGGAAAATAGGTGAGAAAGACATCTGGAGAAAAAGTATGTGGATAGATTTCTCCAAATGGGCAAAGGATGTGAAGATATTTGTGTCCCATGTAAATTTTCCCCAAAAGGTGACTTTAGCTGAGGAGTTCAATAATCAAGTGGATAGGATGACCCCTTCTGTGGACAGTCAGCCTCTTTCCCCAGCCATCCTTGTCATTGCTCAATTGGCACATGAACAAAGTGGCCATGGTGGCAGAGATGGAGGTTATGCTTGGACTCAACAACAGGGACTTCCACTCACCAACGCTGACCTGGCAAAATCAGGTGCATGATGTGAAATTCCCAAGTAATCAATTAAAGAAGGAAGAAGTGATTACCACCAGTCAAACATGTTATAAAACTATTAACAAATCTCAGCATGGGACTCCTTCCAACTTAGACCATTTATGTTCTTGGATAAAAGACACACACAGCTTTTATACTTTAATATTCTACTTCTATATTTTTATATTTTAATATTCTACAATTGTTAAATGGTAAAATGTTAAACTCCTTTACTATCTCAAAGGAAAAAAAAGGATCACTTGAAATAAAAATGCTCTGTAGTAGTTCCCATACTACCTTTCAGGGTTTGTGAGATGGCTCACCTAGTAAGAGTGCTTGACTCTAAGTCCAACAATCTGAGTTCAGACTCAGGAACCTGACCCACATGGTAGAAATCAAGAACTGATTCCAGAAAGTTGTCCCCTGATTTCCATATACATGCTATTCACACAACAAACAGAGAGAGAGAGAGAGAGAGAGAGAGAGAGAGAGAGAGAGAGAGAGAGAGGTAGAGAGAGAGAGGAGGGAAGGAGGGAGGGACAAGGAAGGAAGAAAAAAGAAAGAATTTTAAAACACTAACTTTTATAAACTAATGCCAGTCTATCACCCACCTTATTAGTCTATAATTCTGCTCATTATAAATACATTAAATGGACAGTAGTTAAAAGTTTCAACACAGGCCCAGTGGGTGATTCTAAACATTTTTTAAAAGAAAATGTATATTAATACCTCTTGTTGTATAGTACTGACACTGTGAGAGACACAGCGAACTACTGGAAAGAACTAAGCATCTAGAAGTAGACTCGTGCATTCTGGACCTACAACAGGCAATATTGCAGATAAATAAAAAGAACATATTACTCAGGATGGTACTGGTACAATTATGCATATGCATATGCCATCTTAAATGAAATTGGATCCCTATGTGATGCCACCCACAAAACTAACTCCAAACCAATTTAAAAATTTTAAGTATAAAATGAGAATCTACACTTTAAGATAATAATGTAATCATGGTGTGCATGCCCTTGTGCTTAATGAATCCAACAGTAGGCCAGACTTTTGCTTTCCATTTGATACTCTTTTTCCTCTACTGTGTGTTTCAGTCATCTGCAGATCACACACAAAGGACCTGATGGAAGATCACAAGATACTGGCAAGTGAGAGATCCTATGGTTTTGAAAAGCCAAAGAATCTGAATGATGACACAGAAAAGAGTAATACTGTGAAGATTTCATACAGATTAAGCCAATGGTCCAAGAAAACATATGAGCATGATTAAAAATATAAAAGTCATGGAGCATCTTTTTATTTTTTTATTAAATATTTGCTTTATTTACAATTCAAATGGTATCCCCTCCTTTCAACGTTACCCCTCCAAAAAAACCCCTATAATATTCCCCCTTCCCCCGCTCACCCACTCCCAACTTCCTGACTTGCATTCCCATAGCCTGGGGAATTGAGCCTTCACAGGACCAATGGCCTCTCCTCTAACTGATGTCTGAAATGGTCATCTTCTGCTACATACGTAGGTGGAGCCATGGGTCCCTCCATGTATACTCTTTGGTTGGTGGTTTAGTCCCTGGGAGCTCTGTGGGTACTGGTTGGTACATATTATTGTTCCTCCTGCAGGGATACAAACCATTTGAGCTCCTTAAGTTCTTTCTCTAGCTGTTCCATTGGGGACCCTTTGCTCATTCTATTGGTTGGCTGTGAGCTATTGGTATTTTGATCCACTTTTCAATAACGATCAAAGTATCCACATTTTGGTCTTTCTTCTTCTTGAGCTTCATGTGGTCTGTGAGTTGAATCGGGTATTTCAAATTTTTGGTGTAATATCCACTTATCAGCAACTGCATAGTGTGTGTGTTCTTTTGTGATTGGGTTACCTCACTCAGGATGATATTTTCTAGCTCCATCAAATTACCTAAGAATTTCATGAAGTCTTTGTTTTTTTTTTTGTTTGTTTGTTTGTTTGGTTGGTTGGTTTTTCAAGACAGGGTTTCTCTGTGTAGTCCTGGCTGTCCTGGAACTCACTCTGTAGACCAGGCTGGCCTCGAACTCAGAAATCTGCCTGCCTCTGCCTCCCAAGTGCAGGGATTACAGGCGTGCACCACCACACCCAGCGAAGTCTTTGTTTTTAATCGCTGTGTAGTACTCCATTGCATAAATGTACCACATTTTCTGTATCCATTCCTCTGTTGAGGGACATCTGGCTTCTTTCCACCTTCTGGCTATTATAAATGTGGCTGCTATGAACATAGTGGAGCATGTGTCCTTACTACATGTTGGAGCATATTTTGGGTATATGCCCAGGAGTGGTATAGCTGGGTTCTCAGGTAGTGCTATGTCCAGTTTTCTGAGGAACCATCAAACTGATTTTCAGCATGGTTTTACCAGCTTGCAATCCCACCAGCAATGAGGGAGTATTCCTCTTTCTCCACATCCTCTCCAACAATTGCTGTCCCATGAGTTTTTGATCTTGGCCATTCTGACTGGTGTGAGTTGGAATCTCAGGGTTGTTTTGATTTGCATTTCACTGATTAAGGATGTAGAACATTTCTTTAGGTGTTTCTCATCTGTTAGGTATTCCTCAGTTGATAATTCTGTTCAGCACTGTAGCCCATTTTTAATAGGGTTATTTGGTTCTCTGGAATCTAACTTTTTGAGGTTTTTGTATATATTGAATATTAGCTCTCTATCGGATGTAGGATTGATTAAAACTCTTTCCCAATCTGTTGGTTGCTGTCTTGTCCTATTGTCAGTGTCTTTTGCCGTACAGAAGCTTTGCAATTTTATGAGGTCCCATTTGTCAATTCTTGATCTTAGAGCATAAGCTATTAGTGTTCTATTCAGGAAATTTTCCCCTGTGCCCATGTGCTCCAGGTTCTTCCCCACTTTCTCTTATATTAGATTCAGTGTATGGTTTTATGTGAAGGTCCTTTATCCACGTGGACTTGAGCTTTGTACAGGGAGATAAGAATGCATCAATTTGCATCCATCTACATGTTGACTGCCAGTTGACCCAGCACCATTTGTTGAAAATACTGTCTTTTTCCACTGGATGGTTTTAGCTCCTTTGTGAGGGCTCATTTCTGGGTCTTCAATTCTATTCCATTGATCTACCTGTCTGTCACTGTACCAATATCATGCAGTTTTTATCATTATTGCTTTGTAGTATAGCTTGAGGTCAGGGATGGGAATTCCACCAGAAGTTCTTTTATTGTTGAGAATAGTTTTTGCTATCCTGGGTTTTTTGTTATTCCAGATAAATTTGGAAATTGCTCTTTCTAACTCTATGAAGAATTGAGTTGGAATTTTGATGGGGATTGCATTGAATCTGTAGATTACTTTAGACAAGATGGCCATTTTTACTATACTAGCCCTGCCAATCCATGAGTATGGGAGATCTTTCCATCTTCTGAGATCCTCTATGATTTCTTTCTTCAGAGGCTTGAAGTTCTTGTCATAAAGATCTTTCACTTGTTTGGTTAGAGTCACACCAAGGTATTTATATCATTTGTGACTATTGTGAAGGGGGTTATTTCCCTAATTTCTTTCTTAGCCTTTGTCCTTTGAGTATAGGAAGGCTACTGATTTGTTTAAATTTTATATCCAGCCACTTCGCTGAAGTTGTTTATCAGGTATAGGAGTTCTCTGGTGGAATTTTTGGGGTCACAAGTATACTATCATATCATCTGCAAATAGTGATACTTTGATTTCTTCCCTTCCAATTTGAATCCCTTTGACGTCCTTTTGTTTGCTAATTGCTCTGGCTAGGACTTTGAGTACTATGTTGAAAAGGTATGAAGACAGTGGACAGCCTTGTCTAGTCCCTGATTTCAGTGGGATTGCTTCAAGTTTCTCTCCATTTAGTTTGATGTTGGCTATGAGTTTGCTGTATATTGTGTTTACTGTGTTTAGGTATGGGCCTTGAATTCCTGATCTTTCTAAGACTTTTATCATGAAGAGGATTGGATTTTGTCAAATGATTTCTCAGCATCTAATGAGATGATCATATGGGTGTTTTTCTTTGAGTTTGTTTATATAGTGGATTACATTGATGGATTTCCATATATTGAACTATCCCTGGATTCCTGGGATGAAGCCTACTTGATCATGGTGTATGATAGTTTTGATGTGTACTTGGAATCAGTTGGCAAGAATTTTATTGAGTATTTTTGCATCAATATTCATAAGGGAAATTGGTCTAAGATTCTTTTTCTTTTTTGGGCCTTTGTGTTGTTTAGGTATCAGAGTAATTGTGGCTTCATAGAATGAATTGGGTAGTGTTCCTTCTGTTTCTATTTGTGGAGTAGTTTGAAGAGTATTGTTATTAGGCCTTCTTTAAAGGTCTGATAGAACTCTGCATTGAAGCCATCTGGTCCTGGGCTTATTTTGGTTGGGAGATTATTAATAACTGCTTCTATTTCTTTAGGGGTTATGGGATTGTTTAGATCAATTATCTGATCCTGATTTAACTTTGGTACCTAGTATCTGTCTAGAATATTGCCCATTTCATCTAGATTTTCCACTTTTGTTGAGTATAGGCTATAGTAAAATCTGATTATTTTTTGGATTTCCTCAGTTTCTTTTGTCATGTCTCCGTTTTCATTTCTTATTTTGCTGATTTGGATACTGTCTCTGTGCCCTATGGTTTGTTTGGCTAAGGGTTTATCTACATTGTTGGTTCTTTCAAAGAACCAGATCCTGGTTTGGCTGATTCTTTGTATAGTTCTTTTTGTTTCTACTTGGTTGATTTCAGCCCTGAGTTTGATTATTTCCTGCCCTCTACTCCTGTTGGGTGTATTTGCTTCTTTTTGTTCTAGAGCCTTCAGCTGTGCTGTTAAGCTGTTAGTGAATGCTCTTTCCAGTTTCTTTTTGGAGGCACTCAGAGCTATGAGTTTTCATTTTAGCACTGCTCTCATTGTGTCCCATAAGTTTGGGCATGTTGGGCCTTTGATTTCATTTGTTTATTTCTTCCCTGACTACTTACTGTTTGAGTAGAATGTTGTTTCCACGTGTATGTGGGCTTTCTGTTATTTTTGTTGTTACTGAAGACCAGCCTTAGACTGTGGTGATCTGATAGGGTGCATGGAATTATTTCAATCTTATATCTGCTGAGGTCTGTTTTGTGACTGAGGATATAATCAGTTTTGGAGAAGGTACCATGATGTGCTGAGAAGGTATATTCTTTTGTTTTAGGATAAAATGTTCTATAGATATATATTAAATCCATTTGGTTCATAACTTCTGTTAGTTTCACTGTTTCTCTGTTTAGTTTCTGTTTCCACGATCTGTCCATTGATAAGAGTGGGGTGTTGAAGTCTCCCACTATTATCATGTGGGGTGCAATGTGTCCTTTGAGCTTTTGTAAAGTCACTTTTATGAATGTGGTGCCCTTGTATTTAGAGAATATATGTTCAGAATTGAGAGTTCATCTTGGTAGATTTTTCCTTTTATGAGTATGAAGTGTCCTTCCTTATCTTTTTTGATTACTTTAGGTTGAAAGTCACTTTTCTTAGATATTAGAATGGCTACAACAACTAGTTTCTTGGGACCATTTGCTTGGAAAATTGTTTTCCAGCCTTTTACTCTGTAGTGTTTGTCTCTGACACTGAGATGGGTTTCCTGTATGCAGCAAAATGTTGGGTTCTGTTTACTTATACAGTCTGTTAGTCTATGCCTTTTTATTGGAGAATTGAGTCCATTGATATTAAGAGCTATTAAAGAGAAGTGATGGTTGCTTCCTGTTATTTTTGTTATTAGAGGTGGAGTTATGTTTATGTGGCTCTCTTATTTTTGGTTTGTTAAAAGATTAATTTCTTGCATTTTCTAGTGTATAATTTCCCTTTTGTTGTTTTCCATTCATTATCCTTTGAAGGGTGGGATTTGTGGAGAGATATTGTGTAAATTTGTTTTTGTCATGGAATACCTTGGTTTCTCCATCTATTGTAACTGAGAGTTTTGCTGGGAATAGTAGCCTTGGTTGGCATTTGTGCTCCCTTAGGGTCTATATGACATCTGCCCAGGATCTTTTGGCTTTCATAGTCTGGTGAGAAGTTTGGTGTAATTCTGCCTTTATATGTTACTTCACCTTTTTCCCTTACTGTTTTTAAAATTCTTTCTTGTTTAGTGTATTTGGTGTTATTATTATGTAATGGGAGGAATTCCTTTTCTGGTCCAATCTATATGGAGTTCTGTAGGCATCTTGTATGTTTATAGGAATCCCTTTTTTTAGGTTAAGGAAATTTTCTTCTATAAGTTTGTTGAAGACATTTACTGGCTCTTTAAGTGGGAAATCTTCACTCTCTTCTATACCTATAATCCTTAGGTTTGGTCTTCTCTTTTTTCCTGGATTTCCTGGATGTTTTAGGTTAGGATCTTTATGCATTTTGCATTTTCTTTGACTGTTTCATCAATGCTTTCTATGGTGTCTTCTGCATCTAAGATTCTTCTATCTCTTGTATTCTGTTGTTGAGCTTGCATCCATGACACCTGACTCCTTTCCTAGGTTTTCTATGTCCAGTGTTGTGTCCCTTTTTTGTTTCTTTATTGTTTCTTCTTCCATTTTTAGATTCTGGATAGTTTTGTTTAATTCCTTCACTTGTTTTGTTGTGCTTTCCAGTAAGGCGTTAAGGGCTTCTACCTATTTACCTGTGTTCTCCTGTATTTCTTTAAGTGAGCTATTTATGTCCTTCTTGAAGCCCTCTCTCAGCATCATGAGCTGTGATTTTAAATCTAAATCTTGTTTTTCCAGTGTGTTGGGCTTTCCAGGACTTGCTGTTGTGGAAGAATTGAGTTCTGATGGTGCCATGTTGCCTTGATTTCTGTTGATAATATTCCTTCATTGCCTTTTGCCATCTGGTTATCTCTGGTGTTAGTTGGTCCTGCTGTCTCTGGCTGGTACTTGTCCCTCCTCTGGGCCTGAAAGCCTGTCTCAGTACCCCCTGGGTGACCAGCTCTCCCCTGGCACATGTCCTGTGTTACTACCCAGCTCCTGGGTGCAGGTAGAGCCTGCACTGACCCTGTCCCAGCTGCTCTGCCACTTCTGTGTTCCCTGGGCTCCTGGCTGTCATGAATCCTCTTTAGTAATCAGTTATGCAAGTCAAAGTGGTTCTTTACCTTTACAAGATAGGCAAAAAGCAAAAGTGTAATAGAATCAAACACTGACAAAATAAAATGGATATTTTTATATTGTTAGAGGAAATATTTTATAAAGTTTGTCATTAGCCACTAAAATTAGAGCTATGAATAATACATAGATTCAATACAATTATGGGTAACTGTATCTAATAGGAAACATGTACACATGGACTGTCTTAGTTGGGTTTTTTATTCCTGCACAAACATCATGACCAAGAAGCAAGTTGGGGAGGAAAGGGTTCATTTGGCTTACACTTCCACATAGCTGTTCATCACCAAAGGAAGTCAGGACTGGAACTCAAGCAGGTCAGGAAACAGGAGCTGATACAGAGGCCGTGGAAGGATATTCCTTACTAGCTTGCTTCCCCTGGCTTGCTCAGCCTGCTCTCTTATAGAACCCAAGAATACCAGCCCAGGGATGGCACCACCCACAAGGGACTCTCCCCTCTTGATCACTAACTGAGAAAATGCCACACAGTTGGATCTCATGGGGGCACTTCCCCAACTAAAGCTCTTTTCTCTGTGATAACTCCAGCCTGTGTCAAATTGACACACAAAACCAGCCAGTACATGTACCTACACAAATATGCCCCCAAATTATGCACTTGGTGATAACTCAGATTTATTGAATTAATATAGAATAAATAAATACAATTTTGAAATGATCTGTAACAATACCCCAAATCTATTATGCCCATAAGCATAATATTGAATAAAATAAACCACAGAAAATATATACAATGTGGTTGTATTTATAAATTTTAACATTAAGTGATTTTAAACTATATAATTTAAGTATAAGTAGCAAAAAATCAAATGACCTTTTCTTTTCATACATCTGGATAATGGTTATGTTAAGTCATTTGTGGGTACATAGATGTTTGTTCAATAATCACTAAAGTCAAATAGCTTTGACCATAGCAGGAAATCTGTATCCAAATAATTGTGCCTAGAATTCATTCCTTGGTGCAGCAGAACTGTCAACTCTTAGCTTAGTTACTATGAAGGTAAAATCCTTTGTTGATGTGAAGGACATTGAAGTACATCCTATTACAAAGAATTGCAATGTCTAAAACTTCTTCTCATTTTGTGTTTATACCATGGTAAGTGCCAAGATCTTAAGCTCTACTAAAAAGAAAACAAAAAATACTTTATCTTTTTAATATTAATTTAATAACATGTCCATTTTTATGATTGGCGTAAAAATGTATTGTGTTGAATCTAATAAAAAATTAAAATAAAAATAAAAAATTGAGTTAAACTTTGACTGCATATTTTGTTTACATTTTAGTATATACATATATAAGTTATATGTACAATTTGCTAAATAATGGGGAAATAGTTAATAATAATCTAGGGCCAGTAAAATAGGTAAAGGTACTTGCCACCAAGCATGATGTCTTAAGTGGCATTCCCTGGTACCCACATGGTCAAAGAAGAGAGGTGACTCCTACAAAGTTGCCCTCTGTCTTCCATATGTACACCCTGGAACATGCATGCATGCACACCACAAAAATAAAGAAATAAGACCAAAATGTAAACAACAGATTATTTAAAAACAAGGCAAAAAATATGAGCACTTAAAGAAAGTTAAATAGATGCCAGGCAGTGGTGGTGCATGCCTTTAATCCCAGCACTTAGGAGACAGAGGCTAGCAGATTTGAGTTCGAGGCCAGAGCCTGGTCTACAGAGTGTGTTCCAAGACAGCTAGGGATACACAGAGACACCTGTCTCAAAAAAAGAAAGAAAGAAAGAAAGAAAGAAAGAAAGAAAGAAAGAAAGAGAGAGAGAGAAAGAAAGGTAGAAAGAAAGGTAGAAAGAAAGAGAAAGAAGAGAAAGTTAAATAGAAATCACCATAATGTAAACATAAAAAAATTTAGCACTGGAAATAAAGAACTGCTATTGAAGAATAAAAAAGTGATTCAATATCGTTTCAAAAAGAAAAAAAATGTAATCAACAATAAGTTAACAGCTAACTGATAGATTTGGTCATATTTGGAAATAAACTCACTTGTTAAACTTGAAAAGTCCAGCTGTTAGAAGCTCTTTAAGGCAAAATACACTGGACTTAAGTCAAGCAAAGGACAAATGGTTCCTGAAGAGATAATTAAGATGTGTTCTAAGTACTATGTTCAAATTAGCCTAGCAAAGAGTATTTCAAGCAATGAGAACAGCAAAGGAGACATTGTAGGTGAGGAAGGATCTGGACTTTTCCCAGAAACTGAAAGGGACACGAAAGCAGAAGGGCAATTCTGATGCCCAAGGTAGCTAAGGAGCAAAGCTGGAGGAGCAATGATTACAGGGATTTAGTGTGTGGAATAATCTCTGTTGTCAAGAGGATGAGCTATAGAATCCCCAGGAGACAGGCTTTTAGTCATGCCTGTGGAGAAGTATCTAAGTTAGTTGGCCTGAGGTAGAAGTCCTGCCTGTGGTGGATGGCATCATTTCTAGCTAGGGTTCCTGTACTATATGAAAGGCAGACCATGAGACAAGCACAAGAATCATTGTTCTGCTTTCTGGTTTTACAGGCAGTGTTCACAGCTGCTTCATTCTGCAGCCTAGAATTCTCTGCCCTTAAAAGTGAGACCTTTGAATTGTGAGCTGAAACAAAATTTTCTCCCTTGAGATGCTTTGGTTGGGTCTTTGAGGAGAGAGTATTTTTCCAGGGTGTAATCTATTTACCTCTTTTAATGTAATAAAAGCCTGACTCCTTATAACTAGCTAAACAAATAGTTTGCTCATGGTGACCCAAAACAATGGGGGCCCTGACATAAGTAACCACAGCATCCTTAAACTGCCTATTCTGTCTTTTCATATGCAATACATACATTGTTTCACATAGACAGTTGAAAGAACAGAAATGTACCTGATGCTTTAAGGGAAATTCTACATTTTCTAGAGCTGAAGCACACACATGGTCCACATACCACTGTTTTTGAAGCAGTAAATGTTTTTTTCTCTCTCTCACTTTTTAAAAAATATTTCTAATTATAGATGGAGATAAGGTTATGTAGGCCAGGCTGGCCTCATCGTTCAAATTCACCAAATCTATGAAATTCTCTAGACATTTTGGAAGCCATTAAAAGAGGAGAAATCTTCTATTCTCTACAGCATGTAGAAACATTTGTCTTCGAACTACATAGGTAATTTGGAAAAGAACCAAGGGGATTTACACTTTAATAGTAGCATGGCCTATGTCCTCCACCATCTAATCATGTGAACAAGTTATGGATAGGTACAAGGGCTATTGGTACCTGATGACTAAATTGGTTGGTTAAGAAAATAAGTTGGATTTGTTTCCTTTCTTTTAGGCCCCTAAAATTTGAAGGTAATTAGGAGAGGATACAAAATGTTAGGTGACTTGGAGTCAAATATATGTGTTATATATACAAAAACACATATGTACGTGTATATATTTAATTTTTGTTAAACAATTTGCAAAGACATAGATTGAAGAACCATTGTTTGAGTCCTGGATGTCTAAATGAGTCAATAAAAATCCCAGAGGATTCCCCTGCCTGCAATAAAGACACATGCTCCACTATGTTCATAGCAGCCTTATTTATAATAACCAGAAATTGGAAAGAGCCCAGATGTCCCTCAAAGGAGAAATGGATACAGAAAATGTGGTATATTTATACAATGGAATACTACTCAGCAATTGAAAATAATGAATTCATGCAATTTGTAGGCAAATACTTGGATCTGGAAAATATCATCCTAAGTGATTAACCCAATCACAAAAGGCTACACATGAAATGCAATCACTGATAAGTGGATATTAATGAGCCCAGAAGCTCTGAATACTCAAGGCACAATTAGCAAGTCAAAAGATTCCCAAGAAAAAGGAAGGAGAGGACCCTGGTCCTGAAAAGGTTGGATCCAGTTTTGTAGGAGAGTACCAGAACAGAGAAATGGTTGGGGGGCGGGGGGATGATTGGGGAATAGGCAGGAGGAGGGGAGAGGACTTATGGGACATATGGTGAGGGGGGAACTTGGAAAGGGGAAAACCTTTGGAATGTAAACAAAGAATATAGAATAAATTTTAAAAATACCTAAAAAAAGGAAAAAACTGCATGAATGATTCATCCAATACATACATGCACACATATATAAAATATATAAGTATCATTCAGAATTGATATGAGTCAATTATGCTATTAAATAACACATCCAAAAGATGCATGTGGTGAATCAGAAAGGTATTTATATATTATAAGAAAATGCCTAATAAATATCTATTTTATAAATATTATTTTTCAGCCATAGAGATAAGACACTGAATAGGAAAGCATAATATAAATATGAAGAAAGAAGAACTTCAAGTAGAGACCAGAGGCCATAAAATCTCACTAGATTCAAATTATTTTATCTCCAATGGCATGTCTTTTTCATGAACAAAAGGCTATAAATTTGAATTCTATATTTATTATTTGAAGATATTAAAGTATATGTTTAACTCTGAAGAAATTAATCATGGTATCAAAATGGAAAGCAGGATTTTCATGATTGCTCTTGCAGCATGACTCTTTGCCTTTTTTCCCTACATAATATTTGCATTGATTCTCTGAGAGTTTCCCATCATGCACCTGATCACAGTCCCTTCCGTATTTCCATACCCACCTCTACTTGTGACCTCCCCCTCCAAAAGAAGTAAGAAAAAATAAAAATAAGAATGAAACAACAACAACAAACAACAAAGCATCCACTTTGTGTTATCTGTATACTTATTGGAGCATACAAACCCTTAATGGCCTGCCCCTTAATGGTCTGGCCTCTGCCAGAAGCCATCAATTGTGGGGAGCTACTCTTCAGCATCTCTGTCACACTCTTTTAAGAATCCTCTTTGTAGCTTCCTGTCTAGGCTGTTACTTTGGGGGATACACAGAGAGTGGAGTGGCTAGGGGTTGTCATAGAAGCCTTTCATATCCTTTCCTTTCAACTGTGTGTAGGAAGTCATCTATATCACAACAAAAGTAGCCTCCTGGCTCTTCTCTGTCTGTCTGTCAACAGGAACACAGATCATGGGACTCCTCATGGTTTCTGGCAAACAAAGTCCCTGTGGAAGCAGGAAAATATACCCAGACAAGGCCTTCAGAGGCTGCCAAGACCTCAGACGTCAATATGGCCTCAGATGGCAGTGCAGGGTACCCATATTAATATGGACCTTGGCAGCAGCTTATAAACATCAACATGGCTTCAAACCACCGCACAAGCCAGAGACATCTACAAGGTCCTCAGTGGTAACTTGTGCCACACCCAGACATCATCTCAGATCCCATCAGGGCACAACCAGGCACAGCATGGGTGGGTGATCATGGGCCTGGCTGGCTTGCCTAATTTCTGGCTTTTCTGCCTGCCAACCCCATCCCAGGACATGGCACAGGTCTCCATGCTCATTTGATTTCTTATACTCATTATATTGCATCAATGATTGCAATACTTCATCATTGCAGAAAGGGAAAGCAGAAGGTAGAAAAATGGGTAGTTGTTTTTATTAGTTGGTAAATCTTGTCAAAGGCAGAGTGAACTATGCAGATGGTGTGAAAAGTTTTTGAATATCTAAGTATACCAAAAATACTTCCTTCATCCTAGTTCAATATTTACTGGATTCCATACTAAATGCAATTCAATCACCCATATCTCATACAATGGTTTGCAAAATAAACTCACGTAGACACTATACAAAACCTATCCAAAGGCTTCAGAGACAGTCTTATTTCCACCTTGCTCCATATAGTCCTTTGTACATATATTACCACTTTATTAACAAACTAGTCATGTCAACTTTTTGAATATTCTTACATCTAAATAGTATGAACAATAGATTATTTAAGAACCAAAGAATGAGCATACTGCTGTTGTAACATAAGTAAATCCACTGTGAAAATGAACCCTAGTAACTCATCATAACAAATTCATGATGAATTCCTACAGTAAAGATATATAAAGATAAAGATAAAGATAAAGATAAAGATAAAGATAAAGATAAAGATAAAGATAAAGATAAAGATAAAGATAAAGATAAGATAAAGATAAAGATATAAAGATATAAAGATATAAAGATATAAAGATATAAAGATATAAAGATATAAAGATATAAAGGTAAAGGTAAAGATAAAGAGGGATCCCTGCACAGATATACAGACAAAGTCTCAAAGTCTATCCTCTGTGAAATTGAATTGTTGGTGAAAGGTCAGGGTTGTTTTAAACTCTAAGAGTTTAATTCCAAATGACAGAATACTTGATAGTAATAAAAAAAAAAAGAGTTTAATTCCATTTTCAAAAGATATCTTGCTCCCTAGATTTCCTTCTGTAATGCCCTTCCATTTCTTCCTTGGGCTCACACAGCCCAAGGCAAAAAGTATCACTTTTTCTGTGATACTTTAAAATTTTAATACAGTATGCAAACAAATAAAATAAAGAGAAAGAGAGAGATGTTCTTCCTTGGAAGAGGCCTCAGATTTTTTCAGAATTCTTCCTCCTTCTTTCTTGACCCATCACCTGACCATGGCAAATAGTCAAAAGAAGAGAAGCCTGGGTGTGGGGACCCGATCTCTGGCCATCCATCACCTTTGTGGCAAGTACCTGACTGAGCCATCTCTGCAAAGTTCCACTTCCTTCCTCTCTCATTGCAAATCTGTGTGTACTGCACAGTTTTGCTTCTGAAGTTTCCCTTCCCACTCTCTCAAGTCCCTGTGTCTGGCTTTACTCACTATCAATTCATTCTTTTCATAATTTCTCAGCATACACTTTTTCAATTTGAAGAAATTTCTATGGAGCCAGTACAGTTTTTCCCAGAAGTGTAAATGGGTTCTTGAAACAGCAGAATTTGTTCAACTCTTTCTTTCAGATAAGACTGTTTTCAGAGTTATCTCTGTCTCTCTCACACACACACACACACACACACACAAAAAAAAAAAAAAAACTATATCTACCTCCAAGTAAGAAGAGAGAATATTTAATTATAATTGCTCAGCCTAATGAGAATTAATCTGTGATTATATATATCCACTTTCCTTCAAGTCTCTTGACCTTAACATGAGAAAATTTCAATCCATGTCCTTTTGGGCAAAGGTTTCTCTTATCCAAATATACCTTTTGAAGCCAGTAGGAAGGACTTGCTGATAAGAGTTTCAACACTATGCTTTATTAAAACAAGTTATTTCTGTTGTTTACTGTGTGCTTAGCCCCTGATGGAAAGCAGACCTTCTTTGGTGCATTTTTGTGCAAATTCCTTACCTTTCTGTTTATAAAAGAAAGTGAAGACCTTTCAGGGCTATTTGTCACCACACCCCAGTAGCCAACAATGAACTATATCAACTGCTTAAGTTTTCACTTGCTAATTAATTTGGGAGCTCTCCCAAAAGCTCTCCTCCTATTTAAACTTCCCTCATTCCATTGACTCAGTACCACTTAGAAGATGGAGCGTGTTGAAGCTCAAGTGAGCCTTGCAACTATCTTTTACACAAAGAGAGTAACTTTAGTAGGCTTTCTGCAGGACAAATGAATTATCTACTTCACTTGGAACCTTTTTAGAGGATTACAAAATGAAGGCTGTCTTGCCTGAACCCATGTATAAATGCTGAATCTATTCCCAAACACACTGACTTCTCTCATTCCCAAGGTTAGATTCTTTTGCAGTAATAATATTTCTCAGCCTTTGGCTGAGAGATTCTAGATTACACATGCATACAATATCTCCATGTATTAGTAATGTTGAATCTCACATAGAGTCATTATTATTAGAAAAAGTGGGATTTTAATATACTTGTATAATATAGGCATGTGAAACAATTCATTCCATAACAAATTAAATAGCTACTCAGGTATCCTATAGCTATTAGGCTACTGTCCACTTTAATTGAGAGAAATTTTACTGGGAAGATTTTGGATATATGGGTAATATTGAAATACTGCAATTTTACTTGCTCATGTGTACAGAAGTCCTGTGTGCATTTCACAGGGAAAAGAGTAAGGAATGGAAAAACTAATTCACATGCCCCATGTCACATACTTTGTCAACCATGAACCTCAGAACACTCTTGACTTGAAATAGGAAATCTTTTGACCTAATGACTTTAGGATAGTCTACTCATAAGAGGGAAGAAACCTCAATATTTTCTCAGGCAACAAGTTCTTTCAGAATACTTCTAGCTCTATGCAATAATCTACTATGGGAGAAAGATGAACTAGCATGGTGTACCTGGCTCTCCTCAACACATGGTTCTGAAGTTGTCCTTTTAAGTTTAGTTGCTTTCTGGACCTTACTTCATCAGAAAATGTGCCATTTCCTTAGGCCATATTTAGGTATCATCATTGGGCAGGTATCTCAGGATACAATTCCAACTCCATAATATTCCCAACTCAACTTGGATATCCAAACCACTGCCCATTGTGTGATTGTCTGCTTTTTACCACACAGATTCTCTTAATAGAAGATTTTATTTTAAATCTAGTCACCCACCAGTTTTCTTTCTCATTGTCTATACCACCTATCTCACAAAATCTAATTTTCAGGAGCACTGAATTTGTTGGTACAGTCAACTGAAGGGCTGACCATAACGTAATAATACAGATACCCATAGAGGAGATTGCCACTCACCCTAATAAAGACCAGAATAGCTAATCTCCCTTCTGTAATTCAGTTGCCTGAAAAGAAAGATTCTATTTCTTAAAAAATAAAATTAAGGACCAGTGGCTAGATTAGCAAATAAGCGTCTTTTCTAAGTCAGGTTGTCTTTTGTAGTTATGTATAACCTGACCAGGAAATTCAAGAGCAATGTAAAATCAGTTTGCTCAGTAAATCTGGGGAACAAATTTAATCTTGAAGTTGAATAGGCATGGTGCTCTTTACACAGGAACATTTAGAAAGAGTAACTGGATTTAAGTGTGGCTTGATTGTTGTTTCTAAGTACAGAAGGCAACAGCACTGACAGTTGTTAAGCTCGTAGAATTGGAAATGGTGACTCACCAGTACCATTCAAATTTACTGAGACACATAGAAGAAAAAACTTTCCAGGACTATCAAGCAGGAATTGAGTAGAAGAGTCCAAACAATTCTTTATCTAATGCTCTCATGCAGAAGGGTGGGACTGCTTTCTTCCTTGAAGTCCTGTCTAGCTACATCTCTGTTACAACCTATACATACTGCTAAGATCTAAGTGGTAACTATATATATTTTTTTCCACTGATCCTTGAACTAACCAAGAGCAAAGAGGATAGAAGATGAAAGAACTCAAAACCTTGAGCCTCAGTAAATAATCACCCAAATTAAGTTCCCTGCCCTGAACCTACTCCATGTAAACTCTGCCTTCTCCATGAAAGCATAGCTTAGAGGGGAGGTTGTTTTCAGTAACTCTAAGTCAGGGGAAAGAGGTAAACAAGAGAAGGTGAATCTCATCCAGGCTGAGTACAGCAGTGGAGCGGGTCAGGGGTGGGGAGAAAAAAGTGCCTCTTTACAGTTACAGTAAGAGGAACAGAGCTTAGTCACAGACAGGGAAAGGCAAGACTGGCCAATTTGCCAGGACTCAGGCGATCTGAAGCTTATTAGCTACACAAAGGACACACATGTGAGATCTTGGGAATATCCATTGAAAGACAGGAACCCTAAGTACAAAGATAAGGATGAATTAGAAACCAACTGGAAGGTGACCTGGTACCAGAACACTGAGATGTTTGGTACCAAATGATTTTAACTGAGTGGGTTTTGCTCTGTTGGTGACTATGGAGTTCAGAACCCAGTGCTTTTGTAAAGAAATATATTAACAAACAAAAATCTATTCACCTATAGAAACAGTGTTTTCAGGTACCAGGTGAGATCCAGAAAAGACACAGAATCCAAACAGTGGCTGCTGAGGTTAAGTGAAATGTTCATTTGCTAGTATATATGAGTAAAGTTCCTCATATCTTTTTTGCCTCTAGAAAAAAAGACGTACGTTAGCTCACAGAAATTAGTAACATGAGCAAATGAGAGTTATATTGTAAGTGTATATGCTTTTGTTCATATCTGAGATACAAATATCCCCCCTTACTAAATTTGTAACTACTTTTAAAAAAAGCAACACTCAGTGTGAGGAAATATCAATAAGCAGCTGAATGGTAAAGAGAAATTTACCATTAGTTGGTAAAAAGCATATGCTTTTACCATAGAAGTTGGTAAAAAAAAAAAAACAACTTCTATGCAAGCAAATAATAGCATACAGAAAGGTTGATGGAAAGAAAAATGAGGGAGGAATTAAGAGAATCCAAGAGATTATAATAATGGTGTCTGAGATCAAAAAACGAAAGGAGGAAATGCAGACCATCAATCATTTTACTTCGAGGCAGTCTGGCTGTTGTTTTTAAAAATCACAAATTGCAATGTCCCCTGAGATGTTGAACTGTCAGTGTCCCCCCATTTAAACACGGATCCATTTTATTGTATCTGTGTACTGCACACTTTTCATCCCATGGGCACTTTGATCTGTGAGGTCAGATTCCTTGGTATTTTTTTTCACCACTGTAGTTCCAACCTATAGAACTCTGCCTGATGTTGTAAATGCTAAATAAATATCCTAGGGAAGAAGGGGGAGAGAAGGAGGAAAGAAGGAAGGGAGGGAGGGAGGGAAGGAGGGAGGGAGGGAGGGAGAAAGGAAGGAAGAAGAAAAGAAAGGAAAGAGGAAGGGAGGAGAGGAGATAACATGTAATTTTAAGCAATAATCCAGATCTCTAGCTTCTGAATAACATTATTTGGTCTAAATAAAGTTATTTGTAAATATTTTGAGAGAGCATTAATATCAATAGATGAACCCAGAATTATGGGCATGTACAAAAGAATAACACATGTAGTGGAATAAAATATTCATTTATAACATTTGGAAAATATGAACTCACATAGTACACCAATTTAACATGGAAGGAACTAAAATTTTTGATAATGCTACAACTGAACCAACTGAATAATTACATGAAATAATGCAAGTCTATGAATACAAATACTAAGTATTTTGATATTAATTCTTTTTGGAACTATTTTATGGTTATACTTTTCTTTTCTGTGCTTCATGCGTAATTAGACTTCTTGTAAAAGAAGTAAATGGAAAGTAACCTTAATGCATCCCCTTGAAGACTACTAAAGTACCAGGTCCAAGAGCAGCATAGCATTAAGGTATAGTCTTCAATTCAAAAGATACGGGTGTTCAATTCCAGTAGTATCTTCCACCAAATATGTTTTGATTTAACCAACTATAAATGAATGAGTAAGCTCATTCAAAATCAAATTGTAAATATTTTATATTTATAAAAATAAATATCAAACCAAGTTTATAATTGATAATAAATAGGAACATCAGGAAATCAGCAACAATAGTGTGTCTTCTCACTGTACAGAGACTTTTTTAAGTTATTTATTTACATCCCAATCACATCTTCCCTTCCCTCTTCTCCTCCCAGTCCCTCCCTCTCACCTCACCCTCTCTACCCTATCTATCCCTCCTCCCTTTCTCCTCAGAAAAGGGGAGGTTTCCCATGGATATCAACCAGCCTTGGCCATATCAAGTTGTAATAAGACTAGGTGCAGCTTCTTCTATTGAGGCTAGACAAGGCAGCCCAGTTAGGAGAAAGGGATCCAAAGGCAGGCGACAAAGTCAGAGACAGCTCCTGCCCCTGCCTTAGGAGTCTCACATGAAGACCCAGGAGCACAACTGTCATATTGTGTGCAGAGGGCTAGGTCAGTTCCATACATGCTCTCTGGTTGGCAGTTGAGTCTCTGTGAGCCTCTAAGGGCTCAGGTTAGTTGATTCCATATATTTTTCTTGTAGTGCCCTTGACCCCACTGGCTCCTTCAATCTTTCCTTCCCCTTTTGCATAAGATTCCCCATGCTCCATTCTTCTAAACAATGCATTTTTATCATATTGTTTTCTTTAACTCAACTCTACTTAGATCTTCCCCCTACTCACCTAACTCCATGTTCTTTCTCTTAAAATGTAAGATTGAAACCAAACAAAAAAGCAAAAATAAATATCAACCATGGAGTCCATTTTGTATTGGCCAACTAGTTTTGAGCATAAAGCCTGCCCTGAAGTGTGTTGAAATACCCAGTGTCACTCCATTAAAGAAAATTATTTTTCTCTTTCCCCCAAACCAACTATAGACAGTAATTTATTGGTTAGGGCTGGGACTTTGTGTCACGTCCCCTTCTCTGTACTGAGAGGTCTGTCTTTTCTGTTTGAACCTGTATAGGAGTACTGGCTGGTTTTGTGTGTCAACTTGACCCAGGCTGGAGTTATCACAGAGAAAGGAGCTTCAGTTGGGGAAGTGCCTCAGCTGTGGGGAATTTTCTCAATTAGTGATCAAGTGGGGTGGGTCCTTTGTGGGTGGTGCCACCCCTGGGCTGGTAGTCGGGGGGTTCTATAAGAGAGCAGGCTGAGCAAGCCAGGGGAATCAAGCCAGTAAGTATTATCCTCCCACAGCCTCTGCATCAGCTCCTGCTTCCTTACCTGCTTTGAGTTCCAGTCCTGACTTCCTTTGGTGATGAACAGCTGTGTGGAAGTGTAAGCCCAATAAACCCTTTCCTCCCCAACTTGCTTCTTGGTCAGGAATAGAAACCCTGACTAAGACAATGGGTTTTCTGCATGCTGTCACAATCTCTGTGTTTACACACATACCATACCTGTTTGGTCTGGAAGAAACTGTTTCCTTGGAGCGATCCACTACCTCAGACTCTTAGATCCTTTCCACCCCTCCTCCATGTAGATTCCTGAGTTTTGAGAGAAGAGTGTGATGAGGACATCTCATTCAGAGCTGAATGTTCCAAAGGTTTGACACTCTGTGAACTGCCCCCTTGTGACTTTCTGGGCAGTGGCACATCTACTAGGAAAAAAAAGCTGCTTCTTTAATGAGAGGTGAGGGATACACTGATCTATGGGTATAGCAATATGTCAGTAGGAGCTGTTTGATGGTTATGCTTGTTCAGCAGAATAATAGTAGTAAGCTTTCCCCTCAGGGGACAAGGCCCTCAACTCCATAATTCTGTGACCATCAGTCACATAGGCCAACGTCCCAAGCCCCTGGTATTCTGTCTGGACTCTGCCCCTACAGTCACCTGGCAACAGCCATGTATGCTTCTCCCCATGGTTACCTGGCAACAGCCAGGTAGGCTCAGCCCACTATAAAAGGGAATGCTCGTCCCCCTCCTCCCTCTCTTGTTCTCTTGCTCTTTGTCTTGCCCTCTTACTCCCCCTCTCTCCACATTATTCCCTTTCCCCCTTTCTCCCTCTCTCTCTCTACTTCTCTACACTAAACGCTCTAAGACCATGGACTGCCTCTTCTCATCTGGACCCGCTGTACTGGAACAATGGAACAGGTCTTCCCCTAAAAGTGCACATTTAATTTCCCGCTAGGCCTCCCAACATTCCTAGCTGCCATCAACCCAAGTCACCACCAAGCAAGCTGCCCAAGCTATCCAAGGACACTCATCCCTGTGGGAGGCAGCAGGAACTCTCCTCCTTTTCCTCGTCTTCCTTCGGCCAGGAACATACTTAACCCCATCGGCCTCCACCCTGTTCCCAGCTCTTCCACAACATCCAGCAGTGTCTGAGGTGAGAACCTGTCATCCTCGACCTCCACGAGGCTCGGAGACCCACGAACTCTGCACTGCCAGCTCCCCAGACAAGCCCACAGACTGCCCTTCCCAACCCTCAGAGTGTGTGGATGCACACAGTCCAACTCCCTGCATCTGCCTTACCCAGTGGCCCGAGCTCTGGGCTGGATGCGGGCCACCACTATTAATTCACACACTGTGGATTATGAGGACAGCACAGCAAAATGCTTAGCCAAAGACTGTAGCAATTTTTCAGCTCTGAGCTTTAAAACTTTTATCAATCTGATTTTTATCCTTCCATGTAACTTAAGTCATATTTTGCTACTTTAAAAATTGATTTAACTGACCTTGAAATTTTACACTTGAACAACAACAAAATAAAAATGGCACCAAAGGTTAAGGTAGCCATAGAAACATTAGGTATCTGGCAATGTGGCTAAATGACTGCACCTATTTTATATGAACCTTACCACGTCCTGTAAAGTCTAAGTTCATATCTAACTTTCAACAAGAAAACTGATGTTTTAAAGAACTTCAGACAATTGGCCATGATCATCCAGCTAATAAAGGATGAAACTAGACTTTGCACCCAAATACACAAACCTTGATAACTGTAACAATTACCTGCCTGGCAATATATTCCCACTGATATTTGTATAAGAATGTACAAATACATAAATATAGCCTGCTGAGTCTGTTTCCGTTGATGGTATTATATGACTTCTGGGCAGATCACTTTGTATTAGAGAATTAGAGGGTTCGTCCCTGTAGAGGCTAATTCTTCTCCAAGCTTTAAAGCTTCTGTTAGTTTTAGTTCTTTATCTAGGTGTGAAACCTCATGAGATTTTCTCCATCCCATCATTAAGTTCTGGTTATGTATATGTAGCTATTTCTAGGAAATACTTTGACAGAGGATTTTCTGTTATTCTGGCTACCATCTTTCCATCCTCTCTTCTATGATGTCCCATGACCATAGATGCAGGAGTAATTAATAGACCTATTCAGCTGTGATACCTGTGACCCTCAACAGTCACTAACGTGGTAAGATAAAGGTTTAAATAAATGAAACATACATGATAGTGGTAAGCAACAGTTGTCTAGCTGGAGTTATAGCCCTAATAGAAGGGAAATCATTCTTGGTACTAAGAAACAAGGCTAACTTCCCAAGGCAGATCCTTGAGTTCAAGACCAGCCTGATCTACAAAGCAAGCTCTAGGGCTACATGAAGAAACCTTGTCTCACAAAACAAAATAATAATAATTATTATAATTTTATAACCACAGATAGGTGTAGCTTCTATTCCTCATCAGAAAAAAAAAAAAAGACCATCACAGCAAATCACAACAGGACACAATGCAGAGATTAACAGATCAGGCCCAGCCCCGGTGAATATATTTATTTGAAATTATTGACTGAACAAAATAAATAAAATATGCAAATGCATTTGTTATTTGTTTCTGTGACAAAATTCCTGAGAAAGATCTTATTGCTTACAGTTCAAAGGGATACATTCCATAATATCTGGGAAGGCATGGCAGGAGGGGGGCAAGGTCACATAGCTTTGGTCGTCAGGGAATAGCACACAGGAAGTGCGGCCTCAACATTCACCTCCCATTACCTGTCTCCTCCAGCAAGACTTCACATCCTAAGGGTCCTCCAACCTTTCCAAACTGTGTGGCCATCTAGGTACATGAACCTGTAGAGAGAAACTTCACATTCAAACCACTCCAATAGTGATAGAGCAAGATTCCTGGTTACTAAATCAAGAGGTGGAAATTGGAGGGGGCACAAAGAACCACTGAGATGATGAACATTTTTCATATTCAATTCATGATTGTGGTTTGTGCATATGCATTGCTTTCAAGAAGTCGGGGATCTGAAAATTCATTCCCTACCAGTGCTCCACCAGATGTGAGGAAGTCAGAGCATCCCTTCTAAAGCTCAGACTGTAAAGATCCAGAGGCAGTGAGTAACTACACAAAACAGTGTTTTCTGGGCAGCACAAGAGCAACCGCACACATGAGCTCAAAGTGTTGTGACAAATTACACAAGTTTGTTATAAGCTCGAACCGTAAAAAAAAAAAAAAGTCACAGCATTAAGCGGGGAAGTGAGGTGGTCATGAAGCCCCACCCACAGCTCAGGAGATCTTGGTAGTTAATAGGTGACAATCAAGGAAGAGTTAGCTTTCTGACATCCTCCAGTGCAGGTCCACAAACCCAACAGTATATAAGCGGTACTAATAGGACTCGGTGAGCTCTTAAAACTTGATGACAAGGAGTTGATGGGTATGGAATGGGGAATGGCTTTGGGAGGGTATAGGGAAGGAGGATGACCGTGGACAAAACACAATGCATAAAATTCTCAAAGAACTGATAAACTGTATAAAAGCTAGACATGACATATTGGCAAGTGCTTATAATCTCAGTACTGGGAATATGGAGACAAGTGGATTACTGAGAGTTGGTGATACCAGATATTTAGACTACTTGGTAAGTTCCAGGCCAATGAAGACCTTGTCTCAAAAAAAAAAAAAAGAAGAAAGGAGCCTGGAAAATAACATCTGAGCCATACCCATGCACACAATATATACACATATTTGTAAAACGTATATGCATTGTGAAATTTCAATGGCTTGGCAAAATGTAAGTGTAATTATCTAAGAACAAAAAAAAAAAAACAAAAACTAAACTTACTTTCCAATGGCATCGATTTATTTCTCCCTCAGTTTATAAAATACAGAAATCAGGGAATTAGGGAGATCTCCTTTTCAAAATATTACCTAGAAAGGAATTCTGTCTCATCTCCAACTTTCTAACAGCTATTTCAATAATGAAGTTGATTTTTCTTTGCTATCAAATGTTACAAGAAAAGTATGCAGTTTTCCTTCATATTGTTGGTACACGTATTGGCCTTGCTTGCCTCAGTTAGTAATATAGGGCAGAGCAAATAGAGTAATGCCCAGTACATCCTACTTCAACAAAGCAGACACCAGAATGTACATGGGAGGATTTCCCATGAATTTATATTTCCTAGGTTGCCCAGTTTTCTTAGTTTTGGATCAAATGGCTAATTGTGAATTAAAATATCTTCTCATGCCTCCTACCTGACCCACAGCCCAGGTCTCTTCATGACTTGGCTCAAATATCCTGGAAAGCCAGCTGAAATTCAATCTTGGTCTGTAAGCCTTGGCAAAGCATGCACTCTCTTCCCTTTCCAGAGGACCCCAGAGGCCAGGTTTTCTGTGTTTGTGTTGGTAGGCTTTCCCTAGCACAGGCTTACATCACCTTTCTTGAGGTCCCAATGTCGATCATCCCTGATATTGGTCACTACACTCCAGAGAAAAAAATAAAACTTCAGAGACAATGATAAATATGAAATTTTCTATAGCATTTTCTAAAATGATCAGTTTATTTCTGGGCACCCTCTCTTGCAGCCCCAACACTCATTCCAGTGCTATTATTACTTGGTGTGACATTTTGTGACATATTGAAGGATCCACTACTTTGACTACTCTGTCTTCCAATGACCCACAGCCCTTTGTGAAAGTCTATGGGTTCATTAAAACTGCAAGGAAGTCTACAAAGTGTGTCACTCCTACAGTTAGCATAAAATGGTTTTCAGCATAGCATCTCCCCATACTAGAATTCCAATAGAAGAAATCTCAAAACTAAGACCAACTTTTCTTTAAAAGATATCTGCAGTTTCTTCACGTTAACTGTGTTCCTGGGACAATTGGAATTTAAATTTATGATTCCATTAGGCTCTAAAGTGGCTTTCTAAATGAAATGACTCTAAAATCCATGAAAATAAAGAGAGGGAGGGAAAAGTACAGGATCATAAAAATATCTGAAAGCAAGAGAACCCCTTCTGGCTGGCATGTTACTCTGTAGATTGACCATAAAAATTTTCTTTAAAAGAAAATGAATAAATAAGAATAATCAATATTAAAGTACACAAAAAACTTTAAGCTGAAATGTCTATTTATCCAAGGAAAAACAGTTTCCTGACTTGTGGGTTCTAATTTTCAAAAACGTTTTAACTTTGACTTTTTGTTTCTTGAAGTCCTGATCCAAAACCTAATATTTCAAAAAATAAAATTTTGAGTAAAATTTAAATTTCCTAGTGAATTTATAAATATTGATGGAAAACACATGGCTAATGGTAGTATATACTTCTCACCAATCACTAGTAAAGGTTCAAACTGTTAAGATTTTAAGTACAACCCAAAATATGTTTGAGAGGTCTTGGCTGTGGAATGAGTGCCTATCTCCTGAGCACCATATACTTGTGTCTTCTGGGGCTGGGAAGACTCCTCTGTGGGTAAGACCATTTAGCTCCACAAGTATAAAGACCTGAGTTCACAGTCCAAGCATCCCTGAAAAAAGCCTAGCACAGCTGCAAGCACTTGTAATTCCAACCCCAACATTGGGGAGCAGAGACAGACAGATGCCAAGAGTTCATTGGCCTAAGACATCAAAATGTCAAGCTTCTCATTTAATCAGAGACTCTGTCCCAAGGGAATAAGACAGAAAGTGACAGAAGTCCCCTGATGTCCTACTCTGACTTCTACTTGTACAAACATACACACAACAAGCACAATTCATATAACATATGTACATACAATATACATATAATATATATAGATTTAGATATAGAGATAGAGATTTAGAGATAGAGATAGATGATATATATATAGATAGATGATGCAGATATAGATAGATATAGACACAGATATAGATGATATAGATGATATAGATATATAGATATAGATATCGATATCGATATCGATATAGATATAGATATAGATATAGATATAGATATAGATATAGATACAGATACAGATAAAATGCTCCCAAAATGATCCTGACTGAGGGCAGATTATATAAATGAACAATTTAGGACTGATAAAGAAAATGAAAAGAAAAGGAAGGGAAGGGAAGGGAAGGGGAAAAAAGAAAAAGAAAAGAAAAGAAAAGAAAAGAAAAGAAAAGAAAAGAAAAGAAAAGAAAAGAAAAGAAAAGAAAAGAAAAGAAGGAAAGGAAAGGAAAAGAAAAAGGAAAATTGAAATTAAGATCAAATTGGTTTCAGAGACTTTTTATATGCCTGGTGGGCTCCACAGAAGCCTTGACCAACTGAAGAATCATATAGCCAGGAAAGCATTCAGGCCTCTGTGACTTCAAATGCTTGATAACCAGGGTAGTTATCATACTTTACCCACCTCTGCTTTAGGCAGCCATGGCACAGTAACTGTGGCCTGTGACTGAAAGTACCCTGCCATTTGAATGATACAACCTAGTTACTTCGGTGATTAAATTCCACTCAGTGCAATTGAATGGTGTTTTGGAACAGTTGAGTATGTTGGAAAGCATTAAATGAAAAATTGAAACATATGCCATTACTACACTTATTAAGAGTATGGTCCATTGAATCAGTCTGGCGGTTCCTCAGGAAACTGGACATGATACTTCTGGAGGATCCAGCCATACCACTCCTGGGAATATACCCAGAAGACTCCCCAGCATGCAATAAGGATACATGCTCCACGATGTTCATAGCAGCCTTATTTATAATAGCCAGAAGCTGGAAAGAAGCCAGATGTCCCTCAACGGAGGAATGGATACAAAAATGTGATATATATACACAATGGAATACTATTCAGCCATTAGAAACAATGAATTCATGAAGTTCTTAGAGAAATGGATGGAGCTGGAGAACATCATTCTAAATGAGGTAACCCAGTCTCAAAAGAATACCCATGGTATGCAGTCACTGATAAGTGGATATTAGCCTAGAATCGTGGGACACCAAAGACACAATTCACATACCAAATGATGTCTGACAAGAAGAAAGGAATGGACACTAATGCTGGAAAGGATCAAAGCATCAGTGTAGGGGAATACCAGAACAGGGAAGTGGGAAGGGGTGGATGAGGGAGCAGGGGGAGGGAAAAGGGCATGTGGGACCTTAGGGGGGTGGGGAAACAAAAAAAGGGAAATGAAATGTAAATATAGAATATATCCAAGAAAAAAAAAAGAAAAAAAAGAGTATGGTCCATTGTATCATGTTATTCTACTCCGACCTGGAGGTAGGTGCCTCTCTATGGCTTTGGCTGTGGGATGACTGCCTATCTCCTGAGCACCATATACTTTTGTCCTCTGGATTCTGAATTGCAGATTTTATCCCTTTTCCCACAACAATCCTCAGACTTTTGGAGCCAGATATGTGATTCACCTTCAGCCTGACCATGACCTTATCATTAAAGAAAATAAATTGTTAAATATACTTAATATATTTAATTTTATTTTAATATATAATGATTTACCATTTGCCCTCCCTGCTAGACTGCCAGAACTTATTTTTCACTATATAGACTTTAAATGGCAGGTGCATCATTCCAATACTCCTACTAAATACTAGCGATTTTTTGTTCTATAAAGGAGAGGTCATGAGAAGAGAGAAGCACTCAGAGAAAAACCTTGCCCCTCCTCAAACCTCCTATCCCACTTTCCCCAACCCCTACATCTGTGAGGGTGCTCCTCTACCTACCCACCCACTCCCACCTCACCACCCAAGCATTCCCCTATGCTGGGACATCAAGCCTTCACAGGACAAAGGGCCTCCCCTTCCATTGTTGCAGGATAAGGCCATCCTTTGCTGCATATACAGCTGAAGCCATGGGTCCCTCCATGTGTATTTTTTGGTTGGCAGTTTAGTCCCTGTGAGTTCTGTGTGAGTGGGTGGGGGGTCAGGTTGGTTGATATTGTTGTTCTTCCTATGGTGTTGCAGACCCCTTTAGCTCCTTCAGTCCTTCTGCTAACTCCTTCATTGGGGTTCTTGTGCTCAGTCTGATGGTTGGCTGCAAGCATCCACATCTGTATTGGTAAGGTTCTGGCAGAGTCTCTCAGGAAAGAGCTACATCAGGCTCCTGTCAGCAAGCACTTCTTGGTATTAAAAATAATAACTGGGTTTGGTGGCTGCATATGGGATGGATCCCCAGGTAGAACAAGTCTCTGGATGGCCTTTCTTCAGTCTTTGTTCCACTCTTTGTCCCTGTATTTCCTTTAGACAGGAGCAATTTTGAGTTAAAATTTTTGAAAAGGGTAGGTGGCCCCATCCTTCAACTGGGGACCATGTCTAACCTCTCTATGTGATCTCTACAGGTTCTCTCTCCCCTTTGTTGGGTATTTCAGCTAATGTCATCCCTGGTGGGTTCTGAAATCCTCTTGCTTTTCTGGTGCCTGGGACTTTCTGCTGGCTACCCCTAGTTCCCCATCCTCCATTGATACATGCCTCTGTTCAATTTCCTGACCCTCTGTACATCTCCCCTATCTCCTCCCACACCTGATCCTACCCACTCTTTTTTCTTTCCTCTCCTTTCTTCCTCCCAAGTCCTTACTACCCTCTACTTCCTATGAGTATTTTGCTCCCCCCCCCCTTCTAAGAAGGACTGAAGCATCCACACTTTGGTCTTCCTTCTTCTTGGGCTTCATATGGTCTGTGTCATAGGTATTCCAAGCTTTTTGCCTAATATCCATGCATCAGTGAGTATATACCATGTGTGTTCTTTTGTGATTGGGTTACCTCACTCAGGATGTTATTTTCTAGTTACATCCATTTATGTGCAAAATTCATGAGGTCATTGCTTTTAATAACTGAGTAAATTGTGTAAATGTACCACATTTTCTGTATCCATTCCTCTGTTGGGGAACATCTGGGTTGTTTCCAGTTTCTAACTATTATAAATAAGAACTAGTGGAGCATGTGTCCATATACATATATGTTGGAGCATCTTTTTGGCTTTATCCCAGGGATGCAGGTATGGTTCAATATATGGAAATCCAACAACACAATCAACTATATAAACAAACTCAAAGAAAAAAACCACATTATCATCTAATTAGATGCTGAAGAAGAATTTGACAAAATTCAATACCCCTTCATATTAAAAAGTCTTGGAAAGAACAGGAATTCAAGACCCATACCTAAACTTAGTAATATCAATATACAGCAAACCAGTACCCAACATCATACTAAGTTGAGAGAAAATTGAAGCAATCACACTAAAATCAGGGACTAGACAAGGCTGCCCATTCTCTCTCAACCTATTCAGTATAGTACTCAATACTATACTGAAGTCAGAGCAATTAGACAACAAAATAAGGTCAGAGAGACACAAATAGGAAAGGAAAAAGTCAAAATATCACTATTTGCAGATGATATGATAGTATACATAAGTGACCCCAAAAATTCCATCAGAGAACTCCTCAGCTGATAAACAACTTCAGCAAAGTGGCTGGATATAAAATCAACTAAAAAAATCAGTAGCCTTCCTCTACTCAAAAAAGAGTTGTACAAACAATTCTGATATATCTGTTATCTTTATTTCATGTTCTATGTGTTGCCTGCTTATGCTTTTAACAAGTGTTATGATTCTCTAGACACTAAGCACATGAGGAGATTGTACTTCCTGGCCCTCTACAATTATTAGGGTTGTAGTGGATGTTCCAATATGGTGGAATTTGAGTCATGATGAAAGAGGAATTGAATGCCTTTGTTGACTTTCTTTTTTTTTTTTTTTTTTTTTTGGAAATTTTTTTTTTATTTTCTATATTCTTTGTTTACATTCCAAAGGCTTTCCCCTTTCCCAGTTACCCCCCACCATATGTAATTACTCTCCCCCCATGCTATTCCCCACTCTTCCCCCCCCCCACGATTTCTCTGTTCTGGGTCTACAATACTGGATCCAATCTTTACAGGCCCAGGGTCCTCTCCTTTTTTTCTTCTTGAGAGTTATTTGACTTGCTAATTGTGCCTTGAGTATTTAGGGCTTCTGGGCTCATTAATATCCACTTATCAGTGATTGCATTTCGTGTGTATTCTTTTGTGATTGGGTTAGCTCACTTAGGATGATAGTTTCCAGATCTAACCATTTACCTACAAATTGCATGAATTCATTATTTTTAATTGCTGAGTAGTACTCCATTGTATAAATATACCACATTTTCTGTATCCATTCCTCTTTTGAGGGATATCTGGGCTCCTTCCAATTTCTGGCTATTATAAACAAGGCTGCTATAAACATAGTGGAGCATGTGTCTTTGTTGTATGCAGAGGAATCCTCTGGGTATATGCCCAGGAGTGGTATGCCAGGGTCCTCTGGGAGTGGCATGCCCAATTTTCTGAGGAACCGCCACACTGATTTCCAGAGTGGTTTTACCATTTTGCAATCCCACCAACAGTGGAGGAGTGTTCCTCTTTCTCCACATCCTCGCCAGCACTTGTTGTCTCTTGAGTTTTTAATCTTAACCATTCTGACTGGAGTGAGGTAGAATCTCAGGGTTGTTTTGATTTGCATTTCCCTGATGACTAATAATGTTGAACATCTCTTAAGGTGTTTCTCGGCCATCCGAATTTCTTCTGGTGAAAATTCTTTGTTTAGCACTGTACCCCATTTTTTGATAGGGTTATTTGGTTCTTTGGGGTCTAACTTCTTGAGTTCTTTGTATATATTGGATATTAGCCCTCTGTCGGATGTGGGGTTGGTGAAGATCATTTCCCACTTTGTTGTTGCCGTTTTGTCCTTCTGACAGTGTCCTTTGCCTTACAGAAACTTTGTAATTTTATGAGGTCCCATTTGTCAATTCTTGATCTTAGAACATAAGCTATTGGTGTTCTGTTCAGGAACTTTACCCCTGTGCCCATGTCCTCCAGGGTCTTCCCAAGTTTCTTTTCTAATAGTTTCAGTGTGTCTGGTTTTATGTGGAGGTCCTTGATCCACTTGGAGTTGATCTTAGTACAAGGAGATAAGAGTGGGTCAATTCGCATTCTTCTGCATGTTGACCTCCAGTTGAACCAGCACCATTTGTTGAAAAGGCTATCTTTTTTCCACTGGATGGTTGTGGCTCCTTTATCAAAGATCAAGTGACCATAAGTCTGTGGGTTCATTTCTGGGTCTTCAATCCTATTCCATTGATCTACCTGCCTGTTGCTGTACCAATACCATACAGTTTTTTAACATAATTGCTCTGTAGTACTGCTTGAGGTCAGGGATATTGATTCCCCCAGAAGTCCTTTTATTGTTGAGAATAGTTTTAGCTATCCTGGGTTTTTTGTTGCTCCAGATGAATTTGAGAATTGCTCTTTCTAGATCTATGAAGAATTGATTTGGGATTTTGATGGGGATTGCATTGAATCTGTAGATTGCTTTTGGCAAGATGGCCATTTTTACTATATTGATCCTGCCAATCCAGGAGCAAGAAATATTTTTTCATCTTCTGAGGTCTTCTTTGATTTCTTTCTTCAGGGACTTGAAGTTCCTGTCATACAGATCTTTCACTTGTTTGGTTAGAGTTACACCAAGGTACTTTATGTTGTTTGTGGCTATTGTGAAGGGTGTTATTTCCCTAAATTCTTTCTCAGCCTGCTTGTCCTTTGAGCACAAGAAGGCTACTGATTTGCTTGAGTTAATTTTATAACCAGCCACTTTGCTGAAGTTGTTTTTCAGCTGTAGAAGTTCTCTGGTGGAGTTTTTTGGATCACTTAAGTAGACTATCATATCATCTGCAAATAATGATACTTTGACTTCTTCCTTTCCAATTTGTATCCCTTTGACTTCCTTATGTTGTCTAATTGCTCTCGCTAGAACTTCAAGTACTATATTGAAAAGATATGGAGAGAGAGGGCAGCCTTGTCTAGTCCCTGATTTTAGTGGGATTGCTTCAAGTTTCTCTCCATTTATTTTGATGTTGGCTACTGGTTTGCTGTAGATTGCTTTTACTATGTTTAGGTATGGGCCTTGAATTCCTGCTCTTTCCAAGACTTTTAGCATGAAAGGATGCTGAATTTTGTCAAATGCTTTTTCAGCATCTAATGAGATGACCATGTGGTTTTTTTCTTTTAGTTTCTTTATGTAGTGGATTACATTGATGGATTTCCGTATATTGAACCATCCCTGCATTCCTGGAATGAAACCTACTTGATCATGGTGAATGATCGTTTTGATATGCTCTTGGATTCGGTTGGCAAGAATTTTATTTAGTATTTTTGCATCAATATTCATAAGAGAAATTGGCCTGTAGTTCTCTTTCTTTGTTGGATCTTTTTGTGGTTTAGGTATCAGCGTAATTGTGGTTTCGAAGAACGAGTTGGGCAGTGTCCCTTCTGTCTCTATTTTGTGGAATATTTTGAACAGTATTGGTGTTAAGTCTTCTTTGAAGGTCTGGTAGAATTCTGCACTAAAACCATCTGGTCCCGTACTTTTTTTGGTTGGGAGGCTTTCTATAACCCCTTCTATTTCTTTAAGGGTTATGGGACTGTTTAGCTGGTCTACTTGATGCTGATTTAATTTTGGTATTTGGTATCTGTCTAGGAAATTGTCCATTTCCTCTAGATTCTCCAGTTGTTTTGAGTATAGGCCTTTGTAGTAGGATCTGATGATCTTTTGAATTTCCTCTGTTTCTGTTGTTATATCCCCCTTTTCATTTTTAATTTTGTTAATTTGGATACTATCTCTGTGCCCTTTGGTTAGTCTAGCTAAGGGTTTATCTATCTTGTTGATTTTCTCGAAGAACCAGCTCTTGGTTTTGTTGATTCTTTGTATGGTTCTCTTTGTTTCTGCTTGATTGATTTCAGCCCTTAGTTTGATGATTTCCTCTCTTCTACTCCTCCTGGGTGAGTTAGCTTCTTTTTGTTCCAGGGCCTTCAGGTGTGCTGTTAAGTTGCTAGTGTATGCTCTCTCCAGTTTCTTTTTGGAGGCACTCAGGGCTATGAGTTTTCCTCTTAGCACTGCTTTCATTGTATCCCAGAGATTTGGGTAGGTCGTACCTTCATTTTCATTGAAGTCTAAAAAGTCTTTGATTTCTTTCTTTATTTCTTCCTTGACCAGAGTGTCATTGAGTAGAGTATTGTTCAGTTTCCATGTGTATGTGGGCTTTCTGTAGTTCTTCTTGCTATTGAAGACCACTTTTACTCCATAGTGATCCGATAGGAGACATGGGATTAGTTCGGTCTTCTTGTATTTGTTGAGATCTGTCTTGTGACCAATTATATTATCAATTTTTGAGAAGGTACCGTGCGGTGCTGAGAAAAAGGTATACTCTTTTGTTTTAGGATGGAATGTTCTATATATATCTGTTAAATCCAATTGGTCCAAAGCTTCAATTAGTTTCACTGTGTCCCTGTTTAGTTTCTGCTTTCCTGGTCGGTCCATTGAGGAGAGTGGAGTGTTGAAGTCACCTACAATCATTGTGTTAGGTGCGATGTGTGCTTTAAGCTTTAGTAAAGTTTCTTTTACGAATAAGGGTACCCTTACATTTGGCGCATAGATGTTCAGTATTGAGAATTCTTCTTGGTGGATTTTCCCTTTGACAAGCAGGAAGTGACCTTCTGTGTCTCTTTTGATGACTTTAGGTTGAAAGTCGATTTTATCTGATATTAGAATGGCTACTCCAGCTTGTTTCCTGGGACCATTTGCTTGTAGAACTGTCTTCCAGCCTTTTACTCTAAGGTGGTGTTTGTCTTTGACACTGAGATGTGTTTCCTGTATGCAGCAAAATGTAGGGTCCTGTTTCCGTATCCAGTCTGTTAGTCTGTGTCTTTTGATTGGGGAATTGAGTCCATTAATATTAAGAGATATTAAGGAATAGTAATTATTACTTCCTGACATTTTGGGCATTATTATTATTATTTGTATTTGAGTGGTTCTCTTCTTTTGGGTTGGATGAGATGGGGTTTCTATCTTGTTTCTTCTGGGGTGTTGTTTCCCCCCTTGTGTTGGTATTTTTCCCCTATTATCCTTTGTAGGGCTGGGTTTGTAGATAAGTATCTTGCAAATTTGGTTTTGTCGTGGAATATCTTGGTTTCCCCATCTATGGCAATTGAGAGTTTTGCTGGGTATAGTAGTCTTGGCTGAAGTTTGTGTTCTCTTAGGGTCTGCATGAGGTCTGCCCAGGATCTTCTAGCTTTCATGGTCTCAGGTGAGAAGTCTGGTGTAATTCTGATAGGTCTTCCTTTATATGTTACTTGTCCTTTTTCTCTTACTGCCTTTAATATTCTTTCTTTGTTTAGTACATTTGGGGTTTTGATTATTATGTGACGGGAAGTATTTCTGTTCTGGTCCAGTCTATTTGGGGTTCTATAGGCTTCTTGTATATTCATGGGCATCTCTCTCTTTAGGTTGGGGAAGTTTTCTTCCATAATTTTGTAGAAGATATTTGCTGGCCCTTTAAGTTGTAGATCTTCATTCTCATCTATCCCTATAATCCTTAGGTTTGGTCTTCTCATTGTGTCCTGGATTTCCTGAATGTTTTGGGTTACCAGCTTTTTGCATTTTGCATTTTCTTTAATTGTTGAATCCATGGTTCCTATGGTATCTTCAGCATCTGAGATTCTGTCTTCTATCTCTTGTATTCTATTGTTGATATTTGCATCTATGACTCCTGATTTCTTCCCAAGGTTTTCTATCTCCAACATTGTCTCCCTTTGCGATTGCTTAGTTGTTTCTACTTCTGTTTTTAGATTTTGTATGGTTTTGCTCAGATCTTTCAGTTGCTTGTTTGTGTTTTCCTGTAATTCTTTAAGGGATTTTTGTGTTTCCTCTTTTATGACTTCTACTCGTTGACCCATGTTCTCTTGTATTTCTTTAGGTGATTTTTGTTTCTCCCCCTTATTGGGATTCATTTTTTGCTCTATATTCTCCTGGATTTCTTTAAGTGATTTTTGTGTCTGCCTTGTATGGGCTTCTAGTTTTTGATCTATTTTCTCCTCTATTACTTTAAGAAATTTATCTAAGTGATCCTCAATCTGCATCTTTACCAGTGATTTTAGATCTGAGTCTTGTTTTTCTGGTGTGTTGAGATATCTGGGATTTAATTGTGTTTGCCTTGCAATGGCTTCTAGCTTTTGATCTATTTTCTCATGTATTACTTTAAGAGATTTATCTAAATGTTCCTCTATCAGCATCCTGACCAGTGATTTTAGATCTGAGTCTTGTTTTTCTGGTGTTTCGGGGTATCCAATATTTATTACTGTTGGGGAACTGGGTTCGGATGCCGCCATACTGCCTTGATTTTTGTTAGTAGCGATCTTACGTTTGCCTTTTGCCATCTGGTTAACTCTGGTGTTAGTTGGCCCTGTAGATACTAGCTGGTGCTTGACCCTCCTGTGGGGTTGTAAGGCTATTTCCCAGCGACTGGGATACCTGAATCACTGTCCTGCGGGGCTCTTGCTCACAGATTGCTGATAGGTGGCCTGAGTCCCCCGAGGTCTTAAACTCAGGATATCCCAGGTACTTGGTTCTGCCTGTTGGGCGGCTGCTCTGCACTGCTCCTGCTCAGGGTTTGCTGTCTGATATCCTGTTTCCCTAGGGGTCTTAAAGTTGGGATATCTCAGTTATCTGGTTCCACCTGCTGGTCCCAAGCTGCTGGGAAGCTGGCTGGGTCCGGTTTCCAGCTTCCCTGCCACCGGCTGGATGGGAGGCTGGTTCTGCCTCCGGCTGGGTCTGGGCACCTGGCACGCTGGCTGACACTCCGGCTTCCCCACCACCAGCTGGACGGGAAGCTGCAGGCAATATGGCAGCTGCCTGCAGGGAGCTCGGGGTCTGCCCCGCGAGTGCAGAGTGCAGCAGCTACTCCGTGCCCAACTCATACATATGCATAAGATTTGAATAGATCCAACTTCTTAATATACATTATGGCTTAATGTATATTAGAAAATATAGAAAATTTGTAGAAAATTTAATAGAAAATTTCCATTCTATCTTTCCAACTTCATTTTTATTCATTTTTCTTGCTCATTTAAAAACTACTCTCCATTTTGCTGTAACCCTTTATCTTCCCACTGAGCAGCAAACTGATTGCAGGTATGGGCACAATTTATTTAAATTATTTGATTCAAGTTCATTTATTCAAAGAATTTCCATTAGCAAATATGGTTGAAGGATTGAGTTATTCCTCTTAATTCTGTTACACGCTCTTCCCTTAACACCATCATTCTTCAGCTTGCAACCCACTCTGGGTTTCTGGAAGTCAGAGCCTTTAGCTGAAAACAACACAAGTATCTTCTGGCTAAGGAGTAAGAAGAAATTCATTAAGATATCATCAAGAATTTCACCACCAGTGGCCCGCTGAGGCTGGGCAGCTCTTTTAGTTTCCTCATCTAGAATGCAATCTGTTAAAAAAAAAAACAAAAAACAAAAAACAAAAAACAAAAAACAAAACAAAACAAAAAAACAGGTTCAGCTGATGAGCTACAAAGAAAAAGTTAGTATTATTCCTTATTTCTTCAGTACTGGCTCCTAAATCAAATTCTGATGTAGGTACTCCTGATTTGGTGTGACTGTAAAGAAAGTTAGAAAAGCATTTTTTAACACTAGCGTTTTCGGCTCTGCAGTAAAGACAGTCTTTTTTTCTCTACACCACACACAGGATGGAGAACTAAATATTCCCTTGACCTTTTACTAAGTGTTTAGATGCTGAACCAGAGAGAATGAAGAGCCAAAATAAATGAGAAGTATCTATTTTCAGCATAGCAATTTAATACATAAGTGCAGGAGACATGTGGCTTCAATCGAATATGGGAACAAATATCCATGGCCCTGTTCATCCCTGTGCACAAAAACTATAGCTACTATTTGGAAAGTGAGGTAAATTTTTGAACTTTATGCCAGTTTTCATACTCCTCCTTTACTATTGACTGTGTATCAAATACCCTTTCTCTTACCACCACACACACACACACACCACACACACACACACACACACACACACACACATTCTCATATGCACACTTCATTTATGTAAATATCAGGAGTAATATGTCCATTCACACAGTGAGGTAGAGTATCTAATTGTCATGAGCAGAGTAACACGCCCATTTGTCCACTCTCCTGGATGGTTTCCACTGTGACTCCATTTGCCCAAAGTACAGGCTGGATGTCAATGTTAAAATACTTTATTCCAGGCTGAGGAGATGACTCAACATGTAGAGGACTTACTGCTCAAGTAGGAAGACCCAAACTTGTATCTCCAGCAATGATGTTGAAAAGCTAGGCAATGCCCTATTGCTAGAGTAGAAGTGGAGACAGGGGACTCTCTGGGGCTTAGTGGCCAATAATCTGGTAGAAAAAATGGCAGTTCTGGGTTCAGTAATAGACTGTCTCAACAGAGTAAGGTAGAAAGTGATGGACGAAGATACTCAAGCCTACTCTATCACCACAGGCATGAGTCCCCTCATACACATACCCAAATACAGCCATTTGTGTACATGTGTACATTAAAATGTGAAATAGAATGTATTATTCATCAGGCTGAAATCAGAAGGGAGCTTTGCTCCACAGTGACAATGCACCTTGAAATAATCATTTGTATGATTTAACCAGCTGTGAAATGAGGTATTTGGTAGCAATAAAACCCAAAAGTACTTCTATATGCTAAATTCTATAATTCTGTTAGTCCCAGTCTGAAAAAATTGTGCAGGATTGCTCTGGGCACACCTTGCTGACCTAATGAATGCACAGGCATGGCAGACTCTTAACAAACACTAGATATCAGGTGAGTAACAAATAAATATTAAAAGGATGAATGAATGAATGAATGAATGAATGAACATTTCTCTATTTGTTAAAGTGTGACCATGTCAATCTGTGGACTTCTCTCTGATTGTCTTTTCAACTAACTCATGCCTTTTCTTTCCCCAGACTAACACTATCACTAAGAATTGCTCAGCTAATGGGCTGGAGAGATGTCTAAGCTGTTATAAGCTCACCACCAACCTTTTAAGATGATTTAAAATAATTTTTAATTTACATTTTTAGACCTCGATATGGACCTCATTTATTTTTCCATTGGCCCATATTTTAAAAGTGTACAACTCAACGGTTTTTAATATAGCCACAAAGTGAAATCATCATCAAAATTTAGAGCCTTGGGAGAGGGGAGGGGAAGGGGAAGAGGGTAGCAGGATCAGGTATGGGGGTATGGGGACAGGAAAGCAGCCCAGGGAGCCAGGAGAATGAATGGAAATATGCAGCTTCTGGGTGGGAGGTGGGGGGGACTCTCTATAGTCACAGAGCCCTGGGATGTTAGAGACACCCAGGACTCAATGGGGGCGTCTTCAGCCAAAATACCCAACAGTGGGGAAAGAGAACTCGAAGTGACCACCTCCAATAGATAGATAGGGTCCCAAGTGGAAGGACAGGGTTACCAACACAATCAAAATTTTTGACCCAGAATTGTTTCTGTTTAAAAGAACTGCAGGGACAAAAAATGGAGAAGAGACTGAAGGAAAGGCTCAACTTGGGATATATCTCAGGAGGGTGGTGGGGCACCAAAACCTGACACTGTTAATGATGTCATGATATGCTTACAGACAGGAGCCTAGCATGGCTGTCCTCTGAGAGACCCTACCAGTCGCTGACTGAGATAGATGCAAATACTTACATCCAATCATAGGACTGACATCAAGGATGTCTCTGGAAGAATTGGGGTAAGAGCTGAAGGAGATGAAGGGGAGGGCAACCCCATAGGAAGACCAGCAGTCTCAATAAAGCCAGATGTCTGGAAGCTCCCAGAGAGTGCAATCCAGGGCCCCCAGCACATATATAGCAGGACTACCTGGTCTGGCCTCAGTGGAAGATGAGCCTAATCCTTGAGAGACTTGAGGCCTCAGAGAAGGGGGATGCAGGGGAAGAGGGTTGGAGCACCCTTTCAGAGGCAAGGGGGAGGTGGGAATGGGATAAGGAACCATGGAAGGGTAGTGGGGAGGAGAGGACAAAAATGGAATGTAAGTAAATAAAATAATTAAATTTTAATTATACTGTATCTGGTACTTTCCACATTGCAGCGATACAACACTGACAAAAGGGCTTGAGAGGGTTCAGTCCATCATGGCAGAGAAAGCACGATGGATGGCGAGAGCTGGTCACATATCCCCGTCATGGTCAGGAAACAGCAATAAATGTTCATACTCTACTTTCTCCTTTTTCAGTTCATTCCAGACCCTAACCCCATGGGATGGTGCTGCTCCAACTCAGGTGTTTCCCCCTGGAGATATCTTCATAGATATACCCAGGGGAGTGTTTCCATAGTGATTCTAAATGTAATAAGATGGACAAGACAATTAACCATAACACTAAGTTAATCTTAATCCTTCCTCCCAAACCCCAAATCTAAGGATACCACTAATCTCTCAGTCTCAATAAATTAACTTATCGTGAACATTTTGTGATAAAATAAATGTATGTGCTTTATAACTGGCTTCTTTAGCTTATTGACTATTTTAAAGGATCATCTGTATTGTAACATTTACCAATGTGTCATTTTGTTTATAGTCAAGTAACATTTCATTTAAAAAAAGAAAAGTATGATGGTTTGCCTTCTCATCAGTTGGTGACTATTTTAATTATTTTCTGTTTCATCAGTTGGTATTTTAGTTATCTGCTATTATGAATAACATGTTATGAACATTACTACAGCAATTAGTGTTCATTGATATTTCCTATATCTGGGGCATACACCTAATTGCTACTGCTGGGTCTAAATGAAAATGTGAATGCAATTACTTGATGTGATAATAACCTGTATTTGGGATCTTGAGGAACTGGTACCTTTTCTAGTGTGGATACAGCACTTACAGTCCCACATGCACATCTGAATGTTCCAGCTTTCCATGTTCTCACCAGCACTTGCCATTATCTCTTCTTGATCATTGCCATTCTAGGAGCATCTTACTGTGGGTTTGACTTCTATGTCTCTGAAGGCTACTGACCTTGAGCATTTATCCTGGGCTTATTGGCCATTTGTATGTGTCCTTTCAAAAATATCCATTAAGATCCTTTGATCATTTTAACTGGATTATTTGGGGTTATTTTATTATTGAGCTTTGAGAGTGCCTCAAATGTTCTATAGACATAGATTACTATGCATAAAATATTTAAAGGGTTTTCAATTATCCAAATGAAATTTTTGTTGAAGTTTTGATTTGTGCTTACATGGGAATTCTCATGTATGTTGCAGGTCCCTGCCAACAATTGATTTTTTTGGGGTGGTGAATAAAGAGCCAACGGTCAATGCCCTAGGGGCCACTCCCCTGATTAGGTCTGATGTAGCAGAAATGAAATATAAATTTAGCAAATATTAACTCATGAATATGGGGGTGCTAGTCATGGAGAGATTTGGAAATACCCCACTATTGAGCTAGCTAAGGTAAATTAAAACATAAAGGTTTGAGTGTACATGTCTCTCATTCTTGAATCCAGAGTTCCTGGGCAGAGGAATTCAGAGATGAATGTCCACTTGCCAGAAGCTCAGAGTAGCTTAACAATTCATTGGTACATATTTTCACCATCATTATGGAAACCTCAGAAACTGAAAACATAATTTTAAAGTACAGTTTATCTGACCTCTCTTTTGTTATTTGTGATTTTAATTGTAAGACTTTTAGTTCTAATAGTTTTTGTAATTCATATACAATTGTTTACAGATTTCTTTATAATACTATTTTAAGATTAATTTTTTATTTTTATTTTTTGCAAATGAGAGTTTTGTCTGCATGTTTGTATTGTGTCATGTGTATGCCAGTCACACACACACACACACACACACACACACACACACACACAGAAAGAGAGAGAGAGAGAGAGATTCCTGACTATATACATATAATCTGCTCAGTCTGTATAATGATACATGTATGTATGTTTTCAGAGAAGACCATTTGGTATTGGGTAACCAATTGGTATGTTCTTTCCTGGGAAGACAATTTCTTCTACTCTCAGTGTTTTTAGTAGTCTATAGTTCTTTGTAAAGGACTGAGACCTTGTGAGATTTCCCCATTTTGTGTTAGCATGTCTATTGGTATCCTCTGTGTTCAGGTCTTGCTGAGGTAGCCATGTTTGTGATGTTTCATGAGTTTAGCTTCACTGACATTTCTAAGAGACATACTATCATAGAAAAGTACCTGATCCTTTATCTCTTGCAGTCTTTCTGCCCTTCTTCTACAATGATCCCTGAGTCTTAGCTGAAGGACTAGCATTGTAGATTTATCTGTTGAAACTGGATTCTACAACTTTGCAATTTGACCAGTTGTAGTTTTCTGTAATGGTCTCTATAAGTTGTAGAGAAATTGTCTTGATGAGGTATAAGAACTATAATTACTTATGGGTATAAAGATAAATATTTAAAACAGCAGTTCTCAACATGTAGGTCATAACCATTTGGGGGCTAAACAACTCTTTCACAGAGGTCACATATCAGATATCCTATAGATAATATATTTACACTATGACTCATAACAGTAGCAAAATTATAGTTATAAAGTAGCAACAAAGATAATTTTATGATGGGAGTCACCACAACATGAGGAACTGTATTAAAGGGTCACGTCATTAGGAATGTTGAATACCACTGATTTAGAATGTTAAACTAAGCTGGTTTAGTAAAGTTGAGGATCTCCAAAATCCATGACTTCCAGAGCCTCTTGTATTTATCTAGTTTTTTAGGAGCAGGCATGGTATTCCTTTTGTTGAGTGGGTATTAAGTTCAATTAGAGAGCTGTTGGTTACTGCCAAGGTATGTTTACCATTGTTGCACCCTTGGGATTAAATGATGCCCCTCTTTATCTCCAATGATCTCTTGCCTGTCTGTTTATTTTATTTTGTCTAATATAGATATCCCAAGTTCTAATGGTTATGGTTTGAGTGACACATATTTTTATACTCTTTTGCTATTAAAACATTTTGTATATTTAAATTTATTGTACATCTCATTGTGCTGGCTTGAATAAGAATAGCTCCCATAACTAGACCTAAAGCCCTGACTCCTGCTGGCACATATATAGCAGATGTGTTGATTTTTCTTCCTGAAGGTTCCCCCAAAACTTGAGTGGGAACAGTCCATGGCTCTGTTGCCTACCTGCAGATCCAGTTCCCCCTTCTGGACTGCCTCCTCTTGTCTCAGTGGGAGTATATGTGTGTAGTCCTGCAGTGACTTGATATGCCATGGTGGGTTTGTAGCCAGGGGTTCCTCTAAATTCTCAGAGGAGAAGGGGGTTGGGGAATGGAGGATGGCTTATACAAGGGAAGGAATGTGGAGGTTGGGGGCTCAATCTTGATGTAACGTGAACAAATTAATTAATGGAAATATATTTAAAAAAGGAATGGCCCCCATGGACTCATGTGTTTGAATGCTTGGCCCAGAGGAAAGGCACTATTAGGTGGTATGGCCTTGTTGCAATCGATATGGGCTTATGGGAGGAAGTATGTCACTGTGGAGGCAGGCTTTGAGGTCTTTTGTGATCAAGTCTAAGTGTGGTATTCTCCTTCTGCTGTCTATGGATCAAGATATAGAACTCTCAGCTCCTCCAGCACCATGTTTGCCTGCATACTACAATGATTCCCAGCATGACAATAACAAACTAAACCTCTGAAACTATAAGCCAGCCTCTGTTAAATGGTTTCCTTTCTAAGAGTTGCCATACCACAACTCAGCCCCGGGCAGAGCTGGCACTCCAGACTCCCCCCTACACACACACACACCTAGAGACAGCTTGACTCTCAGGAGCTTCATCACAACTAGGTTCACAGGTTCACAGGAGGGACAGGATCCAGTCAGAGACAGCAAAGCAAGTTAACACCAGAGATAACCAGATGGTGAGAGGTAAGCACAAGAACATAAGCAACAGAGACCAATGACACTTGGTACCATCAGAACCCAGTTCTTACACCACATCAAGCCCTGGATATCCTAACATGCCTTACAAGCAAGACTCCAACCCCAAATCCCATCTCATGATGATAACGGAGGCCCTTAAGGGAGATATAAATAACTCCCCTAAAGAAATACAGGTAAACAAGTAGAACACAGGTAAACAAGTAGAAGCTTTTAAAGATGAAACACATAAATCCCTTAAGGAAACACAGGAAAACACAATCAAAGAGATGAAGGAATTGAACAAAACCATTCAGGATCTAAAAATGGAAACAATAAAGAAACCACAAAAGGAAATAACCCCAAAGATGGAAAAGCTAAGAAAGAGATCAGGAGTTACAGATGCAAGCATCACCAACAGAATTCAAGAGATAGAAGAGAGAATATCTGGCATAGAAAATACCATAGAAGTTACTGACTCAGTAGTCAAAGAAAGTACGAAGTATAAAAATCTCCTAGCCCAAACCATACAGAAAATTCAGGACACAATGAAAAGATAAAACCTAAGAATAGAAGGAATAGGAGAGAAGATTCCCAATACAAAATTCCAGGAAACATCTTCAAAAAATTCATAGAATAAAACTTCCCTAACGTAAAGAAAGAGATGATCAGAAATGTTCAAGAAGCCTACAGAACACCAAATAGATTGTACTAGAAAAGAAATTTCTCCCATCACATAATACTTAAAACACTAAATACACAGAACAAAGAAAGAACAATAAAGGCAATAAGGGGAAAGGGGCAGGCAACATAAAAAGGCAGGCCTATCAGAATTACACCAGACTTCTCAACAAAGCCTTTAAAAGCCAGATCTTGGACAGATGTCATGAAGACCCTAAAAGAACAGAAATGCCAGCCCAGACTCCTATACCCAGCAAAACTCTCAATCACTGTAGATGGAGAAACCAAGAGATTTCGTGACAAAACAAAATTTAAACAAGCTTTCATTCCAGACATACAAAGAATAATAGAAGGAAAACTCCAGCACAAAGAGAGAAACTACACCCAAGGATAAACAAGAAATTAACCATCTCACAACAAACCCAAAAGAAAAAAAAACAGCTGAGGAGTAGAGACAGAGAGAGCCTTCCTTGGCTCCTCATCTTGAAGTAGGAATTCCATTATTGATAAACTGAGAACAGGAAAGAAGGGGAAGGCTGTTTCTCTAGGGTCATGGATTTCTGCTGTTCTTATTGAAACGGGATAGATAGCCTTAGGTATTTTTCAAGTATATTTCCAAAGATTCTGATTTTTCTTTTTTTGTTTGTTTGTTTTTTTGTTTGTTTGTTTTTAATGTAAGTACACTGTAGCTGTCTTCAAACACACCAGAAGAGGGCATTGGATCCCATTACCAATGTTTGTGAGCCACCATGCAGTTGCTGGGAATTGAACTCAGGACCTCTGGAAGAGCAGTCAGTGCTCTTAACTGCTGAGCCATCTCTCCAGCCCATTTCCAAAGATTCTAAAGTTCTTTTTATATAATTCTTTGCAAAATTATTGAGAAAAGGAGCTTCAACACTCTTCTATCTACTATTTTTAGAATTCACACTCATTTATGTTAGAGTATTGCCTGAACTGTAAACAGTTTGGATTAGTATGCCACCAAGCATATACCATAAACCTCTCTAAAACTCTTTCTTTCTTTGTTATTTGCTCCCAGCCTGCTCACTCTATCGAAATGAACAAGGTGAAGGAAAAGGAAAACAAGTCAATGGAGGTTGATTTTTTTTTTACGACAGTCAGGATCCCTAACCCAAGGCAGCTTAGGAATAAATACATTTACTTCTTGTTTTGTGAAACACCAGATGAAGCATCCTACCAAATTGTTTTGTTTCAAGTTTAATTTTAAGCATAGTTTTAATGGCATGCATCAATAAAAGCTCCTCTCTTAGGAAGTAGAGATGCATAACACATGCTCAGCATACATACACAGAAAGGTAATGTTATGTGATGACCCAGTGGTGTGATGTCAGACCTACCACACTGAGCTGAACCCCTTGTGAAGAAGCCCTCAGTCCATGATGCTTGATATTGTCATGTATTGTCTGAGTATTTGTCAAAACTGTTTGTCCAGCAGCTTCAACACATTTCTAACAAGCCTCTCATTTTATGCTTCCATATTCTTTGTTTGTACTTGAAGCAGAACAGCGAGCATTGTTTGTATTGCTCATACTGTCACACAAGGTTCCAGCCAACTCAATCTACACAGTTAATGACTATGAGCTATCGAATCTCATTTATCGGTGAATAAACTATAGCATCCATGGCAGCCAAGGACTGACTCAAGAAGAATTATACTTGATCTCCTCTCTATCTTTTAGTTTTAACAATTGTGCACTATCGTTGTGTTTGATTGACCCAAATTCAATTAAAAGAAATTTGGGTGAATTTACCAAGCAGTTACTTGAAAAATGGCAAGAAGGTTCCAACATGTAGCTGGTCCAAAACAATAGATTTTAAACATTTTAAGGTAGATATTTATGTTGGTTAGAAATTAGGGTCAGGATTGTAGGTCAGTGGTAGAGCACTTGCCTAGCGTGAGCAAGGCCTGAGATTTAGCCCTCGGCAACACACAGACACAATAAAAATAATTCTTATAAAAAATGATAAAACTTACATGCCAGAACATGTAAGCAGCACTTTCCACTCAACTGACTTAAGGAATTGATGAATAAAATGTAATGAATTCATACACCACAGTAACAACAACGATGAAAACCTTGATTTAAAAATAAGCAAAACAAGATCTCTCAAATATAGTTTTCCAAAGAAGATCTATAAACAGCCAGCGAGTGTTTTAAGATGGTTCTTAATACTAACAATCCTCTGGGAAAATGAAGTCAAAACAAGTTAGCAAGACTTGGCCAGGATTTGTACAATGGGGGCACTTGGTACATCATTGGATTAGAAAACGAAACACCCATTATGAAAGGTAGTAGATGTTTTTCAGGATCTTAAAATTAGAAGTACAATGAATCTAGCCATCCCAATTTTTCATATACAATCAGTCTATAAAAGATGCTTACACTTTTTATCTGCAGTATTGTTGACATGATTCAAAGTAAATGCCAGTAAATTGATGGGCTCATAGACAGCATGGCATTTAGATGCAATTTAGATGAATTTTATTCCATTCTGCCACCTGTGACAATAGGAATGGACCTACAGGTGGATATTACACTAAGTAAACTATGGCAGGTGCAGAAAGATAATTACCAGCGTGGCATTGCATTATTTGGAATCTTAAATGGTTTGATTCAAACAAACAGCATAATCTTGATTTCTGGATATGGACAGGAGGGCAAATGGAGAGATGCCAGCCAAGGGGTACAATGGTCCAGTTGAACAGAGTGAAGACACACAACATGAAAACTACAGGGGGCAATATTGTAAGGCTTACTTGAAGTATGTTAAGACAATGGCTCATACCCAGAGAAATAAAAAAGGTAGCCATATGCGGCGATGTATATGTTAACTAGATTGATTTCAGTGATTACTCACAGGTACAGTAAACATGTCAGATCACTAAGTTGTTCACCCTACATACACATAATATTTAAAAGATAAACAACAAAAAGGGTGATCAAGCAATAGTTAGGGACCATGTCCACTGTATGAATTCTGCCAACAGACTCTACAAAATAGTGCTAGTCTCTAGCTTTATAAGACACACCCAACTTCCTGATCATCTTTATATTCCATTTCCACATCTCCTTTAAGAGCATTTTTTGCTTTCAGAATTTAGTGCTTTGACCACAAGTGGGTTTCGAGACCCAAACATCAGCTCTCACATTGTTCTGATCTCAGTTCAGAAGAAAACAAGTAAGTGCTTGAGACTTAACTTTCCTGGGGCAGAACAGGTTATATTTTTCATTTTGTAAAACTTCCAAATTATTGCCACTGAAATCAGCACTACCATTTGTGGACTAGCTGGTCCATTGATTGTTAATGATGTATGAAAAGCCTGACATGGGGAATTAGTGCTTGTTAGCAGTTACTGCAGTTTGACAAAGTAGCCTCACACCTACTGAATCTAATAATGAATTTGGAAGTGATGCTGTATGTTTCTATTTGGGGATTTCACTCTCATGCTGGATTACTTCAATGGGCTTTGAAAAAATATTAGTTGGTGATTAATTGAAAATGAACAGAGCCAATGCTTCTCCTCAGAAAGTTCAAGATTACTGACCATAGTCTAAGTCCCCCTCATGCCTTCTTCCTTATTGCCATGTAGAAAATACCAGAATTAGAAATGCAAGTGTTTCTTTAGTATGCTTCCCATAAAAGTATATGCTTTATGTCAGTCTTATATTCCTCTGTAATGACTCATAAAATGCTATCATGTTAAAACAGGTTAAAAATAAATGGATTTGTTAGTTTATTGACGTATTGGCCAAGAAACTACATATAGTGTACTTGGGTTCTTTGTTTGGGACATTATGGTGGCAACCTCATCAAGATACTAACTGGACTGAGTTCTTAACTGGCGACTCTAGAGGAAACTCTATCCTCATGCTCTTTGTTGGCAACAGAATTTAGTTCTTTGCAGTGATAAGAGCTTAGAGAAATGGATGGAGCTGGAGAATGTCATACTAAGTGAGGTGACCCAGTCTCAAAAGAATACCCATGGTATACAGTCACTGATAAGTGGATATTAGCCTAGAAGTTTGGAACACCAAAGACACAAATCACATATCAAGTGATGTCTCACAAGAAGAAAGGAGTGGACACTGGTGCTAGAATGGACCAAAACATCATTGTGGGAGAGTACAAGAACAGTAAAGTGGGAGGGGTTGGATGCGGGAGCAGGGGGAGGGAAAAGGACATGTGGGACCTTTGGGGGTGGGGAACCAGAAAAAGGGAAATGAATTGTAAATATAGAATATATACAATAAAAAAAATCAAAAAAAAAAAGATCCCCCACTTCCTTACAGCCAGAGTCTTCTCTCAGCTCCTGGACACCATCCACAATTTTCATTTTTTTCCACTTGCTTCTTAGTCTTTAAGGTGATAAATGAGTATAGGGTCTTTCTTCTACCACAAATTCCTAAACTTTTTTGACCAGACAGAGCCTTTGAGGCCAGACCCATTGGGCTTTTCTCCCGACCTTAGCATCGGTTTTGCCATTGAACATAACCCAGTCAAAGTAAAATCCACCAAGTGCAAAGACTCAGCCATGTCCCCACAGTAAGAACTCAGGCAATGAAGAACAGTAGAGGCCATCTTGGAATTCCACTACCACATGCTCCATAAAACCCTGGATATGAATTCAGCAACTGTTCCCTTTGAATTCTGGCTGATAAAGATACTTAACTATTAAGTAACTATCTTTACATCAATCTACCCTTTGTTTGGAAGAAGTATCCTCTTTGTATACAATAGGTTGAGATTGTTTAATTTCAATCACTAAACTAATATTCACTAAATACCTCCTGTTTAAAAGCAAGGAGCAATAACACCTGTGTGCTATATTACAGATGTTTAATTTCAGTGCCTCAGATTTCACAAGGAGTATGTAAACTAAAATCACTTTCTTTGAAAATTCATTTTTGTAAATGTTAAATACTCTTGAGGTTTCCCATTAAGAGTTATTTCAAAGGAATGCCATGGTTCCTGCTAACTTATTATAGAGCCATCCCTTTATAACATAAACTAATGACTGTGTGATAATGCATTCCAGTTAGAGATATAAACAGATGTACTACAGATAACGTAAGTAATGCTTTTCTCTCCTGTGAGTACAATGTGTGTCACTTAAAAGTTGGAATCAAAGGAAGCTTATTTTTAAAGATCTTTAGAGTTGGTAGAGAGAGCAAGCAGCATCCACATTGCCTACTTAAATCATATAGTTTGCATGATCTCTGTTAGAATTTGAGGATTTGGGGTGATACAAGATGGGAAACGTGTGTGTGTGTGTGTGTGTGTGTGTGTGTGTGTGTGCCCTTGATAAATATCATCTGCAACAAGTTGGCAAACTGGCAGACACTAAAAGCCAAAAATAGCAGTTTTGCTGTGGAATTATTTTTCAATGACTTCATAGCTCCACGACTTCACTTGCATTTCTAATTTTTCAAGATAAAAAGAAACACACACACACACACACACACACACACACACACACCTTACTCTAAGTAGATTATTCCAGCAAATTGTTCGGCTTAAAGGAAACATTCCATGATCATGTTCTTGAGGCTGTTGATGAAAAAGAGAAAAATAATCATTCTTCAACAGTGAGAACGGCAAAGCCAAATCCTCAACCTCTAGCGAGTGACACAGATGTCTTAATTATGCTGAAAACACTCCAGCTAATGCCTTGTTTCTGAATTCTAGTCTGACTTTACTAACATTTTTGGTCCTTTTTTCCATGCTGATGTTTTTATGTCAGATTTATCTTAAGCACTGCAGCCAAGAAACCAGACATGTTTTATAAAATAAGCAGCTGCTTAGAGAATACCATACATCCTAATGAGTAAGCTTTGCTGTTGAGAGAGACAGGTGCATGGAGACAGAGGAATATGAAACTAGCTTTTCGATCCTTGCCTTGGCCTGGGCCATGGAGCATGCTCCCAATGTGAGAGGGGCCCAGGTCTTTGTCTTTTAGTGCTTTATTCCATGGACTGACTCTCCACCTACGACTGCAGCAAGTGTTCCCAGAAAGAGGTGTTAGGCCGGCCACTAAGGGAGACAATCTCTGACCAGTGCTGATATTTTCAAGTACACTCACATCACAATAACCTCTCACTCACCCTGTGTGTGGAGTAGAAACCGCCATTCTAAAAATAACCAGATGGCAGAGCAGGGACACTTTACATTAGACAGTGAGAGTAGCAGCAATGTATCAGTCTCATATGCTCCTAATGTGGAACAGGAAGAGGCATGGCCACACAGGAAGTGCCCTTGACAACAAGGCAAACAACTGGGAAGTGGGGCTGTGAACGATGCAGGCTTTGTCGACTCACAGGGTGAAGTACCCATCCCCCCATCCCCCTCCCCCCTGCTGCCCCATGGGTGGATGTGCTTGGCTCATTTTTAAAAATGTCTTAGCTTCACAGAGAAATGAAGCCCTAAGGTTGGGGAATTGGATTGGTAGAGTTGTCTCAGCTACCATGAAAAATAGCTGAGTGGTTGGTCACCTTTCCACTGGTTGTTGCAGTTTTGAGTGTAGGGGACTCCCAGCTAGGTCTCTCGTGCTTTGTTAGATTTAAAGATGACAAAGTAGTCCTTAAATTTTTCATTCTAATACAGGTGAGGAAATAGGTGAACTAATAAATACACAACACAGTTCAGTAACCATAAGAGCAAACCCTAACCACTGCAAAGTCCTTCCTACAGGTAACAGTAATAACAATAACAGAAGTCACAATTCTAGAACGTTCTCTCAAAGTTCTAAGAGGTATGAAATTCCTAACACCTCCTTGACTGGAAGTTTTATTATAGGTCTTAATTCCAAGCTCAATGTTAACCAACATTCGTCATGTTTCTCAATTGCCTACATACTGTTTTCTCTTACTTTTCTTGCCCCAGGCAAGATTAGACTACTCCTAGAGGTGACCAGGTATTCAAACCCCGACTCATTTCCCTCTTGGCACAGAGACATATTTCTATAATTCGCCATTTTTGTTTTCTCTCCAGAAAACTCCTATTGAAGTTCTATTTACTTGAAGTGATTCATTTCCACCTTTTTGTCCCCCTCCCCGGTAGCTTAGAAAATGCCAAAAAACTCAAAGTGCCTCATGCAGATGCTGAATCATCTTCAGATGTTCTTGCAACACAAGTCTGAGTTCACCAATGTGCCTGTCGACAGAGGGGCTTCTCCTGGATTGGAGTTCAGTTGCTTTCTTCATACCTGTGTACCACCTCCAGGGACAGGAGGAGTGGCTGTGAGAAAGAGAAAAGGGGAGAGAGAGAGAGAGAGAGAGAGAGAGAGAGAGAGAGAGAGAGAGAGAGAGAGAGAGAGAGAGAGAGAGAGAGAGAGAGAGAGAAAGCTTCAGCTTGACTCCAAGAAGCAGTGCCATCAATAACATGTGTCACTCTGATGACATTAGAAGCCAAGCTCTGGGCTTCATGGCCAGCCACCAGGGGACGATTTTGCTGGTACAGTCACTATATAAACTCCCATTTGGTCTTTTTGGTACCCCCTGCTCTGCAAGCATCCTGTAAATTTTCTTGACTTAATTTCACTAGATTTCTGAACCTGCACGTCCTTCCTGTGTATCAAGTGCCAGCAGAACTGAGGTCACAGCCACAGGCACCGCTGGGGTTTGGAGGAAGGTGACAGGAAGCAGCTGCTCCACTCTCTCCACTCTCCATTACTGAAAATCACCTGCTGCTTCAGTGCAGCCAAATACCAGCCGCTCTACCATCAGCCAGCCTTCCTGCCCATATGCTCCCGGGCCCACTCTTCAGTCACTCACAGAACGCCAGCTGAGCCAGACAGTCCTACTGCCAATGTCTTAGTCCTACCTGGGTCCACTCAGGGAAAGAAGAAAAGAGAAATCATGGAAACACACCCACAAAAACCATCCCAAATCTCTTGATAGATAATTCAAGTACTAGATAAAAATGGATCCTAAATTTTAACATCTTTAAAGTGTTTTATGTAGGAATACATTTTTGTAGTGGATCGTCTTATTTTGTTTTTAAGAGTTTCTAAGTAGGAATGCTAACCTGAAAATACATAAGTTTACCTTCTTGCCTTACTTTGGTTGGATTAAAGTACTATCAGGCTGGAGAAATAGCTCACTGATTAACAGCTCTTGCTCTGCCAGAGGGCTTGAGTTTGATTCCCAACACCCATGTTGGGCAGCTCACAACCTCCTGTTAAAATTTCAGCTTCAAAGTATCCAAAGCCTTCTGGTCTCTGTAAGGACCTGCACTTATGTGCACACAGCCATGCACAGGCACAGACAAAATCTTTTTAAAAGACTAATATTAAATAAAATGTATAAAATTATATTGGTGTGGACTGTACTTTTACATGAAGCCCAATAAACCACACCTAAGTGGAGTTGTCCACATTGAATTCCACACAAGAAAGGGGAGAGAGAGCTTTTAGCCAGCAAGATAATAGAGTCCTGCTGTTTTAACTTTTACATGGAAATGTAACTTTACTGCAAACCAACAATTTTGCTCTCCAATTTTTCTAACTAAACAGCCAACCTCATCGATTCAGCTTATTAAGTCTCTGTTTCCAGAATCACAAATAAATATATTTACATTTGTATTTTGTATTTACTTTGTCTTTTGGCATGTTAAATATTATGACTGTTACTTTAAATATTCATAAAGGGACCATAAGGGGCTAGGCATAGCAGTGCACACCTTTAATCTAAGAGGCTGAAGCAGGAGGATCATTGAATCGGAGACTAGTCTGGGCTGTATGACAAAACCCTGTCTCAAAAGAAAATGCCCTAAAGAACTGCTTTAATTTTCCTAAAGCTTTTATTTATTTATGATTGGCACTGATTTTTCAAGGCCAGTGGATTAGATTTTAGTTCCTAGTACAAGTACTGTTTTTAAAAGACCATTTATATTAGCAAACTACTAGATTCCACAAATGAGAGGGACAATTTATACTGGAATGAGAAAAAAAAAACTCACCAATGCTGATTGCAGCCCTGTATTAAGAAAAGAAAGCAATCTCTTCCCTAGTTTGAAAGAAAATTACAGGTTCTTTTCTTCTGATGTTTTGAATATTTGATCACATTTGAAGTCTAATCACCTAGCTTATTAAGGCCTCAGTCATCTTCAAATGTCGGCCTCAGAAGTAAAACCTCCAATTAGCAAAATCATGAATATGTTAGGAAACAAGGAAGAGGAAGAGAAGTTGATGTGTGTCATAACTCACATAATGAGATTTGCTTTCAATAATTTTGGTAAAGTATATAAGCAAAACTTTCTAAAAATCAACTAGAAGGTTAATGGTTGGAGTGATCATGTGTTAAGTACATTAAATATTCCAGATGTTCCTGAGGTCAAAGAGAAAAGGCAACAGGAGTGGACACTGGTGCTGGAAAGGATCAAAGCATCAGTGTAGGGGAATACAAGAACAGGGAAGAGGGAAGGGGTGGAAGAGGGAGCAGGGGGAGGGAAAAGGGCATGTGGGACCTTTGGGGGGTGAGGAACCAGAAAAAGGGAAATGAATTGTAAATATAGAATATATCCAATTTTTTAAAAAGATCAGAAAAAAAAGGCAACAGGCTTCAGCATCTCAATTTTCAATAGCATAAGGTCATAAAACTCATAAGAATATGATTTAAATAAACATACACACACAGAGAATTAACCTTTTCAAACCTATCAAAGACTCTATGTGGGTTTATTATTTTAATGAAGAAGATTATGAGCAGTTATGTTAACTAGGGAGACCATAAGCTACAAAGCAGGCAGGAAGGTCGTGTTCTTTGTTCCTATGGAGTCCTGATGGAGCAAATCACAAAGGGAGGAGAAGCTATCCCCAAAATTTGAGGCAGTCTTTTTCTTCACTTGGTGACCTAAAGAAGTACTAGCAATGATGGGCAATTTCACCATCCTCAAATTATAAATTCTAGCCTACAAAGACTCATTATAGCCTTCGGAAAACCTGAGTGGAGAAACTGGCCAGCTGCTTGGATTTTTCTAGCCTACAGGATGTACGGAAATAAATGGAGTTTGTTTGAAACGGATAATTCTTAATCATTTGTTACACAACAAGGAAACTATTAAGTAAAGTTGATGACCAACTGGTTTCCATCTTCCCACTGGTATTCTAGATGGATCAACTATGTCCACTCTTCACCCAGCTCTATGTCACTCTGCATTCCTAGTCCCCCCCCTCCATCTGTGGTCTACTTCCTGCTTGCACACCCAACATACAGCATGAGGCTTTCTACTCATGACATGTTCATATGTCTTCATCCTTGGAACCACCTCATGGAAAGCCTTTCCTGATAAGATTCTGGATCTTGAATCTTCAGCACTGCTGACTTCACCTCTCAGTTTGTACCAAAGAAAGCCTTGCCCATATGAGTTTTATCATGGTTTATCTTACTTTATTCCAGAACACTGCATTACTGGAGTAAAATGGATGGGTATGGAAAACATTTCAGAGGAAAATTAGCCAGCTTCAGAAATGATGGGATACAGAATATGAAGGAAAGTGTCAAAGTGTGGAAACCTGGAGAACCTGAAGACTGATGATGTCACTGTCCAATAAGAGCAAGAAGTTAAGAGGGCCTGGAGGCAAGACAATGAAAATGGTTTTATCATGGTGAATGTGAAGGGAACACCCATGACTGTCCATCCCTCCGTGGAATAATCAGACCCCTAAATCCAAAAGACATGTCTATCTTCTTTATGTTGTCTAATGTGAGATGTACTTTATGTTCTCCTTATATGTTAGTCAATGACTTCACGGAAGTGTAAATTATTCATTTAACATCTTAAACCCTTACAGGAGGTTTGGAAGAAATCAAAACCAAACCATATTGAGTATTAGTGTTTTAGATTGATTGATAGTTGTGTTAGGAATGAAAGTATTATTTTATTATTTTCTTTATTTACCTTTCAAATATTATCCTTTTTCTTGGTTTCCCCTCCAAAAACACCCTATCCCATCCCCCTCCCCCTGCTCACCAAGCCACCCATTCCTGCTTCCCTGTTCTGGCATTCCTCTATACTGGGACATCAAGCCTTTTCAGGACAAAGGGCATCACCTCTCTTTGATGTCCAACAGGATCATCTTCTGCTTTATATGCAGCTGGAGCCATGGGTCTCTCTATGTGTACTCTGTTTGGTAGTTTAGTCCCTGGGAGCACAGCGGGTACTGCTTAGCTCATATTGTTATTCCTCCTATAAGGCAGCAAGCTCCTTTAGCTCCTTCAGTCCTTTCTCTAGATCCTCCATTGGGGACATTGTGGTCAGTCCAAATCCCTTAAAGAATTATAGGAAAACACAACCAAACAGGTTAAGGAACAGAACAAAAACAACCCAGGATTTAAAAATGAAAATAGAAACAATAAAGAAATTACAAAGGGAGGCAACACTAGCGATAGAAAACCTGGGAAAGAGGTTAGGAGTCACAGACGTAGTAATCACCAACAGAATACAAGAGATAGAAGAGAGAATCTCAGGTGCAGAAGATACCATAGAAAACATTGACACAAACAGTCAAAGAAAATGCAAAATGCAAAAAGACCCTAAATCAAAACATCCAGGAAATCCAGGACACAAGGAGAAGACCAAACCTAAAGATAATAGGTATAGAAGAAAGTGAAGATTCCCAACTTAAAGGGCCAGTAAATATCTTCAACAAAATTGTAGAAGAAAACGTCCCTAACCTAAAGAAAGAGATGCCCGTGAACATAAAAGAAGCCTATGGAACTCCAAATAGATTGGACAGGAAAAGATATTCCTCCTGTCACATAATAATCAAAACACCAAATGTACTAAAGAAAGAAAGAATAATAAAAGCAGGAAGGGAAAAAGGCCAAGTAACATGTAAAGGCAGACCTATCAGAATTACACCAGACTTCTCACCAGAGACTGTGAAGGATAAAATATCCTGGGCAGATGTCAAACAGACCCTAAGACACATGCTAGCCCAGACTACTATACCCAACAAAACTCTCAATTACCATAAATAGAGAAATCAAGATATTCCATGACAAAACCAACTTTACACAATATCTTTGTACAAATCCAGCCCTACAAAGGATAATAGATGGAAAACTCCAACACAAAGAAGGAAACAACACCCTAGAAAATATCATTACATATATAGATGCTTGTTAGAGATACTCTTTTATTTATGATATGTACTAAAATAATAATAGGTAAAATTATAAAATGCTGCAGTTTTATTTAGATTCCCACACCAGATCACTTGGGAGGAAGAAATGGACCAGGAGGAGAAGGAGAGTAAATAAGAGAAGATTAAGGGGTGTAATTAAAACACAGAATACACAAAAATGCAAATATCACAATGACATCTATTTTCATATACAATTAATATGCTCTACTAAAACTGAAGAAACATGCCTTCAAATGGATGAGAAAATGCAAGTTATGAATCGTACAGTAAGGAAGTAGATGGTCGTTGAAGATAGGTGATAGGTACATGGCTGTTCACATGAAATTTCCATCTGCTTTTGTATTTACTTAAAGGGTACCAAACAAAAGATGGAAAGAAGGGAGAAGGGAGGAAGGGAGGAAAGAGGGAGGCTCTTAACATTTGGAACTAGCTGCCTTTTTCTGAAGACTTTCTTTATTGTTTCTTTATAGTCTCCTGTGCTAGGGTTATAGTCTAACCCTAACTCTAAACCTAATCCTAACCCTAAGCCTAACCCTAACCCCAACCCTTCACTGTATCCTTATAGTCTACTGTGCATCCATCTTATTGGGTTATGCAGACTTGCATCTATTTCTTTTTTTAACCACAAATTATTTTAATTGAAAATATTAGAAATGCAATACAATACATTCCGATCACTCTTTGCCTTCCCCAAGTCCTTCCAGATCCTCCCCACCCTTTCTCTCTATCTCCCTCTTTAGAAAACAAACAGGTATCAACTAACCCTATTAAAAAATGGGCTACAGAGCTAAACAAAGAATTTTCTTTTTTTTTTAGTTTTGTAATTATTTTTATTAGATATTTGCTTTATTTACATTTCAAATATTATCCCCTTCCTCATTACCCCTCTGAAAACCTCCTATCCCATTCCTCCTCCCCCAACTTGCCAACCCCTCCCCATCCACATTTCTGACCTGGCATTCCCCTACACTCCAAGCATTGAGCCTTCACAGGACCAATGGCCTCTCCTCTCATTGACATCTAAAAAGGCTATCCTCTGCTACATATGCAGCTGGAGCCATGGGTCCTTCCATGTGTACTCTTTGGTTGGTGGTTTAATCCCTGAGAGCTCTATTTGCATCTATTTCTGTCTTCGGAGTGTACACCTCATGATCACCACATGTGGAGCACTATATTAGAGTTGGACCAATATAAATAAGAGATAAACATGTTATATGTGAAACAATATTTGCTGGGTTTTGTTGTTTTGTGGCTTGTTGCTGTTGTTGTTATTGTGGTGGTGGTGATGGTGGTGGTGGTGGTGGTTATGATATTTTTAACCATAAGATGTACCCAGTGTGCAATTCAGCATGAGATCAGCCTCCATGAACAATTGCAAAATCCATGGACCCAATGATCCTTTTTACTTTCTAATGTTTTGAAAACAAGGACTCTCCACTAGTTCCCCATTGTGTCTCCATCTAAAGTATCTGATCAGTCTGACTCCTTCAGGGAAAGACAGATTTGTAAGGAGAGACCACCTGCTGAAAAAGAGGATCTGGGAGGGGCAATGCCCACCCAGTCAGAAGTGAACCAGCCAGCCCCAGCAGCCCCTTGACCTCATCCTATAACAACAACCCCAACAGAGAAGTTAATCTCCTTAATGGAAAACAGATATGTTTCTTACTTACCTCTATTACAGGGCTGATCTTAAACATGCCCTGCCTCCTAAGTGCTCAGCTAAGGAAATGGAGGCTCATGATGTTGCACAGTGAAGTCTTGGTGAAACCTAGCAGACAGGATTGTCTAGGAAGAACCTTTCTCTTCTCATCCTTATCGTGATTCCCAAGGGATTCAAGAAGAGAGAAGGAGATTGGGTGGTTAGGATAATATAAACTGGCAGTTAGGCAAAGAACCTCTTATTGTTTATTTCTGGCTCATTGTGTTCCTCTGGTGGGCTATGATCCAAGATGAATACTGCCATATGTATTAAAAGTTGTCACTCTGTTTGAAATAGTTGTGTAGCACTTCAGACGTGTCTGTGTTCTCTTCCCACAAGAGAGAATTAGCACCAACTGAAAAGTTGGTTCTCAAACCAGACCCAAAAGAGGCAGATTTAGCAACCATCTGGCCTTAGTATCCTGAGAATAGATCACAATGTAGTAGATAGGGGTCAGAGCTTGAGACAAAATCTTCATGGTTTAATCCTTCCCAGATATTTGTGTAATAGTTACGCCTTCCTCTCTCATGAGCTCCTTAGCTTGGAGATAGATTTGGATTGCATTCTGGGCTAGTTATAATATTAAACTTGGACATTCATAGCTATGGAAAAGGTGTTATTTAATCAAGTGCATGAAGCATGTATGAATTCTTTTCCAGCCAAAGTTTAAAGTATGAAAATGTAAATTTATCCCTCTCTCTCTCTCTCTCTCTCTCTCTCTCTCTCTGTGTGTGTGTGTGTGTGTGTGTGTGTGTGTGTGTATTTACACATAGCAGACACCTCAAACTCCCATTCATTGCTTACAGTGGCATAATACTACTGTGTTCTGGGTAGATCAGGTGGCCTCTAGAAATTCTCAGTCAGGAGTACTGGGCACTGTCACTTTTGACTATATGAGTCATATAGTCTGATCCTCTGGGTGTTGATAGATGTAACAGTTAAAAATAGAAATGTCTGACCATAAAGATGGACTCCCTACTAGCTTTCAAGTAGCAAAATGAAAGAAGAAAAAAAAGAAAAGAAGTGGACACATGCTATAGTGTTGGTTAAAAAGAATCTTACCCAGGAGATCCAATCAGTCAGGAATAGGAAGTGAGGAGCCCTGGAGAATTTACTCTGGCAGTGACAGTAACAGTACCATCCAAAGCACTATTCTGGGAGTGGTGGAAGTTGACTGCATTGGTGTCTGCTGTCCATTTCTGACTGTAGTGTTGCCAATGTTGGTGTCACTGGCATCTAACTGGATGCTTCCTGTGCTGTGGTTTTAGCTGAAAGGAGTCCCACCCTTTCTCTAAGCTCTTTGATTCCCTTCCCCTTCTCTGCTTATGCTAAATAGAGTAGATTTTCTTGTCTGTAACCAAAATTCTAACAAGTTCAATTTGCTCCTGAAATCCCTCTGAGAGGGCAGGGAAAAAGCAATCAGGATCCATGGAGCTTTGCAGAGCAGCGTCCCATGAATCTAACCTAGATGGTGATTTGCTCCATACATATCTTCTGGGGTATGTGCTGCTTTATTGTCATTGGTCATTATTCCTCCCTATGAGATGACTTTTTCTTTAACTTGCCCTGGGCTTATGTATCTCCTTGGAGCTACAATATGGAGTATCTCCATCATCTAAGTCTTCTATCATCTTTCTTTGGTCCTAGACAAGGTTAATCACATATAAAAAATTTGCTACCTTTATACTCCAGTAAGGCACATGGAATGTCTATAGATTGCCTTAGGTTTGTCTTCTTTGGCACTAAATACTGGTGCTACCATTTCCGTTAATCCAACTCATAGTAACATAAGGAACTTTGAATATTTGCTGTTTTCTAAGTGTCCCAGCAGGAAGTAGGACATAGAACTCCTCCAGGTTGTCTGGGCCACACACTGAGGTTTATACCAGCATAGGAGTAAGATGAGGTTCATTACAGAGGATGGTGACCTGACTCTAACTCTTCCCATGCTTCCGATCATCCTCCCAACAACTCTGGCTTAGAGGATCTTGTTGAAAGGTAAAGAAAAAAGTGGCTCACATATAGCTTATGCTTTTCTATGTTTAGTCCATATTCATTTTTTATGCCAGAACCTTTGTGTGACAGTTTATCACTTTATTTTTAAAAAATATACTCACAAAACTACTACTTTTATTATTCATTCTTTAGGTATCATACAAAGTAATCGGTGTCTTCCTTACATGTGTGTGGATATGTATATAATGATACTTTGTTATTATGTTAATATAAGGTTAATGATAATATGATAATGATTGTCAACTTAACAGAACCTAGAATCACCAGGGAAATGAGATGTTAAGCATGTCTGTAAGGAATTTTCTAAACAGGATTAACTGATGCAGACAAAACCACTTCAATGGTTTGAGTGGTGGTATGAGCCCCCACAGGCTCATAGATTTGAGACTTGGTCACCAGGAATAGCACGGTTTGAAAAGATTAGGAGGTATGGCCTTGTTGGAGGAAGTGTGTTACTAGAGGTGAGCTTTGAAGCTTTCAACGTGGATCCTGATATAGAACTCTTAGCTCCTTCTCCAGCACCATGTCTGCCTATGTGCTACCATGCTCCCCACCATGTGGATAGTGGACTAAACCTCTGAGCAAGCCTAAACTAAATGTTTTATTTTATAAGGATTAGTCAAGGTGTATCTTCACAGCAATATACACTGACTAAGGTAGCACCCTCCCCCAACTATGTATGGCACAATTATATAACCTGGGATCCCAGAATAAATACAGAGGAGAAAGTGACCTGAACTTGTAAATGTGATGTGCTCAGCTACCTAATGCTTCTGCCACCATACTATCCCTGGACTGCACTCTGCCACTGTGACCCCAATAGGTCCTTCCTTCCTTCCTTCCTTCCTTCCTTCCTTCCTTCCTTCCTTCCCTCCCTCCCTCCTTCCTTCCTTCCTTTCTTCCTCCTCTCTCCATCTCTCCCTCCTTCCCTTCCTTTGTACCTTCCTTCCTTCATCTCTTCCTTCCTTCATTCCTTTCTTCATTCCAATACTTCTACCAAGTATTTTGTTGCAACAGCTGGATAAGTGAAGATTTTTTCCCCAATCTATAGATTACCGATTTATCCTATTGACTTACAGAAGCTTTTCAGTTTCATGACATCCCATTTATCAATTATTTTATTTCGTTTTTGCTTCTTTTTTATTGGATATTTTTATTATTTATATTTCAAATGCATCCCCTTTCTCTGTTTCCCCTCCAGAAACCCATACTATCTGCCCTCCCCCTGCTTCTATGAGGGTGCCCCACCCACCCATCCACTCCTGCCTCCCCACCCTGGCATTCCCCTGCACTGGGACCTTCACAGGACCAAGGGCCTCTCCTCCCATTGATGTCAAACAAGAGCATCCTCTTCTACATATGTGGCTGGAGCTATGGGTTGCTTCATCTGTACTCTTTGGTTGGCAGTTTAGTCCTTGGGAGCTCTGAGGGGTCTGGTTGGTTGATATTGTTGTTCTTCCTATGGGGCTGCAAACCTCTTCAGCTCCTTCAGTCCTTTCTCTAACTCCTCCATTGGGGACCCTGTGCTCAGTCCAATGATTGACTACAAGCATCTACCTCTATATTTGACAGGCTCTAGCAAAGCCTTTCAGAAGACAGCTATATGAGGCTCCTGTCAACAAGCGCTTCTTGGCATTTTCACTAGTGTCTTGGTTTGGTGACTGTAGGTGGGATGGATCCCCAGGTGGGGCAATCTCTGGATGGCCTTTCCTTCAGTCTCTGTTCCACACTTTGTCACCTTATTTCCTCCTATGGGTATTTTGTTCCCTCTTCTAAGAAGGACTGAAGCACCCACACTTTAGTCTTTCTTCTTCTTGAGCTTCATGTGGTCTGTGAATTCTATCGTGAATATTCTGAGTTTTAGTGCTAATATCCACTTATTAGTGAGTACATACCATGGGTGTTCTCTTGCAATGGGGTTGCCTCACTCAGGATGATATTTTCTAGTTCCATCCATTTGCCTAAGAATTTCATGAAGTCATTGTTTTCAATAGCTGAGTAGTACTCCATTGTGTAAATGTACCACATTTTCTGTATCCATTCCTCTGTTGAAGAACATCTGGGTTCTTTCCCAGCTTTTGGCTATGATAAATAAGGCTGCTATGAACATAGTAAACTATGCGTCCTTGTTATATGTTGGAGCATCTTTTGGGTATATGCCCAGGAGTGATATAGCTGGGTCCTCAAGTAGTAGTATGTCCAATTTTCTAAGGAACCACCAGACTGATTTCCAGAGTGTTTGTACCAGCTTGCAATCCTACCAACAGGGGAGGAATGTTCCTCTTTCTCCACATCCTCACCAGCATCTGCTGTCACCTGAGTTTTTTATATTAACCATTCTGACTGGTGTGAGGTGGAATGTCAGGGTTATTTTGATTTTCATTTCCCTGATAAGTAAGGATGTTTAACATTTCTTTAAGTACTTCTTGTCCATTCAGTATTGCTCAGTTGAGAATTCTTTGTTTAGTTACATACCCCATTTTAATATGGCTATTTGATTCTCTGGATTCTAACTTCTTGAGGTTTTTTTGTCTATATTGGATATTTAAAAACCCAGGATAGTGAAAACTATTCTCAACAATAAAAGAACATCTTGGGGAATCACCATTCCTGACCTCAAGCTTTATTACAGAGCAATAGTGATAAAAACTGCATGGTGTTGGTACAGAGACAGGGAGGTAGAACAATGGTGTCCCATCCCACAGGACTCAGTTATTCATAGGTCTGAGGGGGATCCGGCCCGAAAGTGAGAACGGGTGAGACAGAGAAGTGAGACCAAGCAAAATCGTTGTCAAGGTCTGTTTATTGTAACAAGGACAAGGGGTTTTAAGCAGTAAGGAAAGGTGAACAAGGAGGGTAATGATGAATCAGGTGAAACATCCTCAGAATGCGAGGGTGGGGAAGGTTGGGTAAAGGTCAGTTAGCTAGTTCCTGTATGAGGTTCCGGTGAATAACCATTTAGTCCGTTCCTTGTTTAGCCAGTTCCTGGAGCAGCAGGTGAGGAATGGTGCTGAGTCAGTTGCATACGTGACTTAGAACACCTGTGAGATGGTTGCCCTTCAGCCCCTTTATGTGGGTGCTTGTTTCCAACACAATGGAATAGAATTGAAGACCCAGAAATGAACCCACACACCTATGGTCACTTGATCTTTGACAAAGAAGTTAAAATCATCCAGTGGAAAAAAGACATCATTTTCAACAAATGGTGCTGGTTCAACTGGCTGTCAGCATGTAGAAGAATGCAAATCAATCCTCTCTGTTCTCCTTGTACAAGTCTCAGTACAAGTAGATGAAGGATCTCCACATAAAACCAGATACACTGAATCTAGTAGAAGAGAAATTAGGGAAGAGCCTCAAATACATGGGCACAAGGGAAAAAAATTCCTGAACAGAATATCAATGGCTTATGCTCTAAGATCAAGAATCAACAATTGGTACTTCATAAAATTGCAAAGCTTCTGTAAGGCAATGGACACTGTCAATAGGATGAAACAGCAACCAACAGATTGGAAAAAGTTCTTTACCAATCATACATTTGATAGAGGGCTAATATCTATTCACCAATTCTTGATCTTAGAGTCTGAGCCATTGGAGCTCTGTTTAGGAAATAACCCCTTCCCTGTGCCAATGAGTTCAAAGTTCTTTCCTATTTTCTCTTCAGTTTATCTGATTTTATGTTGAGGTCCTTGATACCCTTGAACTTGAGCTTTGTGCAAGGTGGAAAATATGGATCTATTTTCATTTTTCTACATATCAATAGCACCATTTATTGAAGATGCTTTATTTTCTCTATTGTATTTTTTGGCTTCTTTGTCAAAGATCAAATGTCTGTAAGTGTGTGGTTCTGTTTCTGGGTCTTCAATTCTATTCCACTGATTGACCTGTCTGTCTCTGTATGAATACCATGCAGTTTTTATCACTATTTCTCTGTAGTATAGCTTGAGGTCAGGGATGGTGATTTCCCCAGAAGTTCTTTTATTGTTAAGAATTGTTTTCACTATCCTGGATTTTTTTTTTTTCGTTTTTCCATATGAATTGAGAATTGCTCTTTCCATGTCTTTGAAGAATTGTGTTGGAGTTTTGATTAAGATTGTATTAAACATGTAGATTGCTTTTGGTAGGATGGCCATTTTTACTGTTAATTCTACCAATCCATAAGCCTGGGAGATCTCTCCATTTTCTGGGTTTTTTTCTATTTCTTTCTTGACAGTCTTTATCATATAGATCTTTCAGTTGTTTGGTTAGAGTTACACAAGATATTTTACATTATTTATGACTATAGTGAAGGGAGTTGTTTCCCTAGTTTCCTTCTCAGCATGTTTAACATTTCTATACAGAAATGTTACTGATTTGTTTTAGCTAATTTTATATCCAGCCACTTTGCTAAAGTTGTTTCTCAGGTGTAGGAGTTCTGGTAGAATTTTTGGGGTCACTTATGTATACTATCATATCATCTGCAGATTGAGTACTATATTGAATAGATATGGGGAGAGTAGGCAGACTTGTGTTGCCCCTGATTTTAATAGGATTGCTTGACGTTTCTCTCCATTTAATTTGTTGTTGGCTGTTGGTTTGCTGTATATTGCTTTTATTAGGTTTAGGTATGGGCCTTGAATTCCTGATCTCTCCAATACTTTTAATGTGAAGAGGTGTTGTATTTTGTCAAAGGCTTTTTCAGCATCTAATGGGATGACTGATTAATTATAAGCTTCTAGAGTTTTGATTTCCTGGGGTAAGGGGATTTATGACAACTAGTCACAGTGGGTAGATGGCTGAGAAGGAACTAGAGACTCTGAGACAAGCTAACAGGAGCTGGAAAGACCTCGATAGGTCACTGCTGGGGCTAGCCTAGAGGCAGAGGCAGCAAGACCGTGGAGGGTGGGGAGCAGATAGTAGCTGGGTGAGCACAGGAACTTGCTGTTTATTTTTATTATTTCCCGCTACAATCTCCCACTATTATTGTATGGGGTTCAATGTGTGTTTTGAGCTTTAGTTAAGTTTCTTTTATGAATGAAGGATCCCTTGCATTGTGGGATATAGATGGTCAGAATTGAGAGCTCTTGGTAGATATTTCCTTTCCTTCCCCATCTTGCTTGATGACTTTTGCTTGAAAGTCTATTTCACTGGATATTAGAAGGACAACTCCTACTTCTTTCTTGGGACCATTTGCTTGGAGGGCTTTTTTCCAGCCTTTTACTCTGAGGTAGTGTCTGTCTTTGTCATTGAGGTGTTTTTCTTTTCTTGTATGCAGCAAAATGCTGGATCCTGCTCACATACCCAGTCTGTTAGTTTATGTTGCTGCCAGCAGCTACAAATGAACCAGATACCTGGAAAAGAACCCCGGGGATGCATAGGAAGGTGGTGAAAAGAAATTAGAGCCAGGACGATAGTTTACCGATTGAGCTGGAAGTTTTTAAAGGAAGTTAGGCCATATAACAGCTTGGGCAAGCCCCTCCCCCCAGAAGTGATCTGGAGTTTCATTGACTCCACTGTCAGCAGGTGGCCTGCTGGAATCAGGAAACTGCAGAGCTAGCAGTGGCTCTCAGATGAAAGCAGGAAGCTGTATTGTTCTATTAAGAACAAAGGCCAGGAATTTCACGGGCTGAGAACTAATGATTAAAGCAGAGATTGGAAAGTCCAGCTGGAATGCTGGAGGAGGGGAAAAGTTTATGTCCTTTTATTGTGGAATTGATAATGAGAGATATTAAAGAGTTGATTGTTAGTTCCTGTTATGTTTGCTATTGTAAGTGGCATTAAGTAATTCTCCCCTTTGGTTTTGACATGAGATGATTGATTTCTTGATTTTTCTTTGGTGTAGGTACCCTCCTTAAGTTCAAGTTTTCCTTATAGAGTCCTCTGTAGGGCTGGATTGGTTTATAAATGTTGTTTAAATTTGATTTTGTCGTGAAATATTTTGTTTTCTCCATCTATGATGAACGAGAGTTTTGTAGGGTATAGTAGCCTGGGCTGGCATTTGTGTCCTCTTAGGATCTGCATGACCTCTGTCCAGGCTCCTTCTGCTTTTAGGGTCTCTGTTGAAAAGTCTGGTATAATTCTAATAGGTCTGCCTTTATATGTTACTTGACCTTTTTCCCTTGCTGCTTTTAATATTCTTTCTTTGTTTTGTGCTTTTACTGTTTTGATTATTATGTGAAAGAGAATTTTCTATTCTGGTCCAATCTATTTGACATTCTGTAGGCTCCTAATATGTTTATGGCCATCTCTTTAGGTTTGGGAAGTTTTCTCTATGATTTTGTTGATGATGTTTTCTGGTCCTTTGAGCTGGGGATCTTTGCTCTCTTCTATTCCTATTATTCTTAGGTTTGGTCTTTTCATTGTGTCCTGGATTTCCTGCATGTTTTGGGCTAGGGGATTTTTTATATTTTCTTTGACTACATTTTATATTTTATATTTCCTTTGAATCGATGTTTTCCATGGTATCTTCTACACCCGAGATTCTCTCTTCTATGTCTTGTATTCTGTGGTTGAGGCCTGCATCTGTAACTCCTTATCTCTTTCCTAGGTTTTCCATTTCCAAGATTGCATCCATTTGTGATTTCTCTATTGTTTCTACTTCCATTATTAGTTCTTGGACCACTTTGTTCAATTCCTTCACTTGTTTGATTGTGTTTTCCTGTATTTCTTTAAGTGATTTATTTGTTTCCTCTTTAAGGGCTTCTACCTGTTTATCTATGTTTCATGTATTTCTTTCAGTGAGTTATTTATATCCTCCTTAAAGGACTCTATTATCTTCATAAGATAGGATTTTAGGTCAGCATTCTGGTTTTCAGGTGTGTTGGGGTATCCAGGGTTTGCTATAGTGGGAGAACTGGGTTTTGATGGCGCCATAGTATATTGTCTTCTGTTGCTTGTGGTCTTGTGCTTACCTCTTGCCATCTGGTTCTCTCTGGTGTTAATTGACATGGCCCCCTTTGTCTGGAGCCTACATCCTGTGTCCCTGGGTTGTTTCAGGTCTCCTGGGAGACCTGTTAGCTGGGTGCAGTCATTCTCCTGGGAGGCCTTCAGACTGTGGAGTCTTCAATGAGGCAGACACAGTGAAGATCTGCCCTGGCAGGAATGGAAGTGATGGAGTTTGAGCAGAGAGAATAGATTCCAAGTCTGCTGGGCTCCTCAGGGTCCCAACTGCTACAGTTCTTTGGGAGGGTCCCTTCCCTGTTGACCTGGATGTAGAAGATCTCCTTGGAGGCCTTCAGACTGTGGTGTCCTCAGATTCTTAATAAACACAGAATTGTTCTTGGACTATGTTTACATGTTTTGCCCAGGTATAGTGGATAGGAGTGAATTTACTTCAGATTACTCATTACAACTTGTTTTTATTTGTTGATATGCCCCTATGAAAAACATGTTTTTGCCACTTGCACTTTGCCCGCCATGTGTGGCTTGTCTACCACATTGGAATTGTCCTTGTGATTTACTCATGTTACTCCTCTTAACCCTCAAAGTATATGTAGTCCAATGCTCTGAATAAAATTGATTGTTGCATGAGACATTAGTCTGCCTTAGTTATCGGCTCCATTCTCCCAGTTCCCATTGCCTCTAGAATAAACAATGGTGACAAGAACTAGGGAGATAAAGTTGGCTCTGTGATGAGAGTGGGGATCCTCACAGAAAGAGGTGAGAATAATGGGGCAGACGCCAGGGGAGGCCTTGCCTTATGTACAACGTGTACATCATTTCTTAAAGACAGGAAGAGCACATGCATCAAAATCCCAACTATTAAATGCTTGCAAATTGTCTATGTTTATATCCCCTGGTTTCCTGAAGAAGGAACTTTAGATGACAAAGTATGGGACAAAGTCTGAAAGAATATTGAAAAGGAATATAAGCAAATCCTGTTCAGTGTTGAGTCACTTGGTCCTTAATTTGGACTGCTTTGAAAATGTTTACCGAAGAAAAGGAGGATAATCATGAGGGAGAGATGACTGAGTCCTTGAAGGATTATAAACTGAATCAACAAACCTTAAAACTGATGAAAGAAGCAAAAAAGGAGATTTTCTTCAATCAGGCAAAATCAAAAGTAAAAGCAATGCTCCTCACCTATGCTACTCAGGACTCTCTCGCCTCCTTTACTGACTCTCCTTTAAATACACATCCTCCATTGGCTGAAAATGACCCTGAAGCATGAGGTGAGGAATTTGATAACCAATCTAATCTTATATCCCCTCCATTTCCTGATGGAGCTTTAGAAGCACCTATGAAAATGCCAACTTTTCAACCTAGGCAAGCCCTCATGAAGTGCACCTCATGAGCTGTGTTCAGTGTTTCCAATATATTAGCAAGCCTATTTAAAACTCTAGAAGGAAAGATGACATTGGACAGTAGTTGTATATTATCTTGAGAGGCAAGAAAAGAACTACAGCAATTTGAATCCAGATTAAGGCGGCGGTGGTGGCACACGCCTTTAGTCCCAGCACTTGGGAGGCAGAGGCAGGAGGATTTCTGAGTTTGAGGCCAGCCTGGTCTACAGAGTGAGTTCCAGGACAGCCAGGGCTTCACAGAGAAACCCTGTTTCAAAAAAACCAAAACCAAAGAAGAAGAAGAAGAAGAAGAAGAAGAAGAAGAAGAAGAAGAAGAAGAAGAAGAAGAAGAAGAATCCAGATTAAAAGTGTCATTTGTGTGTCCTGTGGATCCTTCACTGCCTTTAAACTTTACTCATTTTTCCTGCTAAATTGTCTCCTACATTTATTATAGCACATGATGATAAACCTTTGGAATGAGCTTATTAATGCCATAACGCATAAAACACTAACTGCTTATCTTACTCTTCTTGCTTAATTAGGAAATGGGGGGGAGGGGAGAACCCAATGTCCACAGTATGTGGGTTAGATCCTTGCTGAATTATCTTACCCTTAACTAACAATCAGATTTTAATGGAGTTACAGAGCTCTCTGGATTTTCAAGTATCATCTGCAGATTACTATGGAAGGACAGGAAATCAGTATCCAGCTAGCAGGCTATGGGATTTTCTCATAGAAACTGAATTTGTGATTATGAAAATCACTAAACTTTCTACCATTCCACGGGCAGATAAGTATTTTATGGATGGCTCAGCTAAGGATATGGGAGGAATTCATGGTCCTAATATGCATCAATCTATTAAAATTTCTTTTTCATCAGGTAAGCAAGTAGAACTGGACTCATCTATTGTGGTTAATTCTCAAACCATTAAATATCATTTCAGGTTCTGCTTATGTTGCAGGATTATTTCCAGCAATAGACTAATACTTCCTCACACTCTAACCTCCCTGGTTTTATTGTAGAAGGATGTAAGCAAGCTGCAGCATTAACCTGCCTAATTTTACTACTCCAGAAGAAAATTGGGAAGGCATATGCATTTGTCATTACAGATGGATTCACCAAAACACCAGAAAGATAGCAAACTTGCTGCTAAATGGGAAAAGATGTCGACCTTATTATTAGAAGTCGAGTCTGCTCACCTGGGGCCAAGTTCTTATACACCAAGAGAGAAGTTATTCTATGAAATACATATAGCCCTATGTCACCTAGGGATCTTTTTCTGGTGATGCTTGCTGCTTTGATCTGTGTATCTGCAGAGAGTTCCTCTAGGCATGTGTATTGATCTTATGATCCTAATGCTCCTCTGCTTCAACATATAGACTGGATGGATCCAACTCTTGTTATTGTTACTAATGGCTCTGTGGTTATGAATGGGCTTTGGGGCCATAATAGACTCATTCTTTCACCTGGAGAAGGCATTGAATTTGTTTTTTCCTTGGGATTTAAGTCATTTCCTATTTTCATAAGACAACATTTGTATTCCTATTAAAGGCAAATATGAGTTTACATTCTATAAGATACCAGAACTACTAGTCAAATGGGCTTCTTTTCAAGTTATTTTCTAGATTTTTCTACTCAATATAATAATGTAACCAATAGTACAGCATATGGTTTGGATCACTGTTACCGTATAGGGCTGGGTGTCATAAATAGCATTTATTATGTTGAGGTATTTTCATTATATTCTGGGGTTTGTATAATAAAAAGATGTCAAATTTTGTTGTTGCTGTTTTGGTGTCTATTGATATTAGCATATAATATCTATTTTAAGTTCATGTATGATGTTCCATGTATTGATCTGCATATACTGGAACTTCCTTTCATCCCTGGAAATAAATAAACTTACCCTAGGTGTCTGATCTTAATATGTTCTTCAACTAAAAATTCAGGATTTTTACTGAGAATTTTTGCATCTACATTCATCAGTGAAATTAAGAGGTTTTATTTTTGTTATTTTATGCCCTTACCTGGTTTTGATGTTAGAATCATTCTGTCTTTGTAGAGTGAATGTGGTAGTGTTCCCTTTCTGTTTTGTGGAACAGTTAATGGAATACAAGTGATAACACTCTAAAAGGTTAGTAGAATTTGGCACTGAATTCATCTGGTCCTGGGATTGTTCTTACTGCTTTGATCTCATTGCTTGCGATGGACTTTTTTAAACTGTTTATATCCTCTGAATTTAATTTTAGTAGGTCTTGTGTGCATGGACATGTATCAGTTTCTTCTGTATTTTTCAGACTTTTAAATATAGTTTTCACAGTATTCCCTAAGGATTCTCTAGAACTCACTGAAATGTTGTAAGGTTCTATTTTTTTTTCATCTGTAATTGTACTAATTTGGCATTTTTCTGTTTCATTTGGTTTCCTGGCTAGGGGGAATATCGATCATGCTTGTTGTTTCAAGGAACCAATCTTGGACTGAGTCTGACAATTCTTCTTCTAATCTCCACTTAAATAATATCTGCCCTGGTCTTTATTAATCTTTGTTATTTTCTACTTTGGAATTTGGCTTCTTGTTTTTCAAAGACTTTGGTGCTTGCCATTAAGTTAGTCATTTGCTATCTCTCTGATACTTCACCTTAAGCATGCACAACTGTGCACTTACTCTTGACACTCTCTTACCTTAATCCTAGAGGTCCCAGCAGCTTGGGTTGTCATTTTCATTTGACCCTAAGACATTTAAATTCTTCTCTCCAGGCTTTTCAACTGACTAACTGGTTGTTATGAAATTTGATTGTCCAGCCTCCAGGTATTCGAATAGTTTCTCTTGCTGTTGATTTCTACTTCCATTCCATGATGACTTGACAAGATATAAAAAATTATTTTAAATTATTTTGTATTTTTAAGACTCACTTTGTGATACAGAATGTGAGATTGTTTAGAGAAGATTATTTAAGCAGCTAGTAAAATGTGTGTATCATACCTGTTGGAGGAACATTCTCATAGAAATATTTTACAAATTAAATCAATTATTTAAGACCTAATCATATTAAAATATGCATAATGAAAACAGTAGCTTCTGTCTTGTCTTTACCATCCCTAACAATTAGTTTTAAATATTGTGTCTATTTCTTCTTAAATAACACATTACTACTTGTTACAGATCTAATAACTCCCTCCTATTAAGAAATATATATTTTGATCTACTGTGTTTCCTTTCTCGCATGCCTACCCTTCTACAAAGGCCCCTATAAGTAACTAAAGATATTACACTGAAAAACCGAGCAGCCATTTGCCTGCCGAGGAACATATTGAAAAGACATGGAGGAAAGTGCCTTATGTTTGTGGAGCTGAACAGACAGTTAAGTGCAAGTTAAGATTACTAAGAGGAACACAGGGAAAACGTATGTATTCATAAGATTATATCAAAGTAAGACAATCTAGGGCATTTATAGGAGGAAAAACATGATAAAATATTATGATAGGGTTTGTCTTTGTGGTAGCAGTTTGGTTTGGTTTGGGTCTTTGACCACTGATATAAGTTAAGGTAATTTTGACGAGGAAACTCAGTTGATAAAATGCTCCCCTCCCCATCAGACAAGTAAATTGTGCTGCATAAATTATAGGCATCCAGTGAAGTCCTGAGAGAGTTCTGCCTCCAGGTGTTTATGGTCTAAATATTTCTTTCCTACTAAGGCTGCCCCCAAAAGGCTTAGCTAATCCTGTCTCCTCATTCGTCTATAACTAATAATCCAGCCTCCTTGTCTATCTGTAATTACCCCACCTCCCTATTCAGCTGTACACAATAATCCCACCTCCTTGTTCAGCTGTATACAATAGTCCCGCCTCCCTGCTCATGTTTAATAAATACACGCACTGGACTTCCAGGATGCTAAGGCTTTTCCATCAGAGAGCCCAGAACACAGCCATGTGATCTCAGCTTTTCTCTGTATATGTGTCTGTCATTTCTTCATTACCTTACCAAGTCAATTAGTTCAGTCCTTGGAGCACTGCAGAGTGTGGCAAAGTAGTGTCTAAACAGGAATCTGAATAGGAGACACCTAACTTAGTAGAATTCACCTTGGTCAATTAAAGGGACACTCCTGTAATAGGCATGCTAATAAAGGGAAAAGAAGAGAAAGCATAAAAGAACATAGGCTCTAGAGACAGTCAGTCATAATGTGGCATATTGGGTACCATTTGGGAGATCACATAAATGGAGAGGAGGCATTGCGACTTCCTAAGTTCTTGGCTTATGTTCAGGAAATATGCCCTTGGCTTATGGGGAAGGAGCAGTGGATGCAAATACTTGAAAATAAATAAAACTTAGAAAAGTTGAAAGTGGATATAAGGATGAAAGACCCACGCACGTTCCCATCTAGTTTTTCATTAATTGTTTTCATATAACAGTTGGAGGGGGGGGGACAAGCATTGCACAGGGGAAGGTAGCTGCCTCCTGACAGGAAGAGCGAATGCAGTGAGAAGATGCTGGGTGGTGAGTTGGCCCTGTCCAGCTGCCTGCACTGGTAGTCTGATGACCAGAACCTGAGCACAGGGGGATGTAGCTTTAGTCCTGTGGCACAGTGGTTGCAGCATGCCTAGGGCAACAAAGTGGCCAATAGAGGAGGTTTGGGAATATTCTAATGGAAGAGGCTCACAACCAAAGGGGAAAAGGCCTGGTGGCTTTAAGTGTTACCCTATTTTTTGAACAACCCTAGCCAAATAACCCAGAGACTGCAATTCTGCTGTATCTAGTATCTATGCAGGGAAAAAGCCTCTTTCGTATGTCTTGGTCAAGTCCTCCCATATGTGTCTGTACTAATGACTACTCTCTTGGAAGCAGGGGACACTGGTCTAACCACCTGGAGTCCCAGTGAGTTCTGTTCAACTGTCCGGCATGAGTTATAGCCCTGTGATTAGACAGGATTTAATGTCACACACACTACCAGGACATATGTGTAACAGTATCTCCTTATAGTAAGAGCAGGTTCCACCTCCTGGGTGCTTGGACCCACAGTAGTGAGAGCATGGTTGTGGCCCAATCATTTGGCACATTCTAGGAAAACAAAAAGGCCTATGACCAGATCTGCTTCTCCTGGTAATATGGCAGAAACAATCTTTGATGCTGTTTGAGCTTTCACTCCCTTTAGCCCAGTGGTTCTAAACCTGTGGGTCACAACCTCTTTGGGGTTCACATGTCCAATATCTTGCATATCATATATTTGCATTACGGTTCATAACAGTAGTAAAATTAGTTATGACGTAGCAATGAAATGATTTTAGACTTGGGGGTCACCACTGTGGGACTGTGAAAGGCAGTCTGTGTTCTGATCAAGCTGGGTTTAAACCCAGGAGCTCCACCAGTCAAGTCTGGAAGGGACAGAAGGCTATTTACCATGCTCTCACACATTAGACTTCTGACACGAGGTCCCAAGCTCCATAATTCTGTGGCCATCAGTCACATAGGGCAACGCCCCAAACCCCTAGTATTCTGTCTGGACTCCACTCCCACCATCATCTGGCAACAGCCAGGTATGTTCCTACCAATGGTTACCTGGCTACAGACACGTAGGCCCAGCCACTATAAAAGGGACTGTTCTCCCCCTCCTCCTGCTCTTTTCTCTTGTTCTTTCTCTTGCCCCCTTGTTCCCTCTCTTTCCCCATTCCCTTTACCCCCTTCTCTCCACGTGGCCATGGCCAGACTCTACTTCTCTACCTTCTCTTTCTCTCTCTCTCTCTACTTTTCTACAATAAACTCTCTAAAACTATGGACTGCCTTTTCTCATCTGGACCCGCCATGCTGGAACAATGGGGCAGGTCTTCCTTAAGGAGCAGCACATCTAGTCTCCCTCTGGAAGGCATCCCAGCGTTCCCAGCCACGGCCACCACCAACCCAAGCTGCCCACCGAGCAAGCCACCCTAGCTAGCCAAGGACACTTGTCCCTGCCGGAGCCAGCCAGAGCTCTTCCCCTGCCCCTTTTCCCTTTGGCTCTGGGCCAGAGCCTGCCCATAGGTCCACACTCCATTCTCAACTCTCCCGTGACATCCAGTGGCTTCTGAAGTGTCCAAGAGTGAAAACCTGTCGTCCTTGACCTCCATGAGGCTCAGAGACTTACAAGCTCTGCCCTGCCAGCTCCTCAGATGACCCCAGTGACTGCCCTTCCCCACACCCAGAGTGGGCTCCAGCAGCTTCTCACAGCCCGACATCCACCTGGCCATTCCTTGGGAATGCACACAGTCCAACTACCTTTGTCCACCTCGCCTTGTACCCCTAACCACAGGCTGGACACAGAACCTCATTTTTAATCCACAACCACAACATGAGGAACCGTTTTTAAAGGGTCACACATTAGGAAGGTTGAGAAGCACTGTTTTAGCCTTGTTAAAGCATTGTTTTGTATTCTTTGGGCCTAGAGACTGTTATCTTCCTTGTTATCATCCTTATTGTCTGGCATATACCATTGCCAAGAACTGCCCCTGGACTAGGATGCTGCACATCTAAGAAATATAAAAGGGGAACATGAGGGAAGAGGGTGACATTCTGAGTAAATATATATTGTTTGATCAGAGCAAGACAAGGCCAAGGGCCAATGCCCCAGCCCCATGGAAATGCCAAAGCCTCCCTGGGTGGGTCTCAGAGGGATGGCAAAGGTTTCCTTGAGTCTGCATGGTGTATGAAGAAAAGGTCCACCTAGCTTTCTCCCTCAGGGGGGCTTACAGCCTGAGTACTGCTCTCCCACAGAGAATGTTCTTCCTGAGATTAGCTAAGCCTGCTTCCTTGGTCAACTGCCTACAATAACTGCCTCCTTGCTCAGTTCTATGCACTAGCCCACATCCCAGTTCAACTGTGGATAACAGAGTTTCAAGCACACTGACACTTCTCCATCAGAAAGCCCAGTCCAGCCAATCCCAGCTTGTCTGTACATATGTCCCTCTGTCTGTCCTTTCTTCATTTCCCTCAATTCTCCAAACTGGTCAGTTTCTGGAGTCTTGTAGAACATGGCAATAAATACTTTGGAATGACTACTCTTTCTCACCAACTAGCCTCTTGGTTTTAGCTATACCTTCCTCAAATTAAAAAATATTTAATCCTTAAATGCTTAGTTTTTCAACACCATCTTCCCAACTCTACCAAAGTAGCAGTCTGAAAGTACACAGTCGTTCACAAGTTAAGAAATTCTGTCCCAATGCAAATCCATAACTAGGTTAAAACATGAAGCTCACAATGTGAATAACCACCTCCTGCTGTCTGTATTCTATGCTTGGGTTTTGTTATTTTCACTGCATTTTCTTAAACCAAGGCACACCTGCACTTTAATCATCCTCAAGGGCCCCAGCGTGAAACAATATCCCACTAAAGACCCCCTTGGTTGTTCCAACCTTTCTAAAAGCAAGGGTTTTTTCTCATGACATTTTAGAAGTGTTATTAAAACTCACTGGATTCTTCAGATTTGGAGAGTGAAAAAAAGAAACTAGGGAAACCTTGATTTTTCCCCCCTGGATATTGTGTTTATTTTGACATGTGGGCGTGGTGTGCTTTTCTGGCAATGACTGTGCAAATTCAACGTTGGGTGTCTACAGGGCACAGCGCAGCCATGTCTGGGTTGCTTAGACAAGGGATATTGCTTTCCTCTCTCCAAACCATTCACACAAATGTTAGATGCTGATGTCACAGCAAGTTGCTTCACTCTTTCTTTAAAATTTCCAATTACATAGTCATGTGTCTGGCAGCAAAAAGCAGGAAAAGGACCAGTTAAAATTCTAATGTAATGCTGCACATCAGCTTTGGCAGGTATGGGCCTGTAGAAAAGATAGAGACTAGAAGTGTGAAATATCCTCCGAGATCTTTGGAAGTTTGATGCTTGCTTCTATTTTACATAACTTGCCATGTGAGGTAGACAAATAGCATGTATATTTTGTTACAGAATATCTGTATTGAGTTAAATTCTAATCCTTTCTCTCCCTCTGTCCCATTTTTTCCCATAAGGATTTTTTTTTCTTATGCAGTCATATGCAATGAACTAATTGGAACTTGTGAATTCCTGATGCCATTTCATATCACCAGACCATCTGCTTGCAGTAATTCAAAGTGACTCCATTTAGGACTTGGTTTTGTTTACAGAAATTACATTCATGAGAAATAGGAGCATCCATAGAGAAATGATGTAGAGAAACAGATCAGCAATTTGGAGCCCTAAACTCCCTTTTTTTGAGCCTGTTTCCTATTACTTTAACAAACTACACATATAAAGGATACATATTTAATTGGTCCATGATTCTAGAGGTTGGGAAGGTGTGGTAATTATTGCATCGTAATATGGTGACACATGAAAAACATGACAGAGGAAGTTCCCTGTGCCTACGTATGTTTTTTATGTATAGTTTTTAATAGCTACTCATTTGAGAATCAGTGAGATGGTTGGTAACTGAGTTCAATCCATGAGACCCAAGTGGTACAAGAAGAGAACTCGTGTAAGTTGTCTTCTGACCCCCCACATGCTCACCATAGTATATCCATGCATGCATGTATGCAAACATTTGAACACACACACACACTCACACTATATAAATAAACATAAAAATTTAATCTTTTAAAAGAGCCATGCATCTGATAACCATTTAATCTGTTAGCCCCTGAATAAATTAGTCCATTCATAATGGACAAATATTTATGTCTTGATCATTTCTAATGGGCCCATGTGATTCCTCATAACATCTTACAATGGAAATGAAGTTTCGCTGTTATTTTCAATTAAAACATATCACAGCACTTAAAGAATGTGTCAAGCAGTTCATACATACATAAATTCGTAATCCCACTGAAAGGAAAAGGAAAGTGATTTGTATGAGAAAAATATGACTGAGAGATCTATGATGAAGAAAGGAGAGGATTAAACACTGCTAGAATTTTGAACGTAGGGATAGAAAAGGATATATCTTATCCTCATTGCTAAAAATGCTGTGGAAATTCACCACATAGCTTAAGAAGAAGGTCAGACTAAAATATGGCAACCAGGAGATTTTGGATGACTCAAACAAACAGATGAATATGTGTTTGTAATAATACAAAAAATATATAAGAAATAAGATTGTCAGAAAGTATGGGAAGGATAATTACAGAAAATAACACTTGCCCTCTGGACCTCTGTTCTTCATGTTGACTGAAGACTAGAATTGCATGGAATGGTCTGCAAGTTCACCAACATGTTCCAGCCACATACTCTGGGTTGATTTGCTTGGGATGAGTCCCAGAATCTGTATTTTTCAGAAGCCTCCGCAAGAGAAACAAATGTGGTACTAGGATTCAAGCCTTTGCCATATATGATGGAAAACATGAAAAGTGACTGTTAAAAAGATAGGCTCCATGCCTAAAAGATTCAATGAGCTTCTTGCAAACCCACTTCAAGAACATATTAAGAAGATGATAAGCCATGCCCAGGATGATTTCATATTCCAGGAATGCAAGTTTGGTTTAACATATGAAAAATCAATACACATACAATTGTTCACATGAATAGGTTTAAGGACAAAATCCACCTGATCATCTCAATTAATGTAGAAAATTAGATAATCCATGATAAAAATCCCTCAAGAACCCAGGCATGGTGGCGCACACCTGTAATCCCAGCACTTGGGAGGCAGAGGCAGGCAGATTTCTGAGTTCGAGGCCAGCCTGGTCTACAGAGTGAATTCCAGAACAGCCAGGACTACACAGAGAAACCCTGTCTCAAAAAACCAAAAAAAAAAAAAATCCCTCAAGAAACTTGGAATAGAAGCAACATAAAAACATAAGAAAAGTTATATATGGTGAACTTATATCAACATCCTAATCAGGAAATCTGAGAGTTTTCCTCTAATGTCTGTCTCCCTCTCTACTCTTATTTGGTACAATGCTCCAAATTTTGGCTACAACACTAAGACCAAAAATGGGGGACACATATTGGAAAGGAAAAATCAAATTATCCATATTTGCAGATGGCATGACTTTAAAGGATACTTTAAAGGCTTAGATCTATAAGCATTCTCAGCAAGGTAGCAGGAAACAACAATCAGTAGCTTTTCTATACACCAATAATAAATTTGTCAAAAAAGAACAAAGCGAGGTCAGGGCAGGAACCATCCACAATAGCTTCCAAAAATTAATTGTCTAAGAATAAACCTAACCAGGAGGTAAACGTTTTCTATAATGAAAGCTTTTTAAACAATTGAGGAAAACAGTAGAAAATGGAAAGACTTCCCATGCTTGCAGATGAGAACAAATATTGTAAAAATGACTAAATTACCAAAGTAATTTCCATGGTGCAATCTCCATGAAAATACAATAGTATTCTTTATAGAGTAAGAAAAATATCCGAAAATTCATTCAAAAGTCGCTGAAAAGTCAAAGCCATCCAACGCAGAAAGGGCGGGGCTGGAGGCAGCACAGCACCTGAGCTCAAATTAGTTAACAGAGCTGTAGACAAACCACATGGTACTGGCACAAAAACAGACACAGAAACCAAGGGGACACATCAGAGCACCCAGAAGTAAATTTGCACAGCTCAAGTCACCTTTGTTAACCAAGATGTCAAATGCAGACATTGGAGTCAGCCTCTTTAACAAAGAGATCTCATCCTGGGAGATGAGAGACTCTCAGAACTCAAAGGGAGGGACCTTAGATGAAATGCCTGACAGTAGGAAGAGGGAACTTATAGAGCCCACATCCAGCAGGAAGAAAGGCATCAAATGAAGAGGGAGGCCATCCCCCAGTCACAACTCTGACCCATAATTGTTCTTGTCTAAAGAATTACAAGGATGGAAATGGAGAGGAGCCTGAGGCCAAGAAGGTCCAGAGACAGGCCCAAAGTGGGATCCAGCTCAAGAGGAAGTCCCAAGGCCTGACACTATTACTGAGGCTATGGAGCACTCACAGAATCTAGCATGACCACACTATGGAAGACCCAACAACCACCTGAAAAACTCAGATGCAGATATTTGTACCCAACCAATGGACAGAAGCAACTGACCCCTGTTGTTGAATTGGGGAAGCCTGAAAGAAGCTGGGGAGAGGGGAAATCCTGCAGGAGGCCCACAAGTCTCAATTAATCCGGACCCCAATGATCTCTCAAACACTGGACCACTAAACAGGCAGCATACACCAGCCGACATGACGCCCCCAACACACATACAGTAGAGGACTGTCAGGTCTGTGTTTATTCAGAGATGATGCACCAAACCCTCAAGAGACTGGAGGCCCCAGGGAGTTTAGAGGTCAGGTAGGGTGGGGGTGGGGACATCTTCATGGAGACAGGGAGGTGGGGAGGAGGTATGGAATGTGGAACAGTCAGGAGGATGGATGGGGAGGAGAGATAAAATATGAAGCATAAAAAATTAATTTAAAAAAAAAACAAAGAGGTCTCAGAAAAGTGACTTTCCATACATATAACATGTAACTAGATTTCTCTTACCCTGCAAAAACATAAAATCACAATGGATCAAAGATGTTAATGTGACACCTGTAACTCTAAAACTGCTAGAAGAAAACACAGGTTAAAAAAAATAAGCATGGGCAAAGACTCTGAAAAATATCAGTAGCACAGGAAATAACTCAAAGAATGACAAATGTAATTTAAAGATTTATTTATTATATGCAAGTACACTGTAGCTGTCTTCAGACACCCCAGAAGAGGGCATCAGATCTCATTACAGATGGTTGTGAGCCACCATGTGGTTGCTGGGAGTTGAACTCAGGACCTTCGGAAGACCAGTCAGTGCTCTTAACTGCTGAGCCATCTCTCCAGCCCGACAAATGTAATTTAAAACTTCTGAACTAAAAAGACAGAATAAGAGAAAAGGTTTTATAAACTACATATTAGATAGATGAATAATGTCTAAAATATAAAAGAACTGTAAAAATTAAATACCCAATTTACTAATTTATAAGTTTAATATATTACTCTATGAAGGAGCTAATGAGCTGGAATAGATAATTCTCAAAAGAAGTATAATGGGCCAATAAACTTAGCCATCAGAAAAAAAACAAAGACTGCATTTAGTTCCTATCTCCCTCCAGTCGAGATAACAAAAGGTGATAACATGCTGAGAAGGTGAGGTCAGGGGTGAAGGGAGAAACCCTTAAACATTGCTGGTAGGAAGACAACGGTGTACAGGCGCAAGGAAATCAGTGTAAATGAAATCACCGCATGAGCCAATTACCTTTGGTAATGTATTCAAAGGACTTTAAGTCAATGCGCAACAGAAACACATGCTCATCCACATTTATGGCTGCACTGTTCACAATAACAAGGGACTAGTCTGGCATTCATCAACAGATGAACAGATAAAATACACACTAAGGTGTCATTCAGCCACAACAGAAAGTGAAATCACAACATTTTAGAGAGCATGAATGGAATTGGAAATCACTGTGTTAAGTGAAATATGCCAGACTTGAAAAGAGAAATACTGCATGTTTTCTCTAATTCATGGAAAGGTATTTAAGGTGTGTGTGTGTGTGTGTGTGTGTGTGTGTGTGTGTGTGTGTGAGAGATTATGAGATGAGAAAGTCTTGATTATGGTTTGTATTATGATAAAACGCCATGACTAAAACAACCTGTGGCAGAAAGTCTTTATATCAGCCTACAACTCTCAGATGGCATTCAATACTGAGATAAGTCAGGGCAGGAAATCAAACAGAGCATAAGCCTGAGGACAACTGAGGTAGAACTCAGAAAGGGCAGGGGTTGTGTCCTGCTTTGCTCCTCCTGACTTACACAGCCTGCTTTCCTTTATACCCAGGACCACAGCCCAGGGATGGCACTGCCCAAAGTGAGCTGGCCTCTCCCACACCAATCACCAGTTAAGAAAATGAACCGCAGTCCACTCTGGTGGACTTCTCAATAGAGGTTCTCTCTTCCAAAATGACTCTGGCTCATGTGAAGCTGCCCTGAAACCCCAGCACAGGGAGGAAGAGACCTTCGGAGGAAGAGTGGAGGGGGAGGGGACGTGTGACATGAAAAAGGAAAGGAAGTCTACCTTGGCAGGTGGGGGGAGGGGAGGGAGAATAAACCTGCTCATAGGGGAGGAAAGGGCGTGGGAGAAGAAAATGAGGGAGAACAAATGAGAACACGATATAATGCTGTCCATGAAATGCCGTAATGAAACCTACTACTATTCAAGATACTAACTTTAAAACTAACTAAAAAGAAAAGTAAGATTATAGACTCAATTTGTAAATGTAACCCAATTGAATGGTACTTAACTATATAGAAACATTTACCAAATAGAACAGACTTTCGAAATGACCTGTGCATTAAAATGTGGGGTATCAATAAAAATAAATAAAATTTAAACTATAAAAGCATATGATACTCAAGGTTTTGACTTTTTTGTTTTATGAAGAAGCACAGAATCATTTATCATTATATTACATTACTTTTATCAGAATGTGAAGAATTTAAAGTGATGGGAAGACACTCAGAACCAAGTATGGATATGGTCACCTTATGAAATGTCTAGTCCATGTATTTGTTTTCCTAGTAGCCAGGCGTGAAGGTAGGAATTTGTTTTAGGGTAGGCATGAGGTGGAGAATTAGTGAGCTAACATGGTGGATAATGAAAACAAGGAACTTAACATCAAAACTGAGCTCCACCACTAAGCATTGCCATGTGAAGAGAAAAATCTGGACATCTCTAAGCTCATTGTTGGACCATCTAGACTCAAAGCTTGTCTAGCTCTCTGAGCTTAGGACCACATCATAGTTTTGTAAAGTAAGTACTCAGTGCAAACTTTCAACAGCATAATGGAGTGTACTCAATGCCTTTAATGGAAATCATTGATAGATAAGCTGAAAGCCAGAAAAGCCAAACACCAAAACTAAGAGTAAACAAAAAGACACACTAAAATGTAATTCTGCTCCCAGATGGCGGACTTTGTCCATCTTGCTCCTACCGGATTCCCCAACACTCAGACTAGACCTGGCTTGTGACTGCTGACTTGACAGGAAAGGTGAAGACCAGATTTTTAACAGACTCAACTCAAGCTCTGGTCCAGAAGCTGTTATATATAGTCAGCAGAACATGGCCAATGAGTGCAAAGTATTCACAAGTCATCAACATGGGGATCTGGATAACTGATGTCTTCCCAGGGTATTTCCATCAACCTATCTTGGTCACACCACATGCGGCAAGCACACCAGGGGATAATTCACATAAAATATTAACTTGAAGCTGAGTGTGGTCACTTGGAATTAATCCACACCCTGAAAACACTTTAACAGGCAGTGCTTGCCAAGTTTCGCTCTCTCTTCAGCCAAAGGCATATGCTTTTCCACAGAAGGCAAAGAAACCTTGATATTGACTCTATCTTGGTAGTGTAGGGCCAGCCCTTTGGAACACCTCAATTGTAGTCAAAAAACCTTCCCAAATGCTTCCAAAACTTCTAAGTTCTTATTCGGTTCTTTCTCCAACAAGAGAATAAAGTCCTTCAACATAAAACATAGAACATTCCAAAGAATAGGAAATGCAAGGCATATGAATGACCTGCTGTGAGTTCAACTTTCCCTGCATCCCCTCCATTCCTCCCCATCTCCACAGAACAAACCAAAACAGAGGCCTGCACACACCAACAAGGGGGCCAAGTTTTCCAAGACTCAGTCCTTTTACCCAGCATCCAACATGCAGGTATTGGCCACCTACCTGTATTTGGTACTGTGCTAGGAATGAGAGCTAGACAGCTTCCTGGTCTAGTGGGAGAGACGGGTCCATATCAAAATGGGAAGATAAAGGAAACTGGCATTTGTTAAGTACTTGCTGGAAACGAGACTAAGCAGCATATACGTTTTCTACTCTGCTTTATATAACCACACAGTCCCTCTTACTATGAAAAAAACCGAGGTCCAGAATGGGCATTTAATCACCCCAAGTCTCAAGCCTGAGAACAAAGGTGCCCAGATTGCCCTGTTTGAGAGTCTACACCCTTGTCGTCTACCATACATTTCCAAGCAATGAATGGTCAGCACCATTCCAGTAGTCTAAACAACGGACTCCAGGAGCACAGAGGGCCCCGTGAAACTGTAACAGGAGCGTCAGGAGGTCAGGGAAGGCATCACCGAGGATGTGGCATTTGAGTTGGACCGTGTTAAACAGCTGGAGTGGGGCCTGCTGGATTACTAATTTGTTGATTTTTTGACTACACCTCTTGGGCACTCACCAGAGCCACAAATCGAAGGAAGCAATAATTCTTCTCTGGCCATCAAAACTGCTGAGATGGAGTCACCTGCAATTTCTACACCCACTGGCTCCACACAGAGGGTTTCTCAAATAAGGCTGTCAGTGTGGAGGATGTTAGCTTAGGGAATAGCAGGTGTGTGGAGTAGGGGTGGGGGAGGAGGAAGGGACATGGTGGGGACCAGAGGATCCCACATGAAATGGAAGGAAGCGTCCCCAAAGAAGCTCTGAGAAAGCATATGGGACAACTTTTGTCTGAGAGTTGTTATTAAAAACAAATGTCAAGTGTAGCTTTTTATACAGTCTCTGTTTACCTGTTGATATAAATCATTGGTGTTGCTTGGTGTTGATTTGAAAGGTACTGTTTCATTTTTTTCCCCATGGAGTCCGAGAAGGGTCACAAAAGGTAGAGGGGGGAGAAGGCATTAAACTTCAGTGAAGCCAAAATCTGAGAAATGTGTGTGAGTCACTGAACAAAAGACACTGGGATGAACACTGAGAGAAAGTGCACTAGGGTGAGTGGTGGCAAGTTCTGAGACAAGGAACTCTGAAGATGAAGGTAAAGAGAGGAGTGTCTCCAAGATGTACAGAAAGTCACCAAGAAGCGAGGCAAAGGGCAGAGCAAAAAACTTACAATAATGTGTTGCTTCTCTACAGGGTTCTCTAAGGAACACCAAAGCAGTTACAGACTAACTGGAAATCCATAGTGTAGAAGGGTTGCTGGGCAGACTCCTGGCTGACTTGTAGGTACCACATACCAACTGTCAACTGTTGATTAATGCTCAGTGGGCATTTGCTGGTAGAAGGAAAAAAGTCTCCTATCCGTTTTCTCTTTGTGTGATTGGCCTTTGAAACATGGTTTTCATATTGTAGCCCAGGCTAACCTGGAGTTCGTTATGTAGCCCAGGCTAGCCTTGAGCTCATCAACATCTTCCTGTCTAGGATCCTGAGTACTGGACTGAAACAGGCTAAGCCGCAAAGCCTGGCTCTCACTATGGTTTTATCTCTTCATTACTGAGATTCCCTGCGTCACAACTAATTTATTGGCCATTTGTATTTTATAAACGTAAGGGTTTTTTTTTTTCAATTTTCTCCTTAATTCTAGGAATTCTTTATGTATTATAACTAGTAAATCTTTGTGACTTTGTTTTGCTGCATACACCGTGAATTTTTCTCTCTTTAGTGAACAGAAACCTTCCACTTAAATACAGTTAAATTAGGCAATTTTTTATTTACACTTTTGAGTAATAGAATGTCTTTACTTCAATCTGCATCTGAGTGAAAGTTCTCTCCCTGCTGATTAGCTTCCACAGTGCCCAAGAGTACAAGGCAAGCTGCTGCAGGAGAGAATAATCAATTGTCCAACCCAAATGCACAGCTCACAAACCACATCTAACAAGGTACCTTCAGTGGTGCAACAGTGGCATGACTCTCACGGGTCTCACCAGCTGCCTCCTCCCTGGTGCAATAGTGGCGTGCCTGTCACAGGTCTTATTAGCTGCCTTCTCACTGGTGCAATAGTAGTGTGACCATCACAGGTCTCACCAGCTTCCTTCTCCCTGGTGCAATTGTGGTGTGATTGCCACAGGTCTCACTAGCAGCCTTCTCCCTGATGCAATAGTGGTATGACTGCCACAGGTCTTACAGGCTGCCTTCTCAGTGGTGCAATTGTGGTGTGATTGTCATAGGTCTTACCAGCTTCCTTTTCCCTGGTGCAATTGTGGTGTGATTGTCATAGGTCTTACCAACTGCCTTCTCACTGGTGCAATAGTGGCGCAATTTTCCCAGGTCTCACCAGCTGCCTTCCGATTGGCTTTGAGGCCTGCTCCACAGAAGGAAACTCATGTCTGGTCCTAAAATCCTGGGTAAGAAAGAACTCTGAAGAGATCATAGTCCCAGGGGAAGAAGTCCTACTACCACTCTTGTGTTAAATTAATATGGTTTTAAATCACCCTCTAAATGTGTATGCTTATACACATGAATTGGTGCCACTCTCCGCTTTCATTGAAGAATCTTCCTATTGAAGTGGATGCTGGTTAATACAGAGACACAGCTCGACACTGTGCAGAGAATAAGTTACTCTGAACCATTTTGCACTAAATGGCATAATTGTATTACTCCCCTCCCGAAGGTCAGAAACCAGCATGCAAAGGTGAATGAAAAGACTGTCTGAGAGCCAGAGGCCAGTATGAACTGCTGTGAGACAATGTCTCCTAGGCAGAGCCTGGCTGTGGTCCTCAAGAACTCACTGCCACTGTTGCTTCCTGCACAGAACAACACCACTCCCTGTTACCATTCCATCACACATAAGGGATGAAGTCATGACGCCCCACCTATCTATCACTGAGGGCCTAGAGATGAAAACAGAAGAAGTGTCCCATCAAAAAAGGAGGGAGACTGTTGAGGACAAGGGCTTCAGCAGGAGACAGAGAGGACGAAAGAGGATGGGAGGCTGCCCAAACTGTGTGCAATATAGACGGAATGTATAAAGTTGTGGTACATTGTCATCTTCTCTTCTTCCAGCTGAAATTGAGTTGTGTATATAGTGTGAGGTAGGGATCCAATAAGATTCTGCCACAGAGGGCCAATTATTATAGGAACAGCAATCTGCCATGCCAATTCTATATGATTCAAAACAGGCTTGTCTTTCCACAGATGTAATTCTCGATGATTTTGCCAAAGATGCACTGTTGTAGTTAACTGTCACACATGTAATAACCCCTGAATTCAGTTAGGCCCACTCCTACTTAGTTCTTCAGTACCCCTTCAACTATGCAGGGCCATTTGCTCTTCTGTTGGTATTTGAGAAGAATTGATCTAACTGTAATACTGAGGGGATTTCATCATATGACTATATATATATATATATATATATATATATATACATATATATATGTGTGTGTGTATATATATATATATATATATATATATATATACACACATATATATATATACTGTCTTAGTTAGGGTTTCTATTCCTGCACAAACATCATGACCAAGAAGCCAATTGGGGAGGAACGTGTTTATCCAGCTTACACTTCCACGTTGCTGTTCATCACCAAAGGAAGTCAGGACTGGTAATCAAGCAGGTCAGGAAGCAGGAGCTGATGGAGAGGCCATGGAGGGATGTTACTTACTGGCTTGCTTCCCCTGACTTGCTCAGCTTGCCAAGACTACCAGCCCAGGGATGATACCACCCACAAGGGACACCGCCCCTTGATCACTAATTGAGAAAATGCCTTATGGTTCAATCTCATGGAGGCACTTCCTCACCTGAAGCTCCTTTTTCTGTGATAGCTCCAGCTTTTGTCAAGTTAACACACAAAACCAGCCAGTACATATAAATATATAAGTATATGTATGTATATGCATATGTATATATGAATATATATTCATAAGTTGCCCTTATTTCCTCACTAAAGACAGCTCACATTTCTTATTGCATTATTTCTAAAATCTTATTTCTTGTGTCTGATGTAAATAGTAACTTGCAAATACATGCATTATCTTCTTATTGCTGGCTATAAAATGCAGCTATGCCTATGCATTCTATCCTATGCCTATGTATTCTATCCTATGCCTATGCATTCTATCCTATGCCTATGCATTCTTCTATCCTAAATTATATCCAGCACATGTTCTAAACTTTCTTACTAAAATCATAAAACATTTCCATTTATTTTTCTAGGTAGATGGGGTTGATCTCTACCTTTCCGGGGTGTACACTTTTCATTATTTTCTCTATATTCCTGGGCTAGCTAGGATTAGCAGTAAACTGTAGAAAAGAATGGTGCTCATGCAGGTTGTGGTTACCCATGCCAGTAGGACATGCTGAAGAGTTGGAAGCAGGAGTTTCACAAGTTCAAATCAGCCAGGAAAATTTTTTTGATTCTAATTTTTAGGAATATTTCAAATTTTCGCAGTTTTAAGTGAATACTTCCCTAACTCTTTGGTAAGAATGCTTTCACATTTCTGGAGTATTTTGATTTTTAATCTACCATTAGATACACTTTCATAGAAGGAGTTTGGAGGCCTCAAGTTAAAAGTTCTTTCAGACAGAGACTTGTATTTCCCCATTTGGCAACAATATTCACACTTTTTTCCCAACAAGTTTATTTTACCCTCTACCTAGAGTTGAAGTAAAGATGAATGCCTTTTCTTCTTTGGGAAGCAGAATTTCTCCCTCCTTTGCAGTGCGGTGCAACTGGGGCCTTATGGTTGGGTAAGGCCTTGGCTTCATCAGGAGGTCTTTGATCTGACTCCCTGCATTACATCCACACTAAGATTTGTTCCCTATTCCTGTGAGACCATTCAAAGCTAATCCCTGGATTCCCACAAATTTGCAAATGACCTGCCAGCAGTCAAAGGCTTTTCTCCCAGGCTTTAGGCTTTTGCTTTATGTTTGACTCCCGAGGATTCTCTTACCCTATTGCCAGATGGGCCAGACACTGAAAAGTTTTCTGAGGCTCGGGAGGTGGTTCAGTGAATAAGAGAGTTTGCTGTACAAGCATAAAGATCTCCAGCACTAAAATAGACACTGCAGCAAATGGTTCTGTAAATGCTTATCTCTACACCCATAAATTAGAGTAGCTCTCAGACCTCCTCAGAGAAGTTTCTTCGTTCAGTGGATGGTGGTTAACACAGAAACTCACAGCCATCTGAATGTAAAGACTAAGCATCATTGGAGTGCTCAGTCACAATCTTCCATCTCTCTCTCTCTCTCTCTCTCTCTCTCTCTCTCTCTCTCACACACACACACACACACTCACACACACACACACACTCACACACATACGCCAAAGGATCACCAACTATAACAAAAGAGGGGACCACATTTGGTGAAGTCTTCTAGGCATGACAGAATCACACACTATGGCTACCTGGGTAAGACCTGCACAAGATCAAACCAGTTAACATTCTAGCATGGAGAGAAAAGGATTCACAGACACCCCACCCCCACCCCGTCCCTAACTGAGGAGCTATGGGCAGCTGATGGCTTCAAATAGGAGGGGTCAGTTTTCTTAGGGTGTGTATCCTGGTAGGTTGACCATACTCCTACAGATGGTCCCACACCTAGGAATATATGAGCAGTGCCAATTGGATTCAATAGGTTATAAAATAATAAGAAGAATAAAAAAGAGGACATGTTGGTGATGAAATTGAATGGGGACTTGGAGGTAGATCTGGGAGAAGTCAAGGGAAAATGGGATCAAAATAAGTTATATGGAATTCTCAAAGAATTCCTTTTAAAAATATATTTTAATATAAAATCTAGGTATAGGTATATTCACATAGTTCTCTAACTCCAGTACTAGACTAGGGAGTGGTAGAGGCAGGAGGGTTGCTGGAATTTAAGTCAGCCTAACCATAAAGACTAGCCTCAAGCTCAGTGAGAGACCCTGTCACAAGGAAATAGGGTTGAAGAGGATAGAACATGACATACACGTATACACACAAACACAGGTATCAGTGTGTGTGCATATGACACATATGCATTTTACATAGTATCTTTGATTATTCCTCAGAGTGATTTTACAGTGTCAAATTTGTAACGCTGCTCAGAATAAAAAATCTTATTTATAGGGATTTTTTGCCTAAATTATAGCAGTTCCTTTTCAAATGACTGGCTTATTTTCTATTAAAATTATTTTATAATTATGGAAATTTGATAGGTTTCTTTAAAATTATAATTTAAAAATCATCATAATTTCTATGCGAATGTTATCTGTCTCTGTAAATATGAAGGTTAATATTAGACGAAACAATGAGAAATCAAGAACTTCAGAACACCACTATGCATTTCCTTAACGCCTGTTACCAGTGACAATTATACTCAGTTGAAGTGGTAATTTGCCTATATGTTGTCATACTTAATTATCTCTTTACAAAAATGTCTCCCCATTCAGATTTTAATAAATGATAGGACACCTATCATAAAAGTCTTGTGTTACTAACTTTATTTTTTAATGTCCCTTGTTATGATTAACACTATTATGAATGTCTTTATGCACATAGAATTTCATGAATTTTATATTTTCTTTCAGAATAGTGAAGAGAATGGAAGAGAGGGATCAAACAGTAAATGTTTTAAGAATCCTGTAACCTGTCAACAAACCAGACTCTCAGCTGCAGACACCGACTGTCAGCAAACAAGCATTTGGAGCCCTTCTCTGTTTCCTCACATGAAATTTGCATACTTCATTAGATAGCTTGTGAGATGCTTTAGCTGTAACCTACTCCTAGTCTTCTTAGGTTTGTCTTCCTCGTTATATTATCTGTTCCTGGTTAAAACAACTCCCAGAGATTCACCCTATTTCAGGACTGCCCAACCCCAGCTCCCTAGCTCTACCTTGAAACAATATCCAAGTTCCAATGAAGTCAAATTACAAAATCATATCAAAAGTGTTCCCTCAGAGAGGCAGGCTAATTCCTACAAATGCCTAAATCTTGGTTTTAAGCAAGCGTTCATTGTGTTGCATTTTGTTAAAGGAGAAATTGATTTGTTCCCATCTTGCCAGTTCCTTATTAGCTGAGCAGAAATGGTAATAACGTCTACATTTCCCTCATCCGACTGATAATTGATAGTAACTATAATGAGAGGTATTCTTCCCTCTTTGTGTGAAGGAGCAGAATGCTTCTCTCATGACTGTTAGTGACCCATGACAGCAAAAACTCATGTGTTTGTTGTTCCCAGAGCAAATGTGTAAGGCATCATCACAAAAATCTTATAACAAAAAAAATGAAGCCCAAAGAGTTAAGAATTCACAAAAAAATAAATGGGGAGATTAAAGGTGAGATGGATTTGGTCTGAGATGCTGACTTTACTGAAATACACAAATTTGCAGCCTGTTAAAGATAGAGCTCAAAACACAAAAGCAAAGTGGAAAGTGCATCTCTATTGGTGTCTTGAAACGGTCTTAGGGCAAGATAATCCTAGCAGAAGCATAAAGGTGTGTGTTTGAAAATAGCATTGTTCTTGTTGCTATTAAAAGTCTACTATGATTTTTTTTAAAAAAAAATTAATTCTTTGCTATTTTGGGTGAGTCCTGGGGCAAAATGGCTCATCCATTCACATCATATGGATGGAGTTTAAAGGGTACATGCAGGAGGAACCCTTACCGACCAAGCTTTTGAAATCATGGCAGAGAAACAAGGAACCAGAGCTGAGAAGATGAATACACGTCACTGAGATGAAGTTCCCGGTGGCGCTAGTTTAATCGGCAGTAACACCCAAGAGCAACTCGGCTTTGCCAGTCCTTTCATTAAAGGCCATGGTCACACGATGTTGTCTCACAGCTTTAACGGTCCTGTCAGCAGCCCTCAGGACCTCAGCACACTGTCCAGAATTCTGCCAGAAAACACACTGGCAGTTTTTAATGAGTTCCGTGCAGCCTGCAGCAAACCCGGGCTTTTCTCTAGTGGGTTGATGTGCTTCACTCTCACCTGCCCCTCACCAAGACTCAGCCGAATCCAAGGGAAGCAGAAGAGACTCGGGGTGGGCTGATTGAACACATACGCTTGGGGAGACTTCATAGTAAACTTTGAATGTTTGATGCCATTGCCCTTTTGAAAAATAAATAAATAAATTATGATAGGAAAATCCAACTTTCATCAACATGAGTTATAGGTGTCCCATGTACTGGACACAAATTCTATGAAGAAGAGGAAAGTAGGTATAAGGTCAAGATTCCAGGTCGACAAAGTTGACATGTGTGTGTATCTGCACACAGAATCAGTCCACAGATGAGATACTGGGAGGCAGTTTAAATGAGCTTGTTTTGTTATTTCTTCATAATTTATATTGTTTATGAAGAGCTTTACATGCACACACTGTGTTGAGAAAAATATTGGTTTCTGTTTTGTTTTTTGTTTTTGTTTTTGTTTTTTAGAATTATCACCCATGGTTTCTGGATGAATCTTTATACACAATAAAAACACGAAAGAAAATGGAAGTCTTACCAACATCAGAGTTTCATCAGTGAAGTACGCACTTGCTGCTTTTCCTAGAAACCAGAGGAGGTTGGAGAGTTGTGCTCTTAAGGCCACATTTCAACATGCTCACTTCTCAGTCAGAAACTTCCTTTGTCCGTAAAATAAATGGAGGAAAGTTTACTATTTTTATTTGCCTAATACAGCATCCTAAAATAGGAATCTGGACCAAAATACAATTTTTCACTTAAAAATAAATACTGTGAGGTTTGAATGTATAGCTCAGTAGAGTATGTGTTTAACATGCAAGCACACCAATATATAGATAAACAGCGCTCTGCTTTTGGGAGGAGGGTGCAGAGAGAGAATCTTACGCTACAGCGTGACATTCTCCGCAATCCTCACGACTCGGGTTCCCGAGGGCTGAGATGAAGACATGAGCCAAATGTGCCACCACTTCCCTAACACATGTTGTAGCAAGGACAAATTGTAGGTCACAGGTTTTGTGGCTAGGTTAGTGTCCCAGGACCCCCACTGGAAACCTTGCCTGGCTACAGAAGAGACCCGCTCGGACTCCACACACACCATTACTAGAAGTCTTCCCTAGGGTCACCTCCATTGATTCTAGAGAGTTTCCACTGCATTAGGTTTCCACATTGCTCCCCCCAAATGTTTCCAAACTCTAGTCATCTCTCCCAGTACTGCATCCCTCCCCCATCTAATCCCTCATGCCCTTATTCCCACCTGCCCCCAGTCCACCAGCAAAATCTACTCTATTTCTCATTTCCAGGAAGAACTAAGCATAACTCCTAGAGCCCTCCTTGGGTTCTAGCCTCTCTGGGTTTATGGTTTGTAGCATGATTATCCTTTACTTTACAGCTAATATCCACATATAAGTGAGTACATATCACGCTTGTCTTTCTGGGTCTATGTTAACTCACTTTGCAGTTTTGTCAGCAGTTTTCATTTTTTGACAGCTGAGTGATACTCCATTGTGTAAATATGTGCCACACTTTCTTTATCTACTCTTTGGTTGAGTGACATCTAGTGATTGACCATTATGCATAAAGTCATGATGAATATAGTTGCCCAAGTGTTGTTGTGAAAGTATAGAAGGTCCAAGAGTGGTCTAGCTAGGTCTTGAGGTAGATCAATTCCCAGTTTTCTAAGGAACCATCATATTGATTTCCATAGTGGCAGTAAATGTTTGTACCCCCACCAACAATGAAGGAGTGTTTTCCTTGTTCCACATCCTCACAAGCAAGAGCTGTCCCTTGTGGGTTTTGATCTTAGTCTATGTGACCAATATAAAATAGAATATCAAAGTAGTTTTGGTTTGCATTTTTCTGCGACTGGTCCAGCTTGAGGCCCATACTATGAGAGGGAGCCCATGCCTGATACTGCCTGGATGGCCAGGAACCAAAGGCTGGATAGCCTAGAGACCTAGGAGAAAACCAAACACTACTGGAAAACGGTCAATTGAATTATTCCTAATGATACCCCACTGTACTCATGGATTAGTGGCTAGCCCAGTTGTCATCAGGAGAGACTTCATCCAGCAACTGATATGAGTAGATGCAGAGATCCACAGTAAAACATTAGGAAGAGCTTGGGGAACCTGTCAGCAGAGAGGGGAAAGAATTGTAAGAGCTAGAGGGATCAAGGATACCATGAGAACACAACCCACAGAATCAACTAAGTAGGGCCCATAGGGGCTTGACCTGATAATCAAAAAGCCTGCATAGGTCTGACCTCTAGGTCCTCTGCATATATATTTTGTTTTGTTTTGTTTTGTTTTGTTTTGTTTTGTTTTTGAGGCTTGGTGTCCTTATAGGACTCCTAGCAGTGAGAGTGAGGGTATTTTTGACTTTGCCTGCTCTTGGGATCCTTTTCTTCCTACTGGGTTGCCTCATTCAGCCTTGATAGAAGGGGTTGTGCCTATATTGCAGCTCGTTATGCCATGATCAGTTGATACCCCTGGGAGGTCTGCTCTTTCTGAAGAGAAATGGAGAAATGGATCTAGCGGAGACAGGAGGTGTGTGGAGTGGAGGGAAGGAGGGAAAACTGTGGTCAGGAAAAACCACCACACTCAGTCTGAGTAACTCTTATTCAGTAGCAAGGAAGAAGTGGCACAGTTTGAAACTCTACCTACTGATGACGTTTTTGCAACAGTCATTGAGTTTCCTAAGGTCAAAAACAATACAAGGTAAAGATGGTATCTTCTTTTTAAAACCTTGAGTCTTTGTCATAAATCAGTTATAATAAATTTTATGTCTTTCAACTCCTTTCAAATAAATAAATAACATCAAAATGTATAGGTATAAATTATCTTTTCCCTACCAGAATATGCATTCATGTGAATCACAAGATTAAAATGTTTTCCTTAAAAACTTTTCATAGTACTGATACCCTAATATTTATGCACAAACTATGACTATTCATTTGTTTGTCTTGACCAAGTTTCTAGAATAAGTTAGGAAATACCACCTTCTGTGAAAAAATTCCATTTCTGAAAATCAGTTTTCTCTATGCAAACAGAATCAGTAAGCACTTCTCTTTACAAAGCAGAACACTTGTTTGTTTTTGTTGCTAACAAGAGGCTTTGATGAGATACCCATTAGAGGTGTGAAACAGCTCTCTTCCTCTCATGTCTCAAATATTAAGGCACAAATGCATCCAAAGATCTAGAATGACTGAATTAGAAGGAGAAGAGTAAACATGGGGTGATATTTTCATTCACAGTGATAACCTGAGGGTACTTCTGCATTTGGACAAATTAGGTTTGAGGCCAGAGTGGAATAAAACAGGTAAGGAAATTAAACTTGTTAAATTTCTTGTAATCGTTGTAATGGGAAGTGACATCTCATAAACTTACCCAAGAAGAAAACCCTGCCCTCCTGTAATGAATTCGGTTTGTGCAGAGGAAGAGCATGAGGGACAAATAGGGGTTACTGTGTCTCCCCTAGAACCAGAGCATGTTCGTGCGTACATGAGCCTGAGAAGGGGACATCCAGGTTTCATGCCTTGAGCATGCTAGCAATGCCATCCCTCCCCAATTCCTCCTCAAGGTCTATTACTGACATTGGAAACTTCAGCATTCACAGTTCATTCTCCTGCCATGTTTTGTCCTATTCTATAAAGTACAAATAACAAGGGGTAAAATAATATATCATTTCTGCAATATGGTGAATTTTTTTTAGTTGATAACCAATAACCTTGATTGTTTATCATTTGTTGTGGCAGAAACATATGAATCTTTCTTTCTAGGGTTGCAGGTATAAGTCAGTCAGTAGTCCAGTACTTGCCTAAAATGTGTAAGGTCCTGGGTCAGTTCTCTGCACTGACTGGGGTGGCTGGGGACTTCTTTCTAGTTGTTTTTAAATATGTAATAAGTAATTAATTATAGTTCTCAAAGTGTGCTATAAAGCACATAATGCAATCATCCTATCTAACTGCGGGTTTATACTTCTTAATAAGCTCTCTTCTTTCCCTCTTCTCCCCACCCTAATCCTGTCCTAACTCTGCTAACTATTATTCTACATGACTGTGCTAAGTATTATTCTACTCTCTGGTTCTGTGTGATGGGCTAACAGCTTCCATGTATAAATGAGATCGTATCCTGGAGGAAGAACAGCCTCTTACAAAAATGCCACCGGAAGGGGGATGCCCGTGTGCAGAAAAATGAAACTAAACACACAGCTCTCACCAAAGGTTAAAAACATGGTCAATATTAATGGAACACTTAAACCTAGACACAAAATCATGAAACAGTAAGGGAAGAAACTGGGGAACACTTCAGGAAACTGGTAGGAATGAAGATTTGGAGGATAAGACTCCAAAATCCCGGGCAACAAAAGAAAATTGAGACAACCGGTCTCTCTACAAATCTTGGTCTGCAAGATTCCCTGTCCAGAGAAACAATCAACAGGGAAGAAACAGCCTACAGAGGGCAACAAATGTGGTTAGGTTTTTTGTTTTTTGTTTTTGTTTTTACTATTCTAACAAGGGATTAAAATCTCCATTAGGTTTCCTCATTGATTAACATTTGTTCTTAGCCAGCTTCGCCCATGCGTACTGGTCACAGCCCTGCCACCTTTGTCCGTCCCCTTTCTTCCCCACAAATTGCTTTCACTTTTGTATCTATCCATTTTGTCTAGAGACCTGATGACTTTAACCAGAGCGATCTGTTTGACTATGGGTTTGGAGCTATCCACTCTAGCAGGGCTACAGTGTACATCCACACATCACAAGAGATCGTACTCACCAAAGCTCCAAATACTTCATCGCATCCTTTGCTTTAACCCTGGTCAATATTCCTGCATGCATCGGCACAAGTTTCCGTTTTTAGGAAAATGTCATTTGCTTATTGGCCTGTCTGGCTTATGTGGACAGGGAAAGAGAGATTATGCCAAATGGAGCACACAAGTCAGGGTCCTTGGTTGTATTTGAGAGTTAAATCCTCCTCCACATGGTAGCCACACTAGGAAAAGGTCTAAAGGCTTTGGGGAAGGCAATTGGAGTAAGTTACAAACTATATTAATATTTAACATTTATACTAGATTGTCATATACCAGAAACTATGCTAAGTGTTTAAATATATTAACTCATATAATTCTCAGAAAATCTATCAAACAGGCACTATTACTAATCTCTTTTCCCTAAGTAAGAAAACAGGCATATATAGTTATGTAAGTTACTCATAAAGTATGTATACATATGTATAATGCATATAAATATGCAGACATTTTAACAGGCATAAAGATATTTGCTCACATGATCTTATGATTATAACAAAGGTGCCATCTGGCGTTGAAACCCTCTAATTGCAGAAAAAGCACCAAGTAGAAATGAAGATTCTCACACAATACACATTAAATTGTCATCTACAAGGCTATCAAAAAGAACATCAGCCTAGAATCTTGGAACACCAAAGACATAAATCACATACCAAGTGATGTCTGACAAGAAGAAAGGAGTGGACACTGGTGCTAGAATGGACCAAAGCATCATTGTGGGGGAGTACAAGATCAGTGAGGTGGGAGGGGGTGGATGAGGGAGCAGGGGGAGGGAAAAGGGCATGTGGGACCTTTGGGGGTGGGGAACCAGAAAAAGGGAAATGAATTGTAAATATAGAATATATCATATATATATATATATATATATATATATATGAACATCAGAGGAGGATCCGCCTTTACTCTTATCCATACTCATGCCCTAAGATTCACGTCAACTGAGGTCAGAATGCTGAGCCTGCCTAGCCCTTCCTCTCATGCTCCGCACAGCCTGCAAGTCCCACTCCATGGTGGAACCATCCTGTCTCAAGGGACAGAAAACAACTGATTTGCTTTCCTTTTGGGACAATGCATGGTCCTACAAAAATTGCGTGCCCACACTTCCCATTTGTGGTGCACAGAGCATCCCTGTCTCAAATGGCTACACTTAGAGGCAACACAATACACTTTTTTTCATCCTTTTCCAGTCAACAAGTAAAATGGGATGATTCTAAACCTTGCCCAGGCCATGAACACGTGGGGACCATCTCTATTTAATTTCTGCTTCGTTAAACACTGGCCTTGAAGTTCGTGTTCCACAACAGAGGAGTTCACCCAAGAGACACCTTGGCCAGAAGCCCAACCCCAATGTACTTTTCCATCTCAGAGCACCTGCACTTGTGTCCCATTCATTACTTTGATCATTGGCATGCAGCAGCAGCATCTAAGAAGATTAGAAATGCTCTGAGCTTGCCGGTCAATAACAGTGTAACTGAAGGAACTCGGTTCTCAAAAGCCACCTTACATCACTATTTTATTGATCCATTTAGAGACACTACAAATTTGCTCAGAGTTCTGGCCCAGTTTATACGCTAAACCAGAGTCTTTACATCCAGCTTTTTACATAATCAGGAAACTTCAAAGCTTAAGCTACCTATTTGGGCAGTGACCATAAAGCCATTTCTTCCACTAAGCTTAAAGATGCTTTAATGTTTCTGGTCTACCTGAGTTTTCCTGTGAAGTAAAAGCTCCCCCTTGACTCTTTGGGTCACATGTAACTCCCTCTCTCAGGGGGTCCTCGGCATCCTTCCATTGGACCAACAGCCCCATCTTGCTCAGCCCCGGAATTGCTATTCTTCTGCGTTTTCACAGAAGCTAAGGTCTGAAGACCTGAGTCCATGTTCTAAAATAAACTGTTCCTGATAGAACTCTGTTGTGGCAGAAATGATACTAATTCTACTTTAAGTGGTCAATGAGAGGTTAGAATTTTCAAGGCTCACAAACATTAAGGCCCACACTCTTCTTTGTGTGAACCCGAGAGCTCAAAACAACTTTAATTGAGCAACGGACCTCTATCCTCATTCAGAAATTCTCTTTGGTGAACATTTTATTTCCTTCATTTCAAGGCCCATCTACCAGCCAAAGCTGAAGAAGGAAGAACCTGTCTTCACACCAGGCTCTGTGACTGTGTGCTGATGATAAGAGTTTTTTTTTTTTCTATATTCTATGTTTACATTCCAAAGGCTTTCCCCTTTCCCAGTTCCCACCCACCATAGTTCCCATAGTTCCTCTCCCCCCCAACTGTTCCTCAATCATTCCCCCTCCCCCCTCGGTTTCTTTACTAAACTGGATGCAATCTTTACAGGCCCAGGGTCCTCTCCTTTCTTCTTCTTGGGAATCATTTGACTTGCTATTTGTGTCTTGAGTATTTAGGGCTTCTGGGCTCATTAATATCCACTTATCAGTGATTGCATTTCATGTGGATGATAGGAGTTTTGAAGAGACCTTAGTGACCCAGGTCCTAGCTCCGAACCTCCACCAGAATGAGAAAGTCCAGTATACAAGTGTACAGTGTGTCTGCTTCCAAGGCACTGGATGCTGACAAATGAAAGCTTGCAGTTCTTTAGACACAGCAGAAAGCCTAGGCTCTGGAGCGACCATCGGCTAGGCTCTGGTGATGACTCATAGCGGATGGCACCACAATGTAGGAGAGCATGAGAGAGCAAACAAGCCATGCTGGAGAGGTACTCATGGGGGGGTCCCAAGGTCTCCTATACCAGCCCATCCTCACAGGAATTAATTTAGTTCCATGGAACTTGTATTAATCCCTTCTAAGGATAGTGCCTCCAGGACCTATTATCATCCATAAAGCCCAACCTCTTAATAATTACAGCTCAATCACATTGGAGAAACATGCTGTCAATACATAAATATTTAATGGACATGTTTAAGCTATATGAAAGCCACACCAACATTGCTTCTAGATTCTTCCATGATTCCAGATCCTTACTGCTCATGGTCAAGATCAGAAACAACTCTGTTACCTCTAAAGGAGAAATGAAAGTAGTCATCTTCTTGGATGAGAACCCAGAGCCCTTGTCTAAGGCTCAATTTGCCTTAATAGGAGTAGAAGCCCACTTGTATGTTTATTTGGAGAAATCTGGTGATGGCCAGAATGGAAATAGAATTGACAGAATCCGTAGCAATGTCAACTCGCAAGCCACTCTCCTTCACTGACAGTTAATAACACTATAACATGCACTAATTCCATCAAACTAAGATCTTGGGAACCCAAGCATAGTATACCTATGTCATTATAAAAGTAAATGTGGATGCTTCTTGAAAAGCTAGATAGAAAATAATTCAGCTTTTCCATTCTTAGATGTCTATCAACTAATGAATGGATAATGAAAATGTGGCATATATACACAATATAATTTTACTCATCTATAAAAAATGAAATTTGAAAACAAAAAGAAAGCTAAGTAAATCTGGAATGTATTATATTAAATGAGGTGACACAGACCCAGGAAGATAAAAATCTCAAGTTCTCTCCCATATGTGTATCCTGGATTTTATTGTATACATAAATATAAGAAGTGGGGGTAAGAGTGGATGTAGGCTTTGAAACTACATGGTAGGCCGAAAGACTAAAAGATGTCGAGAAATCTGGACAAGGTAAAATACATAGGACATGAACAGGAAAGGGTAAAAATGTGGCAGAAATGAGAACAAAAAAACATAAAGTGAAACAAAATCCAATTTGTTTGAAAGTTGCCATAATATGAAATAATATTTGTATGCTAATGTAAAAAGTTTGAAACACAGCTGTGCTAGTTGACCCTACGATTGTGGGCATGTTTTTATTCTCAGTTTTCTCATCTGAACAGTGAGAGGTGAGGCTAGATAGTCTCCAAGCTCCTCCCAAGCATAGCATTCAATGATGATGAGTCATGGACCATGGCAGCTTAAACTATGTATGGCCCCAAATTTGTGCCAAGTTTACATCGCATCAGAGTAAAGAGACAAACAGCCCCAGAGCCAAATCCTATGAGTTAATCACCAAGGCACATTTGGATAAATGAGAAAGTATCAGATTCCTATTTAAAGGACCAGGTGTTTTACATAGTGTGTGTTGTTCTTCCATAAATGCTGAAGTCTTAGATCATGTCTATGATCACAATTCCTTCTGTAAAAACTGCGGCACTATCCACTGAGACAAACTCCAGTGTGTTCTCTTTCTGCTACCTGGAACATCTTTCCCCCCCATTAGGCAAACAACTGAGAAGAAGTAATTTTTAAAACTGCTGCATATCAATCTAGTTTATACAACAACTATTTCCATATGGTCAAGAGCCAGTTTTCTGGTATTTGGAAGACAGGCCAGATCTTGGAGTGGTCTTTTAAATTGAAAACCAAATGTGGGTGAGCTCATTTGCTGGAACGTCATAAAGGAGAACCCATTTCACTGCCTTGGCATAAATTAGCTGGGTGAATTAGTATAAGAGTCTGTCACCTTTTGCTGAGATGTTGCCCTGCAACAAAGGTTACAAAAAGGACTGGGACTAATTGAAAGTGGGGAAGAAGAAGAAGAAGAAGAAGAAAGTGGGGAAGAAGAAGAAGAAGAAGGAGGAGGAGGAGGAGGAGGAGGAGGAGGAGGAGAAGAAGAAGAAGAAGAAGAAGAAGAAGAAGAAGAAGAAAGAGGAAGAAATCATGATGACAGTGGGGTGTGCTGGTTTCCTGGCAGGAATCTTGGAATAAGAGGCAAATAGGTAGTCACAATGAGACTGTAGGCTTGCAATGCAGTGTGTGGTGGGAGAAGTGATGGGGGATCCCCAGATCCAGCCAAAGCCGCAGTGAAAGAAAGGAGATGAAAGAGAGAGAATTGTCTCCAGGAGTGAAGGTATTTCTCATACATGAATAGCTGTCATATTCCTCTCCTTAAATTGGCCACCCCAACTCAAGACAACGAATTTCCAGCTGAGGGGCCCTCTGTCTCTGGTGAGCATTAGCACTGGGGCCTCATACCAAGAAAGAGCCTCTGGAGAGGAAAGATTGTAAGAGCCAGAGGATTAGGGCATGCTCTGTGAGATTATAGTAACACCCATATACTAACTAACAGGACTATCTAAACATAAGCTGAGCAAGAATAACACAAATAGACGTGTCCTAGTAAATGGGAAAAAGACCATGAGGCTGCAGCCTCACCACAAGGAACTAAGGTACCTGAGTGATGCTTAGAGCATCTACAGGGAAGAACACATCATGGGAGTGCCTAATAGCAGATGGTCACCCCTGAAAACATACATGAAAGTGACATTATACAAACTGAGCAGGTTATATTTAGGAACACACATGCATGAGTGTGTACACACACACATATACTGAATAAAGAGGACATACATTTGAAAGGGAACAAAAAGGGTATATGTTAGGGTTCGGAGGAAAAAAAGAGGAAATAATGTAATTATAATCTCAAAAAGAAAAGAAAGATTTTTGGAGCTGGTAGCCTAGCAAGGTACGCAGTGGGCACCAGAGTGAAGGATTTCCCAGGGTATAGCCTGCCTGGGTGCCTTCCGCACCATGGAGCTGGACAGCACTACAGATGCCTGCACAGGCAAGGGAGCATCTGACCTGCAGGAGGTCCTATAGATAGACAGAGACCCAGGGACAGAGATCCACACAATCTTGGATCCCACAGTTCAACCAGGAAAGCTTCCTATCTACAGAGAGCCCTGCGGTTAGACAGGGCTCTGAGGTCTGACACTCTCTTGGGGAGAGAAGCTCAACCAGATGGAGCCCTGTGGACTGACAGAGCCGCAGCCTAGGCTTCAGCAGTCCAGCCAGGGAAGCCCCGGTTCTGCAGGAATTCCTGCGGTTAGACAGAGCCCTGAACCCGCCACCATCTTGGAGCTTGCAGACTAACCAGGCAAACCAGGAGGAGACCACAGGAGGCCAGATAAGTGCCTAGAGGCAAGCCAGAAGGAGACTTGAGTCCAGCCCAGCAGAGCTGAGGAGGTAATTCGGAGCCCAGTGGTGGAAACCTTCCAGTTTCCACCTCGGGAGCACGGACGCCCTCTGAGACAGCAGCACCAAAAGCCATGCTCTCAGGAGCTTTAAACACCAACCAGTAATAAAAAGACCAACTAACTCCAGAAATAAACAATGGCAAAAGGCAAACGTAGGAATGTTACTAGCAGAAATCAAGGCAATATGGCAGTATCCGAACCCAGCTCACCGACAACAGTAAGTCCCAGATACCCCAAAACACCAGAAAAGCAAGATTCAGATCTAAAATCACTGGTCAGGATGCTGTTAGAGGAACACTTAGACAAATCTCTTAAAGAAATACAGGAAAAATGGATCAAAAGTTAGAAGCCCTTACAAGGCAAACACAAAAAAACACTTAAAGAAATTCAGGAGAATATGATTCAAAAAATAGAAGCCAATAAGGAGAAAATACAAAAATCACTTAAAGAAATACAGGAGAATGTGGGTCAACAAGTAGTAGTCATAAAAGAGGAAACACAAAAATCTCTTAAAGAATTACATGAAAACACAAACAAGCAAGCTAAAGATCTGAGCAAAACCATCCAGGATCTAAAATCAGACATAGAAACAACTAAGAAATCACAAAGGGAGACAACTTTGGAGATAGAAAACCTTGGGAAGAACTCGGGGGCCATAGATGCAAATATCAAAAATAGAATACAAGAGATAGAAGAAAGAATCTCAGATACCGAAGATACCATAGGAACTCAACAGTCAAAGAAAATGCAAAATGCAAAAAGATTGTAGCCCAAAACATCCAGCAAATCCAGGACACAATGAGAAGGCCAAACCTAAGGATTATATGTATAGGAGGAAATATTTACAACTTAAAGGGCCAGCAAATATCTTCTACAAAATTGTGGAAGAAAACTTCCCCAACCTAAAGAGAGAAATGCCCATGAATATACAAGAAGCCTACAGAACTCCAAACAGACTGGACCAGAACAGAAATACCTCCCGTCACATAATAATCAAAACCCCAAATGTACTAAACAAAGAAAGAATATTAAAGGCTGTAAGAGAAAAAGGCCAACTAACATATAAAGGAAGACCTATCAGAATTACACCAGACCTCTCACCATAGACCATGAAAGCTAGAAGATCCTGGGCAGATATCATGCAGACTCTAAGAGAACACAAATGTCAGCCAAAACTACTATACCCAGCAAAATTCTCAATCACCATAGATGGAGAAACCAAGGTATTCCATGACAAAACCAAATTTGCACGATATCTTTCCACAAACCCAGTCCTACAAAGGATAATAGGGGGAAAATACCAACACAAGGAGAAAAACTACATCCCAGAAGAAGCAAGAAAGAAACCTCCCTCATCAAACCCAAAAGAAGATAACCACTCAATGATAAAAATAATTTAAAAAATGTCAGGAAGTAATAATTGCTATTCCTTAATATCGCTTAACATCAATGGACTCAATTCCCCAATAAAAAGACATAGACTAATAGACTGGATACAGAAATAGGACCCTACAATTTGCTGCATACAGGAAACATATCTCAGTGTCAAAGACAAACACTACCTTAGAGTAAAAGGCTGGAAGACAACTTTACAAGCAAATGGTGTGAGGAAACAAGCCGGAGTGGCCACTCTAATAAAATAAACTTCACTCAGATAAAATTGACTTTCAACCTAAAGTCATCAAGAGACACGGAAGGTCACTTCTTGCTGGTCAAAGGGAAAATCCACCAAGAAGAACTCTCAATACTGAACATCTATGCTCCAAATGCAAGGGCATCCTCATCCGTGAAAGAAACTTTACTAAAGCTTAAAGCACACATGACAACTAACACAATAATTGTGGGTGACTTCAACACTCCACTCTCCTCAATGGACCGATCAGGAAAACAGAAACTAAACAGGGACACAGTGAAACTAATTGAAGCTTTGGATCAATTGGATTTAACAGATATATGGAGAACATTTCATCCTAAAGCAAAAGAATATACCTTTTTCTCAGCACTGCATGGTACCTTCTCCAAAATCGATCATATAATTGGTCACAAGACAGATGTCAACAAATACAAAATCAAACTAATCCCATGCCTCATATCAGATCACTATGGAGTAAAAGTGGCCTTCAATAGCAAGAAAAACAACAGAAAGCCCAGATACACGTGGAAACTGAACAATACTCTACTCAATGACACCACGGTCAAGGAAGAAATAAAGAAAGAAATCAAAGACCTTTTAGAATTCAATGAAAATGAAGGTAAAACCTACCCAAATCTATGGGACACAATGAAAGCAGTGCTAAGAGGAAAACTCATAGCCCTGAGTTCCTCCAAAAAGAAAGTGGAGAGAGCATATACTAGCTGCTTAATTGCACACCTGAAAGCCCTGGAACAAAAAGAAGCTAATTCACCCAGGAGGAATAGAAGACAGGAAATCATCAAACTCAGGGCTGAAATCAATCAAATAGAAACAAAGAGAACCATACAAAGAATCAACAAAACCAGGAGCTGGTCCTTTGAGAAAATCAACAAGATAGATAAACCCTTAGCCAGACTAACCAAAGGGCACAGAGACAGTATAAAAATTAACAAAATTAGAACTGAAAAGGGGGATATAACAACAGAAACTGAGGAAATTCAAGAGATCATCAGATCCTCCTACAAAAGTCTATACTCAACACAACTGGAAAATCTGGAGGAAATGGACAATTTCCTAGACAGATACCAAATACCAACATTAAATCAGGATCAATTAGATCAGCTAAACAGGCCCATAACCCCCAAAAAAATAGAAGGGGTTACAGAAAAGCTCCCAACCAAAAAGAGTACGGGACCAGACGGTTTTAGAGCCAAATTCTAACAGACCTTCAAAGAAGACCTAACACCAATACTCTTCAAACTATTCCACAAAATAGAAACAGAAAGGACACTGGTCAACTCGTTCTACAAAGCCACAATTACACTGATACCAAAACCACACAAAGATCCAACAAAGAAAGAGAAATACAGGCCAATTTCCATTATGAATATTGATGCAAAAATACTAAATAAAATTCTTGCCAACTGAATGCAAGAGCACATCAAAACGATTATTCACCATGATCAAGTAGGCTTCATCCCATGGATGCAGAGATGGTTTAATATATGGAAACCCGTCAATGTAATCCACTACATAAACAAACTAAACATCAACCAAAAAATTGGGAAAAGATCTTCACCAACCTTACATCTGACAGAGGGCTAATATCCAATATTTACAAAGAACTCAAGAAGTTAGACTCCAAAGACCCAAATATCCCTATCAAAAAATGGGGTACAGAGCTAAACAAAGAATTTTCACCAGAAGAAATTCGGATGGCTGAGAAACACCTTAAGAGATGTTCAACATCATTAGTCATCAGGGAAATGTAAATCAAAACAACCCTGAGATTCCACCTCACACCAGTCAGAATGGCTAAGATTAAAAATTCAAGAGACAACAGGTGTTGGCAAGGATGTGGAGAAAGAGGAACACTCCTCCACTGTTGGTGGGATTGCAAGATGGTACAACCACTCTGGAAATCAGTCTGGCGGTTCCTTAGAAAATTGGGCATGACACTTCCAGAGGACCCTGGCATACCACTCCTGGGCATATACCCAAAGGAGTCCCCTGCATGCAATAAAGGCACATGCTCCACTATGTTCATAGCAGCCTTATTTATGATAGCCAGAAGCTGGAAGGAACCCAGATGTCCCTCAAAGGAGGAATGGATACAGAAAATGTGGTATATATATACAATGGAATACTACTCAGCAATTAAAAATAATGGATTCATGCAATTTGTAAGCAAATGGTTGGATCTGGAAAATATCATACTTAGTGAATTAACCCAATCACACACACACACAAAAAAAAAAAAAAAAACCACATGAATTGCAATCACTGATAAGTGGATATTAATGAGCCCAGAAGCTCTGAATGCTCAAGGCACAATTAGCAAATCAAAAGATTCCCAAGAAAATGGAAGGAGAGGACCCTGGTCCTGAAAAGAGTGGATCTAGTTTTGTAGGAGAGTACCAGAGCAGAGAAATGATGGGGGAGGGTGATTGGGGAATGGGCAGGGGGAGGGGGAAGAGGACTTATGGGACATATATGGTAAGGGGGGAACTGGGAAAGGGGAAAGCCTTTGGAATGTAAACAAAGTATATAGAAAAAAATTTTAAAAAAAAAAAGAGAGCCTCTGCTATCAGCATCTATTCTTTTAATCACCAGCGTTCCCATTTTTCTGTGCATATTCATGAACAATATTTTATAAAATTGGACTTGACAATATGTGGTTTTATAATCTGGTTTATTACTATTATTACTACAGTAATAAACTTTTTTTCCTCCACAAATATTGATATAATTGTATAGCTTGGAGAAAACCTTCGTAATTTTGCAGAAGAGACTTAGATATTTGCGTTTTCTGTGAGAGGGTCTTGCTATTCATTCTTTGTTGACCTGGTACTCAGTGCATAACCCAAGTTGGCCATGAGCTCTTAGTAATCCTCCTGCTGTAGCTTGCTGAGTGCTGCTGACCTTTGTGTGCACCCCTGTGCTTGGCCAAAGGACTTAGCTTTTAAATTCTCTTCTCAGTACCCTCATAAGCATATAGTCAATCAAACAATCTATTGTTTCCCCAGTCTTAGTGGCTTCCCAGTCTGCTGCTCCCTCTGCACAGACCCTTGTTACTTCAACAACTCCCTTGTAAGATGCTTTTTCCTTTTTGAGACAGGGGTTCACTACATAGGCAAGGCTGGCCTTGAACTCAGAGATCCTCTTGCCCCTACCTCCTGAGTGCTGAGATTAAAACCATCTGCCACGATGCCTTGCTCATTAATTTTCTTTTAAGATAATTGTTTTCCTTCCTTGTTTTTCTGAGACAGGATTTTTCTGTGTAGGCCTGGCTGTCATGAAACTCAGAAATACACCTGCCTCTGCCTTGTTTAAGGTAGGTGCCACCGTCTCCCTTCCTAAAGATAATTTCTTAGCTGTTTTCACCTACTCTGGATTTACTTCCAGTTGCGCATTAGAATTTAATAATCTCCAGAAGTGTTTAAAAGTATTAGGGGAAAAAAGTAAGAGAGTTACTTTTTATCAAGAAACACAGGATATGGCAGACAGCACATTTTTAAAGTAGCCTTTAGGCTAGGGATGTAATTCGGTGTTACAGCACTTGGCACACACACCATGGTTTTTACAGCCTGCACATCCAGAAAGAGGGGCCGTGCAGAGGTAAGGCCTAGCTAGATTTTTCGGGGGTAATGTTAGGGATTCACTATGAGCATTAAGATAAATGACATCTTTGCTATGTGACCCTGGCATCACATTCACATTACACCTATACTTTCATTTCTAGAAAAGGCAGACACCAGCTAATATAAAAGTGGTCAGCACAGACAGTGTTTGCCATGGAGTCCTGGATGCTCTGAGAGCTTGATCAGTCACGCGACCATCACAGCCAGGTAGAAAGGTCTGAGGAAAACAATGGAGCCGGCCATGCCAGCATCTGCACAGGAAACATCTCTTGGGCAGCCAGGTGCCATGGAGGATTGACCCACAGTGCTCTTGGCGTACCTCCATCATGTTCACAGTTGCGTCCATAGAAGGAAGGACAGGCACAGAAGGACCCCAGGATGCAGGTCCCTCTATTCAGACAGCAAGTTTTATTAAGCAAATTACTGTTCTCCCCACAGAAGGCGCTAAGTGGAAAGACCAATTACATAATGCAGGTTCTTTCTGGTCCTAAATGCTGTTATCTTAGGCAAATGGATGGAACTATAAAGTGTCATCCTGAGCAGAAGTATCCCAATCACAAAAGAACACACATGCTATGCACTCACTGATAAGTGGATGTTAGCTCAAAAGCTCAAAATAAACAAGTTACAATTTATGCAGCACAGGAAGCTCAAGAAAAAGGACTGAAGTGAGGGTGCTTTGGTTCCTCTGAGAAAGGGAACAAAATACTCACAGGAGCAATAAAGGTGACAAAGTATGGAGCAGAGACTGAAGTAAAGGCCACCAAGAGACTGCCCTACCTGGGGATTCATCCTAAAAATAGTCACCAATCACCTGACGCTATTATGGATGACAAGAAGTGCATACCAAAAGGAGCATGTCATGGTTGTCTCCGGAGGGACCCTGCCAGAGCCTTACACATACAGAGGCAGATGCTAGCAGCCAACCATTGGTCTGGGCATGGGGTCCCCAATGGAGGAGTTGGAGGGTGGTCCAGAGGAGCTGAAGGAGTCTACAGCCCTATGGGAATAACAACAATGTAGGGCACCCAGATGCCTCAGGACTCCCAGGAGCCATCATCATATGGTACATATGGTTGCAGCCAAAAAATGTGGCAGAGGAATGCCTTGTCAGTCATCAGTGGGAGAATTGGTTCTTGGTCAGGTGAAGGCTCAATAGATGCCCCAATAAAGGGAAATTGGGGTGGGGGAGGTGGGAGTGGGTCAGGTAGAGGGGTTGGAGTTAGGGGGTGGGAGGAGGGGTTGGGGTTTTTCGGGGAGGGGGGAAACCAGGAAAGGTTTTACCATTTGAAATGTAATGAAGATTATATTCAATAAAAAAAAAAATGCTGTTATCTCTGATGGCAAGTTCTCGGAGATGGAATAGCCAGTTCACAGTGGCCCATGCCATCAATGAGTCCAAATAAAAATGCATTGGAAATGGCCACAATTAAACCACACTGAATGAGAAACACCCCATCTTCCACGGCTTGTGAAAACAGTGAAGGAAAATACAAGAAAGGCAATATTAGCACAAAATGAAAACATCAGATTAAAAAGAAAAGATACCCCAGGTGAGAAAGGCACCTGTCCTGGAGAGTCTGTGGGAATTCAACAGACAAGATCTCCCTGTAGACCAGTGGTGGATGGGGGCCTCTTCTTCCTATAGAAGGTTTGTGATATTCCCAGGAACATTCCCTCTGCATCTGTTCTAAGGGAACACTTAAGCATAGGTATCCATGGGCTGCCTCCTCTGATCTCTACACTTCTCAGAAACGCATTCCTTTGAGAAGTTTCCTTAACTGCGTGTTTGAAGTTGGTCACTACCTGTGTGCCACAAAATCTACTCACCTGTTCTTTGGAAAGCTATTCCCCTAAGACACACCACTTTATGAGACCGACAAAGTAATACCTCTATCCCACCAGTGCCTCTGCATCTTCTCAGTAAGTGCCATCAACACGCTCCTGCTTCTCTGACATGGTAACCTGAAAGTCAACATCAAGTCCCTTGTCAATCATTTACAACTTAGAACATCACAGATTTTGTTTCCTCAGACTCTCTTCTTCTTCTTCTTCTTCTTCTTCTTCTTCTTCTTCTTCTTCTTCTTCTTCTTCTTCTTCTTCTTCCTTCTTCTTCTTCTTCTTCTTCTTCTTCCTCCTCCTCCTCCTCCTCCTCCTCCTCCTCCTTTTTCTTCTTCCCCACTTTCAATGAGTCCCTGTGTCCAAGAGTAGTTGGCTAACACAAATGAGACGTGTGTGTGTGTGTGTGTGTGTGTGTGTGTGTGTGTGTGTGTGTGCTTTTTATTTGCTTTGGCATTTTTTGTCTTGTTGGGTTTTTGTTTATTTATTTTGTCCTTTGTTATTGTTTTTTGTTTGTTTTATGGGGTTTTTAAAAGAGGTGGAATGCCGGGCTGTGGTGGCACACGCCTGTAATCCCAGCACTTGGGAGGCAGAGGCAGGCGGATTTCTGAGTTCGAGGCCAGCCTGGTCTACAGAGTGAGTTCCAGGACAGGCAGAGCTACACAGAGAAACCCTGTCTCAGAAAACAAAAAACAAACAAACAAAAAACAAAAAAAGAGGTGGAATGAAGAAAGAAATAACATGGGTAGGGAGAAAGGTAAGGAGGACCCTGGAGGAGTTGAGCAAGGACAAAAAAATACTATTAAAATATAATATACACGAAAATTTAAGTAATTGTCTTTGTCAGTTTACATTAACAAAGAAAATAACCTTCAGCTATCTACCCAGGCCTCCATCCTACAAAGGAAAATAAAACCACTGCACTATAAGGACACCAGCATTATTGTATTTTTTTTTTCAGAACAGCAGGACTAGAACCACTGAATTATTTTTTTTTATTTTTTTATTGAATTTATTCTTCATTTACATTTCAAAGGTTATACACCTTCTCAGTTTCCCCCCTCCCCGAATACTCCCCAACCCATCCTCCCACACCCTGCCTCCAAGAATATGCTCCTCCACCCAACCCACTCCCATGACACCCCCCCCTCGATTTCCCCACACTGGGGCCTCTATTGAGCCTTCACAAGACCAAGGACCTCTCCTCCCACTGATGCTGGACATGGCATTCCTCTGCTACTCTTTTGGCTGGGACCATGTGTACCCCTTGTTTGATGGCTTAGTCCCTGGGAGCCCTGGGGCATCTGGTTGGCCAACATCATCCTTCTTCCCATGGGGGTGCAATACCACCACCACCACCACCACCACCACCCCCGCTCCTCCAGTCTGTTCTTCAACTCCTCCATTGTGAACCCCACACTCAGTTCTATGGCTGGCTGCTAGTTTTCATCTCTGTATCTGTGAGGCTCTGGCTGGGCCTCTGCAAAAGATCACCATAACAGACCCCTTTTGTACGTACTTCTTGTCATTCATAGTAGTTTTGGTATGGGCTTTAAGTTGCACCAGTAATTGATTGTCCGCTCCCACAACTTCTGTGCCACCATTACCCAAGCACATCTTTCAGGCAGAACAAACAATAGGTGAAAAGTCTTGGGAGCTGGGTTAATGTCCCATTCCCTCTACTAGAAGCCTGACCTGGTTACAGAAGATAGCCAGTTTAGACTCTGCAGCCCCCATTACTAGAAATCTTCATTAGGGTCACCCTCATGAGAGTTTCCACTGCACTAGGATTCCACATGTTCTCTCAAATGCATCCCAGTTTTAGTCATCTCTCTGAGTGCTCCCTCCATTCCTCCCCTACCTGATCCCTCCTGTTCCTATACCCACCTGCCCCCCAGTTCATCAGCAAAATCTATTCTGTTTCCCATTCCCAAAGAGGTATTTGCATGGCCCCTAGAGCCCTCCTCACTTCTCAGCATCTCCGGGCATGTCGGTTGTAGCATGATTACCCTTTACTTAACAGCTATTTTCCACATATAAATAGTACATGCCATGTTTGCCTTTCTGGCTCTGGGTTACCTCACTAAGATAATTTTTATTAGTTACATCCATTTGCCTACAAATTGTACGATGTCATTTATTTAACAGCTGAGAAATACTTCCTTATGTAAATATACAACATTTTCTTTATCCATTCTTCAGTTGAAGGCATCTAGACTGTATCCAGTATCTAGCTATTATAAATTAGGCCACTGTGAACATAGTTGAGCAGCTGTCATTGTGGTAGGGTGAAGTGAACTTTATATGAAGGCATATGTCCAAGAGTGTTATAGCTGGATCTTGAAGTAAATCAATTCCCAGTTTTCTAAGGAATCACCATACTGATTTCCATGGTAGTTGTGCTAGTTTACACGCCACATTCTCACCATCATGAGCTGTCACTTGTAGGTTTTGATCTCAGGCATTCTGATTGGTGTAAGATGAAATTTCACAAGTTTTGATTTGCATTTCCCTGCTGGTTGAAGATGTTGAATATTTCTTTAAGTGTTTCTCAGCCATTTAAGATTCCTCTGTTGATAACTCTCTGCTTCAAACTGTACCCCATTTTTAATTGATTTATTTTGTTTATTCGTGTCAAGTTTCATGAGTTCTTAATATATTTAGGATATTGACCCTTGGTCAGATGTGGAGTTGGTGAAAATCTTTTCCTGTCTTGAAGGCTGCTGATAGTGTCCTTTGCCTTACAAAAGCTTTTCAGTTTCATGAGGTCCCATTTATTGACCACCTTCATTACTGCACTATTCACTGTTCAGAAAGTTGTCTCCTGTGCCAGTGCATTCATAACTATTTCCCACTTTCTCTTCTGTCACATTCAGTGAATCTAGTTTTGCACTGATGTCTTTGATGCACATGGACTTGAGTTTTCTGGAGAGTGATAAGTATGAATCTATTTGGATTTTTCTATATGCAAACTTCTAGTTAGACCAGCACTAGAACCATTGTTAAAGATGTTTTATTTTCAGTGTGTATTTATGGCTTCTTTATCAAAAATCAGGTGTCCATAGGTGTGTGGGCTTATTTCTGGGTCTTCAATTTTATTCCATCGATCAACTTTCTGGTTTTGGTGTCAATACCATACAGTTTTTTATTACTATTGCTCTGTAGTACAGCTTTACATCAAGGATGGTGATAGCTCCAGAAGTTCTATTGCTATCTGGGATTGTTTTTCCTATCTTAGGTTTTTTTGTTTTCTATATGAAGTTGAACAGTGTCCTTTCAATGCCTGTAAAGAATTGTGTTGGTATTTTGATGATGATTTCATTGCATCTGTATATTGCTTTTGGTAAGGTGGCCATTTTTACTGTATTAATTGTACCAATCCATGAGCATGGGAGATCTTTTCAACTTCAGATATCTTCAATTGCTTTCTTCAAAGACCTGAAGTTCTTTCTAGGTTAGAGTTACTCTCAGGAAATTTGATATTATCTGTGGCTATTTTGAAGCCTGTTGTTTCCCTGTTTTCTTTCACAGCCCCTTTGTGTATAGCCCATTTGTGATTTGTATATAGAAGGGCTACAGATTTTTTTAAATTAAGCTTATGTCCAGATGTTTCAGCTATAGGAGTTCCCTGGTAGAATTTAGGGGGATGCCTATGCTATCATATCATCTGCAAATAGCAATACTTTAATGTCTTTCTTTCCAATTTGTTTTCCTTGATCTCCTTCAGTAATCTGGTTGCTCTAGCTAGAACTTCAAGTACTATATTGAATAGATATGGAGAGAGAGGACAGCATTGTGTTGTTCCAGATTTTAGTGGAATTGCTTTGAGTTTCTCCCCATTTAATTTTATATTGGCTATAGGCTTTCTGTAAACGGCCTTTATTATGTTTAGGTATGTCCCTGGTATTCCTAATCTCTCCAGAACACTTATCATGAAGGGGAGGTTGGATTTTGTCAAAGAATTTTTCAGCTACTAATGAGCTGATCATGTTTTCTTTTTCAGTTTGTTTATAGGGTAGATTACATTGGCTGACTTTTTTATGTTGAACTATCCCTACATCTCTGGGACTCTGGGATAAAGCCTACTTGGTCATAGGGATATTCTTTTTTTATGGTTCTATTTGTGAGAATTTTATTGAGTATTTTTACATCTATGTTCATAAGTAAAATTGGAGTATAATTCTCTTTCTTTGCTGAAACATTGTGTGCTTTGTGTATCAGGCTGACTGTGGCTTCATTAAATGAGTTTGGCAGTTTTCCTTCTGTTTCTATTTTGTGGAATACTTTGAGGAGTATTTATGTGACCTCTTCTTTGAAACTCCGATAGATTATGGCTCCAGCTGCATATGTAGCAGAGGGTTGCCTTATATGACATCAGTGGGAGGGGAGGCCCTTGGTCCTGTGAAGGATTGCTGCTCCAGCATAGGGAAATGTTAGGGCAGTGAAGTGGGAGTGGGTGTGTGGATGCATGGGGAGGGGAGCACCCTCATAGAAAGAGGGAGTAGGGGTTAGTAGGGATAGGGGATTTGAAGAGGGGAATGGGGAAGGAGGATAACATTTGAAATGTAAATAAATAAAATAATCAATAAAAAAATTTTAAAAAGAAACTCTGGCTTCTCTCTGAAGGGGACTAGCTAGGAACACACAGTGCATAAGATCAGTGGAGCAGCTGGGATGGAAATCTTCCCACTACCATTTGCACAAGGGAGCCCAGAAATGCCACAGCCTCTGTGCATAGCTGACCAGGAGAGAGAAATCACCCAGCATCACTTTCATTCTGAGCGCAGAGGTGAGATCTCCACCTTCTCTATGGAGGGAACCAGCTAGGAGCACACAGGGCCTAAGATCAGTGGAGCAGCTGGGACAGAAGTCTTCCCACCACCATTGACACCAGGGAACCATGAGACTCCACAGCCTTCTGTGCATAGCCCTGCATAGCCCGCCAAGAGAGAGTGCTTTCACTTTTGAGCTCAGAGGAGTAAGGACACAGGCTAATAGGCCCACATGAGGAAAAAACTCCAGCCAGAGACAACAATGCCAACGAGCACCAGAGATAGCCAGATGGTGAAAGGCAAGCACAAGAACCCTACCAATAGAAACCAAGGCCACATGACAACATCAGAACCCAGTTCTCCCACCATAGCAAGTCCCAAATACCCAACACACCAGAAAAGCAAGAGTTGGATTTAAAATCTTATCTCCTGATGCTGATAGAGGGCTTCAAAAAAGACTTAAATACTGAAAGCCCTGGAACAAAAAGAAGCTAATTCATGCAGGAGGAATATAAGACAGGAAATCATCAAACTAAGGGCTGAAATCAATCAAATAGAAACAAATAAAACCATACAAAGAATCAACAAAACCAGGAGCTGCTTCCTTGAGAAAATCAACAAGATAGATAAACCCCTAGCCAGACTTACCAAAGGGCACAGAGACAGTATCCAAATTAACAAAATAAGAAAAGAAAAGGGGGATATAACAACAGAGACTGAGGAAATTCAAAAGATCATCAGATCCTACTACAAAAGTCCATACTCAACACAACTGGAGAATCTGGAGGAAATGGACAATTTCCTAGACAGATACCAAATACCAAAATTAAATCAGGATCAATTAGATCAGTTAAACAGTCCCATAACCCCTAGGGAAATAGAAGGCATTATAGAAAGCCTCCCAACCAAAAAAAAGTACGGAACCAGATGGTTTTAGTGCAGAATTCTATCAGGCCTTCAAAGAAGACCTAACACCAATACTCTTCAAACTATTCCACAAAATAGAAACAGAAGGGACACGCCCAACTCATTCTATGAAGCCACAATTATGCTGATACCAAAACTACACAAAGATCCAACAAAGAAAGAGAACTACAGGCCAATTTCCCTTATGAATCTCGATGCAAAAATACTAAATCAAATTCTTTCCAACCAAATCCAAGAGCACATCAAAACGATCATTCACCATGATCAAGTAGGCTTCATCCCAGGGATGCAGGGATGGTTCAATATATGGAAATCCATCAATGTAATCCACTATATAAACAAACTAAAAGAAAAAACCACATGGTCATCTCATTAGATGCAGAAAAAGCATTTGACATGTTAAAAGTCCTGGAAAGAACAGGAATTGAAGGCCCATACCTAAACATAGTAAAAGCAATCTACAGCAAACCAGTAGCCAACATCAAAATAAATGGAGAGAAACTTGAAGCAATCCCACTAAAATCAGGGACTAGACAAGGCTGCCCTCTCTCTCCATATCTTTTCAATATAGTACTTGAAGTTCTAGCGAGAGCAATTAGACAACATGAGGAAGTCAAATGAATACAAATTGGAAAGGAAGAAGTCAAACTATCATTATTTGCAGATGATATGATAGTATATGTAAGTGACCAAAAAAAAAAAAAAAAAAAAAAAAAAACTCCACCAGAGAACTCCTACAGCTGATAAACAACTTCAGCAAAGTGACTGGTTATAAAATCAACTCAAGCAAATCAGTAGCCTTCCTGTACTCAAAGGAAAAGCAGGCTGAGAAAGAAGTTAGGGAAATAACACCCTTCACAATAGCCACAAACAATATAAAGTATCTTGGTGTGACTCTAACCAAACAAGTGAAAGATCTGTATGACAGGAATTTCAAGTCCTTGAAGAAAGAAATCGAAGAAGACCTCAGGAAATGGAAAAATATTTCATGCTCTTGGATTGGCAGGATCAATATAGTAATAATGGCCATCTTGCCAAAAGCAATCTAAAGATTCAATGCAATCCCCATCAAAATCCCAAATCAATTCTTCATAGATCTAGAAAGAGCAATTCTCAAATTCATTTAGAGTAACAACAACCCAGGATAGCTAAAACTATTCTCAACAATAAAAGGACTTCTGGGGGAATCAATATCCCCGACCTCAAGCAGCACTACAGAGCAATTGTGTTAAAAACTGCATGGTATTGGTACAGCAACAGGCAAGTAGATCAATGGAATAGAATTGAAGATCCAGAAATGAACCCACAGAGTTATGGTCACTTGATCTTTGATAAAGGAGCTACAACCATCCAGTGGAAAAAAAGATAGCCTTTTCAACAAATGGTGCTGGTTCAACTGGAGGTTGAACATGCAGAAGAATGCGAATTGACCCAATCTTATCTCCTTGCACTAAGATCAACTCCAAGTGGATCAAGGACCTCCACATAAAACCAGACACACTGAAACTAATAGAAAAGAAACTGGGGAAGACCCTGGAGGACATAGGCATAGGGGGAAAGTTCCTGAACAGAACACCAATAGCTTATGCTCTAAGATCAAGAATTGACAAATGGGACCTCTTAAAATTACAAAGTTTCTGTAAGGCAAAAGACACTGTCTGAAAGACAAAACAATAACCAACAAATTGGGAAAAGATCTTCACCAACCCCACATCCAACAAAGGGCTAATATCCAATATATACAAAGAACTCAAGAAGTTAGACCACAAAGAACCAAATAACCCTATTTTAAAAATGGGGTACAGAGCTAAACAAGGAATTTTCACCAGAAAAAATTCAAATGGCTGAGAAGCACCTTAAGAGATGTTCAACATCATTAGTCATCAGGGAAATGCAAATCAAAACAACCCTGAGATTCCACCTCACAACAGTCAGAATGGATAAGATTAAAAACTCAAGAGACAACAGGTGCTGGCAAGGATGTGGAGAAAGAGGATCACTCCTCCATTGTTGGTGGGATTGCAAGATGGTAAAACCGCTCTGGAAATCAGTATGTTGGTTCCTTAGAAAATTGGGCATGACACTTCCAGAGGACCCTGTCATACCACTCCTGGGCATATACCCAGAGGATTCCCCTGCATGCAATAAAGACACATGCTCCACTATGTTCGTAGCAGACTTATTTATAATAGCCAGAAGCTGGAAAGAGCCGAGATGTCCCTCAACTGAGGAATGGATACAGAAAATGTGGTATATTTATACAATGGAATACTACTCAGAATTAAAAATAATGAATTCATGCAGTTTGTTGGATCTGGAAAATATCATCCTAAGTGAGTCAACCCAATCACAAAAGAATACACATGAATTGCAATCACTGATAAGTGGATATTAATGAGCCCAGAAGCTCTGAATATCAAGACACAATTAGCTAAGCAAAAGATTCCCAAGAAAAGGGATGGAGAGGACCCTGGTCCGGAAAAGACTAAATCTGGTTTTGTAGGAGAGTACCAGAACAAAGAAATGTTGGTGAGGGGGGGGTGATTGGGGAATGGGGGAGGGAAGAGGACTTATGGGACATATGATGAGGGGGGAACTGGAAAGGGGAAAGCCTTTGTTGCTGTTGCTGCTGTTGGTTCTTGGTGTTGTTGTTGTTGCTGCTGCTGCTACTGATCCTGTGCTTCTGAAACAAAGAGTCTCACTATGCAGTTCATGCTAACCATGAACTACTAATGCTCCTGTTTCAGCCTGCTTCAGATGTACTACTGTTGAGATTTAAGGGCTACATCATCATTCCTACCTTCAGAGATGGGAATGTCCATTAGGCTCCTAGTTCCAAAATCTAAGTTGTACATGTTTAGGTGGCTCTACTTGGCAGCATTTCAGAGTTGTAGAGTCCTAGTATTGCTACTCATATCTTGTAGCGCAACACGTTTCAAGATGATCTTCAAAGGCTGAGGCAGTCTAAAATAAGTCACTGTGTGACATACAGATGATGTCATCATCTTCATCTTTAATGTCATAGGTGACCCTGTTAAGAGTGAGAACTTTTCCCATGTCACAAAAAGCATACTTACTGTCAAATACTGTCTTCTATATTACTGATCAAATTTTAAATATCAGAATATTTTGAGAAAAACTCATTAAAATTTAATATTTCATTCATGGAAAGGCATTGGGATTTTGCAAAAGCCTCCACAGACATTGTTTCTGCATTCAAAGTTTATAAACATGTCTGTAGATGTCAGATACTAACTTCTGATTAAGTTTCTGTGAACTATTTCTATTCCTGCCAACTTTTTACTTTGTGAGATATCTTTCTTCAGAATCCATGCCAACCACCAACACTTTAAATAGCATTTAAGTACAAGCATGTTCTGTTACCCCCTACTGGTTCTGGATGCAAGGGCTAAAGGATGAAGGTTGGTACCAAAATAGAATGGACTCTGCTTCTATCTTCTAGTCTCACTTTTGTCAAGTTCAAAAAGAAAAAGAATAAGTGAGAAGTAACCACTGTTGTTATCAGTAGTTAAGGACTTGGCTGGTTCTTTCAAGTTCTTAGCATATCATTCAAAAATAACATAAACCTCAACACAGACTGCAATGTAATTGGGAAGTTTATGCAAGTGAAGGGCTAGTACATTAGATGGAAATGTACTGTCAGTATTAACAGAGAGCCACATGAGTTAGCACAAGGCCCCATGAATCAGTCAAGGACACCAGGAAGGGGCTATATCACTCTTCTTGGGGATATGTGAAGAAACATCTCCTCACCCAAGACAGAGTACTAGAGATGAACCAAATTAAGAATATCATAAATGACTACTAATTTGCTTGAGTTGATTTTATAACCAGCCACTTTGCTGAAGTTGTTTATCAGCTATAGGAGTTCTCTGGTGGAGTTTTTGGGGTCACGTAAGTATACTATCATATCATCTGCAAATAGTGATAGTTTGACTTCTTCCATTCCAATTTGTATCCCTTTGACCTCCTTATGTTGTCTAATTGCTCTAGCTAGAACTTCAAGCACTATATTGAAAAGATATGGAGAGAGGGGGCAGCCTTGTCTAGTCCCTGATTTTAGTGGGATTGCTTCAAGTTTCTCTCCATCAAATTTGATGTTGGCTACCAGTTTGCTGTATATTGCTTTTACTATGTTTATGTATGGGCCTTGAATTCCTGTTCTTTCCAGGACTTTTAGCATGAAAGGATGCTGAATTTTGTCAAATGTTTTTTCCGCATCTAATGAAATGACCAGGTGGTTTTTTTATTTGAGTTTGTTTATGTAGTGGATGGCATTGATGGATTTCCATATATTGAACCATCCCTGCATCCCTGGGATGAAGCCTACTTGATCATGGTGAATGATCATTTTGATGTGTTCTTGAATTCTGTTGGCAAGAATTTTATTTAGTATTTTTGCATCAATATTCATAAGAGAAATCAGTCTGAAGTTCTCTTTCTTTGTTGGATCTTTGTCTAGTTTTGGTCTCAGAGTAATTGTGGCTTTGTAGAATGAGTTAGGTAGTGGTCCTTCTGTTTCTATTTTGTGGAATAGTTTGAAGAGTATTGGTGTTAGGTCTTCTTTGAAGGTCTGAAAGAATTTTGCACTAAAACCATCTGGTCCTGTGCTTTTTTTGGTTGGAAGACTTTTTATAACCACTTCTATTTCTTTAGGGGTAATGGAACTGTTTAGATGATCTATTTAATCCTGATTTAATCTTGGTATTTGGTATCTGTCTAGGAAATTGTCCATTTCCTCCAGATTTTTCAGTTGTGTTGAATATTGGCTTTTGTATTAGGATCTGATAATTTTTTTTGAATTTCCTCAGTTTCTGTTGTTATATCTCCCTTTTCATTTCTAATTTTGTTAATTTGGATACTGTCTCTGTGTCCTCTGATTAGTCTGGGTAAGGGTTTATCTATCTTGTTGATTTTCCCAAAGAACCATCTCCTGGTTTTGTTGATTCTTTGTATGGTTCTCTTTGTTTCTACATGATTGATTTCAGCCCTGAGTTTAATGATTTCCTGTCTTTTACTCCTCCTGGGTGAATTAGCTTCTTTTTGTTCCAGGGCTTTCAGGTGTGCCATTAAGCTGCAAGTGTGTGCTCTCTCCAGTTTCTTTTTGGAGGTACTCAGGGCTATGAGTTTTTCTCTTAGCACTGATTTCATTGTGTCCCATAAATTTGGGTAATGTTGTGCCTTCATTTTCATTAAATTCTAAAAAGTCTTTGATTTCTTTCTTTATTTCTTCCTTGACCAATGTATCATTGAGTATTGTTCAACCTCGATGTGCACCTGGGATTTCTGTTGTTTTTCTTGCTATTGAAGACCACTCTTACTCCATACTGATCTGATATAAGGCGTGGGGTTAGTTTGATCTTCTTATATCTGTTGATATGTCTGTCTTGTGACCAATTATATGGTCGATTTTGGAGAAGGTGCCATGGGGTGCTGAGAAAAAGGTACATTCTTTTGATTTAGGATGAAATATACACACACACACACACACACACACACACACACACATACATATGTTAAATCCAATTGGTCCCAAGCTTCAATTAGTTTCACTGTGTCCCTGATCGGTCCATTGAGGAGAGTGGAGTGTTGAAGTCACCCACAATTATTGTGCTAGGTGCAATGTGTGCTTTAATCTTTAGTAAAGTTTCTTTTAAGAATGAGGGTGACCTTGCATTTGGAGCATAGATGTTCAGAATTGAGAGTTCTTCTTGGTGGATTTTTCCTTTGACCAGTAAGAAGTTTCCTTCCATGTCTCTTTTGATGACTTTAGGTTGAAAATCAAGTTTATCTGATATTAGAATGGCTACTCCAGCTTGTTTCCTGAGACCATTTGCTTGTAAAATTGTTTTCCAAACTTTGACTCTGAGGTAGTGTTTGTCTTTGACACTGAGGTGTGTTTCTGTATGCAGCAAGATGTAGGGTCCTGTTTACATATACAGTCTGATAGTCTATGTCTTTTTATTGGGGAATTTAGCCCATTGATGTTAAGAGATATTAAGAAATAGTGATTATTACTTCCTGTTATTTTTTTTATGTTATTTTTATGTTTGAGTGGTTATCTTCTTTTGGGTTTGATGAGAGAGGGTTTACTATCTTGCCTTTTCCAGGGTGTAGTTTCCCTCCTTATAGTAGTGTTTTCCACCTATAATCCCTTGTAGTGCTGGGTCTGTGGAAAGATATTGTGTAAATTTGGTATAATCATGTAATATCTTGGTTTCTCCATCTACGGTGATTGAGAGTTTTACTGGGTATAGTAATCTTGGCTGGCATTTGTGTTCTCTCAGAGTCTGTAAGAGATCTGTCCAGGATCTTCTAGCTTTCATGGTCTCTGGTGAGAAGTCTGGTGTAATTCTGATAGGTCTTCTTTTATATGTTACTTGGCCTTTTTCTCTTACTACTTTTAATATTCTTTCTTTGTGTAGTACATTTGATGTTTTGATTATTATGTGCTGGGAGGACTTTTCTGTTCTGATCCAGTCTGTTTGAAGTTCTGTAGGCTTCTTGTATATTCATGGGCATCTCTCTCTTTAGGTTAGACAAGTTTTCTTCCGTAATTTTGTTGAAGAAATTTGCTGGCCTTTAAGAGAAACAATGGTAACAATCTTTGGGCACAGCAACTAAAATCCTAATCTTGTAAGTCTTATTAAATCTAAATCCTCTGGTGATGAATCCTGACAGATCTGCCATTGAAACTGGAAGACACTCGTAGCTATGTCTTGTCCTCATGATATCCCTGTCCAAAAAAAGCTTTTGTTTTTGTTTTTGTTTTTGTTTTTTTTTTGAGGGATTTATTCACTCCTCCTATTTTTCTTGTTTCTCTTTTCCTCATTTTCTTTAAGGGATTTATTCACTTCTTCTTTGAGGACCTCGATTATCTCAATAAATTTGGTTTTAAGGACTTTTTTGTGACTCAGCTTGTTGGAATATTCAGAGCTTGCTGTAGCAGGATAGATGGGGCCTGGTGGTTATATATTGTCCTGTCTGTTGTCATTTGTGTTCTTACACTGCTCTCTAGGCATCTTGATTTGAATAACTATATTTCTAGATGACCATTTCTGAAGTTGTCTTTGTTGGATGTTGTTGTTGTTGTTTGTTGTTGCTGCTGATGATACTGATGCTGATGCTATTCCTTAGATTCTGTTTCCTTTCTAGTTTTCTAGTTTGTATGGGCTCTCTGCCCAAGTTAGCAGCAGGACTTCTGGCAGCTGGTGTCACCTCTTGATAATCACAGGGTTTCTATTTGGTTTGGGGGGCTGGGAGACCTCTAGAATGTCAGGAGAGGGGATTAGTTATAGTGTCCTGGAACAAAGACACTGAGAATGGAGGAGGTCTACAGGCAAACAGCCTATCTGGTCTTCTGGAGGCTTTAGTGGTATGGTCTTTGTTCAAGCAGGTGGTCTCTGCCTGAGTTAGATGCTAAACATGGTGATAAGAAGGGAAGTGATGAGATAGGGTCAGAGGTAGGATGAGAGGGAGGAGTAGGAGGGGCACAGCAAGAGAGTGGATGAGCTCTGAGTGCAGGTAACCTATTTACCTATTTGGAGTTCTGGTAGATGGTGAGGCCTCTGGTCCAGCAGGGACTCTCAGCCTGAGTTTGCCTAGCTGATCTTCTGTCTGGTATGGTCTCCAGCTGAGCAGGGGATGTCTGCTCAAGTTGGAAGCAGGGACAAAGCAATAGGGGTGGGTGGTAAACAAATGGTGGAGGATTGTGTCTTTGGAATTCAAGGTAGTGGGTGCTCTACAGGCAGGAATCTGGACTGCATTTGAGCAGGTTCTGTTCTCCTGAGTTGGGAATTGAGACACAGAGGCAGTAGCAGTGGTGTTTGTGTGTATTAGAATTAGGAGAACTAAGATAAAAGGAACCATCTGGCTAGAAGAAGATAGTTGACACTAATAGGGATAAATATGAGCAAAGTATATGATAATGTATGAAGAGTTCATAATAAAACATATTATTTTAGACAATGAAGATAGGATGTGTAAAAACATCACAAATATAAATAATAGTATTCTCCACATGAATCACTGAATTATTTTCACTAGGATCAAATATGCAGACATTTTGAAAAATAACAAGTTAGCCAGGTGTGACGACACATATTTGTGATTCTGACACTTAGGAATCTGAGGCAGGAGGACTACAAGTTTACAGCCATCATGAGCTACATATAGCAAGATCCTGTCTAAAAATGAAACAAAACAAAAATTAGAACTCTTTTGGTCCATATGTGACATATCATTTTAGAGAGAAAGAAAGAAAAACACTAAAACTAACCATAATCCTTTTCATGTAAATGGACTCTAAGCTAACTTCCCCAATTATCTCTTTGTCTGAGGTCTGTTACTCTGAGTTAGCAAGGGAAACAACTGGGCAGCTTTGGCCAGTGCCATCACCATGTAATCTTGGTCAAGCTGGGGATGAAGAAATGTACTGACCTGTCCCATTCTGTCCTTGGACTAAGTAAGGATGGACTAGTTACAAGATTCTTATCTGGGTAAGGAAATACTCATAGTCTCCATCTTTTTACATCAGTGTATATACTCCATCATAATTACTTCCTCTAGTCTGAAAATTGGGTGGAAATTCAGGTGGCATTCAAATCTGGACTATATTAAATACCTTGGGGTTTGATTGAGTCAGCTTTGTAAATAAATGATTTCCCTGAAAAACAGAGTCATGTAAAATCTTTTACCATTAATGCCTTGTTCTCTTCTGACACCATAAATAAACCTCATTTCCCCCAAGGATTAGCGAGAAAAGCCCACTTCGCAAAGCCTCCCTTTTCTGCAGATGTTAGGTCATTGCTTCCCTGCCTGTACTTGCTTCTCTTAAGCTCCTAATGACAAAAGTAAACAATGTTTCAAGTGGAGCAGTTCTTGGAGCTCGGCTTTAAACTCTACTATCTTGGCCTTCCTACAAAGTCTGATATGTGACTTTCAGTGGGGCTGGCTGTGGCAAGCAGCGTCAGCCCTGAAAATGGCAGGTAGAATCACTGCTGGCATGTTATCCCTTATTCCAATGCTTCTGTCCATTCTTGTCTGCTCTCTCTAGCTCATTGTCTGTCTCAATACCTCAGAGAGTCCCTGACAACAGTCTGGTCATTCTAATGTCTTTTCTCTTCTTTTCTTTTCTCTTCTTTTCTTTTCTTTTCTTTTCTTTTCTTTTCTTTTCTTTTCTTTTCTGTCCTTTTCTTTTTTCTTTTCTTCTCTTTTCTTTTTTTCTTTTCTTTTCTTTTCTTTTTTTCTTTTCTTTTCTTTATTTCTTTTCTTTTCTTTCCTGGGCACACATATGAGTTTCTAATTTGGCATCATTCCATACAGTGAGAAACCCTGGGACACAATTCTCCAACTGACTTACAATAGCAATCTTAGAGTTCCCAGAACATTCTCCTATAAAAAATGTAGACAACAATATTGACTGTAAACCTTATGTCCAAAGGAAATGAGTTTGTCAAAGACAGACATGCCACACAGAACTGGTCACAATGACCCAGAAATGGGCACGGAGGCAAATGACCCTCCATTGATGAAGGATACAGAAAGTACTGCAAGTGTGGTAGATAAGCATAATGGAAGACTATACATCCAGAAAAAGAACTAATGTATGTTGTTTGTAATAAGAGGCATGGAACTAGAAACCCTTATGCTACATGAAATAAATCAGCAAAAGAAAGATATGAACCCATCCCAAATCTCATTGATAAGGAATCCAGAGACAGTTGATTCCATGGAAGTTGAGAGGAAAGCAATAGATACAAAAAGTTCAAGCCGGGCGGTGGTGGCGCCTTTAATCCCAGCACTTGGGAGGCAGAGGCAGGCGGATTTCTGAGTTCGAGGCCAGCCTGGTCTACAGAGCTAGTTCCAGGACAGCCAGGGCTACACAGAGAAACCCTGTCTCGAAAAAAACCAAAAAAAAAAAAAAAGCTCAAACAAGTTAGTGTGGTTAGAGTGTAAGCAATCAGAGGTAAACTGCAGTTGGGAGTTAGAGTTCTGATGTGCTATTGCACAGTCAGTGACCATAGATAGCTTTACATTTCAAAAAACCAGAAGAAATAATTTAAATATTTCTCCATTGAGAACTGATTAATGTTGATGGAGATTGACATGTTTAGCCTAGTTTTTTTTTTCTTTTATTGAAAATAGATTTTGTTCGTGCAATGTATTCTGATTGGAGTTTCCCCTTCTTCAACTCCTCCCAGTTCCTCTACACTTCCCCTCCCATCTGGATACAGCCCCTTTCTCTCCCTCATTAGAAAATAAACAGGCATCTAAGGAATAATAATAAAATAAGATAAAAACAAAGCCAAACAAGAATAGGACAAAACAAATAAATAACAAAAGAGTCAAAGGAAAAACACAGGAAACACATGTAGATGCAGAGACAAACACGTTCACATACACAGGAATCCCATATAAACACAACACTGAAGACCATAATATACATGCCAAAGACTTGTAAGGCAAAATTTAAAAATGCCCTGACACAACTGAAGAGACAAGGGACTTGGACAAGATGCCTTTGAGTTCATTTGTGTTGGCCATCTCCCACTGGATATGAGGTCTGCCCTTAAGCCTTGTAACACCTCCCATCCCACCCCCAGTGAAACTCCCTTGGGAAAAACTAATTTCTCATTTACCAGTAGCTAGATTCTGGATTCAGGACAGGCATATGTATCCACTTCTCTCCCTTCTAGGATCCCATATGGTACAGATCCATGCAGGCTCTGAGCATGCCATGCTAGTCTCTGTGAGTTCTTATAGATATCAGTCATGCTGTGTTTAGAGGCCTTGCTCCTTGATGTCCTCCATCTCCTCTGGTTCTTACATTCTGTCATCTCCTCTTCCTCAGTTCCTGTGGGAAGAGATTTGATGGAGACCTCTCATTTGGGTCTGAGTGTTCCAAGGTCTCTGGTTCTCTGTACACCTTCTGGCTATAGGTCTTTGCATTTGTTCCCATTTGCTGCAGGAAGAAGCTTCTCTGATAATAGCAGTGCAAGTCAGAGATCTGTAAGTATGATCAGTGAGAGTGTCACTAGAAGTCATTTTATTGCTACATTCCTTTAGCAGAACATATTATTTGGTTTTCCCCTAGGTCCCTGTCCTATCTAGTCTCAGGTTCTTGGCCACCCAAGAAGTGTTGGGTATGGGTTTCATCTCATGAAGTGAGCTTTAAATAAAACTAGATTTTGGTTGGTTACCTCCACAAGATTTGTACCACTATTATACCAGCATATCTTGCAGATAGACCACCATTGTAGATCAAGAATTTGTAGCTGGGTTAGTGTTTACCTTTCTCCTTTGATAACATACAGAGTAGCTTCCAGTACTGTTAAGTACCAGCTCATAGGGATGAATATTCTAGGTAGAGCCCAACTCAACTGTTCCATGTTCAATGAACTTTTTATGTGTTGTCTTTAGCAATAGGCCTTACCATCAGTTTGTAGAGAATAATCAATAGCCTTGGCATTAGCATTTGAGAATTCCCATGGGACCCTTTGGCCAACAACTCAACTAGATATTATCTATTCTCAGTATTGAAAGGTTAATTTGGTGACAAGAAATGTCCAATTGGAGCTCTGTGTACCATATTATTTTGGTAATTTAGATCAACTTTATATATGTATATATTTAAGAAAGTTTCAGCTGGGCAGTGGTGGCGCACGCCTTTAATCCCAGCACTTGGGAGGCAGAGACCGGCGGATTCCTGAGTTCGAGGCCAGCCTGGTCTACAGAGTGAGTTCCAGGACAGCCAAGGCTACACAGGGAAACCCTGTCTCAAAAAACAAAAAAAGAAAGAAAAAAAAAAGAAACAAAGAAAGTTTCTATTGTACTTGATTTCCATGTGACCCATCAGATGGTCCTTAGTTTTAGCTGTTCCTCCCAATATTCTCTACTTCATTCCCCCTTACCTACCCTCTCTCATTTGATCCTCCCATTATAGTCCCTGTCCATCTGTAACCTATCTATTCTATTTCCCCTTCCTAGGGAGATCCATCCCACCTCGCTAGTTCCATATTCTATATCTAACCTCTGTGATTATATAGAATGTAGCTTGGTTATCAGTGAATGAATATCTAACATCCACATGTAAGTGAATGTGTACCACATTTGTCTTTCTGTGTCTAGGTTACCTCACTCAGGATAATTTTTTTTCAGATCCATCCATTTACCTTTAAATTTCAGGATGTCGTTTTTAACAGCTGAGCAATATTCAATTATATAAATGCACCACATTTTGTTTATCCATTCTTCTGTTGAGGGACATCTAGGTTGGTCCCAGTTTCTAGCAGTGAAGATGGTTGAGCAAGTGTCTTTAGGATAGGATGAAGCATTCTTTGAGTGAATGCCTAAGAGAGGCATAGCTGGATCTTGCAATAGATCATTTCCCATCTTTCTGTGGAACCATCATACTAAGTTTCATAGTGGCATTACAAATTTGCACTCTCACCAGAAATGGAAGCGTGCACCTTTTGTTCCACATCCTGGCCAGCATGAACTGTCAATTATGTTATTGATCTTAGCCATTTTGACAGGTGTAAGATGGAATCTCACAGTAGTTTTGATTTGCATTCCCCTGTGGCTAAGGATGTTGAACATTAGCTGAATGATAAGTATGTATTTGATTCTTCTACTTGAAGCTGTCCAATTTAAATATTAGCATGTGTGTGCATTCACTGAAGCATTCCATTGTATCCCATTAATGTGTACAAGTTTTATTATTTAATGGATCCATTAAAACAAATTTAAGTAAAATAAATATATTTCATATCTGTAGTATGGAAAACTTCTTGGAAGGGATATTTTATTATCAAGATTGGATAATGAATAACATTGAAAGTACAAGGGTGAAGGAGGGAACCCCACAAAAATCTTTGAATTGAAGAGCCTCCTCAGAATGTCTACAGCCTAGAGCCTGTCAGGCCACTAAGAGCCTTCACCTCTGACAGAGAGTCACTAAGCGTAAGGGCTGGAAAGACATCTACCACTCAGGGCTGTCTGTGGTTGATTCAGTGACTGTGTTGTTTGCCAATCAGTGTGGGCTTGTTCTCTCCTGCCCCCCTCCATTAAAGCCTGGCTTTAGCCTCTCTGTTAGGTGAATGGAAGAAAGAAGACAGGGGGGAATATACAGAATGAACAAGCCATGATTCGGCCTTTCAAATTACGTAATGGAGAAGGGACACACAGAGATGCCTCCAGGTAAAGGTGTCTCACAAATACAGCCAAGTTTCTTTCTGGGTCTCTAAACTATAAAAATGTGGTGCCTTCATACTCTAATACTTAGTTGTTGTTTTTTAAGAAGTTTAGGTCTCTGATATACAGAACTCAGTGTGGGGGTTCCGTGGAGTATTTTGTTAACAAGGATCTGTTCTCTTCTCTTTCCTTCCTTATTTTTCTTCATTGCTTTCTCTTTCTCTCTCTGTCTCTGTCTATTTGTCTCCTCTTCCCTCTGTCTCCTTCTCCCTCTCAGTCTTTCTTCCTCTCTCCCTCCATCTCTCTCCCTCTCCCTCCTACTGCCTCCCTCACTCCAACATTCCCAAGCCTGTGGGTATCAGACATCACACACTATATAACGCAAACTAACAACTCTAAAACAATTAGAAACTGAACATTTGGGTAAATTGGAAACCCAGTGTAAAACTCATTTCAATGAGATTTCCTTTTAGGACAAATAGACATTTTTATACAGGTATAAGAAAATGACAGGAAGTTCTTTGTATCCTTTCCTGTTTCCCACAAAAGCATCATCGTGAAACACTGTAGTATAATATCATAACCAGGACACTGGCTTGGCTGGTCAGTATGTATGACTTGCCTTTACACTGCAATCTGAATTGCTCTCCATTTCCATTACTCTGTGACTATGTGTGTCATGTAAATGAAACCACAGTGTGAAGACTAAAGTTATTTCTGCTCAACACTGTTCTCTAGAGATGCATCAAGGTTGTTGCACTTATCAACACTCTGCTCATTTTGATGCTGCTGCTCATTTGTATCCCATGGTGTGGATGGTCCACAGTCTGCTCCATCACTCACTTGCATATGTTGCTACATTGACATGCAGGCTTTTGTGTGATAAATTTTCATTTCTCTGGAATAAATGTCCAGAAATGCAATAGCTTGAGCAAATGTCAAAAGTATCATAAGATTTCTATGTTTTTGTTTTATTTTATCTATTTGTTTTGCAAGAGGGAAACATGCTACAGTGTGTAGAAGTAGAAGGACAACTTACACAAGTCAGTTCTCTCCATCTGCCATGTGTGTTCCAGGTTGAAACTCAGACTGTTAGTCTTTGTAGCAAGACTAACCCATTGTTAGTCTGTAGCAAGCACTTTAACCCACTGATCTATCCCACTGGTCCTACCATGACAAGGTTATTAAGAATCACCATCAATTTCCCAGGACAGCTGTAAAATGCACCACATACTTAGAGCTTTCATTGATTTCACCATAAATTTGTGCTTTTTAGTCTGTAAGTCTTGTTCCCATTCTGGTAGATTTATACTTAAATATTCTTTCTTGCAATTGAAACGGCATTGTACTATTGATTTCAATGTCATTGTAGAAATTGCTACTATGTTTAAAATACAACTGATTTGTATATGTTTAACTTATCTCTGGTGATGCTGTTAAGACTTAGTTCTAGGAGATTTTTGGTGGACTCCTTTGGATTCTTCACAAACAATCATGTCATCGTTAAATAAGGATTGTGGTTGGGTTGGTTAATGTTGTCTGTGTGCTGAACTCTAAAGTTACCTAGGAGATAACAATTGCACATGCCAGTAAGGGATCCTCTAAATTAGTTTATCTCATGTGTGGGCACATCATGGTAGACTATCTACCTTAGGTTAATTGTGCTTCTAATTCCTGATCACTTGGGTGGGTAATAAATTGATTTCTGATTGGTTGTGAGACCCATTTCATGGGAAGAAACTTATGTCTTGTTCTATAAATCTGGTGAACAGTTGGTACCTAGTTCATGGATCTGGAGGTAACAAGCACTGTTGTTTTTCTTTTTGTATTATTATTATTTATTTATTTATTGAAAAAGGAGGTAAAGGGAAGTAAAATCACTTTATGATAAAATTAAAGAAGTACATGGAAAATATTTCAGATAAACACTTTAAAATTGACAATTTTCATGGAAAATTAAGGACTAAAATGGTAGACATGTAAAACATTGCTAAATTAATTAAAATATGGGATAGAAACATGAAAGAATTGAAGATTTACATGGAAAATATTTCTGACAAAATTGTAGGAAAATGTAGGAAAACATATTAGAATTGAAGATTATCATGGAAAATTTATATAGATATAATAATGGTAGGCATAAAAATATTCATAAGTTCATTAAAAGTAGAATTATAAATATTTTCTGATAAACTTGAAGATTTACATGGAAAATATTTCTGATAAAATTGTGGAAATATATAGAAAAACATGTTAAAATTAAAGATTATCATGGAAATTACATATATAAAATGATAGGCATAAAGATAATTCTAAGTTGATTGAAAGTGGAATTATAAACATTTTCAGAAAAAATTGAAAATTTACATGGGAAATATTTCTGATAAAATTCAAGAAATATATAGACAAACACATTAAAATTGACTATTTCATGGAAAATTTTACATAAAAAGTGGTTGATGTAAAAACTCGTTCTAAATTAATTGAAGGTGGAATTAGAAACATGTGTGATAAAATCAAAGACTTACATTGGAAACATGCCTGATAATATGGAGGAAGTATAGAGAAAGATATTAAAATTGAAGATCATCATGAAAAATAATGCAGATAAAATGGTAGACATAAAAGAAATTACTAAATTAATTAAAAGGGCAATTACAAACATTTTTCTGGTAAAATTGAAGATTTACATGATAAATATTTTGTTAGTCTATATCTTTTTATTGGGAGTTGAGTCCATTGTTGGTTTTTTGTTTGTTTTTTTGTTTGTTTGTTTGTTTGTTTGTTTGTTTTTGGTTTTTTGAGACAGAGTTTCTCTGCATACTCCTGGCTATCCTGGAACTCACTCTGTAGACCAGGCTAGCCTCGAACTCAGAAATCCGCCTGCCTCTGCCTCCCAAGTGCTGGGATTAAAGGTGTGCGCCACCACTGCCCGGCCGAGTCCATTGTTTTTAAGAGATATTAAGAAATGGTGATTGTTGCTTCCTGTTATTTTTTATGTTATTTTTATGTTTGTGTGGGTATCTTCTTTTCGGTTTGTTGGAAGATTACTTTCTTGCTTTTTCAAGGGTGTAATTTCCCTCCTTATGTTGGCATTTTCCATCAATTATCCTTTGCAGGGCTGGATTTGTGGACAGATATTGTGCAAATTGGCTTTTATCATGGAATATCTTGATTTCTCCATCTATGAAGATTGAGAGTTTTGCTGTGCATAGTAGCCTGGGCTGGCATTTGTGTTCTCTTAGGGTCTGTATGAGGTCTGCCCAGGATCTTCTAGCTTTCATGGTCTCTGGTGAGAAGTCTGGTGTCATTCTGATGTCTGCTTTTATAAGTTACTTGCCGTTTTTCCCTTACTGCTTTTAATATTCTTTCTTTGTTTAGTGAATTTGGTGTTTTGATTATTATGTGCCAGGAGAACTTTCTGTTCTGGTCCAGTCTGTTTGGAATTCTGAAGGCTTCTTGTATGTTCATGGGCATCTCTTTGTCTCGGTTAGAGGAGTTTTCTTCTACAATTTTGTTGAAGATATTTACTGGGCCTTTAAGATGTTGTGATGGTTTGTATATGATTGGCCCAGGAAGTGAACCTATTAGGAGGTGTGGTCTTGTTGGAGTAGGTGTGTCACTGTGGGCATGGGCTTAAGACCCTCACCCTAGTTGCCTGGAAATCAGTCTTCTACTAGCAGCCTTCAGATGAAGATGTAGAACTCTCAGCTCCTCCTGTACCATGCCTGCCTGGATGCTGCCATGTTTCTGCCTTGATGACAATGGACTGAACCTCTGAGCCTGTAAGCCAACCCCAATTAAATGTTGTCTTTTATAAAACTTGCATTGGTCATGGTGTCTGTTCACAGCAGTAAAACCCTAACTAAGACAGAAGTAAATCCTCGCTCTCTTCTATAACTATGATCCTTAGGTTTGGTCTTCTCATTGTGTCCTGGAGTTCCTGGATGTTTTGAGTTACCAGCTTTATGCATTTTGCATTTCCTTTGACTGCTGAGTCAATGTTTTCTATGGTATCTTGAGCACCTGTGGTTCTTTCTTCTATCTCTTGTATTCTGTTGTTGATGTTTGCATCTATGACTCCTTGATTCTTTCCAAGGTTTTCAATCTCCAAAGATGTCTCACTTTGTGATTTCTTTATTGTTTCTACTTGCACATTTAGATCCTGGATGGTTTTGTTCATTTCCTTCACTTGATTGTTTGTGTTTTCCTATAATTCTCTAAGGGATTTTTGTGTTTCTTCTTTAAGGGCTTCTGCCTGTTGAACCATGATCTCTTGTATTTCTTTAAGGGATTTTTGTGTTTCCTCTTTATGGGCTTTTACCTGTTGACTAGTGTTCTCTTGTGTTTCTTTAAGGGAGTTATTTAAGTCTTTCCTGAAGACTTCTATCAGCATCATGAGATATAATTTTAAATCCAACTCTTGCTTTTCCAGTGTGTTGGGGTATCTGGGACTTGCTGTGGTGGAAGAACTGGGTTCTGATGTTACCATGTGGCCTTGGTTTCTATTGGTAGGGTTCTTGTGCTTGCCTTTCACCATCTGCAACTAATTTGTATTGTTGTCTCTGGCTGGAGTTTGTTCCTCCTGTGGGCCTGTAAGCCTGTGTCCTTACTCCTCTGAGCTCAAAAGTGAAAGCACTGCTGAGATATCTCCCTCCCTCTCTCTCTCTCTCTCTCTCTCTCTCTCTCTCTCTCTCTCTCTCTCTCTCTGTCCTGGTGGGCTATGCACAGAAGACTGTGGAGTTTCCAGGCTCCCCAGTGCAAATGGCAGTGGTGCAAATGGGGGCGGGCGGGAAGATTTCTGTCCCAGCTACTCCACTAACCTTAGGCCCTGTGTGCTGGTAGCTAGGTCCCCTCCAGAGAGAAGGTGGAGATCTCACCTCTGTGCTCAAAAGTGAAAGCCTGCTGAGAGATCACTCCCTTCTGGAGGGCTATGCACAGAGGGATGTGGAGTCTCCTGGCTCCCTGGTGCAAATGGCAGCAGGAAGACTTCAGTCCCAGCTGCTCCACTGATCACTGAAGGCTGTGGAGTCTCCCTGCTCCCTGATGCAGATGATGGCAGAAAGACTTCCGTCCCAGCTGCTCCACTGATCTTAGGCCCTGTGTCACTGTTGTTTTGCTGAGCTACAGTCAAACCGCTTTCTAAATAGTCATGTTTATATCTGTAGGTAAACACTCCCCTCAGCCTTTGTCAAAAAAGCTTCTTCTTGTGGCGAACAACAGCTGGTACAGAGATTCATAACTGGTTAAAATGCTGAGAATATGTAACAGTAGAGTTCTCCCTCTCCTAATTAAGACAAATCATCTCTCCAATGATCAAGGACTGTTATGAAGAGGGCTGGCAAGAGTGTGAAGCATGGAAGATAGAGGCAGCCCACAGAAAGATGCCTTCTTGACATGGCACAGCTGCTGCACTAGGAAACTCACTGGTATTAGTGCATGTCACTTTCTTCGGTGGTGTTGCCATGAATACCATAAGCAGCCATGCTTCCGTAAATCACCTTCCGGCCCTGCACATGCGAACAACCTCAGTTAAATTCTGTGGGTGACACACTTGTCCTTGTCCTTCTATTATCAAAGGACTTCCAGCTTAGAAAGAGTAAGGACTCCAAGGGTAACAGGCTAAATTCTAAGTAAAAGAATTAAATGTAAGATATCACAGTCAGAAACTGAATAAAAGAAAATTAAAATAGTCGACTAACACATGGTGAGTACTGGATGGGATAGAAAAACATAGGGGAAAGCTTTCTGTGTTGGTTTTTTTCTCCCTTTTTAAAAATGAAACTATCTTAAAAATAAAACCACCTTAAATGACAAAGGGCTCTGTTAAAATAAGAATATGAAAACAGAAATTAGTGGCCAATTCTTAATTAGCTTATCTTCATAAATTTGGTTAAATATTCAGGTCTTTTCTTAAAGTTCTGTAGAATACAACTCCAAAAGAGTGTGAGATAGAGATAGTCAATATCAACATATCTTAAGGAATTCACTCCCAATATTGATAGCCTTCCCAAGACTTCCCTTCAAGGACTGGCACTTGAGTTTAAATTGGCATAAGGAAAATTAATGACTTGGGTCAGTCATCAACACTGTGCTCTGCAATCATGCACACCTCCTGCACAACAATTAATCTTTGTCATTATAGAATGCAATTATAATAAAGTCTTTCTCTACTGGATCTCAACCACCACATCCCAAGTAAAACGATCTTTGCCAGTCCATTCTGACTTCTTTCAGAAAAGTTTGATCCTAAGTGGTGCCAATGGAGTAATTCTTGTGATCTCATAGAGCCAGGGCCTTGGTAATGCCTTGTCAACTTCAGTTCGAGTAACTGGATGAGCGAGGGAGTTCTGCTTTGGATACTTGGCAATGTACCCATAAACAGAAGACTAATCTTTCAATAATACTTGCTTAAGAAAACAAGAGGTGACTGGAACTCTGTTGTGAAGAAATTGCCCATGCATGGCAGTCCAGGAAGTGCTTTTTTTTTCTTCTAGGAATATAGGGAGAACCCCATTGCCTCTACCCAATGAAAGTAATTGAGTGAGTGATTTCACTTGTTTCTTCTTCAGACTGAGTGAGGTCGTTGCCATCTGTGGAGTGTGCTAAATACCATAGGGAAAGTACACTGTTTTCTCATGTCGTTTATGTAATGACTGTTGTCACTTGCCACCTTTGAGCAAAATCAATATGGAGCAGAATCTGGGCCAGATTTTCCATTGCAGAAGTGAAGGAGGGAACCGGGGCACTTGTTCAGTTCTGCTGAACACATTTTATAAAGGTAACTCTTCCCTTCAATTATTCAGTGCTTCAGGGTGCATTTCCAATTGTAGTGGTCGAACTTCATTTCGGCCATTGAAGTCTGGCCACCAAGCCTCCTGGGGGTGTCAAAGAGCACATAACCAACCATAAGTGAGTAAGGAGTTTTCAAAGAAACATTTCTCTTCAAATAAGTTGAGAATAAGACTGATTAGGCTGTTCAGCCTGATTATAATAGCTGGAAGTATAGGACAGGGGCCAGAATGTACTGAGGGGTACAGCTGAAAGAGAAGCTCTGATCTCCTCAATGAAAGCACAGGCTTCCTCTGCAAGCCTGAGTCTGTATCTGGAAATATTTGGGGGAAAATATTGGATCAGCATTTCTCAAACTGGTAGGAGAAACACAAGGAAAGGTCTGAGGCCTATTCCATGACTTATAAACACCACTTAAAAATAGGCCACAATGGAATTAAAGATGAGAATAAAAGAGAATGCATTAGAAAGGTTTTGTGAAATTTCATTTGTTATCATAAGGTCATAAAGTGAAAATAGAGTCATAAGATAAAAATGCCTTTAGTGTGGGCTGCACTCTGAAGAGTTGAACATGTGTACACATTGCTTTCAGCAACCAACTGGGAGAACGTAAATACTGGATGAAACTGATTCAACTATAGGAGTATTTTGCTTACATTTTTATTAGTTTTTATATGTGTGTGGTGTTTTGTCTCATGTGTGTATGTGTACCACATTAGGGTACTCTCTGCAGAGGCCAGAAGAGGGCATTAGATTCACTGCAACTGGAGTTACAGACATTTGTGAGCTACTGTGTGTGTGCTAGGAATTGAATCCAGATCCTCTGGAAGATCAGCCAGTGTTCTTAACCATGAAGTCATCTCTCCAGCCCTGAACTATGTGACTCAAAGAAGTAAGGAAAACACAGTCAGGATGATAAAAGGTCATGTTGTCCCATACCTACAAAGAAACCAGTTCTCTCCATAACTAATTGTCTCCTGGAACTGGAAAATACAAGTTTGGGGGTGCTTCCTTCCTAGAGTTATAGACCTTTCACCAAAGGAAAATATAAGGGCTTGCCCTAAGAAAGCCTAAATGCCTTTTGTTTTGTTTTAACCTTTGAGTGCGTATCATCTCTGGCTCCCTTTCTTGCCACAAACACACACCAAATTAGCTCTTTGGGGAAATAGTAAGTACATGAATGATTCTACTTTCTCAAGCCATCACAATCCATGGAATGTAGTAAGTGCTCTGAGATGCTTAAGAGATATATTACAATGACATGGCTCTCTGGAATGAGAAGGAGGAGAAGAAACATAAGCAAAGGACTGAGTTCTAGACAGTCTAGGCTGAAAGATCAGGAGACGTCTCTGGAAATTCAGGGAAGACACGACACAGACAGAAAAAAATTCTTCTGTTTGAAGTTCCTCTCCTCTGTGATCTCAAGAGAAACATCAAGTAGGTATGAGCTTCAGGGAGTCTCCCACTACAGTGTCTGTCTCTTAAGCATATTTTATACTGTTGGGAATTTTATCTCTCTTAAACAACTATTAACACAATACACTTCTGCCCACAGAGTTCAGAAAAGTCTTACCAAGAAAAACTAGAGAGAGAAAAATAAGGATCAAAGGGGACTCTATATACTGGGGAAGATTGAAAGACCCAAGAGTCAAGGTAGCAGCAAAGAAGGCTGTGCCATTGCCCAAAAGAAAAGCTTTTCTTGGTTTTGTAGGCTAATTATCAATCCCTGCCCCTTTAAGACATTTAAAAAAAAAATGTTCCATAGAGGGAGTGGTGTCTAGTCATTAGGAAAAGGACATAGAGCCAGATTTTTGACTTTTTATTCTTGGCTGTGCCACATGATCTCATTGTAGTTCTGGCAAACCTCCCCTCTCAACATCTTGAGCTCTCTCTGGACACATCTGTAAAGTGTATAGAACTACTAGAGTAGACAAAGGCTGGATGACATCAAACTACAAGCAGGAACCATGATTCCAGTGGAGAATGGTAAAGGCACCAATAAACCTCATACGCTGATGAAGAGCCCAGGGTACCTCCCATTGAGAAGTGTTTGAAAACCACAAAACTGTATCAAGGGCCAAGAAGTACATGCTGTCTCACAAAATAGGATAGCACTGTATAAATTGTCCAGGAGAGAACTAGGCATGGTATAAAACCAGGCTTTAAAACGACTTGAAAGTAGGACCGGGAAGATAGTTCCATGGGCAAAGTGCTTACTGAGTAAGAATGAGGACCTGGATTTGGCTCCCTGGCACCTTTATAAAAGCCAGAAGCAACAGAAAGCATCTGTAACTTCAGCCCTGAGAGGCAGAGGCAGGCACATCCCATCCTAGGGCTTCCCAGTAGGCCAGCCAGTCTGGCAGAAATGGTGAGATCCAGGTTCAGTGAGACACTTGGTCTCAAAAACTAAGCTGGGGAGCAATAGATTAAGACAATAGGCATCATCAACCTCTAGCCTCCACGTGCACACATATGGGTATGTATAACCTCATATGCATGCACATCACACACACACACACACACACACACACACACACACACACTAAAAAAATCACTTGCATAACTTGTATAGAACACATGAAGTTACCAACAATCGAGACTCTTAGATGTCCACTGGTAGCTACCATGTCTCTTCTGTCTTGGAGCCACTGGGGAAATTTTAAGCTTCAGAGCTGGGGAAACCCCTGAAGATCATAAAGTCTTACTGGTCTTCCAAAATAGAAGTCTTTTGTAGCAAGCCCTATGATGGTAGTCACTTCCATGTCACCAGTTATACCATTTCATGGGGCAACCCTTCATTGCTACAGTCAAGCAATGGGAAAGCGGCTCTTTGTACTATATCCTACCAACCTTTCTCTTTTTTGCAATCCAACTGAGTTGTAAAGTGCAGAAGGTTAATCTACAAAACTAAGATAGCCACCTGTTACTGGGACTGAAGGATTTCCTAGGATATAAGACTTTTCCTTGCTAAAACCAGAAGAGTCTCAGCAAACCAGAATGTTGGTCATCTTAAGCATACAGACCCCTTTAACAGAAGGTACAAAACATTAAGTACTCTTCCAGCAAATGAATACACTTTGGGGCCAGAAGTCTTTTGGAAGCATTGCCTCTCAGACCAAAGAACTGTAGGAAACTGGGTCTCTCTGAACTGCAATTGGCTCTTCCTGGACTCTCTGTGTGATTATTTTATTTGACTTGCATGGTATATGACTGCTTCTGTAGTCCAGAGGAAATCCAGAAAAGCATTTCCTAGGTAAATGAGAAAATTGCATAGGAGCATTACACCTGGTAGAGGACACCCACCAGGTTTCTTCCACAGGAAGTATGTGGCCCAATTTACCACAAAATCAACCAGACCCTCTAGAGAAGTCAGAGAGGAAGAAATGGGTAAGAGGTCTGTGGCTAGTGTCGGAATGCTACTATCAAGCCAGCAAATACAGGTGAGCAATTTCATACTCAGAAATCTTCCCAAAAGAAAATGTTTATTAACGCATTCAGGGATGGAATCTTAACCCTTTTAGATTTGTTCAGTGTAATGTATTCTATAAGATTCAAGAAGCCTTGGGAGTGGGGGTGGGGGATCCTGAGATTTACAGAGGGATGTCAGCGGACCCCAGCATAGGGAGCTTTGAGGGATGGAATTGTGAGAATAGGTGGATCTAAGGACACAGAGCAACAATGAAAAGAACATTAGCCAAGAGGAAGTTCATCGGTGAGACCGTCAGCTCTTCAAGAGCAGAAGCCATAAAACCATCTCTATGAGCCAGTTAGTGATTTGTTAAACAGTTATAGAGTCAGGGTCCCTAGAATGAAAGTACCAGCTTTCCCCTTGAGCAGGAGGAAAGGCTGTTCTAATGAAGGAAGAAGATAAGAAGAGAAGACACATGCACATGCAGATTACTACAGCAAGATGCCCTGCTGGCCTCGCTGGCTTGCAGGCATTTCTGTATGAATAAAGCATTTCCCCCAGGTTATCAGGGTGCAGCTACTCCTTTCACTCATTTTTCTCCAGGGCAAAAACAAAAAAAGCCATTCAATATGCTTTTTTTTTTTATCCCAAATTTTATTCGCAAATACAAACTGGCCGTGTAGCTGTGACTGGCTTGTGTGGACTCCACTTGGAATAATGATGGAAGTTCAAAAGGTTAATCAAGTTATTAACATTTTAAAAGAAGGGAAATTTTCTTTCCCAGATGGCTTAACAGGTGACTCCTATAAATTACACAGTACATTACAACGGGCATCCGCTAGCACAGTTATAGTAAAGAGTCTGTCAACATTTCCATTATACAGCTCTCTTTTCAAAGTTTATAACTCAGCCATAAAACTCTGCTCCAAGATGGGTCTTGGCTTTCTAGCTGAATTTTCAACTTAGCGGCAAAGGATTTTATTCCCCACCTCCTTCTTTCTCCTTTTCTTCTCCTCTTCCTCATCTTTAAAAAGCATCTTTAAAACATCTTTAAAACTACTGCGCTATGTCCTGTAGAGGTGGCTCTGGGGCTAAGAGCACTTGCTGATCTTGCAGAGAACCATCTTGCAGGTTCCATTGCCAGCACATACAGGAAATATAATGAGCACTTATAACTACAGTTCCAGGGGCTCTAATGCCTTCCTCTGGCCTCTGCGGGCATCAGGCACACACATGATGCATATACAGATAGACAGCAGACAAACATTCATAAAAGGTACAAATAAACCTTGAAATACTGTCCTAAGGTTCAAACAGACTTTCTCATGGGAAATTTTCAGCTCTTTTATATTCAAGCACCATTTTTTGTTGTTGTTGTTGTTGTTTTTTTGTTTTTCGAGACAGGGTTTCTCTGTGTAGCTCCGGCTGTCCCGGAACTCACTCTGTAGACCAGGCTGGCCTCGAACTCAGAAATCCGCCTGCCTCTGCCTCCCAAGTGCTGGGATTACAGGCATGCGCCACCACTGCCCGGCCAAGCACCATTATTTTTATGCTCAAGTATTTTCTTTCTTTTTAAAGAAACTACGTAAGATCAAGGTATTCTCATCATAGTTTTTCAAATCATAATGAAGATAGAGGCTTTCCAAGAAGAGATGTAACCAAAAAAATTATTTCACGTTTTTCATGAATTCTAAAAGTACTTATTATTATTATCCCAATAAACACAACAGAACAATATCATAATTCCCCTTAGTTCATCAGTTTGTGCACAGAGGCTCGAGAACACAGCAACAGCACAGGAACTTCCAGAAAGAGTCTCCACCCACCAGAGGGAAGAGAGAGAGAGAGAGAGAGAGAGAGAGAGAGAGAGAGAGAGAGAGAGAGAGAGAGAGAGAGAGAGAGAGAGAGAGAGAGACCAACACCCAAAATACAAAGTGGCAAGAAAGGTAACAAACGAGTGAAGGCCTGCAGCTCCAAGCCTGCTTGATCACAGCCTGGGGAGTTTTTATGACCTCTTCAAGGCTGGGATACAGACTAAACAAAGTTCCCTTGACTTTGACCATGACATTCCCGGGGGCCAGGCCAGAGGGTGGGGAAGACCAACGCAAGCAGCCAACTGCTCACCCCAGAGCCTGCCTGCTACCTCACTGCGGCTGACCTCGGAGCCGGATGCCCCCATTGTTCTCATCCCAGACAGAAAGCTAAGCCACATGGGGAGTTTGGATGCCAATACAGAGGAGGCAGCATTCCAGGAATGAGATCCGAAAAATTCTCACAGGGACAAGCAAAGACAGAGGAGTTCTCGGTGGCCCTTGGCCTACCACCACCCAGCCCCATCCTCACCCCTGACAACCGGGACAAAGGGTTCCTCTGAAAAGCTTCAATGCCCCCCCCCCGAAGACAGGTGTCACATCCCTATCCTGTCTCCTTTTCCCTCCATGGGGGGAATGGGGTGGGAGGAGGCAGAAACCCAGAAGTCTTCACCTACCTCAAGGCCGAAGACTGAGGCTCTTTTGATTGCTCATTGGCAGCATTTTGGCTTGAGAAATATCCCAGGGGACAGTGCTAAGATGTATCTACCAAACAGCTCTGGCACATCTGGGCAAGAACCTTATTCACAGCCCATTCCCCAGCTGATTGGCTTCTCTCAAGCTTTTCCTAGCTTTATGTTCATTAGCAAAGGGATTTGCCTTGGAGGGAAACTTGTGTCCCTTTCCAAATCATCTTTTCCTCCTCTGAGCCCTGGAGTCCTGTCATAATATTTGAATTTGTGATATACATCACCATCATTTCCATAGCAATAGAAACAGCAGCAGCAGTCATGGAAACAGGATTTGTGTTTCAATGAGAGAAAAGAACTGGGAAGAACTCTGAAAGAACATCTGGTCCTGCCCCTGCCTCAGACAGGTACACAGCGAAGCAGACTGTGAACTTTCAACCAATATGGCCACACATCCACTGTGCTTCAGCTTCTGAAGCTGGATACAAGACTGTCTCAGGCTTTCACAAGCCAGCCAAGATCTTCAGGTGGTAGGGGTGTGTCTTTTCCACCCCTCTCTCTGTAGCATCTTACCCAAGGTCTACAAATAGTAGACAATCACATGAGTGCACTGAATGATAGGAGTGAATATTGAACTTGCAGTTACCTTAATGACCTTGATTTGTCTAAGTAAAATATCTCCTGCTATAATTTAAATATATTAAATTTTGATTTTTATATTAAAAAAGTAAAGTTTTCAAGTACACTCATGAAATATTTTTTTATTCTGACACCTAAGACAAGCTATTGATTGCATGCCCAACTCTTTAAACATTCCCAAATGCTAACAAGTTCCTTATCTTAATAATTTCCTTTTTGCTACAACATCTGTGGTAGACTATTTCTTTATATGTTAAATTCTGTGTGTGATTTAAAACCTGAGGATTCTGAGGCTCACTATTCTAGTACTGCTATTACTAACTAGGGGAAATCTTGCTATTTAACTTCTTTTCCTTTTGCTGTGATAAAATGCTCCAATAAAAGCAACTTAAGGGAGAAAGGTTCTGTTCTGGACCACAACTCAGGGACTATTTCACCATGGTTGGGTAGTCAAGGTGACAAAAGCCTGAAGCAGGTGGTCACATCACATCCACAGGTCGGAACAGAGGGCAACGAATGCATCTGACTGCTCAGTTCCCTTTCTCAGCACATAATGTATATTCTGGAATCCTAGCCAGAAATGGCTCCACCCACAGTGTTCATGTCTCAACCCATGGGCACACTCATCTTCCAGGTGCCTTTAGAGTCAAGCCAAATTGAAAATTAATAGTAGCCACTGTACTTACCAAGGCAAATAGCTAATCTAAGCCTTAATTTTTCCATCTATAATATATATTATATATATTTATACACACACATATCATAAAGGTTGTGGTATAGATAAGATACTGTGTTAAAGCCTGTGAAATAATTACATAAGCAACAAGTAGAATTATGTTTTATAATTTTTAAGGGTAGGATGTACATAGTGTTTAATATTGAATATTGTTAATCAACCTGACCAAATGTATTCACCAACACAAACAAATAGTGTCCAATCACAGCTTTGTTGCTTAATGAAGAACAAAGACCAAAAAGTGTTTAAATTGGAAAGTTGTAAGGGAAGAATTTAGTTAGGAACTTTTGCAATAGTAGAGCAGGAAAGGGCTCTATTATAAAACTGAGCTCAAATCCAAAGAGAGGCATCCTAGTAAGTTGATTGCCAAGAAGCCAAGGAACAGATTAGAGTTAGGACTGGGGTACAAATGGAAAATTAAGATATCAAGGACAGGGGAAAGCTGTTTGTTTGGTTTTGTTTGTTCATTCATTTGTTTGTTAAATTGGCTATTTTCAAAAGGCAAGATGATATAATCAATATCCAAGACGGGGTATGGATATTTAACAGGAGATTAAGGTATCTTTTATATTGTATATTTTACTTATTTACATTTCAAATGTTATCCCCTTTCCAGATTTCCCCATCAAAAACTCCCTATCCCATCCCCCTTCTTTCTGCTTCTATGTCCCACCTACCCACCCACTCCTGCCTCCCTGCCTTTGAATTCCCCTACCCTGGAACATCAAGCCTCCATGGTACCAGGGACCTCTTCTCCCCATTGATGCCCAACAAGGTCATCTCTGCTGCATATACGACTGGAGCCATGGTTCCCTCCATGTGTACAGCCTGGTTGATGGTTTAGACCCTGGGAGCTCTGGTTAGTTGATATTGTTCCTCCTATGGTGTTGCAAACCCCTTCAGTTCTTTCAGTTCTTTTTTAACTCCTCCACTGGGGACCCCGTGATCAGTTCAATGGTTGGCTTCAAGCATCCACCTCTGTATGTGTCAGGCTCAGACAGAGCCTCTCAGGAGACAGGTATATCAGGCTCCTGTCAGCATGCACTTCTTAGCATCCACACAAGTGTGGAGGAGAGACTGAAGGAAGGCCATCCAGAGACTGCCCCACCTGGGACCCCATCACCATCTACAGTCACCAAACGCAGACACTATTGTGGATATCAAGATATCTTGATTGAGATACTAAGGTTGAGAGAGTCTCAACAAGCCTAGTGGGACTCTTGCTAACACTGGAGTATGAAAGCTCAGCAAGAATAAAAGTCAAAGTGAAGGGTCATTGAGAAGAAGACCCAGAGAACGTCTATACAGTACAACCAAGATACATTTGAAACTCAACGTTCCAATTTTTTTGTAAATAAAAGATGTATTACGTCAGTTCTAGTTAAAAGACTGAGAAATTTTCCTGAGTTTCTTTTTTTTTTTTTCCTTTTCTGGTTCTTTATATTTTGTTGTTATTCCTCCTAACCCCAGCAACTCCAGTAAGAATGACAGTTGACGTAATATAAAATGAAATTTGCCCTGAATGAATCCAGTATGTCATTGAAAAATTCCTAGAGTCTTCATAATTTGAATGCAGCTTTCAGGTTCCCCAATTTGACCAGGGTCCAAATATATTTTCAATATATATTGGAGAGTCTTGACTTGGTCTTTCAACAGAACAATAGATGTATGTGTGTCCACATTTCTACTTGCGTCATATCTGTACGCACTAGCAATTTCAAACCTTCAGTCCTAGGATAATTATTTTTAACTGTCAATCTAACACCTTGTAGAATATCACGGGAAGAACCTTAGTAAATTATTGTTAGACCTATGGGTTTGTCTCAGGGGAGAATGGAGGCTGCATTGCTTACATTTATTAATATGGGATGTTGCAGCCTAAAAGTGGGTGGCACTCTTCTAATGGTTTAAATTCTGGACTATATAAAAGAAGAGAAAGTGAATTGTACACAGCCTGGTGTGTTCATGTTCTCGTTCTTTACTGGTGCATTAATGCTCTCTGTTCTTGACTGTGGGTGTGTCTGGCTACTTCAGATTGCTGCCTCTTTGGCTTCTCTGCAAGGATAGACTGCAACCTGGACTTGTGAGCCAAATAAACTCTTTCATTCTAAGTTGTTTTGGTCAAAATATTTTATGACAACAATGGAAAATGAAACTGAACAACTCCTGAGTGCCTTTCACCAATCTTTCTGTTTCTCTCTGCCACTTCCATCAGAAGAGCATTTATTTGTCTTCTCTACTTGATGTTACCCAAAAGGCACAGAGACAATGTCATGTGTCTTCCTTTCCTCTTGTGTATGAGTTAGTTTATGAGGAATCTGTTTTTTTCTTTTTAGAATTCCTTGTATGTGTGTTTGTGTGTGTATGATCATCTTTGTATCACCTCTAATACATACTAAAATTTAGCTTTTCTAGAATTTTCTTCCACAGCTAAACAAACCCAGCCACACTTTCACTTCACATTTTTTTCCTCATGTTCCTAAATATAGGTATTTTTTCATTGTTTTTTTAAAAACCCAAACACAGTAGCAATTGCTCAACAAGAGTTTTGTTAAATGAATTAATGAATGACTCCATAAGGAAATAAGTTACTTAAAAAACAATAGAAATGTAAATAGGAAAGCCAACTGTGTGTCAATCTGTATTACTTACATATCATCAAGGCACACTGCCTGCCATGTACTTTTCTAGTGATTTGGGTCTGATCAAGCACTTTGTGCATCAATTCCCAAGAAGTCAAACAATGACTGTATCCTAGAAAACTAAAATGAAATAAACCCAAGCTGTGAAAATTTTCAGTATGTGTCATCTTTCAAAATCTTTCAAATTAATATTTCAATCCCCTTGGCATTTCTAATGTTGGGAATAAAGTCTAAAACAGCCAGAACAAATACGGCATTTGTAAATACAGCCTTGATAAGTAGAACATTGTGTGTGGTAGGTCGGAAAGAAGGCCAAATACATGATCCCTGAAATTGCAATGTCTGCCCCACACCTGTGAAAGAAGTTGTAATTCAAATGATGGCGTTTTCTAACTGAGACTGTTGTCTGATGTGAACAACAGTTTCTACCCAAATAAAAATATTTTTAAACCTCCTGAATGTGAGTCTAATATGGAAATGGATTTGAAATAAACATTAAACATTTTGTCATCTGTTGCCCTGCTGAGTCACTTAAGAATAACCTTCCCATCTTCATATTTTCAGACTAATTGGTCCATGGCTGCCAGACATGAAGAAGAAAGAAAATGTGAGAGTCAATAATTCCACTAAGCTGTAAAAGATGCACTACAGACACATCGCTATGTGGAGATGAAGTCGGGGATTAACACTGGAGTCAAACCAGGGTAAACATTCCTAGGTTGTCAGAACATTTTATCCAACAATTAATCATAATCAGCACATTCCAATAACGCTGATTAATTTAATGCTTAATTTTTTTTACATCTCAAAACTTCTATCAAAAGATATTTACATATCTAACCTTTAGAAAATATTATTTTCTAATGTGTTTCAGACATGCAAGAGAGAATTTGGAACAAAAGAAGAAAAAGATAAATTGGGGTGGGGTGCCCAGAGAGGGAAAAGTGTGGAGGAGAGAGGAGGAATTGGAAAAGAGACAATGGCGTGGGTTCGACCCACACACATTACATGTGTATCCAAACACTAATTTTTTTTTAAGGAGAGCAAAAAAATAAAAAGAAAGGATGGGAGGATTTTTGCAGCTAGTAGCCTAGAAAGGTACTAGCTAGAAAGGTACTGAAGGATTTCCCAGGGAATAGCCTGCCTGGGTGCCTTCCCCACCAGGGAGCTGGGCAGCACTACAGCTGCCTGGGCAGGCAGGGGAGCATCTGAACTGCAGGAGGTCCCTTAGATAGACAGAGATCCAGGGACCAAGGTCCGCACCATCTTGGATCCCGCAGTTCAACCAGGGAAGCTTCCTATCTACAGAGAGCCCTGTGGTTAGACAGGGCTCTGTGGTCTGACACTCTCTTGGGGAGAGAAACTCAACCAGACGGGCGGACTGAGAGAGCCACAGCCTAGGCTTCAGCAGTCTAGCCAGGGAAGCTCAGGTCCTGCAGGAATTCCCACGGTTAGACAGAGCCCTGAGACCTGCCACCATCTTGGAGCTGGTAGACTAAGGAGGCAAACCAGGAGGAGACCACAGGAGGCCAGATAAGCACCCAGAGGCAAGCCAGGAGGAGACTTGAGTCCAGCCCAGCAGAGTTGAGTAGGTAATTCGGAGCCCAGTGGTGGAAACCTTCCAGTTTCCACCTCAGGAGCACAGATGCCCTCTGAGACAGCAGCACCAAATTCCAGGATCTCAGGAGCATTAAACACCAACCAGTAATAACAAGACCAAATAACTCCAGGAATAAGCAATGGCAAAAGGCAAACATAGGAACGTTACTAGCAGAAATCAAGGCAATATAGCAGTATCCGAACCCAGTTCCCCGACTTCAGTAAGTCCCAGATACCCCAAAACACCAGAAAAGCAAGATTCAGATCTAAAATCACTGGTCAGGATGCTGTTAGAGGAACACTTAGAAAAATCTCTTAAAGAAATACAGGAAAAAAATGGATCAAAAGTTAGAAGCCCTTACAAGGCAAACACAAAAATCACTCAAAGAAATTTAGGAGAATATGGATCAAAAAATAGAAGCCAATAAAAAGGAAATACAAAAATCACTTAAAGAAATACAGGAGAATATGGGTAGACAAGTAGTAGTCATAAAAGAGGAAACACAAAAATCTCTTAAAGAATTACATGAAAACACAAACAAGCAAGTGAAAGATCTGAGCAAAACCATCCATGATCTAAAAACAGATGTAAAAACAACTAAGAAATCACAAAGGGAGACAACTTTGGATATAGAAAACCTTGGGAAGAAATCAGGGGCCATAGATGCAAATATCAAAAATAGAATACAAGAAATAGAAGAAAGAATCTCTGATGCCGAAGATACCATAGGAAGCATGGACTCAACAAAGAAAATGCAAAATGCAAAAAGATTGTAGCCCAAAACATCCAGGAAATCCAGGACACAATGAGAAGACCAAACCTAAGGGTTATAGGTATAGATGAGAGAGAAGATTTACAACTTAAAGGGCCAGCAAATATCTTCTACAAAATTATGGAAGAAAACTTCCCCAACCTAAAGAGAAAAATGCCCATGAATATACAAGAAGCCTACAGAACTCCAAACAGACTGGACCAGAACAGAAATACCTCCCGTCACATAATAATCAAAACCCCAAATGTACTAAACAAAGAAAGAATATTAAAGGCAGTAAGAGAAAAAGGCCAACTAACATATAAAGGAAGACCTGTCAGAATTACACCAGACTTCTCACCAGAGACCAGGAAAGCTAGAAGATCCTGGGCAGATATCATGCAGACTCTAAGAGAACACAAATGTCAGCCAAAACTACTATACCCAGCAAAACTCTCAATCACCATAGATGGAGAAACCAAGGTATTCCATGACAAAACCAAATTTGCACGATATCTTCCCACAAACCCAGCCCTACAAAGGATAATAGGGGAAAAACACCAACACAAAGAGAGAAACTACACCAGAGAAGAAGCAAGATAGAAACCTCCTCTCATCAAACCCAAAAGAAGATAACGACTCAAAGATAAAAATAATTTTAAAAATGTCAGGAAGTATTAATTACTATTCCTTAATATCTCTTAACATCAATGGACTCAGTTCCCCAATAAAAAGACATAGACTAACAGACTGGATATGGAAACAGGACCCGACAATTTGCTGCATACAGGAAACACATCTCAGTGTCAAAGACAAACACTACCTTAGAGTAAAAGGCTGGAAGACAATTTTACAAGCAAATGGTCTCAGGAAACAAGCCGGAGGAGCCACTCTAATATCAGATAAAATTGACTTTCAACCTAAAGTCATCAAGAGAGACATGGAAGGTCACTTCTTGCTGGTCAAAGGGAAAATCCACCGAAAAGAACTCTCAATACTGAACATCTATGCTCCAAATGCAAGGGCATCCTCATCTGTGAAAGAAACTTTACTAAAGTTCAAAGCACACATTATACCTAACACAATAATTGTGGGTGACTTCAACACTCCACTCTCCTCAGTGGACCGATCAGGAAAACAGAAACTAAACAGGGACACAGTGAAACCAATTGGATTTAACAGATATGTAGAACATTTCATCCTAAAGCAAAAGAACATACCTTTTTCTCAGCACTGCATGGTACCTTCTCCAAAATCGATCATATAGTTGGTCACAAGACAGATGTCAACAAATACAAAATCAAACTAATCCCATGCCTCATATCAGATCACTATGGAGTAAAAGTGGTCTTCAATAGCAAGAAGAACAACAGAAAGCCCACATACACATGGAAACTGAACAATACTCTACTCAATGACACCACAGTCAAGGAAGAAATAAAGAAAGAAATCAAAGACCTTTTAGAATTCAATGAAAATGAAGGTAAAACCTATCCAAATCTATGGGACACAATGAAAGCAGTGCTAAGAGGAAAACTCATAGCCCTGAGTGCCTCTAAAAAGAAACTGGAGCGAGCATACACTAGCAGCTTAACAGCACACCTGAAAGCCCTGGAACAAAAAAAAGCTAATTCATCCAGGAGGAATAGAAGACAGGAAATCATCAAACTCGGGGCTGAAATCAATCAAGTAGAAATAAAGAGAACCATACAAAGAATCAACAAAACCAGGAGCTGGTTCTTTGAGAAAAAACAAGATAGATAAACCCTTAGCCAGACTAACCAAAGGGCACAGAGACAGTATCCAAATTAACAAAATTAGAAATGAAAGGGGGGATATAACAACAGAAACTGAGGAAATTCAAAAGATCATCAGATCCTCCTACAAAAGTCTATACTCAACACAACTGGAAAATCTGGAGGAAATGGATAATTTCCTAGACAGATACCAAATACCAAAATTAAATCAGGATCAATTAGATCAGCTAAACAGTCCCATAACCCCCAAAGAAATAGAAGTGGTTATAAAAGGCTCCCAGCCAAAAAAAGTACGGGACCAGATGGTTTTAGGGCAGAATTCTACCAGACCTTCAAAGAAGACCTAACACCAATACTCTTCAAACTATTCCACAAAATAGAAACAGAAGGAACACTGCCCAACTCATTCTACAAAGCCACAATTACGCTGATATCAAAACCACACAAAGATCCAACAAAGAAAGAGAACTACAGGCCAATTTCCCTTATGAATATCGATGCAAAAATACTAAATAAAATTCTTGCCAAGAGCACATCAAAACGATCATTCACCATGATCAAGTAGGCTTCATCCCAGGGATGCAGGGATGGTTCAATATATGGAAATCCATTAATGTAATCCACTACATAAACAAACTAAAAGAAAAAAACCACATGGTCATCTCATTAGATGCTGAAAAAGCATTTGACAAAATTCAGCATCCTTTCATGCTAAAGGTCCAATATATATAAAGAACTCAAGAAGTTAGACTCCAGAGAACCAAATAACCCTATTTAAAAAATGGGGTACAGAGTTAAACAAAGAATTTTCACCAGAAGAAATTCAGATGGCTGAGAAACACCTTAAGAGATGTTCAACATCATTAGTCATCAGGGAAATGCAAATCAAAACCCTGAGATTCCACCTCACACCAGTCAGAATGGCTAAGATTAAAAACTCAAGAGACAACAGGTGTTGGTGAGGATGTGGAGAAAGAGGAACACTCCTCCACTGTTAGTGGGATTGCAAGATGGTACAACCTCTCTGGAAATCAGTCTGGCGGTTCCTTAGAAAATTGGGCATGACACTTCCAGAGGACCCTGGCATACCACTCCTGGGCATATACCCAGAGGATTCCCCTGCATGCAATAAAGACACATGCTCCACTATGTTCATAGCAGCCTTGTTTATAATAGCCAGAAATTGGAAGGAGCCCAAATATCCCTCAAAGGAGGAATGGATACAGAAAATGTGGTATATTTATACAATGGAATACTACTCAGCAATTAAAAATAATGAATTCATGCAATTTGTAGGCAAATGCTTGGATCTGGAAAATATCATCCTAAGTGAATTGACCCAATCACAAAAAAATACACATGAATTGCAATCACTGATAAGTGGATATTAGTGAGCCCAGAAGCTCTGAATGCTCAAGGCACTATTAGCAAATCAAAAGATTCCCAAGAAAAAGGAAGGAGAGGACCCTGGTCCTGAAAAGACTGGATCCAGTTTTGTAGGAGAGTACCAGAACAGAGAAATGGTGGGGGGTGATTCGGGAATGAGCGGGGGAAAGAGGACTTATGGGACATATGGTGAGGGGGGATCTGGGAAAGGGGAAAACCTTTAGAATGTAAACAAAGAATATAGAAAATTTTTTTTAAAAATTTAAAAAAAGAAAGAAAGGGTGAGAGATGAGAACAGCAGGTCAACAGCACCTCAGCAAGGATGGAGAGGAGGAAACTGAAAGGAAGCAGCGCAGGATGCCCACACTGCTTCTCCCAGTTGAGCCTATCCTTCCTTCTGTGAACAGATCAAGCAATAGGCAACCCCTATTCTTGTCTCTGTGGGACTCTAAGAGGCTGATCCCTCCTGCCCACGTACACCTTGACTACTTTTAGGCTCTTGGTCATTGTCTACTGAATTTAAGGCATATTGTGTCCTGAGGCCCTAATCTCAATTACAGGATCACCAAGTGACTTTATAGCTTTAATGTCATTATGGGTCAACTGCACATCAGCGCTGGTGTACTGAGGGTGATGTAAATGATGAATAGATGCAGTCACAGGGAAGAAAGGTACAGCAAAGGCTCTGAAGGGGACTGAGGAAATGCCTTCAGCCAATAGGAAATTTAACTATTTTAATTTAAACCTGAGGAATTTAAAAATCCTAAAATTAATTTTTAAAATTATGGAAAGTCAAAGGACATACGATGACCAAACTTATTTGAAAACAATAAAGTTGAGGGAGAAATGGCTGTGCACATCTGCAATTCCAGAATTTGCTGAGAGGCAGAGACAAGAGTGGGAGACTCAGCCAAATTTAAGACTCACTCAAAAGTTACGGAAGCCTGAACAATGTGGTATGGGTGAAAATACGGAACATAGATCAATGAAAGAAAACAGACTCCAGACATTTGGCTAAACCTGTGGCAACAGGACCAAGGTGTTTCATCAGATAAACAACTTCATCAGCAAATAAAGCAAAAATTGAAGAAAAAATACAAAACACACTTTAGCTCATACTTTTCTCAATACTCAAAAAGTAACCCAAAAAGAACCATAAGTGTAAAATATAGAATTTAAAATTCAGTATGCTACACTGATTATTAAAATTTGCTTTTTTGATGGGCGTTCAAATGAATACAATTCACTAAGTGTTTATCATGAAAACAAGTTGCTCAGACATGAGGCCTCAGTTAATATTACTGTCATTATTTGGTTTAACTAGCAATTACCATACCCAAGGCTTAGAACCATTCCCTAAATATTATTAGACTAAATGTCTATAAAGGATTCCTTAGCTAGACCAGGGAAGCAAACCTGGGAATTTTGCAAGAACTTTCCATAAAGTTTGATCAGATGAATACAAGTATTTAGAAAAATAACTTCAAGCTTGGTTTGAGCTGGTCTGTGATGACAAAACTGTCTATTAGCGAATGATATCCCAAGTATGAGACCATTACAGGACAATAATTAGATTTAGAACAAGTGAGACTTACAGATGACATTGAAAGCCATCTAGACACTATTAATTCTTTGATTACTCAAAAGGAATCTGCAAAAAAAACACTAAAAGCAATCTAACAGTGTTTTACTAATGTTTGGAAGAAAGTCATATGTGTAGGCTTTCTGAACACCAGCTCTCTGCAACCTCAGACTCCAAGGCCCTGATCCCAGATGCTACTCCATCTGGGTCTGATTGATGGTCCCCTCACTTCTCATCTCCATATCTGAAAGAAGCAGCCCACTGATTCCAATCAGTGACTGTGTGCCCATGGATTCCCCCAACATTTTGAGAGTGCTTTCTGGTTGATTTCTGAATGGCCTATGTAAAACCCCTCAGGTGCCTGCAGGGAGAGGGATCTGCCATTGGTTTAATCTCTCACTGTCACCATATCAAAATTCTTAAACAGTTTAAACAAGGGCTCCACATTTTCTTTCACACTGGACCCCACAAATTGTCTAACAGGCCTTAACTCTGTGAATAATGGGACTGATGTGAGGATTCTGGGTTTCTCTTCGCAGGTAGTCAGTTGTGTGTTGACTAAAATGAACCATCTATCTCAAAATACCTAAGAAATTAGAAACTGTCATCAGGAAAAGGGGTGCAGTTCTGTAATTCTAGGACCAGGTGGCTGAGGAAGGGGGACTGGAGTTTGTAGTCACCCTGGGTGCAGAGTGATTTGAGGTCTATCTGTATTGTATCTGATACCTCGCATCATAAAATTTTTTTCCAAGAAAACAGACAAAACCATTAATGAACAACTTACCATACACTAGAGACAGAAAACTGGAAGGACACATTTCCAGGAACTTCTAGAAAGCAGTAATACTACAGAGACAACTTTTGAAGTTCTGGGAGTCTGCTTCCTCCAGATAAAATAGAGCACACAGAAAAGTCAGTGCATCTTTCTTTTCTGTGATCAGCTGTCCATACATGAAGGAATGTATTTAGATTTGATGCTGGGTTTTCATTCTTACCCTTCTTGCCTATTAGTATTTTATATGTTGGTTTATCAATTCATTCAGCACATGTAAAAGAGGGTCCATTATGTGCCCGATATTGTACCTAACCAGAGATGTAAAATAGAAAGATAAAATGAAACAGATATATAACAAAGAAAGCACAAATGCTCATTTAAATAGTCCCTCCTGGCCTCGCTACTCAGAGTCTTCATAATGGTGATGTTTTCTCCCACTACATTAATTATTTAACCCATGAATCTGGAAAAACAATACATTACACACCAATGACATTGTCAAGTTTCTTTTTAATGCCAGATTTTATGATGTAATAATTGGAGAAATTTGTACTGTGTGAAAAGGGCCCAGTGAATGGTTAGAAGTGCTGCAAAACTAAACCATGTCACCTGTCTTTCTAGTGTACTAAATACACACACTATCCTGATGCCCACAGATCTGGCTTCTAGCCCAATGAGGCCCTGCGGGCTGCAAGGCCCAAAGCCCCTGAGTCTGCTATAAAGTGGGCTAAAAGCCTTTAGCTTGCATCTCCAACGCCGAGTCTTTCTGCAAGATGGCAAATACTAAACCGTGCGCTCTGGAGCAGAGCTGATTTTAAAAGCTTTAGAGTAGCTGAACCTTCTCTGATTCGTTGTCCAAATGAAAACCACTTGGTGCCCTTCAAGTCTTTTTATCATCCCAAGCAGCACTACCGGTGCTCTGGGGTTCTGGAAACTGTGTGCTCTCTCTCTCTCTCTCTCTCTCTCTCTCTCTCTCTCTCTCTCTCTCTCTCTCTCAACTAGTACCTATTTTCGTGTCAGCCCCTGGGCTAAGGACCTGGAAACATCCTAGGGTTCATTTATACTTGAGGTTGCAAAATCATCAAGTGCTGTTTATCTGGGGTACGCAAAGGGGAGCAGTGTAAAGGTATCAAATAGCCCTTGCATTGGACGTGAATGAAGAGTCGTCGACCCTGACAGCTTGGTTAGGGTGAACTTGGTGAACTTTCAGTAAGGCGCATGGAGGATTTTGTTCCTCTTTTCATGTTCAAACGACCGCTTCCTTCTTTGGTTTTCTTAAGGAACATCTATTTCCAGGAGAGCTACTTTTCTTCTCCTAAATCCCACACCACTGGACACATGACCAGTAGGAACCAATTCAAATCTTCCTCTAGGTTTTCTCCCTGGGTTTGAAGGATCTGTCTTTCTTCTCTGGTCCCTAGACTAATGAATGTAAGAACTTGGTTTAGTGGAATCTCCTGGAACCCAGTGACTGAAGAAGGTGGAGCTAGAATGCTGGAAGACGCAGTCAGATTGCTGAGATACTCCCAGATGGTTTGCTCAAACTGCTCCTCTAGTGTTTAAGTTGTCTTTCTTTTATGTTTGCTTTATTTATCCTGGCTCCAATTGCCTCTCTGAAACTTGCCAGAAGAACAGTCCTGACTGTTTTGCTCCATGCTCTGAAGGGTATATGTCCACCACCATAGACATCAGGCAAATTCAGAAAGTGTCCAAGAGACTGGGAGAAGTGCCCCCCAACAAGCCGTTGTTTCCTTGTGTCCAGTCTAATTTACGGAAGAGATTAGGGTGGGACCTAATGTTCTTTTCTGTGCAGACTGGGTGGCAATTCAGCACCAGAGGATGAAAGAAAGCAAGGCACAGCTAAGATGCTGCTCAAAGACAGAACTTGGCCCACACTCTGATGAAGTATGTTTCTATCCATGGGCATTGAGTTTCTGTTTATGTCACTGGCTTGCTGTCTTCTCCCTCTGGCCATCAGTTGCTTCTGCAAATCAGTGACAACCATCCAAGGGTCAAAACCACATTAAACCAATGCCATTCCATAACTTGCAAGATGGGTCCCAGGCAGTACTACATTCTGCATAATAATTTCATAAGTGTGAATTCCACCAGACAAGGTGGATGAGATGAAAATTGAGGCCACAAAAAAAGAAGAAAAATAAATGGAGGACTCATTCAGCGAAGAGCTAAAATTACTTGCCAAGGCCTACCAGTGTTGAAGTCCAAGGGTATCCACTGTAAACGCCCGGGTAAGACTATTAAACAAAGAGTAGAATAAGACTAAGCTCCCACTCCCTCTGTAGTGTACAGTTGAACATAAAGAAGGCTGAATCACTCATATTCTAGAAGAAAATTTCCCTTAATATAGGTTTTCTTTTTAACCTTAAAATACCTGCATATCTGGGTATGCAAGCATCTTGCTACAGAATCATCTCATTTTTGCATCATTCTGAAGCAAAATGTGAAGGTAGCTTCACAGCTTGGACGTTCCAGCACTAAGTCAGTGATATAAATTCCCACTTTTTATCCATTTGTGGTGGCCTGTAAGCTTCAGTCTATCTCATAATTTTTAAATTTGGAGTTCTGAAAGATAACATTTTTTTTAGACACACGACCTTAACCAGTTAGTAGATTTTTGTTGGTTTCTTTTTCCTGAGTGAATAGATTTTCCCTTTCCAGGATCCTTCCTCACTTACAACCACTGCCTTACTTCTCCAGTCTACAAAGGCATCAAGTCAGCTTCTAATCCAATCCCCTTTCAACCTAGTATCTTTCAAAAGCTTCACTGTATCTGCTTGTAAGTTGACTGCCTGAGCCTAAAGTTGCCTTTACTTCTGGGATGCCAGAAGAGGTCTTTTCTAAACTTAATTTACATGTTTGAATTTTACTTTCCTAAATTGTATCTAGCATGTCTATGTTTTCATGACTAGAGAACTCAAGAGTAGATGGAGATTTTGTTAAATCAACTGACCTACTGCCAAAACCAGAAAACAACCCTCGTTTCCTAAAATGTATATATCTCTTTTAATCTGTTTGTTTATATGCACAGAGAAAATTCTAAAAGAGTAATCCAGTTAATGTTAATGATTGGATTTCCAAAGACTCCGATGTGTGTGTGTGTGTTTGTTTGTTTGTTTAACTTTCTGACATGGATGTCAACTTATTATTTTGGCATTTAACATGTCTCATAGTTTCCTGAGAAAATAAACAATTCATTATAGATAAATGCTAGTGACTTCCCACATCTGTTGGATAAAGACCAACTTCCTTAGCATGCTAACCACGGATATTTAGTAGTTAACATCTCTCTGCCTGACAAGATCCATTGCTCTATGGGTTTTCCATTTCCCACCCACAATCTGACTCACAGGACAAGCCAGCATTGCCCTCCATGCCTTTCTGCTGCCACAGACCTGTGACTCTGTGGATGTCCCTCCATTTGTTGAAATTGTCATAGCATGTCCTCACCTCCCCAGAAGGTTCTAGTGTTAGTCACTAGCTAAGGTCACTTCTTAAAACCTAAAACCCCTTCATTTCTTCCTTGAGACTTCCACAGGCCTAAGCATGCCACATTAGGTCACAATTATTTTTCTGTCTGTTCCCTTCTTTAGGGAAGGGCAAAGACTGTGTCTACTTTTTTAATGCCTCATTTGCTCAGTAAATGAGTTCATGAATGAATAAATGAAATGAATGCACACCTCTTGCTGAGTTAAAAGCAGATTGCTCAAGGATTTTATACAAGTCAGTGGGTGGGATGCAGGTTCATTTGGGATGCCAGATTTGTGTCTTACTTTGAATAGTAGTAAATTGGGATGTCTGGGCAGCCCTGGATGACTGTCGGAATTTCTTAGGAAGAAAATGCCAATCATGTTCTGTAATGTGTTACGCATAAATTACCTTTAGTTGTCAAAACACTTTCCCAAGAAACATTTCGTTCAATCCATTGAGGAGATGAGGTAAACAGTCATGTGCCGAGGGAGAAAACTGATGCTGAGTGTGAAAGATGTATCCAAAAGCTTAGGGAAACAACTTTGTCCCATTGTTCAACCTCCTATTGCTTAGCCAAGGTATCTGTGCTCTGCAACTCTGCAGGGATTCTGTCCCCACTGATGTAGGGGTCACAATGACAACCAGCATTTGTGGCTCTGGGATGGCAGGCTCCAGATTCATCACAGTACCATTTTCTCTCTGGAGTATCTTCGAGCCATCCTCCTGGCCTCCACCTGCAGCCTCAGTTTCTTCAGATCCCAAACGAAACTACAGCGTTACCTAACTCCCTTGCTCTTGGTGATTCACAGACCAGAGTCCATGAGCATTTGCTGAAGGATCCATACCTCGTTCAAGTTCTTAACTGCTTTCCTAGCCACATGTGCCATAATCATGTGACATATTTTTTTTAAATCATGAGTATTTCTTACTTTAACATATTCTTTCTGTTTAATGCTTAACCAGAACAGTTTTAGAACAGAGAATAGCTAGAGTAAAACAGAGTATATAACAATTTAAGATAGCACACAAAGGAGAAAGCTACAGTCATCAAGTACAGTGCATGAACCCAACAGACATGTCTCATCTACTTTCTATCTACCCCACCTCCTTGCATAACAATAACTTTTTGCTTAAAGCTTTATTAGGTTGCTTACAATCTTTTAAACAAAAACAAAAAGATCTACCTAAATTGTCCAAATAAGAACTGGACATTTATATTGAGGAGTTTCCTTATTTCATTTAGCCCCTTGGAAGCTATTACAGGGAATAGAAAGTAAGAATAGTTGTCTTTTTTTTATTACAGAATCACTGGCTAATTGTCTACAGTTGTCAGAAATCTATATTGTGAATCAGGTAACAGAACTAATCTATTTTGCTTAGCATTCATTGCAATACTCCCATTAGAATAAGATGCAGGTATTCAATCCAAACTCTACTACTACTACTACTACTACTACTACTACTACTACTACTATCATTCATTGTTATAATTTCTGAGTGTAGGTGGTTGCTCACATGTATGTCTGTGTACCACGTGTGTACAGTATATAACGTGGTCAAAAGAGATATTGGATCGCCTGGAACTATAGTCACAGGCAGCTGTGAACCACCATAAATGTCCTGGTAATCGAACCCTGACCAGCAAAGAGTAGCCAGTATGGGTACCTGCTGAGTCACCACTCCAACTCCCAAATGCAACTAAATCTTAAAGGGTAGCATACTCTGTGTGCATTTTTGGGGGGTGGGGGATCTTAATCCTAGAGGGCTAGAGCTGACTGGTTTCAACTCTCCATGGCTGTTTTATAATTTTATCTCACATAGAAAATAGTGGTGCACCTTGTTCAAATAAAGAAAATTAGCATGTACCTGGTATCAGAGTAGAGAGCGGGGACAGAACTAAGTCCTGCTCTTGGATGAGTTCGTAGAGCTGACAAAAACTCACCAGGGCCAACTGGCTGAAGTGGACCTATAAATATGGCACAGAGCCGAAGAATGAAAAAGTTGAGTAAAACTGCTCAGTTTGTTTTACTTTTCTGGTGAAATGACCATTTGTTTCCAAATAGTCCCTAAGCTCATGTCTTTAATGGCCGTTACTCCACTGTACTGGCATGTTTCAAAGGGCTTTGCTTATTCCCTAATTATCAAAAAAAAAAGCTGCTGGAATTTATTAAGAAATTATAAGTAATATCCCAAGTACCTTCAAAACCAAGCTTGGCAGTGTCCTTAACATTTCCATCAATGGTAGACTCTTTTGGCCCCCTCTGAAAAAGAATTAAACAAATACTGGAACTACCTGAGTCAAAGATGAGACAGGCAATTATTCTCTAGTAATTGCTGTTCCCAACACTATCTTTCAAAGCACTTCAAATTGACATACAATAATAAATAAAACCAGTTTAATTAATGAAGTATAAGCTTCAAGTTAGGTAGAGCTGTTTAATTAGCTTAGATACTATACAAAAAACCACACACTCTATTTTGAATTGTGTTGAGCAAAATGTGTATGAAGTACAGAAATTATGTTAGAGACTTAAGGTCCTTCCACAGTGAATGTAACTAAGCATCCAAGTCAAACCCTGAACTGGAAATTACTGGTTGTGTCATGTGATGCTTTCCGAAAGCAGACTCGTGTGATGTCCCTGAGAGGACATGTGATGTTGGAGAGAGTATGAGCAGGACACAACAGAATGTGATGCTGTGCTTGCATAGCTAGCCTTGCAACACTTAGGTGGTCTCAAGTCTTCGCTGATCTTCATTGTGAGAACAACAGAGATCCAGCTGGTTCTGGTCGCTCCTGATAACTGGTACAAATTTGGTGAAGGCCTGGATGTTTCTGCTGGATCGTTCTCCCATGGCTGATTCATGTTCGGTGGCACTTTTTGAACTGGACTGTTGGTATCCTGACACTACTGAACTGGACTGCTGATATTTTGACAACTGAGATTGGAATCTCCCCAAAGAACTACTTCTAAATATGCCCATATCCCCTTGTCCTATTTACCATCTTTTCTTTCCTACCTTTGGATGGTGGACTAGAAGAGGGATTGAAGAATTTGAGAACGCTTTTCAAAGTAGGTTTTGAAAAATCTAAGCCTACAAACCCTTTCCCATTAAGAATTATCACAACATGTACTTCACTTTTAAAATGGTAAAATAAAATAGTTCTTAGGATGGTCTTAGTCACAGTGAAAGTCAGTGTCAAATTTCAATTCCACTCAAGTGGAAATGGAATCTCAGTTAATTATAATAAATTTTAGTATCATTATATCCTTCCTCAAAAATCATCTTTTCTCATATAACTTCATGTAATTTTTTTTATTTTTTATTGGTTATTTTATTTATTTACATATCAAATGTTATCCCCCTTCCCAGATTCCCTTCCACAAGCCCCTTATCCCTTCCCCCTCCCACTGCCTCTATCAGGGTGCTCCCCCCACCCATCCACCCACTCCTGCTTCAGCACCCTAGCACTCCCCTGCCCTGATTCACCGAACCTCCACAGGACCAAGGGGCTCCCCTTCCAGTGATGCCAGATAAGGCCATCCTCTGCTACATATCCAGCTTGAGCCATGAGTCCCCCCACCATGTGTACTCTTATTCTTAAATGATCTTTAATACATCTCAAGTTTACTTCAAAACCTCAAATCTACATTAGGCTTCTGCCCAGCCCCTTACACACATTCATGTGTACACAAACACAAACACACACACACACACACACACACACACACACACACAGAGAGAGAGAGAGAGAGAGAGAGAATTTTCTCTTACCCAGAATCTACAAGTGCTGATATTATAATCTATATATTCATGATGAGATATTTTGCTATACCATAATTAGCCTCAGCAGTATACAGACAGGAAATATCACAAATGCATAAATACATGAGCACAGTATTAATATCTAATACACACTCTATTTACATATCTAAGTATATAACATATATTTCTAGAGGAAGGCAAGGGGAAATAGTGAGAGACCTAATTTAATACAAGGCAGTAGGCAGAGATAAATACAAGTTCCCACATTTGTCAACGATCTATGAGATCTGACATTCCCAGCATCTAATATAGTGTCCCGCACATGATAAATACTTAACTAATAAATATTCGTTGAATGCTAAAAGAGAAAATGAGTACTGAAAAAGTAACACTAATAGGAAATTGCTCCAAAAAAAAAAAAAAAGACAAGGTTTTACATATGAAAACTACCAGGAGCTCTCACTGGTGGTTTCACTTGGTGGTTGATCTTAAGGTCAACATAACATGTGGCCACTGCAGTAATGATCTGTGTTTACAGATGGCTTCATCTGAGGAATGGAGATATAAGTCCCAATTACTGTGCTCCCAACAGTTTAGACACATTAATAGGAGGAGCATAGATAAGAATATGGGTGAAAGGCAGAGTAATGGATAGTCCTGCTATAAGACAAAAACTCAAAGAGAACTTAATATCAAACACTGTGGCCTTTCTGGGGATCGGATAGGGCTGGATTCTTCTAATTTGAAGACAATGAACTAGTAACAAACAGTAGCTACACACAGAGGCATTTTGGCTCATCTGAGAAGAACAGGCATTTTTCCCTCTCCACTGATAGATTCCTTCCTCTTTACCACCTTCCAATCCAGTACAACTTTCAAGAACCAAACAAGTTCTGAACACACTGTAGAGCAAGGGTGTCCTCCAGGCCTTCTCTTGTCTAAGAACAACTACTTTCCCTAATGACCTCCCTCAAGGACAGCATTGTTTTGGCATCCTGGACAGCTTACTGCTTTGGTAATTGTCATTCTTTGGGTAACTGATCTTCGATATTGATTGTCAACTTAAAGTGATGTGGAATCACTTAGGAAATGTGCTATTAGGTATTTGAGAACATTTCTGAAGATGTTTAATGGAGAAGGAAAGACCTACCCTAAATATAGATAGTTTCACCTTATGGGCTGAGGTCTAGGAATGAATAAGAAAAATAATGGAAAAAAGCAGCTGAACACTATATATATATATATATATATATATATATATATATACACGTATATATACATATATATACGTATATATATACATATATATATCTGACATGATATTACCAGGTGACTAGGTGACTCATGCTCCCACCCACAGCTATAGCAGCACCTGAGCCACCATGATGGACCCTCCAACTATGAGCCAAAACAACCGCTTCCTCCAGTTGTTTTTGTCGAGTATTTTTTTTCACAGCATCAAGAAAATTAAAACAGGGTATCTTCAGATTTCAGATTCAGACAGAGAAGTGAAACAGTAATGACAACATAGTGCAATTGAGTTAGACACTGAGGATTGGTGATTCATGAATGACAGACATCCAAATAAAACCATGATTCAGAAAGAACTCAGAAAAGCAAAGTTCCTTATATCTCCCTGAGAGTTTCCAAAGAAAGTTTGAAAGGTAGGTAAAATTTGAAGATAGATGCTCTAAGGAAAGAGAATAGTTTCTGAAGTCAAGGAAGTGTGTTCTAGGTAGCTAGAGATCGCCAATGCCCACCTGCAACATCCTAGAAAAGGTATATTTTCTCCCTAACACATAATGAACAACTGCTTATTATGAATAAACAGTTACTTACCTGGGTAGACTAAATACAGTAAAGAAGAAGGAACCATCAAATTCTTTGACTTTCATACTCAGATTAACAAGAACAAAGGTAGCTTGGGTAGAAAATGTCCCTCATAGACTCACCTGTTTGAAGCTTGGCTCTAGCCTCATGGGAACCTTTTAGAGATGAGGATGGCTGGTAGACATAGGATCATGAAACAGAGCTTGAGGGTTCTAAGCTGTCTTGTTTTCTGTTTAGTACTATATAAAAACTGTTGCTGTCACAGTCTATTCTTTCTTCAGCATGATGAACTGATGCCCTCTGATATACACTCCTTGATGTTGTTTCTGTCAAGTATCCTATCAGGGTAATGAGCAAAGCCAAATTAAATAAATAATTTGTACCAAATAGTAGAGTAGCTGCTACAACCATAACCACGTGATCTGTGGGCCGCCAGAATCACCTTGTGGAAAGAACATGGAAGGATTTAGAGAACAGGCTAAAGAAAGCCCAGGTTGCTTTAGGCAGTGCATTGGAGGCATTCTGGTGGGAGCTTCAACAAGAATGCCAATAGAAATAAAGCCATTGTCATGTTTGTGAGATTTCAGATGAGAAAAAAGGACTCCATCAGGAACTGGACTAGCAGGCATCATGTTACATAAAGGCAACAAATCTGGTTATACTCTGATCGTGTCCTGGAAATCCAAGTGAGATTGAATTCACAATTGGTAGATTCAATTATTTGGCAGAGGAAACATCTGGATGTGGCTGATTACTGTAAAATTCTTTTAGCCAGATTTTCTGTGAGGCAAAGGGAGTATAACAAAAAGGATTTTTTTAAGTAAGCAAGAAAAGAAGTGTGGGTAGATAATTGCTGAATACTAAATAGACACTGCACACCCTATACATTTTGCATTCAGAACAGTAGAACAGACATCCTGAAAGCAAGACCACACTAATTCACTAAAGTTTGCTCACAAAATTGCAAATTGATTGTAAGGAGAGTGTCTGAAAAGAGAATGTCTGTCAAGACAAAACCTTCAGTATGAATGATTAGACGTTCAGTTTTTCTAGTACCCTGAGGCCACTGAAACCAAGGCCCAAGGGACCCAAGTCATACTTAAAGCTGACAGCAGAGTCTACCCTTGTCCATTAGTATTCATTTTGCAAGAATACAGAAGACAAGATGTGCAGAGCCATAGAGATGTGTACTAATGTTTCAGAAAGCTGTTGGAGACAGCCAGTGTGCAGCAGGGTGCATCCTGCAGAAAACTCTAAAAGGCTGATATATTAACCACGAAAGGTGAAGTCTAAGTTAAAATGAAGACCCCAGGGTATTGACAACGACAGATACGTAGGATAGTCTCTGAGAAAATCAGTAAACACTAGTGGGATTGGCCCAGGAGAGAAGACATGTAACCAGCATTTCATTATTACATGAGTCTCACATCCTGAGAATGGGGCCCCAGGGATTTATGTGTTTTCCCTGCTTGGTTTTAGGCTTGCTTTGTTCCAGTTTAGTCTTTTTATTCTCTCTTTCCTTCCCTTCAGAATGGGAATGTTTGCCCTATGCCATTGTGTATTTGAAGTGTGTTGTGTGTTTTGAAATTTTATTGTTGTTTTATAAGGGTTCAGTTAAGTTATCTTGAGTATCAGAAAAGACTGAACTTTTGAAGGTAGACTAGGATGCATTGAAAGATGGGACAACTACAATGAACCTGTAACAGCAAGAGGGAGAATGCTGTGGTTTGAATGTAAAGTGTTCATTACAGGTTTATGTGCCTGGACACTTCATCTACAGCTGCTGGCATTGTTTGGGGAAGCTTGTAGAACTTTCCAGAAATGGGAACGGGCAGACATAAGGCCAGAGAAGGACCTGAGGGTTCAAAGAAGACTGAGCTTCAGGCTCAAGTTCCGTTCTTGCTCAGCACCACATAACAAGCAGATGCTCACACTCACTAGAAGGTCTTGCTCCATGGGAGCCCCATGGCTCTCCACTGTCGGTCCATGTCTGATGACCAGCCAGGCCTCCATCTAGCACTGCTGGGTGTCTGTGGTCTACACAACTAGCGCCTGCTCAGTGCTGGGCTCCATGTTTCTTCTCATTAGGAAACAGAAGACATCAGTCAATGGCCTAGAGCAAAAAGGATGGCTTAAGGACTGAGATACTTGTCTCAACAAGTGAACCTCTGGCTTAGCAATGGAAACAGCTGAGCCAATTCAAGAGCTTTATATGAAAACAAGGGCACCATCTAGAGAAGAGGATGAAGTCTGCTATGAACTGGCCTGGAAAGTCTAATTATTCACAGGACCAGATATGCTCATTCATTGCATCATCAAACAAATTAGAAAATCTTAACTAAGGCGTGTGTCCTTAAAACATAAAAGTTTAAATGTCAGGAAAAGTTGAACCTAACTTAACATGCCTATATGCTGAGAGTGTTTACCTTTCGTAAAGACCAACAACAGAAAGAAAAAAGCATTCTTTCCATTCTATGCAGAATGGTGGCAGCTGGTTGGGACCCGTGAGGTTGCTTCAGCAGAGAGCACTGATTTAGAAACTAGCCAATGGCATGGTGGGATGGAGAATCACTCTCCAGCAATATACAGACTCTGTATGAAATGAAACACTTCTAGAGACCTGCTATACCAGATGGAACGTATAGTTAATGATATGGCATTGTGTACTCTAACATATTAAGGGGAGTGACTGCCTTTTGTCCCTGTCCTCTTATGCCACGAAAACATAAAATAAGGAAAAATGTCCAAAAGGGACACAGGAAAGTTTGGAGGTGACATTTAATGTTTACTGTTAAGTTGAAGTGATGGTATGACAGTCTGATATGTGTATACCCTAAACACAAAATAAAGTGTACATTGGATATGTACATTATTAAACCAACGCCCCTTGCTTAAGCAAACCACAGGTTCCTAGCCAGCCATCACAGGGCAACAAAATTAAAAGTACAAATCTGCATGAGATATGCTACTCAGTTTAATTCAGAGTCAGCTATGGTTTCATATAAACCCATTCATTATTTATCCTCCCCATAGGTTTCTCTATCTTGCTCTAAAATACCTACAGATACCCTCTTCTTCAGCTGTCTCTACGTTATACTGAAGTCACTAATTCAAATTGCTTTTCCCATCTGCCAAGCCACTGACTTTCCTCAAGCCAGCCCAGGCATCTCTAGTATGGAAGTTTCCCACATCTAACCAGCCTATCACATACCAAAACAATTCCCTCTCAGCCGTTATGCCTTCATGCCTTGGGAGTTAGGTCATCTGGTTACATTTCAGCTGATGATATGTGTCCGTTTGTCTCCTCTAATGACTTGTACAGCCTTGGGGGTCGAGCTCATGTCTAATCTTCGCTGCACACATCTAACACCACTGAATACATCATTACTGTACATTACTCCAATCCAACAGGGACTCAATAAAAACTTGTTGACTGACTGATTTAGCACAGGGCTGATTATTACGTAAGCCACTTTGGTAAATAAATTTCAAATAATGACCAGCTCACACAAATGTTTTACTAGCTCACCCTCCCTGTGGAATTAACATAAAGAATGAAAATCAACAGCCATTTCTACTTGCCCAACATTAAATGTTAACTCACCCCAAGAGAGTAGCTATTTTCAAGCCTAATTTCAAGTCAAAATGTCTAAAAGGGTTGTCATTCTCAGTGACATACTGAGAAGAATCAAAAGCCAAAGAATCAAATCTAATCACTTCCACCAGCAATTAACCTCAATCCCAAAGGTCATTATTCCAGCACATTAATTATGATAATGATACTACTTCCAACATCTTATTTTAATCGCACTTGTACAAAGAGATACACAATTTACTCTTAAGAATTTGTATCAAAACCAATTTTCATTGAAATATCAACTTTTAATTCTATACCTAGCTAAAATTAAATTGATTAGGACTCCTAATTTTATTTTTGCAGAATTCTTTAATAGTTGGATTAATTCAATTTTTAGGAATGTAGCCATGAAAATAATCACAGACCTACACAGATATCTGAAGCAATAAGTAGAAATCAATTTTAAAAATAAATTTGATAAATTTCTCTTCTACTTGTATTATCCACTTAACTAAGTCTAAACTAGTGCAGGGGGAAGCATGGAATGTTACACACACCCTATTTAGACTTGTAATGTAAGATGGAACAGAGAGATCGTAATTCAGTGGCAAGACCTAGCAGATGAGCGTGGAATCATTTCTATATAGACAGAACTTTTCTTAACTGTCAAATGATTTTTGAACAAATATCTTAGGTATCAATTAATATTTCTTTTCTCTGTATATTAGATAGACAGTCACTTTTTAATCTCTATGTAACAATTATGTAAACTACCAATTTGGGTTATAAACTTTAAATAATAATTTAAAGGAAAATATTTTAAAATGTTCCAAATCTTGAGGACTCACAGTGCTACACAGCAAACTCTATTTGGCTTCTTCCAGGATATTTATGGAAAAAGGGATTAGCCCATCCTCTTTGTGCTTTTAAAAGATAACCTGATGTTGCCGTTTGAGATTGTCTCAGCAAGTAACAGGTTCAATCGCATAAAATGCTTGCAAGATTTCAGATCCCAGAAGGTTTCTTCAAGACAGGCGTAGCTTGATTTGCTATGACAGTTTCTCTGGGGCTGTCCTAAGAAGCAATAATTGTCTTTTGAAAGGCTTCTGGGTAAAATGCAAAACAACAGCAAAGAACTAGAAAGCAGACTAACACCCTCCAGGCAACACCAGTGGTCTCAAGACAACAGAGTACTTTGAAGTATATTTGACATTAAACTTAGTCACTATAAATTTTCTCCTCTCGTAGACAAATAGAAGATACAACAAACTATCTTCAAAATTTGAGACTGACTGCGATAACTTGACTTTCGATCTGCCAGGGTTCTTAGGCCCTCCTTGCAGGTATCAATAGGAATAGTGTTTGCATGAAAGAGATCCCTACAGGACAAAGAAGGGCCCTGGTCTAATATCTGAACAAAGTTAACAAATGTCATTAAGCAAGATGGTGGGTGACGAGTGATGGTCACGCCCAGTTTACTTCTCACAGTTGACAGATCAAAGTCTCTTCCTATGGGATAAAAATGGAATGCAGTTAGCCTAGCCTTGGAAAATTCTTTCACATAATAGGAAGTCTCTGAGGTCTGATGTTTCATGGGCATGGGAATGGGCAGGACGAATTTCACACAGAGTAGTACAAAACAAGTGAAAAGGGCATCACAACTTATTGACCTGTTAAGAGACGGGATAATCATATCTTCTGATATGGCACACTGTACTCAAGAATATCATATTATATAAGAATGTACAAAAAAATAGATAAGCAGTATCATAAGAAGCAAACGTTTGAGACCATTTTAGGGGGCCATTGTGTCCAACCACCTGTACAATTCATGACACTGCTCCAGGAAAGGTAAGCCACTTCCTAGTGAGGCTTTGCTCCTATTATATCATGGCATGGCTCTCCCAGAAATTCTTTCTTTGTGACCACAGGCCTAGACATTACTGCCCAGCCCTGCCTTACCTTTTAAGGCCAAACAGAGCAAACTAAATCCCTCTGCACCTAGCATCCCTCGGCTCTCTGAAGATGGTTTCCTCATCCCGCCATCGCTGTTATCACTGCCTCCAAGCCTTTTCCATCCTCACCCCCAATGTTCTTTGTAGAAGTAGTACTCATTCTTCTCAATGTTCTGGTGAGGCTCCTTACTCATGATCCAATTTGCCCAGGCCATTCTGATAATACACAAGCCTGAACATAGAATATGGTGTCACTCTTTCAGGAAAGACAGTGCCAGCTCCTGCCTCTCTTGCTCTGAGTTCTGTTTTCTCCTTGACTCACGCAGGGTCTCATCAGTATTTTTAGTGGTTGACTCATCTGAGCACCTCTTCACTAACCTAGACTAACGTGTTTACTTAGTATGTCATGCCACACGGAGTGCTGTCATCTCTGGGTCTCATTTGACCTCAATGGAAACATACAACAAGGGTACTGTTTTCACCATTTTCATGAGAAAAAAACTATTTTTTTCATTTTTCTAGACTTCAGAAATCAGGTGCAAACATAGGATCCAAATCCGGATTCTATGACCGCATACCATGGGCTTTAGTAACGATAGCACTCCGCTGTAAACTCCTTAATGATTCTTTAAGGTATACTTATGAGTAGCAGCAAAAGACAGGAATTACAGTCCCTATTCTGTCAGCAAGTAGATTATATTCTATGACAAAATTAGGGAATCGGGCCATGCTGTCACCAACTCCAGATCCCTGGCTTTATCTAATTTAGTGATGTATTATTTGTGATTTGATTAATTTTTAAGTGTTTTCTATTATTATTATTATTATTATTATTATTATCATTATTATTATTACTGGTGGTGGTGGTGGTGGTGGTGGTGGTAGAGTGTCTGTGTGTGTGTGTGTGTGTGTGTGTGTGTGTGTGTGTGTGTACAGCATACATGTGGAGGTCAAAGGAAAATTCCTGGAGTCAGTTCTCTCCTCCCATTGTGGGTAACAGAAATTAAACTCACATTGCCAAGTTTGCTTGCACAGCAAGCTATTGCCTACTGATTCATCTCAGTAAAACTTCTTGTTTACTTTGTAAAGACAACACTTTCAATATTTCACCCTTCTGAGACTTTCCCTATCCTCTAAGATTGCCAAAAATGACCATGAGCCATACTCAATTCTTTGTAAATTCAGATCACATCTCATGATGGGTTTGCTATAACTAAAACCTCTTAAATATCCACATATTATGGCTTTCCCTTGTTTTCCACAAATGGCATTGATTTAAATATTTATGTATACACATATATACACATATGCATACACATATATTCATAAATATATATGTATATCTATACATCTGTAGATTGTGTGTGTGTCTGTTTTTTTGTGTGTGTGTCTGTGTGTGTGTAAAAGTGTTTCTGAGGCCAGAGTCCTGGGACATGTAAAGGGCTCTGACCTTCCTTCACTTCAAGAGCAGGCCATACCTCCCTGAGAGACATAACAAAAACTCCAGTGTAGGAAGTTACAGAGCATACAGGGTTCGTATATTATTCAACATCACAATTTAATTTCATATTGAAAAATTATTGGTTTCCCATTACAAATTACAGGAACTGAAGCAGTTTTCAAGTTTACTACCTAGAGCCAGAGATTTTGGAGTTTTAAAACATATTGCCCAAGTTAATAATACTCCATAAATCAGGATCCTTAGGTACAACCTGTGCTTCACTATACATCCAGCTTACATTTTCTACCTGGGGTGCCCAGGGTTTTCCATATGACTTGCTAGAACCCAAGCATTCCACAGGTCACTTGCCTGTCTCACATACCCAGCTATTCCTGGTGCACTTTACCTGTTTCCCCATTTACAATTTTGGAAATTTTGCCACTCCATCTTGATTCATTTGACATCTGAAAGCGGAAGTATTCCCAACTCACTTGCTGGTCTTCTTTTCTTTCTTTCTTTCTTTCTTTCTTTTTTTTTTTTTGATTTTTATTTTCTATATTCTATGTTTACATTCCAAAGGCTTTTCCCTTTCCCAGTTCCCACCCACCATACTTCCCATAGTTCCTCTCCCCCCCAACTATTCCCCAATCATTCCCCCTCGGTTTCTTTACTAAACTGGATGCAATCTTTACAGGCCCAGGGTCCTCTCCTTTCTTCTTCTTGGGAATCATTTGACTTGCTAATTGTGTCTTGAGTATTTAGGGCTTCTGGGCTCATTAATATCCACTTATCAGTGATTGCATTTCATGTGTATTCTTTTGTGATTGGGTTAACTCACTCAGGATGATATTTTCCAGGTCTAACCATTTACCTACAAATTGCATGAATTCATTATTTTTAATTGCTGAGTAGTATTCCATTGTATAAATATACCACATTTTCTGTATCCATTCCTCCTTTGAGGGATATTTGGGCTCCTTCCAATTTCTGGCTATTATAAACAAGGCTGCTATAAACATAATGGAGCATGTGTCTTTATTGTATGCAGGGGAATCCTCTGGGTATATGCCCAGGAGTGGTATGCCAGGGTCCTCTGGAAGTGACATGCCCAATTTTCTGAGGAACCGCCAAACTGATTTCCAGAGCGGTTTTACCATTTTGCAATCCCACCAACAGTGGAGGAGTGTTCCTCTTTCTCCACATCCTCGCCAGCACTTGTTGTCTCTTGAGTTTTTAATCTTAGCCATTCTGACTGGTGTGAGGTAGAATCTCAGGGTTGTTTTGATTTGCATTTCCCTGATGACTAATGATGTTGAACATCTTTTAAGGTGTTTCTTGGCCATCTGAATTTCTTCTGGTGAAAATTCTTTGTTTAGCTCTGTGCCCCATTTTTTGATAGGGTTATTTGGTTCTTTGCGGTCTAACTTCTTGAGTTCTTTGTATATATTGGATATTAGCCCTCTGTCGGATGTGGGGTTGGTGAAGATCTTTTCCCACTTTGTTGGTTGCCATTTTGTCCTTCTGACAGTGTCCTTTGCTTTGCAGAAACTTTGTAATTTTATGAGGTCCCATTTGTCGATTCTTGATCTTAGTGCATAAGCTATTGGTGTTCTGTTCAGGAACTTTTCCCCTGTGCCCAAGTCCTCCAGGGTCTTCCCAAGTTTCTTTTCTAATAGTTTCAGTGTGTCTGGTTTTATGTGGAGGTCCTTGATCCACTTGGAGTTGATCTTAGTGCAAAGAGATAAGAGTGGGTCAATTCACATTCTTCTGCATGTTGACCTCCAGTTGAACCAGCACCATTTGTTGAAAAGGCTATCTTTATTCCACCGGATGGTTGTGGCTCCCTTATCAAAGATCAAGTGACCATAAGTCTGTGGGTTAATTTCTGGGTCTTCAATCCTATTCCATTGATCTACTTGCCTGTTGCTATACCAATACCATGCAGTTTTTAACACAATTGCTCTGTAGTACTGCTTAAGGTCAGGGATATAGATTCCCCCAGAAGTCCTTTTATTGTTGAGAATAGTTCTAGCTATCCTGGGTTTTTTGTTGCTCCAGATGAATTTGAGAATTGCTCTTTCTAGATCTATGAAGAATTGAGTTGGGATTTTGATAGGGATTGCATTGAATCTGTATATTGCTTTTGGCAAGATGGCCATTTTTACTATATTGATCCTGCCAATCCAGGAGCAAGAAATATTTTTCCATCTTCTGAGGTCTTCTTCGATTTCTTTCTTCAAGGACTTAAAGTTCCTGTTGTACAGATCTTTCGCTTGTTTGGTTTTCTAATGACACCTACCCTGACATGATCACACTCATCTTCATCACCAAAGGAGCATCGGCATACCCTGGTGCTGCAGCCCAGCTCAGCCCCAAACACAGGCAGGATATCTGCTGTCTGGTACTTCATGAGAACGACTAAGGCAAGCCCCAAACCCAGAATGCTGAACACAGCACCTCCCATAACTGCACTTCAACTGCTGTAAAGCACCCTTTCCATCTCAAGAAGGCTAGTGTTTCTCTGCCCATACAACCCAACCTAAAACCTTGGGTTTATAGCTGAATCTGACTCATGTCTTATACCTAATTTTTTAACAAATAATACACCTCTGCTACCAAAACATGCTTATTACTTGACCACTTAGTATCATCTGCACTGCTGCTGTCCAGGTAGGAGTAGCCAGTAGCATCTCTTACATACTTGCTCCTTCACCGGCTCAGTCTACACTGGACCATCAGTCAGAGTGATCCCAAAAACCAAAATCAGGGCTCATTGTTCCTTTTCATTCTTTGGTGCTCAAAACTGACTCATTGAAGTTGACTCTAAGAGCCTATGGTGATCTACATAGTAATCGACACAGCCTGGCCCTTAGGCACATTTTCTACTTCATCCCCTAATAGCTTCTTCTTAGTCCAGTCTACTCCATTGACAGTGATGGCCTGATATGTCACAGTATGGCCTTTCATTTACTATTCCTCATCCTGCACAGACTCCTCTCAAATGGCCACATAATGAACACGATCACTCATTGTTCATAGTCAACTTCTCAATGAGACTGGGTGAGGATCAATGGGAACCACCGTTCATGGAAGTGAAGACTGATTGCAGCCACTATGGAAGTTAGTACGCAGGTTCTTCAAAAATCTTGAAATGGTCACACGCCTTTCATTCCAGCACTTGGGAGGCAGAGGCAGACAGAACATTGTGAGTTTGAGGCCAACCTAGACTATAAAGGTAGTTCTAGGACAGCCAGGGCTATTACACAGAGAAACCCTGTCTTGAAAAACTAAAAACAAAACAAAACAAAACAAAATAGGCTAGAAATAGATCTACCACCTGATCAAGCTATACCACTTGGGTTTATACTCAAAGAATTCTGTATCTTACAACAGACAACTGCTCCTCCCCATTTGTTGCTGGTCTCTTCACAATACCAGGACATAGAAATAGATTATATGTGCATCAACTGAGCAGTAAATAATGAAAATGTGTTGTATTTACATGATGGAATATTATGCAGTTGCTAAGGAAAATAAAATTATGAAATTCACAGGTAAATGGATGGAACTGTAAATAATCATGTTGTGTGAGTTACCCAGAAAGACAAATGTTGCATGTTTTCTTTCATATGTAGATGTTAGCTTTTAAACTTCATAGATGTGTGTTGCATTTGGGATTTTCATAGGTGTCAGGAAACATATAAGGGACTATAGGAGAAAAGAAATATTTTAAAGGTCATGAAATAGAATACAGTGATATAAAGGGGACAATAAGAATAATGGAAAGGGAGAATTAATGATGTCAGGAATGGGAGGGCAAGGTAGAGGAAAGAAGATGTAAGTGACCAACTGACACTAAAGACCTTTTGAAAAAGCCATATGAAAATCTACTACTGTAGAAGCTTCCTAAAATACAATCGCATGCATATATAAAGTTTAAAAAGAGTTTCTTATCAAATGGATGGGCAATGCCTTCCCTAGTTATGGTTTATGTCATAGTTTATCAAATAAAAACGTCAGGAACAAGCCGGGCGGTGGTGGTGCACGCCTTTAATCCCAGCACTTGGGAGGCAGAGGCAGGTGGATTTCTGAGTTCGAGGCCAGCCTGGTCTACAGAGTGAGTTCCAGGACAGCCAGGGCTATACAGAGAAACCCTGTCTCGAAAAACCAAAAAAAAAAAAAAAAAAAAAAAAAAAAAAAAAAGTCAGGAACAACCTCTTTTTGTGTTGTTGACCATTGAAGTCTTATAGATCACATAAAATAAACAACTGGCTATTTCTTGGTCTTGGTTAGCCTTCAGAGCTTGACTGTAAGACTCTATTGTTGAACACACCACAAGTGGGCCATAAAACAGAGAGGGGTGGAGCTGGTATTCTCCTGTAGGCACCTTCATTCCCATCAGCTAGCTTTCATACAATGTCCCAGAGGAGAAAGGTAATCCTCATTCTTACCAGCATGACTCCTGTGAGCTACATTAAGGTCTAAAACAGAAAAACAAGATACGCCTACCAGTGTAATATGGCACAAATGTTATAGGACTAGTCAAGCACTTTCTGATTGTCTTTAAGGCCTTCCTCATGACATGAAAACCATACTTGGCATCATTATCGGGGCCAAAAACCTATGGCCAATTAGGTCATAAACATGAACCTATTATTCAGCTACATAGCTATCGTAGTAATACAATTTCAAATGACTTGTTGTTATACCCATGGATAAGTGCATCTCTCAGTCCTTAGTCGTGAAGCTTCCTCTCACTTAGGTGGCAATTGACACAGAGACCCACAACTGGTCAATATTCACAGAACAAACCATGGAGTATTTCATCCAAAACAGGATTGCTATATTACATCCCTCCTCTCAAAGCCTGGGACTCATACAAGAGGGAGTAAAAGATTCTAAGTGTCAAGGGATAGCTGCAAGGAAAAAAAGGGTAGATACAGGTATGAACACAAATCTTTGTAAACTCAAACCAGAGAATGATCCCAGCATGAAGCAGGGGATACAGTTAGGGATTCCCATCCTTGTTGAAGAAGCTGTTGGCATTTGACAGCTTCTGGGAGAGAAGAAACATTATTTATTTATGGGTGTGATATCTGCTAGGTAGACCACTCCATAGGACAGGCCCATACTAAAGACTGAAATTCACAGGTAAATGGAAGGAATTGGAAATATTCACCCTAGTTTAGATAACCCAGACCCCAAAAGACAAATGGTGCATGTTTTCTCTCATATGTGAGTGTTAGCTTTAAATCCTTAGATATGTGTATTGTATTTGTAATCCCCATAGAGATCAGGATACAAATTATGAATAAATGAAGAACAGTTTTTAAAATCCTTAAGTCTGCATGTCATTTTGGTATCTCTATCAAAATCCAAAAATTGAAAATCCATGAAAATATTTTGATAAATCCAAAGCCCAACCTAGCTAATAAGATATTCACAGTCTACCTTTGTCCTACCAAGACATACTATACATGTGTTAAACTGTAAATACTTAGTGTTTGTTTCCTCAAGCCTTGCTGCAGTTATGTATATTTTATAGCGATGGATATAGAATACCATATCTAATGCTGAAAAGTATAGTTATTACTGAATTGCCTTATTAAACTCAAATATTCTGAGTTGCAAAAAGGACCTCTCTGATATTTTCAGGAGAGAACTATGTGTTGTTTTCCTAGCCATAGGAAATGAAAAAGAACAATAGAGAAGAGAAGAGAAGAGAAGAGAAGAGAAGAGAAGAGAAGAGAAGAGAAGAGAAGAGAAGAGAAGAGAAGAGAAGAGAAGAGGGTGGGAGAGGAGGTGTAAAAGGAAAGGCAGTGAGGAAGGGAAGGGAAGGGAGAGAAGATGTGGGGAAGGGAGAAGACGGGTGGCTCAGATGTCTTTCTGGTGGCAATTTCAACCCTCCATAGCCAGGCTTCTTGTCCAAGCCCTTTACCCTTTGCCTTTAAGCACACAGCACCTGCCTTGCTCTCTGATGGCAGTCTAGCCTTTCCTCGCTGTCTGAACCACTTTTATCTACCTGATCAGATTTCTTTAAAAGACTCTGAGCAAGCCCCTTTTAGAAACTCTTTTAGAACACACTCTGCTGGGCTCTTTATCGCTCTTATCTCAGAATTAAAAACCTGGAGGAAAAGAGCAAGGAGGGGGGATGAAGGAGAAGGAATTTTGAGAATTTGCCAAATGGTGAAACTTTTCACACTCTTCCAGCCTCTCCACAGAGCGTTGCTTTAAATTAAATCAAAACCCTTTGAAGCTCTTTTAATATCTATTTTTCCTCTGTCCTTAGACCCTCCACTACACAGACATTCACATTTTGTTGTGGGGCCTCTGAATTAGCTGAAAGCAATTTAAGAAAACATTTCTTAAAATGTTTCAATCCACAAACCGAGATTGTTTGTCAAGCGTTTACTACTCTTATTCTGTTTCCAACATGTGCTTGTTCTGGCCCCATGTGTAAATGATTGTGGACATATGAAATTAGAAACACATTTTTTATTGTTATCTTCATCTCTCCAGCTTTTAGTCGTCCCTAAAACATCTTATGACCTCTATAGTACCAGAGCTCCATCGTACGTGTTTTCTGTCCCTTCCTTCTTAATCAACTGTGGTTATAGAACAGCAATTACCGCTCAGAAAAGGGAAAGCGCAATACTTACTCAGAAAGTTAAAGATGCAAATATTTGGGTCAGATGTCTCAACACCTTTGAAGTAATTGGATTTGAGGCCAAAAATAAATTACCTAATAGGTTAAAATGAAGTAATGTTGATATAACGACTTAAGCAGGAACTTCAATAAGACAAGAGCTCCCCCTCCCCCCCCCACCCCTGTTCCACTGTGAACACGTAGGAACATCTTGCAAGGAAAGGAGAAAAGCCTGAATTCTTCTCCAGGTGATGAAGACCCTTCAGGAAGGATGTGGCATCTGTATCCCTTTGAAATGATTATAATCAACAATATTATTGGTGTATAGAGGTGGGGTGCATAGGTTTGCAGCACAGAACAAAACAACCCTGGACTTCAGGAATCTGCCCTCCTCTTTAGGATTCAGTTCTAAATCGAGAGGAAATCACTTTGGTTATGAGATGTCTTAGTCAAACTTTCTTTCGCTGTGACAAATATTTGAGAAAAGGAATACAAACAGAGAAATGGATGGATTTTGGGTGTATTCTTTCAGAGCTTTTTGGTCTGCTGCTGTGGGAAAGGCGTGGAGGAGGAGAGCATCACACAGTAGAGTGCTGACAGTGGTGAGAGTGGATGGCTGCAACCAACTGGCTTCTCCTTTATCCTATCCTTTATCCCTCCTATATCCATTTCATTCCTCAGACACCCTGCCTATGGAGTAGCACCACACACATTTGCCATGAGTCATAGTATCTTCACAGACATTCACAGAGGTGTCCTTTACCAATCTCCTATGCATCTCTAAGTCCAATCAAATAGACACACCAAGATTAGCTATCATGGATATGCTAAGTAAAAGACAGTGCTGTGTATGTGTATATATACAGGGACAGGAAAGAGACTGAGTTTTATAGTACGCTCTTCTCCTTTTTGAAGAATTTATGTAAAAAAACAGCATGTCAAGACTCTGAGAAGTCATGCAACCAAAGAAGCTTTTGCTCAGCCACACAAAGTGCAATCTCCCAAGCTTACTTGGGAGCCTTTTTGTATATCTACTGACAGCTTTCAGGAATGGTACCTAGTTCTTTGCTGAAGTTTGGCAGAAGTTGGGATTCTTCCTGCAGTGAGGCTGCACACTCCTTCAGCACTCTTGAGGAATGTTTGGTGTCAACCAATTCTTACCCAAGCATAGTCACCAACACTGACCCCAAGACAAATTTCTTCACAAACTAGAAGCAGCGTGGCTACAGCTGCTGTGGGCTGCCCTGCAACTGTATGCTGCCCGTTGGAACGCCCTTTCCCAGATTGTGTTTATCCTCTGGATGCTTCACTTTCCTTATCTGTAACATGGAAGTGAAGAGTCAATTGTCTGGTGTATCAGACAGCTGTTGAGAATAAAATGTCATGGGTGTAAAATGCTTAGAAGGTTGATGGAACATCCCTTGATGAGTAAGGTGACAGAACAGTCAATCATGCATCTGTATGTTTGAAGTCCTGAGCACCCAGAGAGCTCTTCAACCTGCTGAAAGACCAGTGTTGCAGACGAGAAAAGAATGGGGCTTTAGGGACAGAAGGGCCAGCACCGGGTACTACAGAGCCTGCTTCTCTGAATGCTGGCACTTGAAAACATATGGATGCTCCTCTCTTGGTTGGATCCAAGGCAGAACCATCTGTCTTGGAAAAAGAAAGTAGTCTCTGTAAACATGAAAGAAATAGCATATGGGTACAAAAACATTACACCACACCTTCATAATATCTATCATTTTCTTATAAATTTCATTGTAGCCAGTGAGAATTGAGGACACCACGGACACAAAGCCACGCAATGGGACCAAGGTACGTATGAACTCACAGAGAATGTGGCAGCATGCACAAGGACCAGTAAGGGTTTGGACCAAATGAGGTACCAGTGCTGAGAGGGAAGTGGACACAAGTCTCATCCCTAACCCAAAATCTATCTCCAATTGATAACCAACTCACAAATGAAAAATTAGTTTTCTACAGCAAAGTCTTTCTGGGTATATGAACCACTCTGAAGGCCAGCCCTATGTGCAGAAGTAGATAGTCAACAACAAACAATCTCAAGGGCATTTTTGGAGGGTCTTTGTCTCATAATGCTTTGTCAGGGCTGTTTTTAAGCCTTATAGATCCTTTGGGTCTATATTATGGTTTCAGTTTTGTGTTTTTATGGGACTTTTGTGTGGGCAAATATGGCCCCTGTTTCTATATGTTTCTTTTTTTTATTGGATAGATTCTTTATTTACATTTCATTTACCTTTTCCTGGTTCCCCACCCCCCAAAGGTCCCATATGCCCTTTTCCTTCCCCCTGTTCCGGCATCCTCCCCTTCCCACTTCCCTGTTCTGGTATTCTCCTACACTGATGCATTAGCCTTTCCAGATCCAGGGTCCACTCCTTCCTGGATCTGAAATGTGGCCCCTGTTTCTATACGTTTCTTGAGCTTTTTCTTTGGCTCTTTTTCTTCTGTTTATTTGCTTTGTCCTGTTATGGTTTGTCTTTATTTTATATATTGTTGTTGTTATTTGTCATGGTGCTGGTGGTGGTGGTATAGATTCCTATTTGTATCCTAATGAGAGAGAGAAATAAAGGGTATGAATTTAGGTGTATGGTGAAGTGGGAAGGACCTGGGAGGGGTTGAGGGAGAAAAACCTAATCAAAAAATATTTTTAAAGAATCTATTTTAAACTTAAAAACCAATATATAACCCATCTAGACAATCAAAGTAATATATTTATTGATTAAAAATATAAGATAAAAAGCAACTTCAATGATTATTTTGGGAAACTGGACATGTTCTTACGCCCCCCCTTCTGTCCTGGCAGTTGCTAGACATTTGGGTCTCCTGGCTATGATATATGTTGATGTCCAGTCAGTATCTCCATCTGTACAATAGCCACTTGCTCCCTTGCTTGAAGGAGAGATCATTCCTTCCCTCCTGGGTCTATATGTATGCCACTTGCTCTGGATGTTGCAGTTTTAGAACTTGTGAAAGATAGTCTTTGGCTGTAGTTCCCACAATTTACAGAAAGGACACACCCACCCTATAGATTATTTATCAGGGTATTTTATTATAGCAAATGAACAGAAAACTAATTTATCCAGCAAAAGGAACTTTTTTCTTTTATTTTTTTATTTTGTTTTTATATTCTATATTCCTTGTTTACATTCCAAAGGCTTTCCCCTTTCCCAGTTCCCCCCCCCACCATATGTCCCATAAGTCCTCTCCCCCCCAACTATTCACCAATCACGCCCCCACCACCATTTCTCTGTTCTGGATCTACAAAACTGGATCCAATCTTTTCAGGCCCAGGGTCCTCTCCTTTCTTCTTCTTGGGAATCATTTGACTTGCTAATTGTGTCTTGAGTATTTAGGGTTTCTGGGCTCATTAATATCCACTTATCAGTGATTGTATTTCTTGTGTATTCTTTTGTGATTGGGTTAACTCGCTTAGGGTGATATTTTCCAGATCTAACCATTTGCCTACAAATTGCATTGAGTTCATTATTTTTAATTGCTGAGTAGTATTCCATTGTACAAATATACCACATTTTCTGTATCCATTCCTTCTTTGAGGGATATCTGGGCTCCTTCCAACTTCTGGCTATTATAAACAAGGCTGCTATGAACAATAGCTTATGCTCTAAGATCAAGAATTGACAAATGGGACCTCTTAAAATTACAAAGTTTCTATAAGGCAAAGGACACTGTCAGAAGGACAAAACAGCAACCAACAAAGTGGGAAAAAATCTTCACCAACCCCACACCCAACAGAAGGCTAAGATCCAATATATACAAAGAACTCAAGAAGTTAGACCCCAAAGAACCAAGTAACCCTATCAAAAAATGGGGTACAGAGCTAAACAAAGAATTTTCACCAGAAAAAATTCGAATGGCCGAGAAACACCTTAAGAGATGTTCAACATCATTAGTCATCAGGGAAATGCAAATCAAAACAACCCTGAGATTCCACCTCACACCAGTCAGAATGGCTAAGATTAAAAACTCAAGAGACAACAGGTGCTGGCAAGGATGTGGAGAAAGAGGAACACTCCTCCACTGTTGGTGGGATTGCAAAATGGTAAAACCGCTCTGGAAATCAGTTTGGTGGTTCCTCAGAAAATTGGGCATGTCACCTCCAGAGGACCCTGGCATACCACTCCTGGGCATATACCCAGAGGATTCCCCTGCATACAATAAAGACACATGCTCCACAATGTTCACTTTTTTCTTTTAGAATATGTACATTTATCTTTGAAATTTTCATACATGTATACAATATATAATCAATAATATTTAATCCAGATCCATCACCCACACTCCCTAAACTCTACCTAATATCACCCCTCTCACCTTAGTGTCCTCTCCTTTTTTAACAGCCTGATGAGTCCAATAAGATTTGTCTGAATTTACAGAGTTATGGAGTCATCCACTAGAGCACAGGCAAACTAACAATGGTCACATCCCTGGGGCTCGGGAGTGGGGGGAAGGCTCCCTCTCCCCCAGAAACTATCAATTGTCAATAGATCCTTGGAAGTGGAACATAATTAGCTTCTTTCTTATCCATGCAGTAATATTGTCTTGATCTTGTGCGGACCTTGTGCAGATAACTATGAGTAGCTTAAATTCCTTCAGACGACTACGTCATGTCAAGAAGATGACATTACAAAGAACTCCTCTCCAAGTTCCAGGTCTTAACCTTCTTTCCACCCCGTCTTCCATAGTAGTACCTTAGCTCAATGTGGGTTTGGGAGAAATATAAATGTCCCGCTTAGAACAGAACAAACCATACAACTGTCATTTGTTTTCAGCACTCTGGCCAGTTACAAGACTCTACATTGATTGCTGCCCACTGCAAAAAGCTTCTCTGGCCAAGATTGAAAACTAATCTCAGCACTAATCTATGACTACAACATAAAAAAAAAGAAATCAGAAAAAAAATAAAATTTTCCTAAAGAATTTGTGTATAATTAGGTAGCACACGCATTAACCTTTTGCTTTATATTTGTACTTTATAAAATTCATAGTTTGTAAGTTTAAATCTATGTACACACTGAGATATTTAACATTTCTTTTTCATTGAAGGTAATAGATATATGAACAATAAGACTATATACTTTATTTTGTTCAAATAAATATTTTACAATAAAAGTGTATTTCACAATAAATAAATAAATAAATAAATAAATAAATAAATATTTGTAAGGTAGGTTGACAATATGTCCATTTAGCGAAACAACAGTAGTAAGTTCCCTCTCTAAACCCTCCCCACCCATTTACAATATCAGATGACTTTTTCAAGTAAGCGAAGAACAATTTCAAAGGGAAAGCTTTTGTTTATCTCCATAAAAGCCATGCCACTATTACACACCATTAGATATAGCTTGCTTGCAGCATACAGGACCTATAGCTAAGTTCATAAATGACTTTTCTTCCTCAATGCCATGGTACCTCCTGGTACCATGAAAGCTGCTTAAGAAAGGTCATGTGAGCAAAGTTCACTTGAGCTCAAGTTGTATAGTCAAATGAGTTTAGACTCACATAGTCACAAATGCAAGGTCACATTAGTTCAAGCCATGTACAGTTATGAGAACAACCTGTGCTTGAAAACATCATCTAAATACTAATAGCAGATGATGGTAATGTGAAGCAAGCTCACTCCTATTTACTGGGAGGAGCATGAAAGGGGATGCCAAAAACAAAGTCATTTTATGGAGGAACAGAGGTGACAAGACTCTTGTCTTGTTTACTCAGAATTTTCTCATAAACTCTCAGAAATTTCACACATATTCATTCATGGACTGTGTTCAGACGTCTCCCTCCTTTTTTAAAGAATGCAGCATGTGAAGAGTGGTTTTGATGTGAAATGTTGTTGATAAATCTAATTGTTTTTTGATGCACAAATATATAAACAAAATATAAACACAACAAATAATATTAGACCAGTGAAAGCATTACATGTTATACTCTGCCACCAGGAAAGGGGCTCCATGCCTTCATCTTTTTTTTTATAACAATGTAAAAACAATTCACTGTTTTTATTTCCAAATATTCTCCCCCTTCCCAGTTAACCCCCTATCCCCTTCCCTATCCCCCTGCTTCTATGAGGCTGCTTCCACACCCACCAACCCTCTCCAGCCTCAGCACCCTATCATTCCCCTATGATGAGTCATCAAGCCTCCACAAGAATAAAGGGCTTGCCTCCCATTGATGCCAGATAAGGTAATCGTCCTCTGAATATGCAGCTGGAGCCATGGGTCCCTCCATATGTACTCTTTGGTTGGTGGTTTAGTCCCTGGGAACTTTGGAGGGTGTGGTTGCTTGTTATTGTTCTTCCTGTGGGGTTGCTAGCTCCTTCAGCACCTTCAGTCCTTCCCCTAATTCTTCCATTGGGGTCCCCATGCTTGATCTGATCATTGGTTGCATGCATCCACATCTGTATTGGTCAGGCTATGGCACAGCCTCTCAGGGGGGCAGCTATACCAGGCTCCTGTCAGTGAGTGCTTCTTAGCATCAACTATAGCATCTGAGTTTGATGTCTGCAGGTGGGATAGATCCCTAGGTGGTGCAGTCTCTGGATTGCCTTTCCCTCATTCTCTACTCCGCTTTGTCCCTGCATTTCCTTTTGACAGGAGCAATTATGGATTAATATTTTTGAGATGGGTTGGTGGCCCCATCCCTCAACTTGGAGCCTTGCCTATCCACTGGATTTGGTCTCTACAAATTGTCTCTCCCCTTTATTGGGTATTTCAGCTAATGTCATCCATTTGGGGTCCTGGAAACCTCTGAGGAATCTTGAATGGTTGTGAAACACCTAAAGAAATGTTCAACATCCTTAGTCATCAGGGTAATACAAATCAAAATAGCCTTGAGGTTCCACCTCACACCAGTCAGAATGGCAAAGATCAAAAGTCAGGAGACAGGAGATACTGACAAGTATGTGGAGAAAGAGGAACACTCCTCCATTGCTGGTGGGATTGCAAGCTGGTACAACCACTCTGGAAATCAATCTGGAGCTTCCTCAGAAAATCGGACATAGCATTACCTGAGGACCCAGCTATACCACTCCTGGGCATATACCCATCCTTCTACTGCTTCAGCTATTCCATCAGCTGTACACTCATAGCAAATGCCTGGCAAATCTATCTTCATTTTTCTACATACTGACTTCCAGTTAGACTAGCACCATTTATTGAAGATGCCTTTTTTTTCCCATTGTATATTTTTGGCTCATTTGTCAAAGATCAAATGTCTCTAAGTGTGTGGGTTTATTTCTGGGTCTTAAATTCTATTTCATTGATATACCTGCCTATCTCTGTACCAATACCATGCAGTCTTTATTACTATTGCTCTGTTATACAGCTTGAGGTCAGAATGATGATTCCCCCAGAAGTTCTTTTCTTGTTGATAATTGTTTTTACTCTCATGAGTTTTTTGTTTTTCCATATGAAATTGAGAATTGCTCTTTCCATGTCTGTGAAGAATTTTGTTAGAATTTTGATGAGAATTGTATTGAATCTATAGATTTCCTTTGGTAAGATGGCCATTTTTTCTGTGTTAATTCTACCAATCCATGAGCATGGGAGATCTCTTCATTTTCTTCTTCAATTTCATTCTTGAGAGACTTGAAGTTCTTGTCAAACAGATCTTTCCCTTCTTTGATTAGAGTTACAGCAAGATATTTTATGTCATTTGTGACTATTGTGAAGGGTGTTGTTTCTCAGCCCATTTATCATTTGTATAAAGGAAGCTACTTTATTTGATTTGTTTGAGTTAATTTTATTTATTTTTTAAAGATTTATCTATTTAATGTATATGAGTACACTGTAGCTGTGTTCAAGCACACCAGAAGAGGCCATCGGATTCCATTACAGATGGTTGTAAGCCACCATGTGGTTGCTGGGAATTGAATTCAGGATCTCTGGAAGAGTTGTCAGTGCTCTTAATCATTGATCCATCTCTCCAGCCCTTGAGTTAATTTTATATCCAGGTACTTTGCTGAAGTTTATCAGCTATAGAAGTTCTCTGGTAGAATTTTTGGAGTTGCTTAGGTATACTATCATAACATCTGCAAATAGTCATACCTTGACTTTTTCTTTGCCAATTTTTACCCCCTTGATCTCCTTTTGTTGTCTTACAGCTAGAACTTCAAGAACTATACTGAATAGATACAGGAAGAGTGGGCATCCTTGTCTTGTCCCTGATTTCAGTAGGATTGCTTCTGGTATCTTTCTATTTAATTTGATATGGGCTGTTGGTTTGCTGTATATTGTTTTTATTATGTTTAAGTATGGGCCTTGAAATCCTGATCTCTCCAATACTTTTAACATGAAGGGGTATTGTATTATATCAGATGCTTTTACAGATCTAATGAGATCATATATTTTTCTTTGAGTGCATTTTTGTAGTGGATTATGTTAATGGATTTTCATATATTGAACCAACCTTACATCCCTGGGCTGAAGCCTACTTGATCATGGTGAATGATAGTTTTAATGTGTTCTTGGATTAAGTTTGTGAGAATTTTATTGAGTATTTTTGCATTGATATTCACAAGCAAAATTGGTCTCAAGTTCTCTTTTTTTCATTTGGGTCCTTGTGTAGTTTAGGTATCAGAGTAATTGTGGCTTACATAGAATGAATTAGGTAGTAGTCCTTCTGTTTCTCAGAACCCAAAGGGTCCTGAAATGTCCATGAGTATGAAGAGAGAACTTGTAGAATCCATCTTCAATAGTAAGACAGGACATCAATTTGGGGGATGGGGTTGCCATCCCATAGTCAAAAACTCTGACACAGAATTGTTCCTTTCTACAAGAACTTCAGGGACAAATATGGAGAAGAGACTGAGGGAAAGAAGGTTCAGTGACCATCACAAATTGGGACCCAGATCAAGGGGAAGTTCCATGGCCTGACACTATTACTGATGGTATGGTGTGCTTACAGACAGAAGCCTAACATTGCTGCCCTCCAAAAGGCCCAACAAGCAGTGGAAAGAGTTAGATACAGATACTTACACCCAACCAATGGACAGAAGGCAGGACTCCTGTGGTTGAATTAGGGAAAGGCTAAGGAAGAAACAGGAGGAGGGCAACTCCATGTTGAGACCACCAGTCTCAACTAACCTGGACCCCCAAGATCTCTCAGACACTGAACCACCAACCAGGCATACACTAGCTGACATGAAGCCCCCAACACATATACAGCAGAGGTCGGCCTGGTCTGGCCTCAGTGAGCAAAGATGTACCTAACCCTCAAGAGACTTGAGGTCCTAGGGAGTGGGGAGGTCTATTGGAGAGTTGGGGAACATCCTCTTGGAGATGGGGGAGAAGGAATGGGATGAGGAACAGTTGGAGGGCAGACTGGGAGGGTGATAACAACTGGACTGTAAATAAAGATTGAATATGTAAATAAAGATTGAATAAGAATAAGAATAAGAATAAGAATAAGAATAAGAATAAGAATAAGAATAAGAATAAGAATAAGAATAAAAGAAGGAAGGAAGAAAGGAAGAAAGAGAGAGCAAGAGAGAGGGGGAAAGGAAGGAAGGAAGGAAGGAAGGAAGGAAGGAAGGAAGGAAGGAAAGCCTGGTAAGCAATGTGAAAATGTATCAAGAACTTCTTGCTGTAAATGTTTAACATCAAGACTTAAATTCCCTCACAAATCTTGTAAATGGTTTTCAATCCTGTGTGTTATTATGAACATCCCATAGAACCAATTGATTATAATTACACCCTTGACTATTATCCAAGGAACAGTTAGAAACAAATCTTCCATGAGCATCCCAAATAATTAATATATGATCATTATGTTGAATGATTTTTCTGTTTTTACTTTGCCATCTGGACCAAAGAATGGGAATATATTGATATTTCACAAGAAATAGTAGCATAAATAGAAACTAAACTATGTTAATAGTAATGGTTACATCATTATACTGCCCATGAATGTCTAGAAAGTAGCTTAAAATAAATCTGTGTGATTAGTAGTTCTGAAGTTAGGTAAAACATAAATCTATATTAGCCTTTTAATAGAACTATGAATCTTATGATGTCCTGTAAGTGACAGGGCTAAAGAAGTGGTTCAACTCCAAAGAAAAATTAAATGGAATCCCTTCCTCAAATGAATAATGAGTTTGTTATGGTCCCAAAGTTCACTCATAAACAGTCATTAGTAAGGTTTTTTTTTTGTGGGTGCAGCAGAACTTTATTGATGGTATTTAAGAGAGTAGGGAAGGCTTCCTAAGCCCCTCCTGTTATCATGCAGGTCTGGGATGGAAATTGTAAGGGGGATACTCAGTGTTGTGGGCCAAGTTGGGACAGGGACTCCTCAGCAACTGAGGGCCTCTCTCTCGCTCTCAGTGTCCTTGCTGAGGTGGGTGGTCCAGGATTTCTTACTCCTTGAAGGCCATGTAGGCCATGAGGTCCACCACCCTGCTGCTGTAGCCATATTCATTGTCATACCAGGAAATGTGCTTTACAAAGTTGTCATTGAGAGAAATGCCATCCCCAGCATCAAAGGTTTCCAAAGGTGGGAGTTGCTGTTGAAGTTACAGGAGACAACCTGGTTCTTAGTGTATCCCAGGATGCCCTTTGGTGGGCCCTCGGTTACCTACTTTACCACCTTCGTGATGTCATCATACTTTGCAGGTTTCTCCAGGTCAAATGTCAGATCCAAAACAGATATATTGGGGTTAGGGAGCATGAAAGTTCATGCCAGTAAGCTTTCTGTACAGCTCTGGCTTTCCAACAGCCTTGTCAGCACCAGTGAATATAGGGATGATGTTCTGGGCAGCCCCATGGCCATCACACCAAAGCTTTCCAGAGGGACCAGCCATAATCTTCTGAGTAGCAGGTATGGTCATGAGCCTTTCCATGATGCCAAAGTTGTCATGGATGACTTTGGCCAGGGAACTAAGCAGTTGGTGATGCAGGATGCATTGCTGACAGTCTTGAGTGAATTGTCATAATTCTTGTGGTTCACACCCATCACAAACATGGGGGCATCAAAGGAAGAGGCAAAGATGATGAGCCTTTTGTCCCCACCCTTTGAGTGGATGCCTTCTCCATGGTGGTGAAGATGCCCATAGACTCCATGACATACTCAGCACCAGCATCATCCCATTTGATGTTAGCAGGATCTTGATCCTGGAAGATGGTGATGGGCTTCCCATTGATGACAAGCCTCACATTCTCAGCCTTGACTGCTGTTGAATTTGCCAACAAATCACACTGGTTCTACCATGCCAATAAACTTCCTGTACAGCTCTGGGATGACCTTTCCAACAGCCTTGTCAGCACTAGTGGATATAGGGCAACTTTCCAGATGGACCAGACACAATCTTCTGAGTCATGAGCCTTTCCACAATGGGTAGAATCACACTGGAACATGTAAACTATGTAGTTGAAGTCAATGAACTGGTCGTTGATGGCAACAATCTCCACTTTGTCAAGTGCAGAGCAGAAGGCAGTCCTGGTAACCAGGTGCCCAATACAACCAAATCTGTTCACATCGACCTTCACCATCTTGTCTATGGGACGAGGCTGGCAGTACATGAGAAGATGTGGCAATATATGGGACAGAGAGGAGCAGACAGCCATTAGTAAAGATTTTAATCTAATACTGGATATTTAGCTAACAAGGATTTTCTCCAAGTTTGTAGGCTGCCTCTCAACCCAATTAACAGTTTCTTTTTTTGTACAGAAAGAATTTTGATTTCTTGAAATCCCATTTCTAAGTTGTTTTCGATTGTCTTTTTTGTTGTTGTTGTTGTTGTTGTTTGTTTTGGTTTTCATTTGTTTTGTTTATTTTGTTTTTCGATGCAAAAGCAAGAGGTTTATTTTCCAGATCATCAGGGTCAACCTTCAATTAGTCCCTCAAGGTGAGTTACTAGAAGGCAACCCCAAATGGCTAAAACAAGTAGTTTTTATACTTTTTAAGGGCACAGGTTACATCAGTAAGGTTAATAAGGTAATAAGTTCAAACTTATTGACTACGCATATTAAACTGTAAATCTATTGTCTTGCAGCATGGGCAGATCATGACATGCATTTGAACTCATCTGGGACTTTCCAAAAGGTCAGGTAACTATCAGTCAGTACATTCTGCAGTTTTGTTTTGTTTTGTTTTGTTTTTTTGTTTTTGTTTTTTGTTTTTTTGTTTTTGAGAATTATTTTACTCAAGAATGTTCCTATAGGTGGAGAATAGAACTTAGCCTAACCTTGACCCCATGCAGGAGGGAGAAGCTGTAATAAGGGTGTGGGACTAGAAAAATCCTTAGGGTCCTTTATTTCCCTCTTTTTCTTGAACAAGCTCCAATCCTGGAGCTATGCTCAGTGGTCTTGGGTAACTAACTCATATTCTTCAGGTCCTGTCCTTAGGGTCTCATATTGTTGGCACAGGACCATCAGTTGCACTGCTCCTATTCTCTCTTATGGAGTCTATTGCTTGTTCAATATGCAGGGCCCAAAGGTCAACAATAGCAGGAGCTATTAGGACCCCCTAATTAGACGTCCTAACAAAGTTGATATGAGGGTGGTTAACCAAGGGCCTCCCCTTGATTAAACCAAAAAGAGTTAACCAAGACTCAAACCAGTCCTGACTCTTTTCTTTCTCTCTTCTCCTTAAATACTCCTGGAATAGTCTCCAGTATGTGCTTCCCGATGTTTTATGGCCCCAGGTAGCACAGAAAAAGTGGTTGCCCCACCCCATGGATCTGCTTCCAGCTTCTCCCATCTCAGGGGCACACATATATGGGGGTTTCTCTCAGGACACTCCTCAACTACTGGTGTCTTCACCCTAAGCCCCAGCCTTCAAAACCACTTCTGGGACACAGTTTAGATTCACACGTCCCATGTCCCCCCACATTTGGGTAATCCCTCCCCCTGTGTCTCTAGGGTGGGGTTATCTCAGGAGTCAAGGCTTGCAGCTAACTTACAGAGATCAAAGACAGGTCCAGCCACCAGGTATAATGTGGGTGTTCCTCTGTAGTGGACCAGGCTACATTCCCAATGTCTAAGAGTACTTGCTAAGTCACTTTGGTAGAGTTGTTGGGGGTGCTGAGGGTCATCGCAGGAAGGAAGATATACCATAGACATCTAATGGTTTCTCTGGTCTTGCAGAAGGGTAGGTGATCTTGAGCTTGAGGGGGTTGCTCTGGTGTCTCACTGCTATCAAATTGGTGTCAGGTGCAGGTGCTGATCTGACGTGAGTTACATGAACTCAGGTAGTAACTCAGTGGTCAGGGTAGTCAACAACACCAGGAATGACCCTTTCCACTTTGCTTCCAAGTTTTTATCATGGTGTCTCTTAACATATACCCAATCACCTACTTGGTACTCATGTGGAATCTCTGGGGTACCTGAGAAACAAAACTTAGCCCATTATCTAAGCTGATGTTTTTAGGCATACCAAATCAAGCAAGTGTCTCCTCTAGTATCTTCTTCATGACCACCTGTGTGGTTTCTTTCTTAGTAGGGTAGAGTTCTACCCATCCAGAAAAAGTATCTACAAAGATTAGGAGATATGTATACCAATATTTTCCTGGTCTGACTTCAGTAAAATGAACTTCCCAAAATACTCCAGGAAGATTATTCTTTAGCCTTTTTACTGATGGTGTCTTAATGGGATAGGCATTTGCCTTCTGACAAGCTTCACAATTTCTAGCTATCATGTCTGCTATTTTCCTAGATTTAAAATAACTACACCTGATCTTCTGATCACCTATTCTAATTTTCTCCTACCAAGGGGTTATAGCTGTGCTTTTGTGTAAGCAGTTCAGGGGCCTGATGTTCTGGTAGGATGGTCTTTCCCTCCAATGTCTTCCAATGTCCACTTTTGTCCAAATAGTTAGTGGGGCACCCTTTAATCTGCTTAAGCTCATGATCAGTATACCCAGGTGGTAGCCAGCCATTTCTCAACTTCCAATCTGGGCTCTCTTCTCCTAGGTGGTGGTTTGTCAAGAGGATAGTATCTATTTCATTCATTGCTACTTCCTTTGCCTCCCGGTCTACCAGGTGGTTCCCACTGGCTATGGGGTCCTCACCCTTCTGGTACCAAGGGCAATGTAGACTCACTTTTGCCAGTTTAAAAGGGGCCTGTACTAGGTCAACTATTTCTGGTTTGTTCTTGATGATCTTGCCTATGGAGGTTACAAGTCCCTGTTGTTGATAAATGGCCCCATGCACATGCCCAGTCACAAAGGCATGCCTGCTGTACCACCGCAGCTCCAGCCATCCATTGGCTATCAAGGAAGAAGCTGCTCCTGTGTCTCAGATCTTGCACAGGGTGATAGTCCTGAGTACCAGGCTTCTTTACAGGCAATAGGGGTTGTGTTCCAAGCAGAGCAACACTTACCAGGACTCCTAGTTACAACAGCCTGTCAATGTGAGGCTTAATACCTTCTTGTGCCTCCTGCAAGATCAGGTACTGGTGCACTGAGACGGGATCAGCCTAGGTCTTAAGCTACACATACACAGGGTCCTGCAGACACACATGTCCCAGTCTGGCCATTTCAATCCAAGAAAGAGGAAACTTTTCCAGTCACCAACCAATATCCTCTGCCTTTTGGGTTTTAGTCTCCAACAATTTGTATTCTTCCTCCAGCAAAATAGTCAGAATCTGGACAGGTCCTCCAGCAGGTCCCCTCAATCGAGGGCCCTCAGGAAGGAAGTGGATCTGAGCCCCCATCCTGGATAGCAAATCTTTCCTGAGCAAGGGATAGGGACAGTCAGGGATGACCATGAAGGAGTGGGATACCCAGCCCATGCCAAGTCCACAACTCTTTGGGTAGTCCATGAATATTGTTTAGTCCCAGTGCCCCCTTGGACCCACAATTTTTTGCTGGTCCTGTGAGTTTGGAGGAGGACTGAGTATTGAGGCCCAGTATCCACCAAGACTTGAGTAGGTCTCCCCTCCACTTTCAAGGTTACCCTGGGCTCAGGGAGAGGGGTCTGAACTCCATCCTCTCCAGTCACTGTCTTCTCAGAGGGGCTAATACCTTCATTGTTCTTTGGGGCACTTTTCCCAAGACCTGGAATTTCCTGCATCCGGTTTCCATTTTGTGGGGCACTCTTGGCACTTTCTTCAACCTCTCCTTGCAATATACTCACTGGTCCTTTCCAAGGGGTCTTCTGTCTCTCCTTAGTTGGAGTCTTTCTTCTCTGCTTTCACCAACTACTATAGTCAAGAATCTCTTCAAATTCCTTTTCTGTCACTTTTCTTTTTTCATCTACCTTGCATCTTCTTTTTTTTTTCTCTGTTCCTTTTCCTATTCTGTCTCCCTGTTATGGTAGTCTTTCTCAGCAACCTGCACTAAATCCCTCATGACTTATCCTGTAGTCCCTCTAGCCTCTGAAGCTTTTTCTGATATCTCTACTAGCCTGGTCTATAAAACCCATAGATACAGTAGCTTTGTGCTCCTCGCTGCTGTATATTGGCAGAATGCCTCCATGAGCCACTCTAGGAAGGCAGCAGGCAACTCATCTGATCCCTGTCTAACCTCACATACCTTGGTCAAATTTGTGGGCTGCCAGGCAGCTGCCTTGAGACCTTAAGGTGCTCCTTACCTTTGGCTGAATTAAACTCCCAGTCAGGTCTAATCAGGGGAAACCCACTGTCAGTGACAATCTGGTCAATCAATGGTGCCCCTATGTCTGAGAGGACATTCTTTCAGGCTTCCGGCATTATCCTCTTTCACTCTTCGATCCTGAAGAGCACTCTCATGAGTTGTTGGATATCATCCCAGGTAGGCTGATGAGTAAATAAAACAGTCTCAAAGAGATTAATCAGCCCCTTGTGGTTATCTTAAAGGGGCAGGGTGTTGGGCCTTCCAGCTGTACAAGTTGGTTAAAGAGAAGAGCCAATATTGTATGACCTGATTGCTATCGTCATCTATGGGCCTGGAGGCTCAGAGTGGGGAAGGCCACTGTTGTATAGGGTAAAGTAGCCCTTTTGTTACAGATCCCGACGACCAGTTCCGAGGGTCCCTCCCCACCCTCCCCCCTTGCTGTGGCCAGAGGAAGGGTAAAGGGACACTGGACGAGGGTTCAAGGGAGATCCTTGAGGGGGAGCCATGGTGGTGGGGTGAGAGGGTGGGGAATACATTAGTCACAGATCTTCTGTGAAAGAGTTCTTTACAGACTCATTGATCTCTATGGGGTTCTTCTCCTTCATGGCCAGGACCTGGGAGAGTCTTACAGTCAAAAAGGCTTTTATCCAAGAGGCAGGATGGGGGGCCCTCCACAAGATCCTTCCAGGTAACTATATAGGGCACTTGGTCTGGGTGTCTGAGGGATCCTGGCTTAAAGACTCATTCCTCTACTGCTTTGATCACCTGCAAGTCTAAGGTCCTTATGGGTGGCCACCCTACTCTGAAGGTGGGCCACTCAGAGGAGCAGAATGTGACTAACTTGCCCTTGCCCTTCTTTACTGCTACTGACTAGTTTTCTTCTCTTTTCCTAACTTCCCTCCAGTGGTTAACTAGGATGTTTAATAGGGCAAATTCAGCCTGTCCCATGTCAAAAAATAACACCAGTCCAAGTCCAAGAACACAGCCAAAAATTAAATAATTAATAATTAAATATCTTTATTTATTTAGGCTGTAAGTATAAAAAATGTCTTAAAATATACAATTAAGCTGAGTAGTGGTGGCACACACTTTAATCCCAGCACTTGGGAGGCAGAGGCAGGCAGATTTCTGAGTCCAAGGCCAGCCTGGTCTACAGAGTAGGTTCCAGGACAGCCAGGGCTACACAGAGAAACCCTGTGTAGTTTTTTTTTTTTTTTCAAAAAAATACAATTAACAGTTTCTCATGGTCCTGGGAGGAAGTCCAAAGTCTAAAGCAATGTAGTCTTTCAATAACAGCTGGCCTCAGTCCCAGGCTCTTCTGCCTTCTGCATTTCTTGTCTTGCTCTCTCTGACCTAGAAAACCTAAACTAGTTTTGCCTCCTCAGAAGGTCCAGGTTTCACTAACTCTTGTCCCTTATTCCAGGACATTGTCTCTAGCGGGCCTATTCAGGCTTCAAGTCTCATCAGAGATTTTACTTCCCTGGAGAGGCCGTTTTCAGTTTCAGACCCCCAAAGTAGTTAAAAGTTCTGCACAACTATCCTTTTTTTTTTTTCTATCTTTTTTTTTTTATTTTCTATATTCTATGTTTACATTCCAAAGGCTTTCCCCTTTCCCAGTTCCCACCCACCATAGTTCCCATAGTTCCTCTCCCCCCCCAATTCTTCTCTTATGTATTACAACCTGACCAGTGTCCCCTCCCTCTACTCTTTCTAGTGTCCCCATACCCATTCCCCCCTTAGTTTCCCTTCAGAAAAGAGCAAGCCACCAGGGACAGCAACCAAACACAATAAGACAAACACAACAAGATACAGTAAGATGAGGCAAAAGTCCTCATAGCAAAGCCAGAAAAGGAAACGCAATAGGAAGAAAAGCATTCCAAGAGCAGGCAAAAGATTCAGGGATAACACCCATCCCCACTGTTAGGCATCCCACAAGAACACTAAACTGCATAATCATAACATGCAAGCAGAGTACTTGGCTCAGGTCCATATAGGTCCCACGATGGTCATTTCAGTCTCTATAAGCCCCTCTGAGCCCTGCTTAGTTGGTTCTGTGGATCATGCTCTCCTGGTGTCCCCCATCCCCTCTGACCCCCACTGTCTTTCTTCCCTCTCATCCACAGTGTTCTCTGCTCTCCGAGGAGCCCAATAGAGACTTCTAGTTTAGACTCTCTCTTCATAATGTCTGCCTGTGGGTCTCTGTATCAGAGCCCATCTGATGCTGGAGGAAGCATCTCTGATGGCACGTGGACATGGCACTGACCTATGAGTGTAGCAGAATATCATTAGGAATCATTTCGATGTTTGCCAGTTGTGTTCGATTCTACTCTGGGTCTCTGGGCTATCCAGTCTCTGGTTACCGGCTATCTAGGCAGTGTAGGACATGGGCCCCCTCTCATAACATGGGCCTCAAGTTAGATCAGACATTGATTGTCCACTCCCGCAAGTGTTATACCACCGTTGCCCCAGAACATCTCACAGGCAGGACAGATTGTAGATCAAAGTCTTAGTGGCTGGGTTGGTGTCTTAGTTTTTCCTTTCCTTCCCTGTAGAGTACTGACCTGTGCCAAGGAGAAGAGAATGTAGGGTTGAGGGCTCCATGCAGGTATAAGCTCAACCTGTCTGTGTTCAATGAGCTGTGTGGGTATTGACCTCAGCAATGGGCACCTGGCTGCTGTCAGTTTTCTGAGAGCTACCCTCTCTCCTAGCATCATTCTGAGTTATTTAGGCATCTCCATGAGACCCCTCTTGGCCAAAAACTCAGCCAAATGACATCCACTCCCACAACTGGAAACCTTGCTGGCCGCAAAAGATGGCCATTTGAGACCCCACATTTTCCATTACTAGGAGTCCTCATTGGCATCACTAAATACATTTCAGTTTGGCAATAATAAATAGCCAGTTGACACTCCATATCCCCCAGTAGTAGGGATCTTCATTAGGATCACCTTCATACATTCCAAGCAGTTTTCAGTGCACTAGATTTCCACACCACTACCCCAAATGACCCCCAATTCCAGCGATCTCTCCTCATACTCTCTCCATTCCTCCCTGCCAACACACACATGCCAGATCCCTCCAACTCCCATTCCCACCCACCAACAGTTTACTCATAAAATCTGTTCTATTCCCCCTCCCCAGGGAGATCTGTGTGTCTCTCTAGAGCCCCTCCTCTTTATCTAACCTCTCTGAGTCAATGGTTTATAACTTCATTATTCTCTATGTAAATACACACCATGTTTGTCTTTCTAGGTCTGGGTTACACACTCGGGATAATTTTTTTCAACTTCCATCCATTTACCTGCAAATTTCAAGATGTCATTTTTTTAACAGCTGAGTAATAAATACTCCATTTTGTAAATGAACCACATTTTCTTTATCTGCTCTTCATTTGAGGGGCATCTAGGTTGTTTCCATCTTCTGGCTATTATAAATAAGGCTGCTAAGAACATAGTGGAGCAAGTGTCCTTTCGGTACAGTGGATAACTGTCGAGAAGTGAGCTGTGCACAGGTAGCCTGGTCCCAGGTCGAGCACCGACTTTGAACGCTGGTGACCTGGTTGGCGGTTTCCGTCTACATGGGACAGAGGAGTTCCCCACAGCCCCTACCCCCACCCCCGAACCCCCGCAGGAGAGGTGTGTGGCTATCAGTCACATAGGAGCAGCACCAAGCCTTCCCACATGTAAATAAGGTTTCCCCAAGCTCTCAGTCCAAGCCACTGAGAAGTACCTGCTGTCAAACCCTGAATCACCCCCAAAACTGTATATAAATCCTATCCAGGGAATTAAAGATGTTTGAGAACTACTCCGTCATCTGAGAGCTTCTGTCATAAGACCTGTAGCACTTGAGAAAGAGGCCCACTCTCCCGAAACAGCACCAGCAGCTTTCGTCTGCCCACCAGACCCAACTCATCCCAAGGTGACATGGGTAACCAAGAAGGTAGCATGGCAAAGACTGAGGTGGAACCAGCTGCTGCTCCCCCCACTTCCTTCTGCCAGAACTCTCACACCTGGCCAGGCCTCTGCCCCAGGTACACAGGCCCACAGAAAGACATCTTGCTTAAAATACAGACCTGATATTTACTTCCAAACTTCAAAGTTCCAAACTTATTGTTGGGAGAGGGAGAAGAAGGAAATCCTTTAAGATTCTTCTGAATGGATGCCACCAGTACATTCAATTCTTTGGCTCCACTCTCCTGTCTCTGTGAAATATCTCCACTGAGGTTCATAATTAGCATTGTTGTGTATTAGTGCATTCCACACAGGCCAGATAGAAAGAAACTGCAGGCTTTGAATACTGAGAGACAAAGTAGATATCTGTAACAATATAGAAGACAACTTTCTTTTTTTTTTTTTACGTTTTTTTTTATTGAATATAATTAAGCTGGAGAGATGACTCAGCAGATAAAAGCACTTGCCACCAAGATGGCAGCCTGAGTTCACTCCCCAGAGCCTACATAGTGGAGGAAGAATTGTTTTCTGCAAGTTATTCTCCACCCTCCACATGAGTACTGTGGTGTGTGTGTGTGTGTGTGTGTGTGTGTGTGTGTGTGTATGCATATGCACATATGCAACACACATTAAATACATAAATGAAAAATTAAAAGCAGCTGCTTATGGTGGGACTGTTTTAAGTCCATATGTATAGATGGGAACAAATACTTTTTAAAAGTCATAACATGAAGCCAAATAGAAAAGATAACGGAGGAAACCCCACAAACATAATGTAGGCCTTGACCATTCAAGGGAACTGGATTATGTCTAGCTTCCCAAATTAGACGTGATTTTCTTAAGTGGCCTCCTCAAAAAGAAGTCCCTAGACTCCAGTATAGCAAACTCACAAGTGGATGGAAACTTGAGGTACCGAGTCAAGAAAACTTTCTGTGATTCAGTTTTTAAGTCAGTAACATGAGAGAATTTTCACAGAGAAAAGAAGCAACACCGTAATACCCAACTAAAGAGACTAATTACAAATCAGGGAAAAAATGTAATTTATACACTGAAAGTCTAAATGTGGAGAAAAAAACACCAGACTATTGTTTCTTTAGACAAGGGCACAATTCACAGAAGGAAAAGGCAAGCGACTCTTAACTTTTTCGTAATAAGAGAAAGGAAAATTAAAGCTACAGTGAAATATCATTTTCTCACCTATCATGTTGGCGAAAGCCCAAAGCTCTGACATCGTGCTCAGCAGGCCAGACTGCAGGGAATAGACATGCTCATATTTTGACAATGAGAATGCAAGATGGTTCAACCCTTGTGAAGGGGAATTTGGCAGTTTCAAGCAAAACGTCATACGTATTTACCCTTTGACCCAGCCATCACACTTCTAGGAATCTCTTCCACAGAAACACTGGCAAAGAAACAAAAAGGCATATGGACCAGGCTGTTCATTTCAGCACTATCTGAAAGAGCACAATGCTGGAAACAACCCAGAAGCCTATCGACAGAGACCTGGTGGAATTAATTATAGTGTGTCCACCCAGAGGGGTACTACGCAGCTGGACAAAGAATTGTGGGACCCTTCTTAATTCTACACAGACTCCCAAACTTCTTAATGCCCTTAGCATCCCATTAATTTTCTCTTGGTGTCCTGAGGTCAAATGAACTAACTAACCATTCTACTTATTAAAGGAATTTTGAAATCTTATCTGTTGATATATGGAGTTCTTTGGTCATAGCGTAGATTGAAAAGGATGGAAGAGAAATCTTAAAAATTTCTTTAAAAATTATAATTGAAAATATTTGTTTACTTTTTAAAAAACAAAATAAAGGATTTTTTTTATCAGAAGCAAGTAAAAGAATGTAGTGTGCCTGGCTCAGCTTTAACCACAGAGAAGAACTGTTGTAGGTTACTTTACAGTAGAACTCTTGACTGTATATTCACAGTAGGATATGCCCCAACTATCAAAAGTACTACCAATATCAACAACTGAGTTAGGTAATAATGATGTAAGAATTGCTATTGATTTTATTATTTGAGTGCTGTCACCATGAAATAAAACCATTGAGGTAACCCAGTCACAAAATAATTCACATGGAATGCAATCACTGATAAATGGATATTAATTAGCTCAGAAGCTCTGAATACTCAAGACAAAATTAGCATATCAAATGACTCCCCAGAAGAAGGAAGGAGAAGGCCCTGGTCCTAGAAAAGCTTGATCCAGCATTGTAGGGGAGTACCAGGACAGAGAATGGGGAGAGGGTGATTGGGGAATGGGTGGAGGGAAGAGGGCTTATGGGACATATGCGGAGGGGGGACTGGGAAAGGGGAAAGCATTTGGAATGTAAACAAAGAATATAGAAAATTTTAAAAATTAAATTAAATTTAAAAAAAGAAATAAAACCATTGAGCAAGAGTGTGGTTATACTTAAAAATCATAATTCCCAGCATGAAAGGAAATACAGATATAAGAATAGCAAAGTTAAACAAGAATCCAGAATTTGAACTAGGAATATCAGCATAATTCAAAATGCATTTTACTCTGAAAAAAACGAAAAAACAAAAACAAACAAAACTAAAAACCAGAACCTTCCTGATAGCTTTGTCTGCTAGAAAGGCTAAGAAATATATCCAGAAATATATCTCTGTTATATATAATTTTTATTATATAAAATATTTATAATAATGGTAAATTCAGGTCTAGGAATGAGGGTAGGACTTTTAAAAAAATGATCCTGAGATATCTCACCAAGCACAAGAGCAATGGAAGCAACCAGATACCCTGGAGGGAGTGAGCGGGAGAGCTGTGAGATCCCTGAGTCTTCTCTAAGAAGGCAAGAGGAGTCTGGGCAACTCAGCTGACAGCAGGCTCTTGCTGGCCCATTCCTAGTCTCCAGCAGTGCGGGTGTGCCTCCTTTTCTACATATTCCTGCCAGCCAATCTACTAGCTCTGAGAATACATATACTTTCCTTTTAGTTTTTTTTCCTTTGAAGGTATTACTTTGCATCTTTTTAACATTCTCTGACTGTGTGTATGTGTCATTAAAACTATTTTTTATAATTTAAAAAAAAGGACTGCTAGGATCATGCCAAATAGACTTGAAAATGTGAGAAAGTTTGTACTAACCAACATTATGGCAATTTGAACAATAAAAATAGTGAATTAAAATATCTCAGGTATGTTTAAATTCATGAAACCTTAATGATACTTTTAAAAAGTAAGTATGAGAGGATGGTAGGAAACAGACTTACTATCTTGCAAACCTGTATAAAGTGGAAGAACTAGCCTAGACCTGGCTTTCCCTACTATATGAAGTATGTCATAAGGAAATCAGTCAATCTGAGGAGTGTCCCTTCCTAAAAGTATTGGAGCTGATAAATTAGAAAAGAAAAACATCAAATTAAAATTACTTTCCAGCTGGGCAGTGGTGGTGCACACCTTTAATCCCAGCACTCTGGGAGGCAGAGGCAGGTGGATTTCTGAGTTCAAGGCCAGCCTGGTCTACAGAGTAAGTTCCAGGATAGTCAGGGTTACACAGACAAACCACCCTGTCTTGAAAAACAAAAACAAAAATAAATTACTTTCCAACCCCTTATGTAGAGCATCAGAAACTTTAAATCATCTTATGGTCTTGTTTGAAAATGGGATTTCATTCCACAGGTGGAAAAGCAAGCCTGAGACGCTCACTTCTAAGATGCTCAGGTGGTGCCTCTTGCAGCAACACCTTAATGACTGTGTACATTTACACAGTGATCACAGAGGGCCAACTCACAGACAGGGCCTTCCTAGTTGTCATTGCTTCTAAGGTGACAGCAGAAGAGTCTTCAAAGCAAAGAAATCACATCCAAATCTAATCAAATCAACAAGTTACACCAGATACAGTACCAAAGGATCATGCTAAATGGATCCAGTGACATACAACCCAACCTGGTGGGGGTTGGGGAGATACTCAACTTTGAACAAATCAGACAAAAATAATAAATTTCTACTTTGAGAAGAAGGAAAGTCTGAGAAGATGTTTCACTTACTACCCAAGCATGAAGAGCTAAAGCCAAATCCCAGCACCCTCGAAAAGGCCAGACATAGCTGCTTACCCCTGTAACTCCAGTGATTTTGTGGATGGAAGACTTGCAGGGTGTCTTAGTTTGGGTTTTACTGCTGTGAACAGACACCACGACCAATGCAAGTTTTATAAAAGACAACATTTAATTGAGGCTTGCTTACAGGCTCAGAGGTTTAGTCCATTGTCATCAAGGCAGAAACATGGCAGCATCCAGGCAGGCATGGTGCAGGAGGAGCTGAGAGTTCTACATCTTTATCTGAAGGCAGCTAGTGGAAGACTGACTTCCAGGCAACTAGGGTGAAGGTCTTAAGCCCACACCCACAGTGACACACCTACTCCAACAAGGCCACACCTCCTAATAGGTTCACTTCCTGGGCCAATTATATACAAATCATCACATTCCACTCCCTGGCCCCCATAGGCTTGTTCAAGCATGAGTCTATGGGGGCCATACTGAAACATAGCATAATGCAAAATACATTTAGTCCAACTTCCAAAGTCCCTATAGTCTATAGCAGTCTCAACAGTGTTAAAAGTCCAAAGTTCAAGGTCTCTTCTGAGATTCATCCAATCACTTAACTGTAATCCCCCAAGCAAGACAGGAAACCAGCTGTGCAAAGTCCAAACTCTGCATCTCCATGTCTGATGGCAAAGCAGTCTTCAGATATCCAACTCCTTTTTCATCTTTGTTGACTTCAACAAGGTTGTTTCTCCTGGGCTTGTTCCACTCCCTGTTAGCAGCTTTCCTTAGCAGGCATCCTGTGGCTCTGGCATCTTTAACATCTTGGATACCCCAAGTCAATTTCAGCTTCATGGCTTCTTGTTCCAGTGTCTGAGATCCACACATGATCTTCTGTGTATCTCCAAAGAGCTGGTGTCACTTCTCCAGCTCTGCCCTCTGTAGCACTCTAAGTTCAGGTTGATCCACTCCACTGCCACTGCTGTTCTTGGTGGTCATCCAATGGTACTGGCATCTCCAATATGCTAGGATCTTCCACTGCAACTATGCTTCACCAAAGCCTTTCATAGGCTCTCTTCATGGTACCAAGTCCCAACTCCTTTGCATGACCCCTTTAGTCCTGAGCTGTCAATTACAACTGAGGGTACACTTTCACCAATGGCCTTCCATGGCCTCTCACAGTACCAAGCCTCAGCTGTTCTTCATGATGCCTTCATGCCTTCAAAACCAGTACCACCTGGATGATTCTTACACATTACCAAGTATAGCTGTAGCATGAGGAACACATGGCTATCTCTGGAATACAGCTTCTTTGTGCTCTCAGAAAACACTTCCCATATTTCATCTCAGTGATGCTGGTCTTTTCTTAATCACCCCTAATTTCTTAGCTCCAGCTAACCAGCATCAATTGTCCCAGTAATCTCCTTCTCCTCTTGAATATAAAGCCAGAGACACATGGCTGAAGCTGCTGAGTTCTGCTGCTTGCAGGAGCTGGAACATTGGTCCCCCTTGTTCTATTACATTATCACTAGCTTCCTTTTTCCCAGCTCCTTCACTGCCTAAATTGGCTGTCCTGAATCTTGCTCCTTAGACTGACTTTGAACTCAAAAGATCTGTATGCCTGTCCCCTAAGCACTGGGATTAAAGGTGTAGTCCACCAAGCCTGGATTAAAGTTTTTCTTCACCTAGAATTTGCTGTAGGCTGACCTTGAACTCAGAGATCTGCTTATCTTTGCCTCCTGGGATTAAAGGCTTGTACTACCATGCCTGGACCTAAAGTTAACTGGGTAAATCTTGCCCCCAAGGTCACCACTCCTTTAATGCAGTTAAATATCCTTGAATTCAGCTTCATTTCACTTCCTGGAGTCCCTTTAATACTCAAACTATATATTTTGTACTTTTCCTTTCTCAGCTTGCTGTGTTTGTTCAAAATTCTCTTTATCAGACTTAACCAGAGAACAAAGTCTTTGTTGGGCTTCTTTGAGACTTCCTTTGCAGATGCAATTAATATAAATCTCTTTACCTTAGTCCTGGGCAGTCTCTTCAGACAGTGGCAAAAAGCAGCTGTGTTCTTCACCAAAACATCACACAAACAGTTTCTCAGCCACATATTAAAGTTCTTCTCCACTGAAACCTCCTGGGCCATCAGGCCTACACAGTTCAAATGACCCTCAGCACCACTGTTTTCCATATTCCTACTAGGCTGGCCCATTAAACCCCACTTAAAGCATTCCGTGGCTTTCCAAATCCAAAGTCCCAAAATCCACATTCTTCCAAACAAAAGCATGGTCATGCCTATCACAGCAATACCCCACTCCTGGTACCACCTTGTCTTAGTTAGGGTTTTACTGCTGTGAACAGACACCACGACCAATGCAAGTTTTATAAAAGAGAACATTTAATTGGGGCTTGCTTACAGGCTCAGAGGTTCAGTCCATTGTCATCAAGGCAGAAACATGGCAGCATCCAGGCAGGCATGGTGCAGGAGGAGCTGAGAGTTCTACATCTTTATCTGAAGGCAGCTAGTGGAAGACTGACTTCCAGGCAACTAGGGTGAAGGTCTTAAGCCCACACCCACAGTGACACACCTACTCCAACAAGGTCACACCTCCTAATAGGTTCACTTCCTGGGCCAATTATATACAAACCATCACACAGGGCTTATTCACTTCAGGTTAACCAATAAAACTTGAGTCCCAGCTTCAAGAGGGAGTTAGTCTCAAGGGAATAAAGTAGGGAGTAATAGACTAAGAAATCCAATACTCTTCTCTGAACTTCTTCTGATTCACATGCATATGCAAGCATTTGTGTGCACGCACACACACACAAGAAGGAGAAGGTAATTATATTAAAAGAAACTTGAAATAAAATCAACCAATTACATAATATATAAACCTCATTTGTATTCTGATCCAAAGAAATGAACAGTTCATAGCAAAATTTATAAGACAGTTAGGAAAATTATTATACAAACTGACTATTTTAATGACACTCAGAAATATAATTGTGTTTAGTGGTGATCCTTTTACTGTGCCTTTGAAAATGAGCATCTTTTATTAAGTACAGACTGATATGTTTGCTTAAAAATCTCCTGGCATGCAGTGGAAGAGCAGTGGCCAGAGGTAGAGATGAAACAAATTAGCTGTAGTTACAATTGTAAAATCTAGATAATGAGCTTTGCTCCAAATTTCCATTAACAAACATCTCTTAAAGGCACTAGAATAATAGGAGAAAACTAACTCCAGATCATGCTCTTGATACAGATTATGTATCTGCCTTGAGCAAGATATTAAATGATTATTCATTATATGTAAAAATGTCCAAAGGTTTTGAAACAATCTACACATGACTAATATATATTTCTTAAACTGTAAATATACAAAAAAAAGTTACTTGAGGTAAAAACAGAAATTATCAAATTCAAGAAAAAGTAATTTCCAAATAGGAAGTCAACTGTATTTTACCATACAAAAGCATTCACCAGCCAGAATAGAATCAGGAATTGGGACATCAAAGTCTGAACTGACAAAGTAATTGAAAAGAGAAATGTCTAATAGATTTGGGAAACAGTGAAAAACTACTCCCAATTGGATGTCTTCATACATTTTGTGCTATAAGAATAAAATACCCTAAACTGGGTCATCTAAAATGAACAGAATATATTTGTCACAGTTCTGAAAGGTAAGAAATCTAAGATCAAGATACCAGTATTTGATAGGGTCTTATTGCTGCATAATCCCATGGGAAAAGAGCAAAGAGGGGGAGATGGGGAGATGAACTTGTCCTTTTATAAAGCACCCAGTCCCACAATAACAAATAGGTTCCTACAATAATAGTATTAGTCTCTTCGTAAGAATGGAGCTCTTTGAAATAGTGACAGTGTCTTCTGGACAGGACAGGACCATTCCACTCATAAACTCATGACAGCTCTGATTGCTAGTGGGACAAGAATTTTTAAAATCCTAGAGTTAAATCGAAATGAAAACAAAACATGACACATCTGTGGAACACAATGAAGGGAGTCCTAAAAGTTTATATCTTTAACTGCCTACATTGGAAAACCAGAAAGGTCTCAGTATATAGCTAAATAATATACCTGAAGGACTCAGAAAAGCAAATCAAGTAACAACCAAAAGAAAACATAAGAGATCAGCAAAATCAGAGCTGAAATTAATAAAATAGAAAATTTTTAAATGATTTCAATGAATGAATGTGATGAAGAATTGGTTCTTTGAAAATATTAACAAGATAGACAAATCATAGGTCAGGTTAATCAAAAGAAAGGGGAACTCAAATTGATAAAATACATGGTCAAAGGGGAGAAATTATTAAAAAATTGAGAAAATTCAAATATTCATCAGAACATAACTTTAAAACTTAAATTCCACCAAATTGGAAAATCTAAAAGAAATAGATTCCTAGATGTGCATTACCTGCCAAAGTTAAATCAAGATTTAAAAGATAATTTAAACATACCTGCAACTAGTGAAATAGAAGCAGGAATTTAAAATCTCACAACTAAAGTGAATACAGAGCCACAGAATTCCAAGACCTTCAAAGAAGAACTAACAACAATATTCCCCCAAATTAGTCCATAAAATAGGAAAACAATGAACACTTCCAATTTTTGATGAAGCCTGTATTATCCTGATACTAAAAACAGAAAAAGACCCAACAACAAGGTCTCCCTGATGAACATAGATGCAACTACGCTCAATAAAATACTTTCAAACCACATTCAAGAACACATCAAAAAGATCATCCATCATGATCAAATAGACTTCATCCCAGAAATACAGAAATAGTTCAACACATGTAAATCAATAAATGTAGTCCACCACATAATAAACACAAAGATAGAAACCACAGGATCCTCTCATAAGATGCAGACAGGTGAGGGAACACAGGAGTGGCAGAGCAGCTGGGACAGGGTCTGTCTGGGCTCCACCTGCACCCAGGAGCTGGGCTGTGCCACAGCGGTCTGTGCACTGATCCTGCCCAGGGAGAGCTACTCTGCAGGGAATGCTTTGACTCCCGGGTTTGGAAGTGAGACCACCATTTTCTCTCCAGTGACTGTGCAGGCAGGTACAGCTAGAAGCACAGGGAACACAGAAGTGGCAGAGTAGCTAGAACAGGCTCCTTCTAGGCTCCATCTGCACCCAGGAGCTGGGATGAGCCACAACACTCTGTACCAGGAGAAAGTTGGTCACCCAGCAGTGCTGAGACAGGCTCACAAGCCCACAGGAGGGACAAATGACAGCCAGAGACAGCAGGACCAACTAACAGCAGAGATAGCCAGACGGCAAAAGGCAAACTCAGGAACGTTACCAACAGAAGTCAAGGCAATATGGCACCATCCGAACCCAGTTTTCCCACAACAGCAAGTCCTAGATAAACCAACACACAAGAAAAGCAAGATTTGGATTTAAAAATCACAGCTCATAATGCTAATAGAGGGCTTCAAGAAGGACATAAATAACTCCCTTAAAGAAATATAGAACACAGGTAAACAGGTAGAAACCCTTAAAGGATTACAGGAAAGTACAACCAAACAGGTGAAAGAATTGAACAAAACCATTCAGGATCTAAAAATGGAGGTAGAAACAATAAAAAAAAAAAGGAAACAACTCTGGACATAGAAAACGTAGGAAAGAGATCGGGAATCATGGATGTCAACAACAGAATACAAGAGATAGAAGAGATAACCTCAGATGCAAAAGATATTATTAAGCATTGACACACAGTCAAAGAAAATGGAAAATGCCAAAATCTCCTAACCCAAAACAGCTAGGAAATCCAGGACAAAATGAGAAGACCAAATCTAAGGATTATAGGTAAAGAAGAGAGTGAAGATTTCCAGCTTAAAGGTCCAGTAAATGTCTTCAACAAAATTATAGAAGAAAACTTCCCTAACATAAAGAAAGAGATGCCCATGAACATACAAGAAGTCTATAGAACTCCAAGAAGATTGTACAAGAAAAGAAATTCCTCCAGTCACATAATTAAAACATCAAATGCAGTAAACAAAGAAAGAATTTTAAAAGCAGTAACATATAAAGGCAGACCTATCAGAATTACACTAGACTTCTCGCCAGAGACTATGAAAGCCAGAAGATCCTGAGCAGATGTCATACAGACCCCAAGGGAACACAAATGCCAACCAAAGCTACCCAACAAAACTCTCAATTACCATAGATGGAGAAACCAAGGTATCCCATGACAACAACAAATTTACACAATATCTTTCCACAAATCCAGCCTATCAAAGTATAATGAATGGAAAACACCAACAAAAGAAGGGAAACTACACACTAGAAAAAGCAAGAAATCAATCTTCTTTTAACAAACCAAAAAGAGCAGAGCCACACAAACGTAACTCCACAAAAATAACAGGAAGCAACAATCACTTCTCCTTAATATCTCTTAACATCAATGGACTCAATTCTCCAATAAAAAGACATAGACTAACAGATTGGATACATAAACAGGACCCAACATTTTGCTGCATACAAGAAACTCACCTCCAGCACAAAGACAGATGCTATCTCAGAGTAAAAGGTTGGAAAACAATTTTCCAAGCAAATGGTCCCAAGAAACTAGCTGGTATAACCATTCTAATATTGAATAAAATAAACTTTCAACCTAAGGTAATAAAAAGATAAGGAAGGAGACACTTCATACTCATCAAAGGAAAAATCTACCAAGAAGAACTCTCAATTCTGAACATATATTCTCCAAATACAAGAGCACCCACATTCATAAAGAAACTTTACTAAAGCTCAAAGCACACAATGCTCCTCACACAATAATAGTGGAAGACTTCAACACCTCATTCTCATCAATGGACAGATCATGGAAACATAAACTAAATAGAGAAACAGTGAAACTAACAGAAGTTATGAACTAAATGGATTTAATAGACATCTATAGAACATTTTATCCTAAAACAACAGAATATACCTTCTTCACAGCACCTCATGGTACCTTATCCAAAATTGATCATATCCTCAGTCACAAAACAGATCTCAGCAGATATAAGATTGAAATAATTCCATTCACCTTATCAGATCACAACATACTAAGGCTGGTCTTCAATAACAACAAAAACAACAGAAAGCCCACATACACATGGAAACTGAACAACATTCTACTCAACAATAACTTGGTCAAAAAAGAAATAAAGAAAGAAATTAGACTTTTTAGAATATAATGAAAATGAAGGCACAACATACCCAAACTTATGGGACACAATGAAAGCAGTGCTAAGAGGAAAACTCATAGTTCTGAGTGCCTCAAAATATCCTTTTTTAGTGATGATATGATTCTATATAAAAGACCCTACAAACTCCACCAGAAAACTCTGCAAGCTGATATACACATTCAGCAAAGTAAGAAGATACAAAATTCAGAGAGAGGGGGGAGGGAGGGAGGGAGGGAGGGAGGGAGAGAAGACAGGGACGGACGGACAGACAGACAGACAGACAGACAGACAGACAGAAATAGGGAAAGCAATTCCACATATGCAATCTTGGTTTTTTTGTTTTGTTTTGTTTTTGCTTTTGTTTTTGTTTTTGTTTTTGGTTGGTTGGTTGGTTGGTTGGTTGGTTGGTTGGTTGGTTGGTTGGTTTTTTGAGTCAGGGTTTCTCTTTGTAAAAACTTGGCTGTCCTGGAACTCACTCTGTAGACCAGGCTGGCCTTGAACTCAGAAATTGGCCTGCCTCTGCCTCCCAAGTGCTGGGATTAAAGGCGGGCGCCACCACTGCCTGGCCTATTCTTGCAATTTTAGTATTAATCTAACCAAGGAACTGAAAGACTTATACAATGTAAACTTAAAGACACTGAAGAAAGAAGTTAGAGTAGTTACCAGAAGAGGAAAAGACTTGGATTGGTAGGATTAATGTTATGAATATTGTCATCCTACCTGTATTAGTTATTTTTTATTGCTATGGTAAAATGCCATTACCAAAAACAACTTATAGAAGAAACACTTTATTGTGAGTTGCTACAAATTATCAAAGCCTACCTCCAATTGCATACTTCCTCCAAAGGGATCCTCCTAAAATTCCACAGGCTGCCCAAATAGTGCTACCTACTAGGGGCGAACTGTTTAAAATGTGGATCTACTGAGGATATTCTTCTTTGAATCAACTATCCTACCAAAAGCAAGCTACAGATCTAATACAACCACTATGAAAATACCAATCAAAAAATTCACAAGTTGTATGGAAACACAAAAGACTGGAATAGCCAAAGCAATCCTGAACAATAATAAAAACACTGCTGGAAATCTCATACTCCCTGATCTCAAATTCCACTACTTTTACATTTTACTACTCTAGTAATAAGCACAGCATGGTACTGGCATAAAAACAAACAAATTTAACCAATGGAATAGAATTCAGAACCAAATGTAAGCCCATGTTTCTATGGATACCTGACTTTTGACAAATAGGACAAAACTACACATTGGAGGAAGGAGAGCATCCTCAGTAAATGATGCCAGTCAAATTTAGATATCTGTGTGTGAAATAATGCAATTAGACCCTTATTGTCTTCTAAGTGGATCAAGGATCTCAACATAAGAACTAACACTCCAAATCTGTTAAAGGAGCAAGTAGGAAATACATTTGAAGTTAATTATAGGAATAAGAAGAGACTTTCTGAACATGACTATGATGGTGCAGGCATTAAGGCCAGCAACTGACAATTGAGACCGCACGAAACTAAAAAAGCTCTGTACAGCCAAGGACACCATCATTTGAGTAAAGAAGCAGCCTAGAGAATTGGAAGATATTTTTGTTATCTCTACATCTGACAAAGAGTATGTCTTGAATATTCAAAGAACTATAAGGAAAATCTAACCATCAAGAAAACAAACAACTCTATATTTTTTAAAATGGAGCATGGAACTGAACAGAGTTCTTAAAAGAAAAGATACAAATGGGCAAGAAAAAAAATTTAATGTTCGACATCCTTACCCATCATGGAAATGTAAGTTAGGACTACTTTGAGATGTCACCTTATCCAATCAGAATGTCTAAGACCATAAAACAAAACAAAATAAAAAAATACCCAAACAAAGCAAAACAAAAAAAAACAATGATAACAAATGCAGATGTGAGTATGGAAAGGGGGAACACTTATTCATTGTCATGGGAGCGTAGACTGGTCCAATGTCAGTGTGAAGGGCTGACTGAGCATAACCCAGAGGGAGCAGGCCAGTAAGCAATGTCCTCCACGGTTTCTGCTTAGGTCCCTGCCTCTAGGCTCCTACCTTGAGTTCCTGCCCTGATGTCTCCCAGTGAAGCACTGTTTCCTGGGATTTTAAATTGAAATAAACTCTTTCCTTCCCAAGCTGCCTTCGGTCACAGTGTTTATCAGAGCAACAAAGAGCAAACTATAAGATATATACTCTAGCTAGTCCACTCCAGGGTATATCCCCAAAGGACTCTATATCTTGCAAAAATACTTATTCACCTGTGTTCATTGCTGCTTTACTCACAATTCAGAAAGTGCAAACAACCCAGATATCCATCAGTCTATTAGTGGATAATGAAAGTGGGGTACATGCACACAATGGAATATTAGTTGGCTGTAAAGAAAAATGAAATTGGTCAGTCAGTGGTGGCACACACCTTTAATCCCAGCACTTGGGAGACAGAGGCAGGTAGATTTCTGAGTTTGAGGCCAGCCTGGTCTACAGAGCAGAGTTCCAGGACAGCCAGAGCTACACACAAAAAAACCCTGTCTTGAAAAACCAAAACAAAATACAAAAAAAAAGAAAGAAAGAGAAAAGAAAAAAAGAAAAGAAACAAAAAATGAATTGTAAAATTTCCAGGTAAATGAATGGAGTTGGAAATAGTCATTCTGAACAAAGTAATCCAGACCCAGAAAAATAAACCAAAAATAACATGGTATCTCAAGGTGATACCGACCTGGAAATTTCACCCTTCATAGCTAGCTGGAAGACTCTGTGCATGCTACTAGAGGAAAAAGTTATTAACAGTCGTAACCAGTTTGGAACCTACAAAAACAAGTGCCTGGCAAGATGTATCCACCTATGTAACAGTGCCATGAATTTAATGTCACCCCACAAGAGGGGGCACATGGCTTACTAGGTAATAGACCTTCTAGGAGGACCTAGTACCATTATTGTGCTAAATGGGCATAGCAGTAAACTGCCCCTTAGTTCTTATCTTCACATGTGTAGATTAGTACACCTTTCAACTTTCATCAGAAAAACTTCTTTTTGCATGACACAGTAATTAATACAGAGACCCTTACTGCCCGGAATGGACAGAATAAGACTGTGGGAGTTCTCGTCTCTAAATGGGGCATCTATATTACACCCCCTCTCCCAAAGCTTAGGGATCAACTTGGAAGAGAAGGTATAAGGATTATAAGAGCTAGATGTAAACACACAACTATAGACACAACAGGGTCATTGCATACATGAACTCACAGAGGCTGTGCATGCCCAAACCTGCACAGCGTCCAGGCAGTCAGAATCACAGCACAGATGGGGAGGGTGTGGTTCTTACAGCCCTACCCCTATATGAGTTGCTGGCATTTCATGGCTGCTGGGGAAGGGAGAGAGCCAGTTTTCTTCAGGAATGCTAGCCCTGAGAAGTTAGTCACGCACCAATAAATTGTCCTAAATCTATGTATCCATACACATACAGGCAACACTGAATTACTCAATGGTTTTTAGAGCACATAAAATTGAGAGTGGAAAGTGGGGAGGTTAAGGCAGAACTTGGAGGGGAGAGAATATGAATGGGTTTGATCAAAGCATATTTTATGCATGTATAAAACTCCCAGACTTTAAAAAAAGGGGGGGGGAGAATCCTTTTCCCATAGACAGGAAGAGATTTGAAGTATGGACCATAAGCAAAACCAAGGGGCCAAAATTAGGAAAGGTATCTGAGGCTAGCTTTCTGGCTTAAGCAGACTGAGTTGCAAAGTCCAAAGGACAGTGAGGTTTGAAGCTCACATCTTCTCTTATTTGTCAAAGGAAAGCCTTTTAAGAGGCTCTTTGGTGGTCTTATCAACGAGGCTTCAATACAGAGACTTTCCAAACAGCTCTTCTCTGTGGAATAAAGCTTGAAACACCCAAGGGATAGAAACTTGCATGTGAGCAGTTATTGTGTAGCTATTTCCTCCATGTTGAGGTATTCCCTCCTAGATGGAAAGAGAAGGTCCATCGATGCCAGAAGCTCATGAGATTGACCAGATGCAAGAATGACATGAAATGCTAAGACACACAATGCTTTTGTACTGTAAGTTACATAAGCAGTAACAATCGCTTGTGAAAAAGAGACTGCCCCACAGAGCTGCCTGAAATTGTGTAAAGGACGCTGGGGTTACAGATTCCATGAGTGTCACCCATGCTGTGGCAGGCTTCTGACTTTGAGTCAACCATGCTCTTGTAAGTAGCTCCAAGAAACTCACTGGTCTCAAACTATATTGAGGGAAAGTACTTTGGTCTGCTGTCTCCACCATATCGGAGGGGGAAAAAAAGATGTTTGTTCATGTAACCCCAGGAAATGCAAACATGGCATAGAACTTCTGCCCAGATGCTCAAGAAAGAAATGCAAGACCCCATCCTCATCCTCATCCTCATCCTCATCATCCTCATCCTCCTCCTCATCATCATTATCATCATCACCTCTCTCTCTTTCCCTCCCTCCCTCCCTCTCTCTCTCTCTCTCTCACTCTCTCACTCTCTCTTTCACACACACACACACACACACACACACACACACACACACACTCACACTCCAAGCTTGAAACTCAAGAGATCCAGGTAACTATAATCTCTGAGCTCTGCCACTTTCCCACTGAGAAACCATAAAGAAGATTTTCTGAATTCCTCCCTAAGACCTATTCCTAAGGACAGCAGTAAATGCACAATGCATTTGCCACATAATAGGAGGAATACCTTAGAGTAAACATAATTTTACACACCAAAGGCATGCCTTTTGTGCCATGCAAAAGATGTTTAGCAGTAGGTATGGAAATGACATTTGGCTTGGTCTTATATTTCATGCATTTCTGTCAGGCTAGAAAGACACTTTAGCTTCAACCAGAACATTTCCTGGAAGACTGGCATGCAGCAAACTTCAGTGACAGTCCCTCACTAGAGAAGCCAGTCCAAGGGAGGATGCAGAAGATACAGGCAAAGAGGATGGCTTCTAGGGTTAGAAGGCACATCCAAGCCTAGGAACCGGCCTGCCTGCCGTTCCTCGATCCCTGCACTTCAGCGGAGGGGGCAGAGATCACCAAAACATCACACTAAACCCTTAGATTCCTTTCCGGAAAGTCACGGCTGGAGTGAGGGGAGCACCAGGCTTCGGTGCTGTGCTGCTGAGATGCCGGGGGTCAACCAGGCCCTCTGGGACAGAAGTGGCTTTACAAACACCTGCGAGCGGGCGTGTGAGCTGGGGTTTAAGCAGCTCCGACATAGCATCGAGGGCTTCAGCCAAGCTAATGGGAACCAGAGCAGCAGACCAAAGCACTTAGTTTGAAAATACCTGTTTTTCAAAGATTTTTGCATTTTAAATTAAACCAGATGAATAATTGTGTCCAGAAAAATGGGGGAAAAACTCTTTATCCTTTAACTTAGGCAGAAAACATTGTGTGGGTTTTTTTTTTTTTTTTTTTCAAAAGAAAAACTAGCAGAAAGCTTTTTCTGGGATGCCCCAAACCCAGGGAAGCAGATGGATATGCCCAAACAGAAGGGTAAACGTCCTGTAAAGCTTCCGGGGCCACTGGTTCTCCAGCCTGCAAGAAAGCCAGTTCTACTTCCTGCCATCCGTCCACCTGCGCTGCTGGAGAGCTGCAAACGGACTGAAAGCATTGGGAGGTCACTGATTCACAGAACTGCGCTGAGCATTGTTTGAAGGCCATTCCACAGGGCAAATCTGTCTTGTGGGTGGCAGGGAACTATGTGTTCTTTCTTTTTATTGTTTGCCTTAATTAATTCATGTGCACTCCCAGTAGCTGTGTATTGCTCTAAACAGCTGACTCTAGGAAAGCCGGGTAAGGTTTAATTGACCATTGGCCTGCAACTACGATTTCCCTCAGACCTAATCACTGTCCCCAGAACTATTTGGCTCTGTAATAAATACTCTCAAATCTTTGGACTCAAGTAAGAAGCCTTCAATAAAATTTACTTTTTCAAAACACAAAGGCATTTTTATGTGGCTATTACCTCCAGGCTTAGTCAGTCCTTGGTGGAGAGAGGAAGACGGACTCACAAAACTTAAGGAAGGGTTATGAGAACTCATACATGTGTTACAAGACAGGAGAGGTTGCTTCTGCAAGTTATATAAGCAATAAACGGTGGCTGGGGAAAGATGATCTTCAGCAGAGCTGCCTACCAAGTGGTCAAGGAGCCCCAGTATTGTAGCTTTTGTGGTCACCCCAATAAGCTAACTGGCTCACCAGGCTGGACTGAGGTGGGAAACTTCCCATGGTCAGTTCTCAGTACACTGACTGGATGAATAAAACTCTCGTTCACACCTACCCAAGCAAAGTCACACAACTGAATTCAAACCCATACAACTGTCATAGAAAGCAGAAAGGCAGAGGGGAGCATATGGGAAGCAGAAGCAGGGTAATCAGGTCAAGGGTAATCAGGTCAAGTGGTGCCGTGGGGTCTAGACCTGCTCGATGCTGGCACATGTGTACCCATCTAACAACACGGAGGGAAAGCTCATGCATCCAGAGCTTTGCCAGGCTTATCCTCTGTGCCACAGATTCTGAGTTACACATGCAAAGCCAAGTGTTATAGGAAGAAAAGGGAGTTCACATAACTACACAGACCCTCCATCTCAAGACTCAGGTCTGCAAGGAGATTAGCTCAAAAGGACCCATCCCCAGAATTCAGCATTTTTTAAAAAATGTTTGGAGTTACCTAATTTACATCCAGTCACTTTGGATGAGAAAAAGAACAGGGCATTGCTCTAAACCCGGCGGTTTTTCTCTTCCTAGTGGTGTGGCCTTAAAGGAGCCACTTAACATGAACTTCTGATTCCTCAACTAAAAAATAAAAGTGGTCCTGCTGTCCTTCCAAGAGGTGAGAGTGCCTTCACGTAGGCACTCAGCAAACAGTTACAAGTACACAGAACATGGCTGCTGGGCACCTGGCCTCTGGCTCATCCCTCATGTTTAATTTCCAGCCCTCTCTCCTTTTGAAGAGTCAGATATGTACAAAGAGTAAAGTCCACAGAGTCATGTGGTGATGTGTGCACTGATAACAGTGCCTGCTACATAGCTAGCAATATGTGCATTTGTTATTAAAATTGCTATGAGGGAAAAAATAGATCCCACTTCAATATGCTGCATAGTTTCATTCTCATGTGCTTGAAGGACAAGAAGAATGCAGAATTTCCACAAAGAAGAAGAAAACACAATCTGTAATTTTGACTGAATGAACCAAGCTAAATATTTTTTTGGATCGAAAAAAAAATTTTTATTGGATATATTCTATATTTACATTTCATTTCCCTTTTTTGTTTCCCCAACCCCCTAAGGTCCCACATGCCCTTTTCCCTCCCCCTGCTCCCTCATCCACCCCTTCCCACTTCCCTGTTCTGGTATTCCCCTACACTGATGCTTTGATCCTTTCCAGCACCAGTGTCCATTCCTTTCTTCTTGTCAGACATCATTTGGTATGTGGATTGTATCTTTGGTGTCCCAAGATTCTAGGCTAATATTTACTTATCAGTGACTGCATACCATGGGTATTCTTTTGAGACTGGGTTACCTCACTTAGTATGATGTTCTCCAGCTCCATCCATTTCTCTAAGAATTTCATGAATTCATTGTTTCTAATGGCTGAATAGTACTCCATTGTGTATATATACCACATTTTTTGTATCCATTCCTCTGTTGAGGGACATCTGGGTTCTTTCCAGCTTCTGGCTATTATAAATGAGGCTGCTATGAACATAGTGGAGCATGTATCCTTATTGCATGTTGGGGAATCTTCTAGGTATATTCCCAGGAGTGGTATGGCTGGGTCCTCTGGAAGTATCATGTCCAGTTTTCTGAGGAACCGCCAGACTGATTTCCAGAGTGGTTGTACCAGCTTGCAGTCCCACCAGCAGTGGAGGAGTATTCCTCTTTCTCCACATGCTCGCCAACACCTGATGTCTTCTGAGTTTTTAATCTTAGCCATTCTGATTGGTGTGAGGTGAAATCTCAGGGTTGTTTTGATTTGCATTTCTCTAATGACTAATGATGTTGAACATTTTTTAAGGTGTTTCTCAGCCATCTGAATTTCTTCAGGTGAAAAGTCTTTGTTTAGCTCTGTACCCCATTTTTGGATAGGGTTATTTGCTTTTCTGGGGTCTAACTTCTTGAGTTCTTTGTATACATTGGATATTAGCCCTCTGTCAGATGTGGGGTTGGTGAAGATCTTTTCCCAATTTGCTGGTTGCCGATTTGTCCTTTTGACAGTGTCTTTTGCCTTACAGAAACTTTGTAATTTTATGAGGTCCCATTTAATACATGGAAACACAAATATATAGTAATAGTTGCATGGGTGGGAGTTACCCAATCATTTTTAAACACATCAGAAACATTGATTTACTTTCTTTACACCACAGCATTTACTGGGCATATGGAGTATTCTAGGCTGAGAATATAAAACTGAAAGATGTAGGTTCCCGGCCCTGAGAAGATGGTTTCCTATGGGACAGACAGCATGAAAACAACTAACACAGGTACTCCACGGAGGTGAAGAGTAAGGTGTAAGGAAACAGAACATCAGAAGACTTCATTGCATGTAGCCATGCATCCAGATAACTGTCCTCTTGTTGTAAGATCTAAACAAGGCACTCATAATCAGTGAGACACCAACATTAGGGTTAGCTAATGACTCGTTGTGCTTTGAATGAGAATGCCACAATAGAATACATATTTGAATGTTTTATTCCCAGTTGATAGTTTAGAAAGGATTAGGAAGCATGGCCTTGTTGGAGGAGGCATTTCCCTAGGGAGTATGCTTTGAGAGTTTGAAGGCCCAAGACAAGCACAGTCTCCTCTACCTTTTGCTCATGGATCTGATGTAAACTCTCAGCTGCTGCTCGATCGCCATGCATGCCTGCCTGCCTCCCGCCATTGCTCCGTAAGGGCAATGGACTGGCCCTCTGAAACTGTAAGCAAGCTCCCTGTTAAATGCTTTCTTTCCGAAGTTGCCTTGATCATGGTGCAACCAACGGAACAGTAAGTAAGGCATCCACATATCAAACAGCCATGCAAATTCTCCAGCAGTTTTTGAGAGATTCCTCTATGAGTTTAATAACTACATTATGTAAATGATTATTCTCTAAATCACCCCTACTAGGTCCTGATTGGCCAGGCATCTAGCAGTTTCACTCTGTGATGGGAAAGATATGGATTTGGGTGGCAAGGAAAGAGAAAAAAAATCCAAATGCAGAAAATAGATGCTTTTTCATGGCTAGTGGGAGGAAAGATGATAATACCAGCCAAACTGTAGAGAATCTGGGAAAATTATACCAGTGATGGTAATCAGATGTCTATGAAACTAAATATGTTTCAAATGAGAAATACTTTTTAAACCAATTGTGAATTGCATTTATTTTTTATTTTTATTTAGTCTTTGGTAATTGCATACATAAATACAACATGTTTGGATCATATCTTCACCCAACTTCCTCCTTTCAACTTTTCTTGTACACTCCTCCATAGACATACACACACAGACACACAGACACAGACACACAGACACACACACACACACACACACACACACACACACCCTTCCCAACTTTAAATCCAGTTAGTGCTTCCATAAATGTGAGGATATAGAGACCCATCCACTGGAGCGAGGGCAATCTACCACAGATTACACAGGTGCAAAAAATTGGCTCTCCCATCCTAAGCAGACATTAATTTCTAATAGGTGCTCAGGTATCTGTGGGGCATCATGAAACCCTTAGCTCTCTGTGGTGATTTGAAGAGGAATGGTTCCCATAGACTCATGTGTTTGAATACTTGGCCCAGAGGGAGTCGCACTATTGGGAAGTGTGGCCTTGTTGGAGTAGATGTAGTCTTGTTGTAAGAAGTGTATCATTGTGGGGGTGGGTTTTGAGGTCTCCTACACTCAAGCTATACCCAGTTTCTCCTTCTGCTGCCTTCAGATAAAGATGTAGTAAGTACTCTTAGCTCCTTCTCCAGAACCATGTCTGCCTGTATACTGCCATGCTTCCCACCATGATGATAATGAGCTAAACATCTGAAACTATAAGCCAACCCCAATTAAATGTTTTCCTTCATAAAAATTGTTGTGGTCATGTTGTCTCTTCACGAAATAAACACTTAACTAAGATATTTTCCATTCTGGTTGGGTCTTGCACAGGTCTTATACTAGCAACAACAGCTGCTGTGAATTCGTGGGCACAGTGACCCTGCCATGTGCAGAAGACACTGTTTTGCAACAATAGTCCCCAACTCATTTTAAACCAAACCCAGAATTACACAAATACTTGCCAAACAACTTGTATCAGAAGATGAGCATGAGAGTTACATGCGGAGACACAGTCTATAAAGTGACGGCCCAGGGCAGACATGATCAAGGTTTTGCTGAGCTAGGGAAGGGGCCAGGAGTGTTGCTAGGAGTCAGAGGAAATAAAATGCACTCAGCAGATAACTTTTCAAGTTGGTGAGAAAAGAGCTAGGAGAAAAAAACAGAGCCCAGAGACTCTCTGATATTATACACTATCTATAGGTAGTATAGCCTCCTATACAAGCAAGTTTAGGAAACTTCCTTTTGGCAGTTCACCTACCTATGATCCATTTTCTTTTTCACATGATCCCAAGTCCCAAATACAAAGTCAAAGATGACCACACCAAAATAACTGTGCATTTTCATTTGAGAGAGAAACTAGGAATGGACAGGCCAGGAAGGGTCAGATGAACAAAAAAAAGATATTTGGAGACTTCTGCAGGGTCTAAGTCATGAAGGCCACTTTCTGAGGTGCTCCAGAGCTCCTCATGACTCATTATCACCTAAAACTTTCTGCCCTGTGAGCCTTCACACTTGTAGACTAGAAGCTATAGCAATGCCATGGACCTCTGTATCTCTCAGATCATATGGCATAGAACTGTAACTCTGTGAACAGGAAGGAAATGTAGAGCATGGAGCCCTGGAATTGGGTAACACTGTAGAGATATGGTTAATAGGCTGTAAACAGCCTGTTTTTAAGATCTCACCTTTTCTTAAAAGCTCAATGAACACTGGCAGCCACATTAGTTTCAAGTTTCTACACCAGCAAATCAAGAGTAATAATAATAAAGCCAACTGAATATGCACTAAGCATCAAATGAGAATAATCACTCAGAATAGTGGCATACTATGGTTGGGATTACTATTATTACCCACCACTTAGTGAAACACTGCATCTTAATTTATTTCTCTAGAAATGAGGGCATAGGATCTCATCTCACAGTTTGGATATGTGGATAAAATTAGATAGTGGAAGTAAAAAAAAATATGTCGAATGGAAAATGCAATCCAAATGTTTGTGTGTGCTGTTATCATTGCATATGGTGGGCACTGAAATCAATGATTTTTAAAATATGGAAATAAAACAACCATGGAGATGTTGGGCCAGACCTCCTTAAGACTTACCATCTTGAGATCTTACACAGGAAAGTTATTTGTAAATATGAATGCCAGACAAGTGTTCTTTGTTAGCTATGCATGGGCCCTGGAGATCAGCACTGCCATGTGGTAAGATCAAGTGAATGGTGGACTCTGCCAAACGTAGCTCTGAAGCCATCCCTCACATGTGCCTGAGAAATCATTCCCCCAAAGTCTTCTGTACTGTGCTGTGTCCTGGCCCCCCTCTTGGCCATTTCCCTAAAGACCCTTGCTCTACTTTCAATGCCCTCTATGCTGCCTAGTCCCAGTTGGCATGGAAATAGAGAGAGCATGGCACATTCCATGTTCTGGCTTTCTGGCTTTACCCCAACAGGGTGCTTCTGTCTGACTGCCCCAGATCTCCAGGAGGGTCAGGAAGGAATGTGCTTACTAGCCAATGCTGGGGCAGAACAAAGCCAGCATGTCCATCATCTAATGGAGTTTAGCCCTCCCATCATCACCAAGAGACAGACACAGAGCAGACCCCCAGGACGAGCCTGCACCTTCCTCAGAACCGGGAGGATTGCCAGAAAAGCACTTGTGATGTGGCTTCGCCTGCGAAGGCTGGGTGTCCAGCACCCAGATCTTAGAAAACTAAGCCAACATTTGGCAAATGAAAGGGAAAAAAAATGTGTGCCTTTGGAAGAGCTTAGCCCTACCTGGCTTTAAAATGGCTTGTTTAAAGTCAAATTGTAAAGATTTGTAATGAGCCAAGACAAGAACAGTAATAAACTGAAAATCATTCCTTCTCTAGATCTCAAATGAACAGAAAAATGCATGTGTGTGTGTGCATATTCATGTGCACATGTATAAGCATGCGTGGAAAGCATGGGTTGATATCACATATTTTCCTTGGTCATTCTCCAGCTTATACTTGGAGACAGAGTCTTTCATTGGATCTTGAGCTTACCAAGTTGGTCAGCAAGCCCAGGCAATTGTCCATCTCTGCTTCCAGTACTAGGATTACAGGTACACTCTTGTGCCTAGTTCCTCATGAGGGTGCTGGGCTCAGGATCTCATTATTGTATGTTAAACACTTTACCAACTGAGACGTCTCCAAATCCTAGGAAAGAATCAAATTATGAGCAAGACACCTGACCTTTGTGAGGTTTCCCACCAGTATAGTAGGAAAGAAGTACTAGCTGGGCATGTATTTTTGCTAAGATGATATACATGGGATGCTTGATGACTGGTTAGCCTAGAAGCCTCATACAGCTCAGAGTAGACTTTGCTTCCCTTTCCCTTAGCTGTGAGGCTGCTTCAAGTAGCTACTACCAACCCTCCACATAGCCTAGAGATGTGTGCCCAACACTGCTCATGGCACACCCTAGAGCCAACACTTCCAAACCCCCTTCTACTTAAGCCTCAGCATGTTTTACAAAGTGATGCTTTTAGAAATTGGCAAATCTGTGATGATTTGCTACTCATCGTCTATAGCACTGTGGTCTCTGTTGCTCAAAATATTGATTCACACACTTCCTAACACAGAATCCTTGAGTCTTTTTACTTTTCATAATACAGGATTACGGCTCTTAACTTAAATGCATCACCACTCAGTCATTCAACAGATCCTTACTGGGTGCCCTCTAAATGCTAGGCACTGTGCCAGGAACAAGAGACAGTGCAGTAATAAAAGCCAAAAGGGTTGCTTATTCAAACAGTGAAAGCATAATTTGTTCATGCAATCCAGAACATGTATTCTCCACAAAGCAATACTCCCTTGTAGGGAGGGGTATTTGGTGCTTATATGGTGAAAGCTTTTACTCTTTTTATTTATATAAGTCATGGAAATGCATACAGTATATACATGTATAACACAAACATATAGGCATAGAATTGAATTGGTTTTCTATCATCATCATCATCATTAGCTACTTCTAATTTAGTAGATTATCTTACAGTTCGGTGAGTCAAATGTCTGATATGAATCTCATTGGACTGGAAGCCGGATGTCTTGTAGGGGCTGATTTTCTTCAGCAGACCCTCAGGAAAACTGTCTTTTTGCCTTTTCCAGATCTTCAAAGCTGCCCACATTCTTTAGCTCATGGCTCCTTCCTCCATCATCAAAACCACCAAAGCACAGGCAAGTCCTTGTTCTACTAACCTAACACAGACTCTCATCCTTCACTCCTTTACCTGTGAGATCTGATTACTTTGGATCCATCCCACTCAAGTAGTCTAGGGCCATCTCATCTCTTGTCAGTGCTTTAGCTTACCTACGTACAGCCTTTACCTCTTGTCATGTAATATTAACAGGGTTGCAGATGGTCATCTAGGATAAGCTTGTTCTGGGGGATAGAAAAAGAATTAAATGTCCAGGAAACAGAGAAGAGAAAGGTGCAGAGAGTGAAACAGATTTTTTTCAGAATTGAAGAGGACTGAGTGGGATCCCCCTAGAGGTATTCTAGGTGGCATGCTTTATAGGGTCCCCGTGTTCTTCCTTTACCCATATCGGTCCTGTTTGGACTCCCATGCCTGTGCCTTCTCACCTTTTGTCCTCTCCAAGTCTTCTGGAAACAAGAAGCTACCTTCCCAAGGAACCTGCTTTCACCCTTCCTGTTCACTATGTCCTAACTCTTCCTCACTATGATATATCCAAAAGTTCCATGGGGTTATGTTTCAGGATGTTTGAGATGACCATTTTTCTGCCAATTATAATAACATATGTATGGTAATAAAATTTCACAGGGTGAGTAGCAAAACATACACACACATCACATCACTTTACACACACACACACACACACACACACACACACACCACTGACTCTTGGAAGGAAAAATGGAAAGAAGCATCGACCCTGAAGAGGGGCGTGTTGACCTTTAATGACTATAGTGAAATACCCAACAGGGATACTTAAGAAGAAAATGAAGCTTGTTTGTATCACAACTTTGAAGCTTCAGAGTCCAGAGCTAGTTGGCCCTTTAGGTTTGGTTTGTGGAGAGGCTTTTGTGGCAAATGGCAAGGTCAAAAGCCCTTGAGGTCAAATGTTCCCATCTTGAGGCAGAAGCAATGGGAGGAATGGAGGAAGATGGCGGTTGACTAGAATTCCAAAGTCCCTTTTGAGGGTACTCACTCAGTGAGATAACCACCTACCACTAGGAACCACTTCTTAAAGGTCCACACCACCTCTGCTGCTGCCACTGCTGCCACTGCCTCTGCCGCCATCATTACCTCCACCTCCACCACTACCACCACCACCCCAGTAACACCAACCTAGGGACCAAGCCTTCAGTGGACAAAATCTTATTCAAATCATAGCAGAGGGTAAGATGACATCAAAATAAATGGCATATAGACACTGATGTCAGCCTGCCTCGCTCATATCTCAGCCATGTTTTCTGGCCATGTGGTTGTGAGGAAGTTACCCCAGCCCCCAGGAGGTCTAATAAGAAAATGTACTTCCTCTATTTTTTTTGTGAAAACAGAAATGGTTAATATATTAACACAACTCAGAAATTGCCCACATGCAGTAAGCTACAGGTCTCCATTGTCATTAGTGAGGACAAGATTATTCCAATAATCATAAACAAATGTGTGAGGTTAGGTAATGATAAAGAATGCTCTTGCAGTGTTGTGAGTACATGAGACAAAGGATTCACTGAACTGAGGTGACAGCATTCTCTAAGGATCTGAACTCCAAACGGAGACTCATAGGACAGGCTAGAATTTATTAGGAAGGGGACCTTATACACAAGTACAGGGACGGTCTGGAGGGTATCCTTAGAAGCTATATGGACCATGCAATTGACCATTCAAAATGGCTGCCCCTCAAAGTGCAGCAGGATAAGGTGGGTACCAGAGTGGGCTGGAGGACTATGTGAATGAATCAGATCACAGGGCCTGTGGCTGTGCTAGGATTCCACTTTCATTCTCAGAGCAAAGAAAAATGAAACTACCTATGGAGCTGACTCCAGGATAGGGCGTGAAACTGGCAGCATTATTTGCAGAAAAGCAAGAGAATATGCAAAGAGACTACTGAATAGGAAGTAGAAAAGGTGATGGGAGATGGAGATGAGAGAGACCCAAGAGATGCTTTAAAGGCATATCCACAGCACTGGCTGACTACATCAGAAAGGATGGGGTCATAGGTGCATGGCTATGTTCCCAGTGCCCCATCCATCAGTGCCTAAAGCCATCTCTCACCATACTGGAGCATTCCCTGCCCAGCGAGAAGGTTGAGAAACATCTGATCTGTCCTGACCAGATGTGTAGTAACTTCTGCATCTCTCTTAGCACCATTCTGTACCCAGGAATAAAATAAACTTTAAATTGAATACAGCTTTCCCAAAAAGTGGTGCTGGCAATGGCTCCCCTTCTCAGGCCTCTGTTTACTGTAGAGTGTTTTAAGCATGACGTTTTAATTTTGATTTTTTTAAAATATGTATTTTGTAAGAAATAAACAGAGATGACTTAACTGGAAATTAAACTGGGGTCTCCTGGCTCTTGGCCCACGTTTTCTACCCAGGGACCAACTGTCTGGTGAAACACAAATCCATCTACGCAGAACGCAGCATGACCAATGTGTGCTGTGTTTATGCTCGTCTTAAAAATGTGTGTACTTCTTAGCCAGAGGGCTCAGGGGCCAGAGCATTGATCTGCTAGACCTTCTGCTCTACAGACAGCAAATCTGATTCCTGGTATAATAAAACTGAATTAGAGCTGCACATGTGTGTCCAAAGGTTCTCTGTATTTGTCTATACGATCTCCAGTGTCCCCTTGCCTCCCTTCGCCCTGGCAGGGCCACAAACCTGTAGGTCTGGGATCCTTAGACCATGTGTACTTGTAGTGGTTGGGAAAAGAATGTGAATAGTGACAACTTGCAGAAATTAAACTTTAAAGAGAAATAAATAGGGGTTAAGATAGAAGGGGGCGGGAGGAGGGCTGTCTCTGTTACTGATATTTATTCTAAAAAAAATAAGATCAAAGAGTTGTTTTTTTCTCCATCTCAGTTCAGCTCAGTTCAGTGCTGAGAAAATAGATCAATTTACCAAGCAGGTTCAAAAAGCCTAATATTGCCACACAATCAGAGGCCAAAGATACCTGAGATGCTATACTTACCCCCTGGTAGTTTACCAATGAGGGCTGACCCCAGTTCCTAACAGGTGCACAATAAAATGTCATTAACTGACAGAGGATAGATATACCCAAAGGATAAAGGCAACAAATCTCCCAGGAGCCAGGAAAGATTTCTATAAATTAAATAAATAAACAAACAAACCTGTGCTTGAGCAATAACTAAGTAGGTGGACCAAAGTGGGATGAAAGGCTGCCAATAAACCCCATTTGTCAGATGGCCAAAAAGTCATCTCTGGGCTGGGGGTGGGGGGTATGAGGGACAGTTGTCACGCTTTGAGCTTCTTGGCCTGCAAACTACCTTCATTTGGAGGATGTCCCAGCTTTTAAAGCTTGGTTAGGTTATCTCTGCTGACAATCCCAGGAACTTCTTCCCTCCTAAGGTTGAGGAGAGTGTGCACGATTTAGGGTTGGGCAGCCAGATATTGCGTCACCAATCAGGAGCTAAAAATACAAAGGGTAGAGAGCATGCCGCTGCTGGAATTTTAAGCAGCCATCCAAAGTCTGGCTTCAGAGGTAGAGGTAGCAGAGAAGCCAGAGGCAGCCTGGGTCCCCAGGCGAAGGCTGCACAAGGCCAGCTGCAGGAGAGTCACAGAAGCATCATCACAAGCCGCCAGACTGAGAAGTCATTTGTGTTTAGCATCCAGCCTCTGACCCAATCCTTCGGTTTCTGTTCGGCATCTCTGCAACCAGCCAGCATCATTTTGTAAGTTCTATTTTCTTACTTTTGAACCTCAATCAACAGAGTGTCAAATGCTTGTGACATCTGATGTAGGAATGACACAAGCAAAAACCTCAGAGGTGAAGAACACGGTTTGGTGACACAGGTGAGCAAAAGGGACGGGGAGATAAAAAGGATGGGGATGATGCAACACAGACATATATCTGGTCACAGTGTAGTTAGGACGTGAAACTTGGAACTCTTCCTAAACATAGGGAATACTGTGGACAGCTCTGAGCTCAGAGGTAACACTGGACATAGTCATAAGTTGACAGAACCCCAGTGGAAAGCAGATAGACCAAGAGGTTTATTTTTTTTAAGTGGTATAGGTAACTGTGGGGAAAGCCTGAAGCTTAAGGTCGCAGTCTACCAGGTCTGGTGCAAAAATGGAGATGTCCCTTTTCCAGCAGGGCTTCCCATTTTCTGACCTTATCTGGAGATCCACCTCTTCTACCTCAGGAAGGTCAAGTAGTCCTTGGCAAACCTGTATGTTCAAGTTCCTCTTTCCTGATCAGAACCTGGGATGCCTGGAATGCCTCTCCATACAAATAAGGCATCCCCAGTACTTTAAACTCCAGCCAACGATCCACATTTACCCTAAAAACTCCTTCCCGCTCTCCAAGGTTCATGTATAGCCCTTGGTCACCCAGAATAAAGCGAATGCACTCCAGCTGTTTCACCTAAGAGAATTGTTTCATTGAATGTCGACTAAGAGCTGCAACACAAAAACACTAAAATCCTCAGAGAAGGCCTTTACCCTTGTCCCCCTACACACACACACACACACACACACACACACACACACACACTCCCTGCCAGACAGGGATCCTGCAGACCCCAGCTCCACTTCATCCTTCCATCCTGGTTGGCACAGAGTCACAATTGACACCCAACAACAGTGCAGACGTGAAACCACGCGTAACCATGGGTAGTAGCTGTTGACTGAAAGAGTTAATGGCCACACCAAGTAACGGATGACAGAGCAATTGCACTTGGAGGAAGCTGAACTTGAGTCTGATGTCTCAGGCCACTCGGCCTTCCTGACATGATACTGGCAAAACAATTGTATTGGTCCATGTTGTGATGCTCTAATAAAATGCTTGAGGCTGAAAACTTGCAAAGATAAGAAGTGTGTCTAGACCATAGTTTGTACCAACATCAGCTCCACTCTGGTGAGGGGCTCCTTAGTTGTGTCGCATTCGGATGATGTTATGGTGGAACTTAGCATAAATGGAAAGGATCATGTGGAGACACTGGAATCCAGGGAAAAGGTGACCAGTCTTGGGCTTTCATAAAAATACTCAAGAGAATTAAAGATAGTTCCAAGAGAAGTTGATGACCTACTGACCTTCCAATAGGCTCCACCATGCTGAGGAGCAAGTTTGTAAACAATGGCACCCCCAAACCACACCCAAACCATAGCAACAAGAGGTAGTCGTATTCATGGTCAAAGGAAGGGCGTCTCTTCTCGGCCCAATTTCTTCTCTGTATTTCTAACTAAATTCCTAGGCAGGCCTTCCTTGCTGGTTCTGCTCATAGAAGATGTAGGCAGAGCAGCCTAGGAGCAACAGAAAGGGTCACCAGGAAAGGAAGAGACTTTGCTCTAAGGATTCAGCAAAGAGGCGAGCCTCTTCCAAAGAGAAGGACAGATTGTGGCAGGGTAATACAAAAGCAGATGATGCAGTCATGAAAAGACAGCTCATGGCAAAGGTGAGTTTGCTTGCCGACGTTTGTACTCCTGTGACTGGAAGCTAGACAGCAAGGGTATAATCAGAGAGAGTGAAGCGCTGTTGTGTACAACAGGTGCTCGGCCTACGTGCACTAATATCTGAAAAAAATGAAGTCCTATAAAATACAATCTCCTCTATAACGTCATTTTTTTACCACTTACCCAGATGTTTTCCCATCACAAAGAATCCACAAGAAGACTTGATTTCTTGAGCCCACATCGTAAAATATTTCTTCCATCAGATAAACATCTCCTGAGTAGCGCTCTAGTCCTCCAGCAAACCAAATATCTGATAGAGTGGGCATCAAAACACTCCACACAGGACAAGCTGTTTGAGTATGTATGCAGCTGTGGGTGAACAAGGGGGACCGCCATCACTAGAAACATGGGGGGAAATGCTAATTTTGGAGATTCTATGCATGCAGGGGTGAACACATGCAACGTGGCCCGTGGGAGAATCTGCCTTTGCGCCCCATGAGCATTCTCAGCTTTAAGAAAAAACAGTTTGAGTTACAGTGATTATCGTTTTGTTTGAAATTTTTAACAGCCCATGCCACTTTGTTAAAAAAAAAAAAAAAAATGGTTTCCTTGAAAACTCTGGGAGGAAAACTATGGCTGACATTATTTTTCACGGCAGGCCGGCTTCGCTACCTTCTGGCCAGTGTCACCCAGGGAACTAAGCTGACATACTTTGGCAACTTGTACTCGAAAACTTGAGTGCCTTCCAAAGTAGGGCTGCAGAGTTCCTGAACAAAGGCTGGAGTCCCAGTGTCCCTTTCCCCAGATGAGCATTTCTTGCCTGAAGGTCCTAAGTCAACTGCTGGGCTGTCATAAAGACCGAAGGGCATTCACTGCAAACCGCCCCCCCCCCAGCCACACAGGAGTTCCCCGGATGCCCGAGACTGTCACAATTATTTGACCCAGAGAATAGTATAAATAAAGATAACATGTTCAATAAAATCCATTCTCATCTACTTTTCCTGGTTTTCGCACTGAGGCGTATGGGTAAGCTCCTGGTAGGCAGTAGAGGCAATCGGCCACAAACATGGAGCCCCCCCCCACCCCCATGATCTGAGTTAACCATTAGGACGCATGAGAAAAATCGAGTTGATCCTGACATGGCGGGAAAAAGGATTTGCTTCTGCGTTTCCTGGATTTCTGAATGACTTCCTGTTGTTACTGCGGGTGAACCAGCATGCATGCAGGTATCTGAGAACAGCTCTCAGCAGTCAGTTCTCTTCCTTCCACAGGGGGTTCCATGATCTGAACTCCCGGCTCCCATGGCAAGAGCTGTCTCCCGCGGATCGTCTCTCTGGCCCACGGCTCTCGCTCCTTCTCAGTGAGCAGGCCCTTGGATGTTTTCTCATTCAGCATTTAGGAATGTTTCCTGAATTTAAAGAACAGTTTCTTTCATATTAAAAAAAAAAAAAGGTATTTTAAAGTAGTTGTTACTCCATCCTGAGCAGGGCTGAATTCTAATAACTGAAGGCTTTTATGGCCATCTACCCCAACAAAAACAAACTTACTTTTAAAATCCGCTCTCCTGAAGCTTTGATCCTTGCAGTTCAAGCAGTAGAAACGTCAGAGAGAACAACCCACCCCGGGCTAATGCAATTTTTGAGTTTGTTGGTTTGTTTATCTCCTGTTTCTCTAGTAGATGCCCCCAAGCCCAGGACTCTGTAACCTGCTCTAGACAGACAAATGTGAGCACTTCAGACAGCTCAGCTCCACAGGAAGCGAGCCGGCCATGGCTGCAGATGTGCAAGGTGAAACCCTTAGCTGTTCCACCAGCCCTCCGAGCCAGCGGACGTTCAGCAAGAAAGACTCCGCCCACCTCGTCTTTGCCATGAGATATCACTCAGATCAAGGAGCTACTTCAAAATAGACTTTGGGGACTGGGAAGGTGGCCTAGCTTCATGCAGGCACAATGGCCTGAGTTCAGATGCCGAGCGCCCACAGCACTCAGTGTGGAGAGATGGAGATGGGGGGGGGGGCTGTTGGCCAGCCAGCAACCCAATAGCAACAAGCTGCAGATTCAGAGACAAATACTGCTGCTGATGACAATAGTAATAAGGTGGAGGGCCACGGGCGACTCCTGACATCCGCAGGCACACATTCAGATGTGCACTTATACCTGTTCGCACCTGTGCACACACACATGAATGCGTCGACACAAAAATGAAGTTATAAAGACTTAGAGAACATTCCCATTCCCTATCAGTTTCTGGCCCTTTCTCTTCACCAACGTGGTTTGACTGGCTGATAGGGACACATTGCCGCTCCCCACTTCACCATCCACTCCAGTGTGGGAAGGTGAACCCTTTTCCCCGCCCCCTGCAGCCCCACAAGTTCAATTCCACCAAGAAATAATCTGACTACGGCCACTGCCATTGATTTTTATCTCAAACCAGAAAATGAACTCAATTTCAGAAACCTGTTTTCTAAACTCCAGCAACTAAGACAGGAAGGGGTGGGGGGGGGGAGAGGACGGCAGTGTGTGTGCGCGCCCGCTGGCACTGTCTTCCCCACCACCGACCTTTCCATGGAAATTCTGGCTGCATTGGCCTTGGCGAGGCTTGGGACTATTTTTGGATGCCTTAAAACCTCAAGGGAGTGACTTTTTACTTTTATTCCTGTACAGGGTCCCTACCTTTATTTATTAAAGAAACAAAAACATGTCTCCTGCTTAACTTCAACCAGCTTTCATGTCAAGTAAAACAAAACTTGTTGGCTGGTCCATTGGGCCATGGTCCAGGGACGAGAGGGAGTCCCTTCCATTGCAGGTCTGAAGCTTATGTGACCTGGGTATTAATCACCCCTCGTGAAAGAGAAGGAGCTATGGACTGTGGAGGCTCTTGTCCCAAAGGAACAACTTTGGGAGAGTTGTTGAGCCTGGGAGGAAGAAAGAATCTAGGAAAAACTCCAGCAAATTTCAACTGTGGCTTTTGAAACATTTCAGGTAAGAAGAAAGAGAAGAGGATTCTGCACTATTGCTTTCCAACCCAAAACTGTGTCTTTGACATCGCCCCAAACCAGTGGTGAGGATCACAGGGCAAGAATCACCCCCCCCCCCCAGCTCCAGCTCCCCCCCCTCCCAGAGGGTGAGTGTTCATTTTAACAAGTTGTGAAGGGCAGGCAGCCAACCGCTCGGCCTCCATGAGACAAATTGATTCAAGGTTTTCTCCTTGGGACCACAGCCAGGATGCCTGCAACCACGGCAGCTCGAGGGGTGCTATTGTTCTGTCAGTGGAGAGTCAAACCCCCCCAGCTAGGCCTGGTGACCCACTAGGTGGCTACAAATGGGGACAAGAAATCCACATGGAAGCTAAATTCCAGGGCTACACAAAGCCCAGAGATGATCCAGAAAGAACACGACTGAGGACACCCAAAGGCCAAATGTCAAGGCTGGTTCACTTTCCAATGCTATAACTCAACATCATAGACTAGATAATTTACTTAAAAAGCACACGTTTGTTTAACTTACAGATCTGGAGACTGGTAAGTTCAAAGGCATAGTGTTAGCTCCTGGCAAGGGCCTTCTTGACGTCAGAAGGCACCATGTGGCAAGACAGAGCAAGCCTTTCAGTTGGAGTCTCTCCTCCTTGTCTTATTAAGCCATTAATTCCATCCCAGAGGGAGGTGTTCAACCTCATACGATTTAGATCCCCTTCCTCGTGTTGTAGTTTGAATGAAAGTGCCCCTACTTGGCTCAGGTACTTAAACACTTACTCCCCAGTTAGGGGTGCTGTTTGGGAAAAATCACAGAAACAATAGAATGGGAAGTGTTGGTGGAAAAAGAACATCACTGGGGGCAGGGTTTACCATTTTATAGCTCGATACTTCCTGTAATCTCTGTTTCCTCTGTACAGTTGAGTCCTGCTGCTATGCCTCCCCTGCTACACTGGACTCCCCCTCTGGAGCCATAGCCAATGTAAGTTCTTTCTTCTATACATTTTTTCAGAGCAACAGAAAAGTAATTAATACACTTCCCAAAGACCCCATCTCAAATAAGACTTTAGGTGTTAAGTCACCAACATGGAAACTCCAGGAGCCATTATCTAAGCTACATCATTCAATAACCCTCTTCACCAAGCCCTACTGCAGGTCTAGCTGGGATTTTTACTGTATCCCAGCATGTTGGAGGATGACTACAAATGCCTCATTCATGTGGAGAAAGTCACTTTTGCTTCCCTGGAGCTTACTTAGTTTTAATCTGTTAAATACCTGTGTGGCAGACCATGCTGGCTGCTTACCATTAATCCATTCTTCATGGTCACACAATTTGTATTCCTTGTCCCCTAGGTGTGGGCCTGCCATTCCTAGCTAAGAGAATACAAACAGAAGTGATGTATGCCATTTTCAGGCCAAGAAGTAGTTGAGTATCCTTTTTCTATTCCCATCAGCTGCCTGTGAGTCATAAAGGAGACCTAGATGTCCACATACAGAAGATGGTAAAAACCAAAAATCACATTCCAGGATCATCCTGTTAAAGACAGCTACCCACTAGGCCAAAATGCCTTTCATGGATTATTTCAGGAATAATAAAAAGCCATTGGCTAACTTAAACCCTTCGTATTTTAGGAGAACTATTACCATATACTATCTTGACTAAATCAAGCTAAAAGAAAATTTTCCCTGCCTAATTCAAAAGATGGTTGGAAGAGGTATTTTATGTCCAAGGCTTAGAAATGTATCACATTATATCTACTTTAGAGCAGAAAGACCATGTGGGTCTAGGTGATCTTTGGTGAAGTGAAGTATGCACAAATGGCATATGTTTGCACTTACCTGTGGAAGATAAAAGTCTGGTTTTTACTGATGTGGAAGGTAGAATAGATGAGAAGAGTAGAGAGAAGGAGGATAGTGGGAGGTAAAACAATAGCTACTGGCTACTGTCTTAGTTGCTTTTCCTGTTGGTGTAATTAAAATATATTCTGACAGAAGCAACTTAAGAGAGAAAGGGTTTGTTTGCTTTGACTCATATTTATAGTATGTTGTGAAAGGAAAATCACAGCAGCAAGAGCTCCAGGTCATGTTGCATCTGTAGTCAAAAAAAACAAAAAAGCAATGAAAGCTTATGTTTAGTTCACTTTATCAGTCTAGTATCTCAGCCTAAGGAATGGTGGCGCCCACAGTGGGTGAGTCTTACTTCTTCAGTTAACCTAATCAAGATCAGCCTCCACAAGCTTGCCCAGAGGCCCATCTCCCAGAGGATTCTCAATCTCATCAAGCTGACAATTCAAATGAACCATCACTGGTATAAAATCAGTTATATTGGATAAATAAATACTAATCATCTGTAGCATACAACACCAATTATAGTTAGTAACTCACTACATATCATAGAAAGTACTGGTTATGATATGGAGCTCAAAATTTCCCCCACATAAAAGAATATTAAGTGGCTAAGAGTGGCAAATGCCAATTACCCTAATTTGGTTATTACATAGCATAACACATAATACACATGTGCAATCATTGTGTCAACTAAAATTGATCTCTCTAATATGTGCATAAGAAGCATACATAAATAGTACTCAATCTAAGAATCATGTTCTTTGTATGCTTTGTAATAATTATTTCATCTAATAAATATAACAAACATTTCAAAACATATATTTTGATCGTCCCAATTCACCAGATGACAAAACCACCAAGATGTATAATTCATTCAAAATTACACCACTAGGATGAGATCTAATACCAGAACCAATATTCGGAACCAGCAATCTAGGAAGAAATGAAGAATTGAGACTTATAATTAATTTAGTGGAGTTTTCAAAAGCATGTCCCTCTACTTAAGCCATCTAATTTGAAAGCCTCCCTAGCCCACTGCTTGTCTTCATTCTGGCACAGGTTTTGCTATTGATTTCACCCATCTGCTTGCAGCTTTATCTCTAGTGACTGGAGTTCCACAGAGGATCATGTCTCATGGGCCAGACGCAGCCACCTCCTCAGTTCCTGCCATCAGCTTGGAGGTGGATTTGACATTCAGTAAGTGCTTTCTTAAATCTTGCTCCACTACATTTTCTTATTCCTCACAGAACCTTTTTTGTCATCTTAAATACACTTAATGTAAGCTAAGAGACAAAGAAATGCTGTTTAATGGGTGAAGGGGGGCAAAGACACCTCCCGGGTATTATTAACTCATTTAAGAAATTGTAAGGTAGTATTACTTCATGCTTCATAGGACAGAATCCCAAAGTACAGTTACTGGAGCCTAATAACAAGACCACCAAAGGTAAAAGGGCCATTATAAAAATTTAAGAGCTATTGAGTGTTATGAGTTTTTATAGTGGTTTGGCTCAGAGTTGTTTAGCACGTGTTTCCATCCTTTCGATGCGTGAAGAAAATTCACAGGGCCCAACATCTCCACCCAACAAAACCACATTTCCACCTGTGTGGAATAAGCATAGAGAATAAACTCACAAATTTGGATCCTGCTCCTCTGGACTTCATGATATTTCAGTTACCTGTATGTGTGCCTGGCCAGACAAAAGGCTAGGAGGGTAGAGGAGTCCATTGCATAGAGCTAAGTAGGAGTTGCCAGGGTGGGAAGGGGAGGGGGCTTCATTGTTCAGAGGTTATTATGCGTACATAATAGATGCTCATAGATGAATTGTATTTACGAACTTACTGATTGTGTGCTAAGATTGGGTTTGCCCTTTGCTATTTGTGAGGGCTTGGGAAAACATGCGAAACCTTGAGTGAAATTTCAGGGCCGTGGGTGGGTGTTTAACTTACTGGCTGTGTAAGACACACAGGCATTCTCTTGTACTTTTTCAAAAATATGTTCCCGAAAGCTGTTGACACACTTATCTCTTCCCTGAAGGATGTAAAGAATGCAACCCTTGGAGTGTGTCTAGAGTGCAGCTAAGAAACTATCATTCTCTATAAAAGGCAGAATGCTTAATGGGAAATAATCAAAGTCATAAGCAGAAAGTATGATGGTTGGTATGGGCTCGGAGTAAAAGAGAACTGGCGATTGCCAAGGGGTACACAGTTACACAAGATTAATGAGCCCGCTATGCCTACCCTACAGCACTGTTCTTACACTAATGACACTCTTGTGCAACTACCCCTCACTTAACCACATGGATACCATCTGAGAAACGCATTGTGACTGTCACAGAGTAGAGTTCTCAAACCCAAATGGAATATCCTCTTGCACGCTTAGATTATATATGATCGTATAGGCAGTATGCACTGAGAAACTGGTAGGTGGGCTCTGACTATAATTAAAATTTGACAGGAGCATAAGCCTTGCATTGAGTGTTATTGCTACAAAAATAAATGATAATGAAGGTAGTAACAAGGGTAGGGGGTTCTTTTAGAACTTGTTGGTATGCTCTGTGGCTTTGGTAGTGATAATGGTCTCATCTGGCAAGTACTTGTCCCCAGACTCGTCAGGCAGAGACATTAAATACAAACAAGGCAGCTCTTTCCCCCAGGTCTCTTAGCACTCACAGAATTCCTCCTTGTAGATATAGAGCACTCATTAATCCTGCCTCCCTTTCTAGAGAGGCAAGATAAGTGGTTTTTCCCAATGTTCAGAGATTTTGTGACTATCATTGGTTTGTGGTTGTTTTTCCTGCTTGTTTGGCTTTGGTTTGGGTTTGATTGGGTTTTTCATACAGGATCTTACTATGTAACCCCTGTCAATCCTGGAGAACTCTGTGTAGATGAGACTGGCCTGAAACTCACAGAAATGTCCCGACCTGCACCTCTAAAATGCTGGGATTAAATGTTTGCCCTGCCTCTTTTTTTTTTTTTTTTTTTTTTTTTGATTTGGTTTTTTTCGAGACAAGGTTTCTCTGTATAGCCCTGGCTGTCCTGGAACTCACTCTGTAGACCAGGCTGGCCTCAAACTCAGAAATCCGCCTGCCTCGCCTCCCAGGTGCTGGGATTACAGGCGTGCACCACTACAGCCTGGCTTGCCCTGCCTCTTGATGCTCAGTTTTTAAACTGCTCTACAAAATTTAAAAGATCCATAATAGAAAAAAGGAGACTTGTGGGGAAATTCAAGCTTTTTGTATTGTATTAGCAGCCTTTTTAAGAAAACAAGAGCTTTTTGTAAAAAAAAAAAATTCAAAAGCCAAACAAACCTTGAAGGAAGCAAGTTTAGGTTGCTTGTTATGACTCTGACATACAGACCTGTAAGCCACATGACACCTTCTCTAAGAAAGGGGAAATATAGAACATAGAAAATATAGAGAAAATTATTTGTCACAACACCATCTGAATAAGAAACTGCTCAGTGTGATAAACCGTTCTAAATTCTTCTAAATCATAGACAAAATAGAAAGGGGTGAAGCCAGGAGAAATATCCAGGTTCAAACTATTTTCAAAGAAATAAAAAACCAAGATTGGTACTATAGGTGATCTGAACCCTACTGTGAGGAGCAAAGGCTGCCAGGAGTCAGGAAATAAGAACTAAGAGTCCTTCATGTGCCAAACAGTCCCCATAGTGCTAACTGGTAAGTTCATAAAAGTAGAGTCATCTTGACGTGAAGGAGCTAGAGAAGAAAAAGCTACTGGCCTAATGAGGAGTATTACATATTCGTAAAAAGTCATAGGCCAAGAGGACACACACCAAGAAGCAGATCCTCATGTCACATTCAATCTACTATCAGATCTCAGTGTTACAGCATGAATGCTCAGAGACAAAGGCAAAAACGACACAAAGAAATTTAAGAGTTGTGTAAAATGACAGAAAACAAAGCACCAAAATCCCCCACATAAACCAACAACCTGAAAGTACAAAAATACCAGACCTCTGATGCCAAAACCTTTAAACAACAAGTTTGAATAGAAATTCACTCCAGACAAAATAAAATGTGGGGAAGAATTTCTAGTAATAATAGAAATAATAATTATCGCATTAGGATGTTCATATAAAGAAAAGACTAGTGCCATTAAAAATTTTTAAAAATGGCTGAGGAGATGGCTCAGTGCAACATAAGCCTGAGGACATGTTTCCATCCACAGAGTCAACATGAAATCCAAAGGCAGCAGCATATGGATATGCCATCTCATTGCACATCTAGAAGGATGTGGGAGGCAGAATCAGGAGGGTCTCTGGAAGCTCAGAGGCCAGCCTGCTGGGCGTACATAGCAATAGAGAGACCCTGTCTCACACAGTATGGAAAGGCAAAGAAAGACCACAACTAACGGTCCTCTGACTTGCGCATGTACACTATAGCACATGTGCACCTGCTCCCACACAAGAATGAAGGCCATGGATACAAGCCTCGGCCCCATAAACCACAGCTTTTTTGGTAAATCTTGAATGAATTTTCATTCAACTCAAGTTATACTTGAAATTTTTAAGGACTCAAAAGATAACATGAACTCTAGATTAGAAACAAAAGAATCATTGCTGAAATAAAATGTAAAATACAACAAGCAGGATGAAAACTACATCCAGCAGGATGAAAGACTTTTCTTTTTTTTTTAAGGTCTAAACCTGAAAGTCTCAAAGACTTTTCTATTCATGGGAGCAACCCATCCTGCAGAGTCAGCCATCAGGCTAAGGGAAAATGGAGTTCACATGTAGGGTGGAAATTATAATTTGATGTGTGTGTGTGTGTGTGTGTGTGTGTGTGTGTGTGTGTAAATTTCATAGCTCTATCCACTAAGAGAGCCTTTAGTCAGGCATGCCACTAGGTAAAAATGAGCACATCTAGATACTGACTTCTAAATACTTTGCTCCACTATAAGACAAGAGCCCCTTCAAAGACTGTAAGACTGGATTAAGGGGTGTTTAAGATAGGCCTATAACACCTGGTCATGCTAGAAGACAAGGAAATATGCAAACAGTGAGGACACATGAAGAGAACACAGAAGCAGTCACAGTGGCTTCCCACAGTCCAAATTAGGGAAATTTTTCATCATCAAAGTAATTTTAAATATTATGTTTTACTCCATCAAATCATAAACTATCAGTTCATACAAATGTAAATTCATGAAGAATGAATGTTCCCCCAAGAAACAGTATATTTTCATACTTTTGAAATTATTTCCCCCACACAACATATTTACTAGAAAGAATAAAGAAAAACTTACAATAGAAAAGGTTAGCAAAGGAAACACTATCAATCACAGAATGATTTAAAATCACATGTCAACAGATGTGATGTAAAAAACGCCTTTGTGTTATGACCACCTCTGTGATAGTCCTGTAGATTATATATATATATATATATATATATATATATATATATATATATTATATATAAAGTCCTGTAGATTATATATATATATATTATATATAAAGTCCTGTAGATTATATATATATATATATATATATATATATATATATATAAAATCTATGCATCCTCTTGATGTATGACTTCCTATGAAGATAAAATACTATGATACACTTCATCAGGCTCTTTTCTTCTCTAGCCCCTTCACACAGAATGACTCTACTTTTGTAGACTTACCATAAAACCATTGGACTGAGCACGGGGTCCCCAATGGAGGAGTTAGAGAAAGGACTGAAAGAGCTGAAGGGGTTTGCAACCTCATAGGAAGAACAACAATATCAACCAACCAGACCCCCCAGAGCTCCCAGGGACTAAGACATCAACCAGGGAGTACACATGACTCCAGCTGCATATGTAGTGGAGGATTGCCTTGTTGGGCATCAATGGGAGGAGAGGTCCTGGGTCCTATGAAGGCTCAGTAGATGCCCCAGTGTAGGGGAATCAAGGGCGGGAAGGTGAGAGTGGGGTGGGTGTAGGAACACCCTCATAGAAGCAGGGGATAGGAGGATGGGGTAGGAGAGTTCCGGGAGGGGAGAAACTGGGAATAGCATATGAAATGTAAATAAAGAAAATAACCAATTAAAAATAGTGTGTGTGTATGTATGTATGTGTGTGTATGTGTGTGTGTGTGTGTGTGTGTGTGTGTGTGTGTGTGAATTAAAGACCACATAGTTGATGAAATGTCTGTCAGTTTAGTTTTGCCTGGTGTTCCTTAATTGTGCATATATTCATATGTATATCTGTAGCCGCCCGGTGCTATATGCTATCGGCCTGGCTTTTCTGGAAGGAGATATGGGGATAAGAAAAACAGGGTGGCAAGGGAAAACACATGGAGACAGGCATGATTTCTTGCTCAAGACTCAACCTTTAACGCATCTCTCCAAGGATAAATAGGCAGGCCAAGGCACTCCCCTGAAGCCTGGAAACTGGCACTGCTTGTTCCGCAGGAGGCAGGCGGTCAGGTGGCTGGGTTGCTATTCTTTGAGAACAGTGAGCCAAATCTTGAAGGGCTGGGGGAGGTCACAATTCCCCTTTTTCCATTAAATTTAAGAAAAACCAGTGGATAAATATCTGTCAAAACACAGTGTTTTTTGACCAAAGAGGGAAAGCAGTGACCATGATCCCCTTAAGTATTATATTAAGTCTTTTGTAAAGGAGGGGTAATAGGCTTCCTTATTATTATTATAAGGACAGTCTCTCAGCGTCAACCCCTATGCAATCAGGTGTGCTTTCAGGGAACTCAGAACCAGAAAATATGATCCTTCCCTTGCAGTGCTTTGCCTCACACCTCCTGCTGGTGCCCATGTCTGCTCGATTAACACACAGAGATCAGAGTTCTATGTGTCTCCCTTTTTGGAGATCCACTGGTTAAGTAAATGCCCTGTGAATGTAAGCTGGCTGGCCCTCACAGCCCACCTTTCTTTGAGTCCTGGGGAGCCACTGAGCTGTCTGAAAGAGACCTGCTTGAAACACAAAGGAAGAGATTAAGAGGGAAAAACCCAATTTGTTGGTTCCCAATTTGTCCTTTTGACAGTGTCTTTTGCCTTACAGAAACTTTGTAATTTTATGAGGTCCCATTTGTCAATTCTTGATCTTAGAGCATAAGCTATTAGTGTTCTGTTCAGGAACTTTCCCCCTGAGCCAATGTCCTCAAGGGTCTTCCCCAGTTTCTTTTCTATTAGTTTCAGTGTGTCTGGTTTTATGTGGAGGTCCTTAGAAGTTAGACCCCAGAAAACCAAATAACCCTATCAAAACAATGGGGTACAGAGCTAAACAAAGACTTTTCACCTGAAGACTTTGGATGGCTGAGAAGCACTTTAAGAAACGTTCAACATCATTAGTCATTAGGGAAATGCAAACCAAAACAACCCTGAGATTTCACCTCACACCAGTCAGAATGGCTAAGATTAAAAACTCAGGAAACAGCAGGTGTTGGCGAGGATGTGGAGAAAGTGGAACACTCCTCCACTGCTGGTGGGACTGCAAGATGGTACAACCACTCTGAAAATCAGTCTGGCGGTTCCTCAGAAAACTGGACATGATACTTCCGGAGGCCCCAGCCATACCACTCCTGGGAATATACCCAGAAGATTCCCCAGCATGCAATAAGGATACATGCTCCACTATGTTCATAGCAGCCTTATTTATAATAGCCAGAAGCTGGAAATAACCCAGATGTTCCTTAACGGAGGAATGGATGCAAAAAATGTGGTATATATACGCAATGGAGTACTATTCAGCCATTAGAAGCAATGAATTCATGAAATTCTTAGAGATGGATGGAGCTGGAGAACATCATACTAAGTGAGGTAACCCAGTCTCAAAAGAATACCCATGGTATGCACTCACTGATAAGTGAATATTAGCCTAGAATCTTGGAATACCCAACACAATCCACATACCAAATGATGTCCGAGAAGGAAGGAGTGAACCCTGGGTCTGGAAAGGTCAATGCATCAGTGTAGGAGAATACCAGAACAGGGAAGTGGGAAGGGGAGGATGGGGGAATAGGGGGAGGGAAAAGGGCATATGGGACCATTGGAGGGTGGGAAACCAGGAAAGGGAAATGAAATGTAAATAAAGAATATATCCAATAAAAAAAAAAAAAACATGCAATGAACATAGTGGAGCATGTGTCTTTATTGTATGCAGTTCATAGCAGCCTTGTTTATAATAGTCAGAAATTGGAAGGAACCCAGATATCCCTCAAAGGAGGAATGGATACAGAAAATGTGGGATATTTATACAATGGAATACTACTCAGCAATTAAAAATAATGAATTCATGCAATTTGTAGGTATATGGTTAGATCTGGAAAATATCATCCTAAGTGAGTTAACCCAATCACAAAAGAATACACATAAAATGCAATCACTGATAAGTGGATATTAATGAGCCCAGAAGCCCTAAATACTCAAGGCACAATTAGCAATTCAAATGATTCCCAAGAAGAAGAAAGGAGAGGACCCTGGGCCTGAAAAGATAGGATCCAGTTTTGTAGATCCAGAACAGAGAAATGGTGGTGGGGGGATGATTGGGGAATAGTTGGGGGAGAGAGGACTTATGGGACGCATGGTGGGGGGGAACTGGGAAAGGGGAAAGCCTTTGGAATGTAAACCAAGAATATAGAAAATTTTTTAAAAATGCAGGAAAAAAAGAGGGAAAAACCACTTGGACTGTCTCTAGAAGGACCAAGGTATTTAATTCGATCGCAAATTAGTAGCTCAGAAACAAAACCTGGCTTGCAAATTAATGGCTAGAGGAAAAAAGAGCCTACCTTCCCAGTATGGGAGAAGTGGCTTTAAGAACACTATTGAATTAGTGGCAGGATGTCAATGGTGATCTGCTTCAGACTGACCTTTAGCATCGGTTTACAAAAAATTGAAAACAAAACAAAAGCAAGGTGTGCTTTGGGTGATCTTGGAGGGTACAGGTTTTTTTTTTTTTTTTTTTTTGTATATATACAATATGTGTGTATGTGTATATACATATACATTTACATATACATATATATAGAACACTAGGCAGAGCTAAACTAATAGGCATTCTATCAACCTATCAACTATGCAGTCTTTAATTTCTAGAAAACTCAAGGTTATGAAAGTCAAGGACACATGGTGATCCACTGCAGACCAAAAGAGAGGAATAAAATAAGTAAACACAATGTGTGATTCTGGCCGTGGTAATCTTGCTGTAATTGGAACAACTACTGAGCTGGGAACAGAATCTGGTGACCAAAGAACTTCTGTGTCTCTGAATGGGGTGGTAGCCATTCATTCAGAAGAAACTGACCTTTGGAATGGGATAGATACACCGAGCACTTGCAAGTTGAGCACTAGGGCTTCAAGGCTCCGGCTTCTGGAGCCTGGATCCATAAGCCTCTAGATCTCTGGATGTGTATCTGTAATATCCATCATAAGACTCTGGCACTTAAGAGCTCACCACTGCCAAAACTAAAAGACCTACTCTCACCTATTTATGATGTCCTGAGTAGAGCAAATGGTCCCAGGCAGCTTATTGGTAGCAAAATAAGGCAGGTGATAAATGGGAACAAATATAGAGAACTCACCCAGTGTGGTGGCAAATCATAGCTGTCAATTGACTACATCTGGACTACATAAAACCCAAGCTGCTGGGCATGCCTTTGGGGGATTTTCTGAGTCCAATAATTTGAAGCAGGAGCACCCGCTCTAACTCTGGGCCACATCTTCTGGTGGCAATCCACAAAAGAACATAGAAAAAGGAAACTGTTCTTTGCCTGCTTACCCTCATCCTTGCTTTCAAGTTCATGTATCAAGTGCTGCTGAGGCCTTCCTTCATGGTATTAGAATCAACCTCTTCAGGGTTCCCATGTGGACTGACGAGCAGTAACTCTCCAGGAACCCCTCCAGGACTCCAGCACCAGCTGGGGACTGCTGAGACATCCAGCCTCGTGGACTGAATAACTGCTGGATTCTTGGCGATCCTATCCTGACACAGCCATTAGCAGAGTACTCAGGCCACAGCCTGTAAGCCATTCTAATAAATCCGAGAGATGGAGATAGATAGATGATAGAGATAGATAGATAGATAGATAGATAGATAGATAGATAGATAGATAGATAGATAGATAGATAGATAGATAGATAGATAGATAGATAGATAGATGATAGAGATAGATAGATAGATAGATAGATAGATAGATAGATAGATAGATAGATAGATAGATAGATGACAGACAGACAGACAGACAGACAGACAGACAGGTAGGTAGATAGATAGATAGATAGATAGATAGATAGATAGATAGATAGATACAGAGAGACAGAGACAGAGAGACAAAGAGAGACTATTGCTCCAGAACTGAGTCTAGAGACTGAAGAGTATGTGCTGGCTCGGATGATAAAGGGATAAGACCGGATATTTGATTAAGACATGAGTAACAGTAAGGATATTGCTCAGTAACAGGAGGCACAAGTGCAAATGGCAGGAGATGGTAAAATTTGGAGAATGTTATGGAATAAGAAATACGGGCAGTGAGCTGGAATGTAAGAAATGAAGTGAAGGGGGAAAGATGAGCTGAGCGTAGGCAGGGGCCAGACCATACTTGCTGGTCTTGAACGCCTTCTCAGGGAGTTTGGTTTTAGTCTAACTTCAGTAGAAAGATTCTGAGTTGATTTCTATTTCAACGTACTGATGATTTCTATTTCAACGTAAGGTCTCACTGTCATCTACAAGCAAATGGACCAGCAGATGCAAGGCCACATTCCTATACTGATGTTTATCCCCCCTGGTCATCATATTCTTTGCATTCTTGGTAATATTAAACAGATTGTTATGAGACGGACCAGCAGAAGGTCTTCTGGACAAGAAAGGTGCCCAACCCATGTCTGGGGACAAACTATGGCACAACAGAAGAGCACATATTTTGTCCTGTGTGGTTTTTTCATAGTGTATGAAATATGTAGTGCTGCACAGCAACAGTGTAATTGTCACCTGATCCCAGAACACCCTTCTTCCTGTTACCCTGTATACGCCAGAGTTTGAAAATCTTTAAAAATTTAGGTATGGGAGCTGATTTTGCTTGTGATCATTGTGACCAGGCTGGCTTTTACAAGGCCTTCTTATTTGGTCCATCATTAATGTTTTCATTTCACAGAACCATGGAAATTAGAAATAGAAAAGATTTACAATTCATCTTGGGCTTGTACCCTGCCAGAGAGACATTGCTCCCCGCTGTATACATGCTGTGACTGTGCCGTGGCCCACGGCAGTGAGGCTCAAGCCTCTGCCATGGCCCACGGCTCCACATTGCAAGAGACCTTCCCTTCAGAAAGCTGTTCTCCGTTCTGAGTTTGGCCACTCTTTGTCCTTTCATATTCTCCTAGCTTTGTCTCTTTTTCAGTTTTGACTTTCTCACCACCCCCACAGAATGGGAACATTACCTTTGAGGTCTCCAACCCTTAAAGGCAATGACTCTCAAATGCTCAGTGAAGAAGACCCACACAGTCATGTATAGCATTTACTCAACGCCAATAGTAGGAGCTCACAGAGATGGAAGAGTGAGCTGTAGGGATGTCTGGAATTTATAGAACTTTTCCTCTGTACTCAGTGGCTGCATATTTTGTGAGGCAAGTACAGAGAACTTCCATGAAATCATCATAGTGCTCCCTAAATGTTTTAGAACCACTGTCTGGGAGGGGGCATGGAGGAGCGGTAGAATGAGCAGTTGCATTTGAAACAGCCCAAGCACATACCCAAGAATCCACTGCCAGTCGACTGGTGCAGTGTGAGCAAGTCTCTTGGCTTGTCTGGGCTTGTCCCCATGACTATAGAAGGAAATCAGAGAGGAAATGACAGAAAGTGACAATGAGAAGTTAGAACCGATCCTCTGTGAGGTCCAGCTCAGTTCAATTCGCAGAACCCTGTTCTGTTAGGAATGTCAGCTAATCTCACATTCCATGTCACTCTCTGCCATTTGTGGGTGGCTCCACATGCTGAGGATTCTCGACATAACTGTGCTGTGTGCAAGCAGCCATGGAAGGACACAGTGTGGAGTCCAAGTGCGTGTCATCTTCTAGGCTCCATGTGGTGGTGCTTAGGAATGGGACAATCGGTTTTTCTTTATTCTATAAATAAGAAACAGCTTGCTATGGGCACAGAGTTAAATTTGGTGGCAATGCTATTAAAAAAAAATCAATTCCCAGGCTCAAGAAGCCAAGCAGCCTAGTAGCATAAGCAAGCCCATCTCCGAGGCACTGACTCAGAGCAGCTTACTGATCTGGTTAACATGTGAGAAGGGGAGGGGTTGGGGCTGGGGCTACAGTGAGAGATGGAGGAGGGATCAACGGTACTGCTCATGCCTGTTTCCCCGCAATCTCACAAAGGGCATCATCCCACCCTCGGAACTGCCCAGGGAAGTGTTGGCACACTCTTAGAAGGAAGAAGAAAAAAAAACCTCAGCCCAAGTTGCACAACACCCAAGTTCAGTCAGGAAAGATGCTAAGGTTTTATGCTTTTCACTCCAGATTTTCTTCCACTGTAGACAAAACTGATGGCTACATGAGATTAGCGCATAGCAAGTGCTCTCCCAAGGAGCAGGATTCCACCAAGCCCTAGTCAGGGCCTTCGTTAATAACAACCGCCCTGGTCTGATGTTTCCCAGGAGAGCAGAGCAGACTATAGCTGCCTCTTTCCCCAGGTGGCTGATCATTCTTGCCTACAATCTTTTCAAGTTTACTTTTCAAGTTTTATTCTAATTTTCTTTAAAAAAAAATAATAACTTCTTGTATATGGCCTGTCAATTATAAGGCATTCTCTCCTGATGCTACCAAAACGCACAACTTAAATTCTTCACTGTGTGTGCTTGTAAGAATACTTGCTCAAACCAAAGCGATGCAAACAAGGTAAGACTAGACTCGTTGCAGTGACCAAAGTAGTCACTTCACAGAAGGCACGGAGGTCCCTCCATAGTCCAAGGATGACACATGACAAATAAAATAGTAAATCTAAGACTAGGGGTGTAGCTCAATGGTGCATGTGCTTGGTAGCATGCACACAGCCCTGGCTTCTATTCTCAGCATCAAAAGAAACATGTTCAGGCCTGGTTTTCCTGTCTTTATTCCCTAAACAACTATTTCCCTGAGATTTACATTACATTAGGTTTTATAAGTAATCCAGGCAAAAGGTCCCACCAAGGACAACAGTGTAGGTCAACGTTGTAGAAAGCAATTCTAAACTTGGAATTGAGACCCCAGTCCAAGGCCTGTCTCTGCTACTGTCGGCTCAATGTCATAATGTCCCTGAGTCCCATCAACTAATGTGTGTGACTATTCTCCAATTATTTATTATGTACTCAGCCACTAATCAAGAGGTTGGAGATGTGAGCATAAACTCCACACACCTGCTTCTCTCATATGGGAAATGCACGAAAATTATAAAATGCTGTATTGTTTGATAAATACATGGTACTGTAAGAGCACAAAGATTGGGTACCTGAATCTTGGGGAAAGCAGGAGTTGGGAGGGGTGTGTGTTAGAACATCATAAAGGGTTCCCTAGTATGGATATTCTCCTAGCTTTTGAGTGTCATTTCAAATACACACTCCAGAGCCAAGCAGATCACTGGGAGATGGGTTTGGGGACTCCCTGGGCCCACCTGGGGAGGCACCTCAGTGTTTCCACTGATAACCTGACCGTCTACTGTGACTAGACCATAGTGGTGCTTTGGGTCTCTGCAAAGTAGTGACCCAAACATAAGGTTCTCAGACAGCATAAGGTTCCCAAAAGAACTGGTTATTTCCCTTGCTTGATTCAGTTACCCTGAATAGGGTAACTTTCCTGAATAAGATAGATCTTTCAGGAAAGTAAGGAAAATGTGCTGTGCTGTGCAGTTGTTCTATGACTGCCTGGCCTGACTGTACCGCCGAGCTATCATGAGAATCAAAGAACGGGGCTTTAGTGGGACTGATGCAGGACAGCTGAACAAATGGTTCTATGAGTCCGAGAAGGCTCGTTGTTACAGCAATGCACTTCTTCCATGAACAGGAACCCACCACCATCTTCCCTACTCAACCCTGATGAGAATTTATCTCCTCCATATAAAGATGTAGCCTCCAACCTGAGAGAGTATGTACGTGCATCTGTACATATACTCATTTTACATGTGGACAGCTAGGAATGCAAGTGTGTGCACATGTACATAGAATCCAGAGATTGACACCAGAAATCCTTCTCAGTGAGTTTCCACCATACTTTTTGTGACAGGGTATCTTGCCGAACCTAGAGCTCATCGATTAGGCTAGACAGGCTGGCTCGTGAGCTCAAAGGATCCACCCATCTCTACGCTCCATGCCACAGCCACGTTTCGTGTGGGTGCTGTGGCTGTAAGCCCAGACCCTCATGTGTGCAGCCAGCTTTCAATGTCTAAGAACACAGTGCTTTAGCAGAAATGGACATCTTGTGAGGAGTCTGCTGATGCGTCCACCACTTCTCACTCTCCAGACCAACAGCGCAGCATGCCCCTACCCCGGTTGGACAACATAGAAGGTTGCAGATCTCGGCTCTTGGCTGATGTTTCCCATCTTCTTGGCCTCTGCCTCATGCTGCCTCTCCAGGTGAGACCTTCACCTTTCCGATGTTATAACCACTCCTCTTTTAATGACTCACCAGCATCCCTCAGGATCAATGGCAACTTGGGAGGTTGGTTTTGATCATTAGATATAGTAGAGTATCTTCTACAACTGTGGGATCTCTAGAACTGCCTAATTTGTCTGATGATACAAGCATATCTTATCTTCAGGGGGGAAAACCATGTTGTTTACACTGACAGAGGTCTGTGGTGCTGGGAACACAAGTAGGAGGAGCTCTGAGACAAGAGATCAATAGACTCTCTAGTGTTGGAAGATGAGGACCTGCGGTGATCAAGAATCACCTGGCAGTGCCTTTTTCCCATCGCGAGCCATTCTCAGTCTGCACTGATAGGATGACATGTGGCAGGTGGGTCTTCAGCCCACAGTGGCTCTCTAGCAACTCTGTCCCATTGTTAGACTGGCTCTCCCTAACGGAAGTGGCACAAGTTCTTCCTCCGGCTTTAATGCAGATGTCTGTAGGTTTTGCCTTGACTTCTTCATACTGGATTCCTTTCCCTTCACCACCACCACCCCCTTTACTCTCAGTACCACAAGTCCAAGGCTAGATATCAATTACCAGAGCTCATGAATACAAAAGGGGTTTTGCTACTTGATGATGCCTTAGGAGCCTTGCCAGCTTTCCAAGCTCCTTGGATAATGAACAGACCACATGGCTCATTCTGGCCAGTGGGCTCAGAGTGGAAGCTACGTGTGTCACTTCTGGACTGCAGTATGAAAGAGCCAGCGTGGACCACTCCAACTCTGCTTCCCACCAGCACTGCTGCATAAAATGCTGAGCAGCCTCTACCCGTGAACCAAGACCTAGAAGGAAGGCACTCTAGGTAACTGCACAGACTTGGCTTAAATAAAAATTAAACTTTCTGCATGGATCCACCAAGATTTGGGAGCACTTTACCACTTCCATAGAACCTTGCCTAGGAATTGTGACTAAGTAGCCAGAAGCACCTGTCCCTCGGGAGGAGTGCAGGGTTGGAATAGAACATGATGGCCCTACCCTCAGAGAGGGCTCTTTGACCTTTCCATAAGATTATCTGGGTCACCGGTGACTAATTATAGCAACCATTAAACTAGAAATAAGGGGAAAATAGCCAGGAGAAGTCCTAAATCAAATAAGTTTGGAAAATGCTGGTAACAGTGAAATTTTACCCTCTTGTGCAGACACATCAACCATCCCAGCAAGGAGCTCTAGGAAGGACACCAGCTTGTAGACCCCAGAAGAACATGGGAATGAAGATTGTATGACTCAGAGTGGAACAACTGCTTCCCAGCCAAACCCCAAATGCTCACATCAAGCCAGCCTCAGGGCACATTAGAAAACTGGCAACCTGGAAAGCCACAGAGCAACTTTTTTTCATAACCTGGTTATCTCAAGAAAGCTAGATGATCCACATTTCTTAAGTTATCTGCTCATCCTCCTGATGCCTTCCAGTTTTAGTACCTTCCATCCTACACCCCAGCTATTCAGAGTCCACTTTTTCTGGGGTCTCTGGACGCTGAAACCAATGCATCTTCTTGGAAGATGAAACCCATCTTCCAAACACCTTCTTCTCTTGGCTCGTGAGTCCCAAATAAATACGATCCTCACAGGGTGTGGACAAGGCAACATCACGTGGCAGGAGCCTAAGTCTTGCAGCTTCTTGGAAATGATGGCTTGACTTTCCTGGGTCTAACAGCATGGCTGTCTTATCCAACAGATGCTGACGCTTTCCTAACACAATGGAGAGAGCCTTGGAGAAAGAAGACTTCCTGGGAATTTTCAGCCATCCTGGGGGTCTAGATGCCTGTCTCTTTGCTCCCCTGAACCACAGGCTCAGGCATAAGTCACCATGGAACCTTCTTTCCCTTCTTGTCAATCGTGAGCATCACCCTGCTGTCCTCCTGTCACTCTGAACTTGTTGCCACATTCACTTGTAATGACACATTGCTTCACTCTCACCGTAACTTTGGGGGCAGAAAAAGCAACAGAGACACCTGGGTTTTCTGCCCCTGGAATTGGAAAGGAGTCCTTGAAAGAAAAGATGTCAAGGTCCAGCAGGATGTATTTTTCCATCAAAACACTGTAAGTTGAGTAGAGGTTTCACATGATGCTCACGTCTTGGTATGTGTTTGTTGTTTTTAGAGCAGCTGGCTGCGTATCTGAAGCAACACATGCATATATGATGCAGGTGTTACCATGGCGAAGAGCATGCATTTTCTTGGTTGAATAGAAGGGTAAATAGGAGTATAAACATTGCATTTTCTGTAACCATGGAGATGCAATAACTTGAACCCTCATCATTTTGGAAACTTTTTTTCTTTTATTATTTGGGCTTGCTCCTTGCTGCGAATATTCCTATCAGAAAATCTCCAGACTGCTGCAGCCATAATTACACTTACCCAAACAGCACTCATAAGTTGTCCTTTCAGATGGGCGGTCACTAATCCCAGATGGAGAAAATTCATTCTCTGGTCTTAATTCTTTATTCCTAGATGTAAAAAAAAATCTGTATCTTCAAAGTTAAAAACATTAATATTGGTGCAGGGCATATGGTTGCATGGCTGCAGGCACCCAGTACCAAGCCTGGTGACCTGATGACTCACTCCATAACTGCAGGCTGCCAACCCTGAAGACCTCAGTTTGATCCCCAGGACCTACCCACATGGTAGAAGAGAACTGACCCTTGAAAGTTGTCTTCAGCTTTCAAATAATTGCACCACACACACAGAGATAAATAAAAATTGATGTAAAACAAATAATTATGTTTCAACTTTTAAAATAGTATTAAAATTATGTCTTGAGTATCATGATTCTTTTATTCATCTAGCTATAAAGAAAATATATCAAGCTGGGTGGTAGTGGTGCACACCTTTAGTCCCAGCATTCAGCGTGCAAAGGGATCTCTATTGAATTCAAGGCCAGGCTAGTTACAGAGTGAGTCGTACCAGGTCAGCCATGGCTACATGGTGAAAGCATTTTTGTCTTGAAAAATGTAGTGTGTGTGTGTGTGTGTGTGTGTGTGTGTGTGTTTCAGAGTGTTGGAAAGGGTTTAAGTTATTTCATTTTATTTTATTTTATTTTATTTTATTTTATTTTACTTTATTTTATTTAGGCAAGGGATGGGTCAAAAGCTACTTGAATTATTCCTGAGCAAAATGTTATAATTCCTAACCCTGATATGCCAGCATATGAAAGTGGTATCTTGATCCTTATATTGTCCTAACAGTTTTACTGTAATTGTTGATTTAGACCTTTCTGACATTCACACTAAAATCTACATTCCAATCTTAGCTATATTTATCTCTGTGATGAACAAAAATATGGACTTGGAGATTTCAACTATGTAGTCTGAGAACTGGTGGTCTGTTCCTTCCCAGATGACCAATACACTGCACTACCACCTCGACACTTAGCACTGCCTGCCAGGCCTGTGCAAGAGAATTTGAAAATGAGCAAAGCACAGTAACACCCCAAAAGATCTCTAATTGATAAAACATCAATGTCTTTATTTTTGGACTTTTGTGTTTGCTTAAGGTGGGTTGAATTACCTCTCATGTTGCTCCAAACATTAAGATTTGAGATGTTAAAATGACATAACTACATTATAAAACACAATACTAAATTACCACTAGCACCAATAACACCCAGCATAGGTTCAAGTAACTTTCCACATTATCAACTATCCTTTACCTCAGCTATATTCCCAATTCATTGTGAACATTTCTAAGATATTTTGCAGCCATGGTGTCAGAAGTTGTGATTTAATGTGTGTCTATTAAAGGAGGTCATTAGGCCAAGAAGAAACAATCCAGTCATGTCTTCTCTCCATGACTTCAACCAGTTTCTTCTAGCAGATGCCAAGAGGAGGAGAGATGTCCATGAGGCCAGGCAGCCCAGAGATTTCAGGTCCCAGAAACAACGCTGGTACTCCTCCATCGTTTTGTTGTTAATGTCCAGACATAAAATTGTACAAATGGTGGTAGTGTGCGAGACACAAGGGAGGCTGAAGGTGTCCACGGCACCACCCATATGTTCAAAACAGGTTTGTTCCCTTTGCCCTAACAACTTAATGTTTTTTCTTGAAGGTTCTATATGTTGATAATGAAACATTTAAAGCAGACACCTGAATACTCAGCAGCTTTACATCCACATCAAAATTTTTCCCTTTCAAGATCTCTTTCTCACCAATTTACTTTTTTTTTTAAATCATACTTATTTTATGTATGGCAATATAATTTACATATAAAATAACAGTATAACTGAAGACTTTGATGATTATAGCTTATTCAACAGGTGGGGAATAAATATAGTATAATTAAGCAGAAGAAACAGGAAAATCTCAGGTCATTAAAACCTTCTCTCTGGAACATTGTTAATCACTTTTCCTAACTGAGCCAGTGATACATTGTATTCAGTGGATGGTCATGTCTGATTCCTATTGTAATAATGATCAATGGAATTAAAAGGGAAAGCCTGGCTTTCCCAATAACATGAGTGTTGGGAGATGAGACAAGGACTCTTTGAGCTATGAGCTGAGAAGCTTTGAAATGGATGAGTGCTCTTACTTCTGAAGAAGGAAGATGTGGAGGAAGAGAAGCAAAAGACGAAAAGCCTGGCTTGGTTTGTCTTAAAATCAAACAAGACTGTTTTGGAGTTCATGCCTAACTAGTGACCATTTGTTTGTAGACTTTCCTGCAGACAAAGTCACTAATTTGAATACATCTAAGTGTTACTGTGAGAGTCTCTTTTATTAACAGCCCCTTAAGCCTGTGGTCCTGAAGGAGGTAGATAGTAAAGACTTCTTATCAGGCCCTGACAATGAACGGCCCTGATAAAGACCTGATAAAGGTTGTTGTGGGGGGACAAGGTCTTCTGGAGGCTCTCAGAAGGACCTGCAAGCAGAGCACAACGTTCCCTGGGAGAACTTGACAGAATATACAGTGGCCTTGGCCAGAAATGAACATCAGGAAAGAAGACAGGAAGGCCTAGTGAGAACAGCAAAGATGTCCTCAGAATCTGGGAAAGGAGAAAGCTGGAGGATCCAGGCACCTACTAAGCGGAAGTGGGCACACTGAGAGCAAAATGGGAGCTCATGACAGGGGCCCTGGCCCATCTAGAAGAGGACATAGTTAACTTAGGGTGAGGTAGGGAATAGTGGACCAATAGCCTAGAAAGTAACAAATGCTTAAAACTAAACTCGAAATACACAGTCACCCAAAGTTCTGGAGATAGTGTCCAAACAAGCTCTCCATAGAGAAAAGCAAGACAGCAGTCATGAGGAGCAGAGACTCGGGAGTTAAACACGTTAGGTTCAAGGTCAGACTCCAAACCTCAGAGATGTGGCCAGCAGGCCACCCACCTGCTCAGGGCCAAACAGAAGAGGCTATGGGGAACCTCGACCCCACACAAAATTGGGCCTCGGGAGACATGGAGGTTCATGCTGGGCCTGTCCCTGTAGCTGCCACCATAGTCCCCTCCTGAGTTGGCACCTAGAGTCGTGAAAGCCGCCATGAGTCAGGGCACCACACTCTCCTGGAGGCTCTCCCCCAGCCTGTCCCATCACGATGTACAAGAATGGCCTCTGAGGCACATTCCTACAGTGTGGGTTTCCATCTGGTACTCCCAGCTCAGGCACCTTTAATGCCTGTGACAGAGGCTGAAAGCTAGAAGCCTGTAAGCTGAACCTAGCCCACAGATGCCTTTTGTTTGACTAACGCTGTTTTTCAAACACTTGATTCAGATACATTTTAAAATAAAGATTACACACACACACACACACACACACACACACACACGCACACACACGGATTTCTGGCTTCTCTTAAACACTCAGAACGTCTGGCAACTCTGAGCTCATGTCCCCACCTGGCAATAATCAGCTGTCACTGAGCAGTGACTGTCCTGTCCATCTGCTCTCTGCTGCTGTCACCTCTGCATTTTCCTTGGCCTTTCACCCACTGTGGATCCTGCCTGCTCCCTGCAGATGTTAGAATTTGTTAACCCCTGACCTACGCATGATGAACTCTTTCACTAGGACTCCAGGAAGCTTAACCATGAACTACAGCCCCAAATCTGCCTTTTGAAAATTTCTCTACCTTGAAAGCCCTTTAAAAGGCCTTCTTTGGAGAGTTGGAGAGATGGCTCCATTCATAAAGTACCTGCTGTGCAAGCATGAACACCAGAATTTGAATTCTCAGATCCTCAGACCCCATTTAAAATGTCAGGTGAGATAGTATCTCTAGGCCATACACTGGTGAGAGAGGTGAGCGGGTGGCTCCCAACGTGCACTGGCCAACTGGGCTAGCCAAATGATGGGTTTCGGGCTCAGTGAGAGCCTATCTCAAAACACCAAAGTGAGAGAATGATAGAGGAAAGACACCTGACATCCAATGCCCAGCAGGTACAAGTGTACACACCAACACTAGCAAGTACACACACCTCACAAAATAGCACAGTGCAACACAGGCACGTGCACTCGCGCACACGCACACTCACACACACACAGAGAGAGAGAAAGAGAGAATGGGGGTTTAAAATGTCAAAATTAAACTAATCATATGCTAGTTATAATTAAGAAATTAAATATCTTCTTACATTGAGGCTACATGATCTCCATGTTCTAGAGAAAAAGACTGAGTAAGATGCACACAGTGCCTGCCCTCGGGAAACTGATATTCCGGTGGTATTTAAGCTGCTGTAGTGCCATGGAGAGTGACAGCAGCAAGAAGACTGGGGGAGACGGGAGAAGTAGACGTTTGTGACAACGGCATGTCCCAGATATAGGCTTCGTGGAAGAAGCCATACCTAATATGGAGCAGAGAGTGGGGATTTGTACACTCCAGGGAAGGGCTACAGACATCAGCAAGGCCTAGTGGTGAGACAGAATAAAGAGAGTGCAGACTGATTAGTGGGTGTGTCCAGGATACCAAGAGCCAGAACTGAGGAAGTGGCCACGGGCTTGGTGTGGCGCTCACCCCAGGGAAGGAAAACCTCTAGGGAAACAAGGGTGTTGTGTGACTTACAAAGTCAGACAACCCTTGAATCCCAGCACTTGAGAGGCAGAGGCAGGTGGAGTTCTGTGAGTTCCAAGCCAGCCTGGTGTACATAGTGAGTTCCAGTCCAGAGAGGGCCACATAGTGAGGTGAAGAGAGACAGAGACAGAAGCATATAAACTGCTCTTCTGGGGCACTGAGTGGAAAGAACTTGAGAAAGACAGAAGATGTCAACACCACATTGTATCTGGTAAAGATTATACATTGGATTGTTTCATTGCTATATCCATGTGTCTGACATTGACTTATTTATTTAATATACAGCAATTTAAAATACATCACCAACTAGACATTATTATGGGGAAACAATGGTCCCAAACAAGGACATATGGTTAGCTCCAGGTAATTTAGCTCCAACCAAGTTTTTAGCCAGTAGGTTTGTGAAAATTTGTTATGGCAGCCCTGAGACCAATATATATAGTCTAATATTCTGTTGTCTTCCTTCTAAATAATGAGTTGTTAAAATGAGATGGGGCATAGAAAGAATTTAGTAGGGACCATAGAACATGAATGTTTGGAAGCTAGCTTTTAGCATTATCATATTGTTGTTACTAATGAAACTAATGTATTGGCAGTTGCACTGTGCATAGGAGACAAATATAATACAGAATTGAGGAGGTACCTGTCTCAAAAGATAAAGAACAACTAAGAAGACAACCATTGTTGACCTCTGGCCTATGAAAATACACACACACACATACACACACACACACATAAACATACACACATACACTCATACAAACACATACATGAACCACTTACATACATGTACACATACAAACAAAAGGAAGCCTGTCTTGTATTAATTTTATATTTACTCTCAACTTTTGGTGTTTGGTCAGATGTTCACAGGCATGTCTCACCTGCATGTGTCTTTGGTGAAGGGATGAGGGTTTTTGGGAATAACTGGCAAACTGTCTCCCTGTAGTGGCTGTTCCTGGTTGTCAACTTGACTATATCTGGAACAAACTACAATTTGTGATCCTAATCTGGAGGCTGAGAGATACAAGTCTCTGACCTGGATCTTGGCATGGAGTTCTTGAGGCATAGTGGCTATGAATTCCAGAAGATTAAGACAGGGAGATCTCTGAGTTCAAGGTCATCTGGGATTAAAGGCATGGTAGGGCACACCTTTAATCTGGGCCACACCTTCTGCTGGAGACCTACATAAGGACATTGGAAGAAGGAAGGTTCTCTCTCTTCTTTACCTGCTTGCCTTGTGGGACTGAGCAACTGCTAGATCCTTGGACTTCCATCCACAGCTGCTGCTGACCATTGTTGGGGAGTTAGACTACAGACTGTAAAGTAAATTCCCTTACGCTATAGAGACTACTCATATGTTCTGTGACTCTAGAGAACCCTGACTAATACATTCTCTTCCAAGTCAATACTACAGTTGCTCCCTTTTCTTCCTAAATCATTTAATAAAGCACATATTCACCTACCAAATACCTTATCCAGTAAATGTCTCTACATTTTGGATTTGTAGGTATTCTTCCACAGGATAAGTTCACAACAACTTCCACAATGTGCCTGGCATTGACAGGTTTGCTTTTCAGCCTGTTCCATCTTTCCCAACATTTCCTACCTCTGCTTTCTACATCCCTTAGCCTCTCCTACCCTCTGGCTTTCTGGAAAGTAGAGTCAATGGAAGGTGGGTATCTAAACCTAAACAACCTGGTGATGATATAATGACAAAGGGTGTTAGGTGTTCCTTTTCCTGTGCTTTCTCTCTTCTATGTATACGCATTCAGAGTAAAACCTCTATGTTCAACATCCTTTGTGGCTATGTGTGATCACAGGCTTTCTTGGCTCCTTTTCCTGTTGAGTGATAAGATACCCTAGCAAAAGCAACATGAGGATATAAAAGCTCATACTTCAAGGGAACTGACCATCATGGCAGCAACAAAAGCTGTAAAGGCTTCAAGCAGCTCGATACATCATGGTTGCAGTCAGGAAGCAAAGAACCACAGATGCTCGTACTCACTGACTGGTTTCTTCCATTCTGTGCAATCCAGCAATCCAGCAATCCAGAAATCCAGAAATCCAGCAATCCAGCAATCAAGCCTTGAAAATGGTGACATTCCCCTTATGCTAGGTCTTCCCGAATCAGTTAATTGTTCACAGATTCGCCCAGAGGCTGCCTACGAAGCAATTTTAGATCCTGTCAAATTGGTAATCGTTATTAACAATCACATGTGCCTATGCTCTGGGACGTAGAGCAATTTAAGTATAGAATTTCCAAGCCTGACCTACCTGCCCGCCATTTCATCATTGGCTTAGGATGTGATGATGAGAAACCCTGAAACACAGGAGCCAGGACTATACCCTATTGATAAAACAGCAAGATCTGGGGCCTTAATGACTGCACAAGAAAGTCAGCAAGCCACTCTGGTTTCTAGCGAACCGGAAGTACACATCTGCTCCTTAAGCCACTGTTACCTTAGCACTACCACTGGATCAAGCTCGGCTCCTTCAACAGAACAAGAGCCTGGTAACCAACAAGCATGAAATAAAGGATGAAGTGGTCCACACTGCAACTAGATATCTACAGAGACCAAAATGGCTTTCTTGAAAGCTAAACACAACAAATCTCCCTCTTGAGAGTCACAAAAAAGTGGCTGCCTTCTGGAGGGAACCCAGAACTTGCCTTTGAAGCTGCCTGTCCCTTTGTTCTCAAAGCATTTACTTGGTTGAGCCTTTTAATTATGCAATAAGGAAGTTATCTTGGAATTGGCCGGGGAACCATAGAGAAAAACTAATTTCCTGCAATTAGGCCAATGGAACTCCAGCAAATTAATTGACATATTAAAAGAAAATGTGCTCGTATTTGTGAGACACAGACTAACAAGACTGGGAACTTATTGGTTCCACAAATTACTTCTAATCTTTCACCATGGCTGGTCCTCAAAAGAGCAGATAAGGACATTTCTGCTAGAGAAATTGGATGAGACGGTGCTCTGAAACCCCATCCTATGGCCCTCTGGTAACAAATATAAAACCCTTCCGTAAGATTCTTGCCTTCTCCGAGTCAGTTCTCGGTCATCATTTCTCCGTCTCCTCATTGCAGGAGACCAAAGGATACCCCGCAAGCATCTTCCCCTCTTTTCGAAGAGACTTAGAGAATGTCCGCTGCCAACTTGTGTTTCCACTTGTCCTTTCCATTCTTTTCAAACCCAACAGTCACCTTGTTCTCCTCCCCCTTCCTCCTAAATTCTGTTCTGGCTGACAGAAGCCCTAACTGTCACCTTCCAATAATGGTAGCTGTAGCACACGCCTGTAGCCTTGCTCTCCGTGGATCCTATTTTATACGGTCCCGGTACAGCCATTAAGCACGACCAGGGCTGCCGCTAAAGCAGCCCACACTGGGATTCGCTGTTCGGGCAAGTCTTCCGCTGCCCAGCTTCACGGGAAAGGGCAGCCCATTGCTGGGTGTGATTTCTTCCTAGTTTTCAGTCTTGATGGCCAGAGCAGTATTGGACTAAAGGAAGTTTCCATAGTTACTCAAAAGCTCCAGTTTGCAGCATAGGTTGGGAAGATCTGCTTTAACCTTTCTGGTTTTTTTCCTACTTCCTCCTTCTCTTCATCCTCCTTTCTTATCATGACTGTCCTCACCACTATCATCCCCCAACATCATTTTAAATGGAAAACTCATCTCAGCTTATGCACCCCAAGCCCTAGGGTTTTTTTTGTTTGTTTGTTTGTTTTTCCGCCTGGCATGAGCCCCGTATGATCTAAAAGCTGTAGTTTGGAGAAATTGGGATTAGCTTGGAGAGACGAGGCAAGTTGTCACCACCAGCAAAAAATCCTGGCAGTGCTAAACCCTCCGTCCTAAAGCCCTCCATGTCTCCGCCCCTCCATGTCTCTGCCCCTCCATGTCTCCGCCCCTCCATGTCTCCGCCCCTCCATGTCTCCGCCCCTCCATGTCTCCGCCTCTCCATGTCTCCGCCCCTCCATGTCTCCGCCCCTCCACTTTAGCCACAGGAAAGCCTCACCCTCCTCCGGCACAAAGCTACCTTTCTGTGGCTTGGTTTCTCTGCTGATGGCTCTGACTATAAAAATGCACGGGAGAATGGAAGGAGGGAGGCTGTCCAGGGACCTCTGGTTGGGAATGACGTTTTATAAAGGACTTGAATGGCAGAAGTTGAGGGGCTGAAAATCACATAAGTCCTACAGCCTATTTACACTTCTGCCCTCGCCCCCCCCCCAAAGGACACTCTTCCCAGCGTCTTCTTCCTTTGTCCTCCTTAAAGCACAAAATTGCCGCCACCTGCTCCTTCTGAAGGGTGCAGTCCCTGAAAAAAGATAGGAGGCCCAGGGTTCCAGAGTGTCCCTGGGCGTCTTTCCAAGCTCCAGCCTCTCTCCAGGGTTCCTTCCACCCTGGCTTATTTCTCTTTGGAAAATGTGGCCGCATCCATCCACCACCCCTGCAAAAGCAAACATCTATAAACACAGAAGCTGGGCCTGCAGAGGACAGTAGAGGTGACATCCGACGCGCGCGCACACACACACACTTCAATGGAAGCATCACAATCTGCAGGAAGCTGACCAGAAATAAAAGTGGATTCCCACCTCCCACTCACCCAGGTCAAACTTGAAAGGGCTGAAGTGGCCACAGCTGGGCTGGCAGAGCTCTGTACTGGCAGTGCCCTCGGCCCTGGCACCCACAGGGTTTGCTCTGAGTCTTGCCTCAGGGTTTGGTTGGCCAGGAGGAGGCCCTTAACCACCATAAAACAACACACTCAAGTATGTTTTTGGTTACCATAATATGTGCTTTGAACCTGACTCTCATGCTGGGGGAAAAAAAGATACAATTAGAATATGGAAGGGAACCTGGGAGCACTCAAAGCTAAGCAATTTCTCCGTGCTCCAATTTCCACATCTGAGGCAGGGGATGAAGGCCAGTAATTCCTCTGGTCCTGCAGGGGTTGGGGCAGGGCCGAGAGAGATAACAGAATGCAACGCTGTGCGCATGCGCACATGTTCCCCCTCCAGCTTCATCACAAGATCCCTAACCTCTCTCCCCAGCGCATCTGAGCTTGGCCATGATGCCAACACTGATGGAACATTGGCACACAGGACAGAAAAGCCTGGAAGTGAGCTAGTGCATTGAGGTGTTCCCTCCCTCTCTGTGCATGGAAGCAACCCAGCCGTTACGACCTGCCGGAAGCCCCTGTGAAAAGAAGCTGGTGTTCCTGGCCATGATGCTGTCTCTGAACGCTGAGCCCCTTACCCATCACGTGCAGGTGTCCCCTCTTTCACGACGATCCCTTGTCCCTGTGGAGAGGAGTATGCTTTAGATTTCCTTATGTGGCTGAGCATCCACGGACACGTTTTCTCCTCTTTGGCCCTTGGTGAGTTTGCACTAGCCACTGTCCACTGCATAGAGAGACCGCTGTTCTGAGGTCTGAGAGCTTCACTAATGTGTGGACATGGAGATGTCGTTTAGAGGCTCGGTTTCTCGTGGGTATGGCAGGGAGCGTGTCGATTGCTTAGCTTAGGTACTCTGGCCATCCAGGAAATAAAAGTAGTGAGTTCATCCCTGGTGCTGAGGAGCTACCTAACCACGTTGAGCCTGGTCATTTTATTTTATTTTATTTTATTTTATTTTATTTTATTTTATTTTATTTTATTTTATTTTATTTTATTTTATTTTTATTGTCTTTCTTCCTAACCACTTCCTCTATCTTATTTACCATGCAAGTAAAACAACAGTAGATATTTTACTAATTAAATGTATTATAAATTATTTATACTTTGTTCTTCATCGACTTATCAGGTAAATAGGACAATATACAATATTGTATACAATACACAATTATCTTCCTTGAAACCCCCAAATTAGGAAGATTATTTTTTATAAGTTACCTCAACTGATTATTTTTCCTGTGGGTGACTATTCTTGATGCTCAAAATAATCTTCCTACTGCGTGAAACCAAACCCCACTAAGGTGCTTTTAAAGGCCCACTTCTCCTTTCTTGTCGCCATGAATTTAGCAAATGAAGGAAGGGATACGGTTTTGAATTTACCTGCTCACAACCTTCAGAGGACAGGTCTGCCTCTGTGCCAGGATCACAGCTGACAGGAAACATGGATGCTAGGCAGTTTTGAGCTCACCTGCCTCTTGTGCAGAATGCTCGGCAGGCTCTGGAGTCTGTGCCTCTCCTCCGGGCTGGGCTCCCTCCTGTAGACAGTGGGTCTTCCCATTGGTGTCCCTTTCCTAGAACAGCTGTCCTTGTAGAGCTTCCTTCATTTTCTCAGAAGACACTGCCCATCGTGGATTCCTCCGGCCATGACGATTCTGCAGTTTTCTATCTTTCCGTCCTCCCAGCGTCTGTGACTCCTGAGTCCCCGGTTCTGTGCTCACATGTCTCTGGCGGGAACAGTCAGTCGTAACCTAGCTCTGGCCTTTAAAAAGTAGTCAAGTAACAAATGAAGACAAAGAGACCATGAATTTGAAAGAGAGCAAGGATGGCGCATGGGAAGGTTTGGAAGCAGTGGGGGGAGGGAGAAATCTCATGCTTATAATCTCAAAAAACAATGAAGACTTTAAAGAGGATATATACTTAGGAGGGGGATAGGGTAGATCAAGAAGGAGCTGGGAGAACATATCTGTTGTATGCATATATAAATTTCTCAAATATTTTAAGTACTATACTTTTTAAAAACAATGTAAAAAGAAAAGACAGTATAAGGAAAACATACAGGGTCTGGGAGTGATGGCTTAGTGATTAAGAGCACTGACCGTTCTTCTGGAGGAGCAGAGTTCAATTCCCAGCACCCACACTGCGGCTAACGGCTCTCTGTAGGTTCAGTTCTAGGGGATCCAACGCTCTCTTCTGGAGAAACACTCATAAACATAGAAAGATAAAATTTACCCACTGTTCTTTTTTTTAAATTTTAAAAAAATGCTTAGAAATAAATTTAGAAACACACAAGCACACTCGTGCAGATACCAACATTTGAGAATGGGGCAGCATATCCATTTTGTGATTTTATAGGCTATTATCAACAAAGACACTTCAGTTTGTGTTTGTGTTTTTCCAATCTATGAGCACAATGAAACTGTCTCTTCCTATTGACCTCATAAGGTAAATGGAATAAAACAATGGTGAGAGAAACCCTGTGCTGATGTTCTGTTCCCTCTTTCTAGGCAGTAATGGTAGTTACATAGAGGGATGAATGCAAGAAGCATTAAATAATCTAGAAATCAGAGAGGAGGGGCAAGCATGATTCAGAGTCACAAAGAATAACAAAGAAGTGTGAATTCCAAGGAAACAATCTTTTTTTTTACTAGAATTCTCTGCCAGTTCATTTAAAAGCACACTTTTTCCTTTTGTAAACAAGACAGACTATTACTTCATTTGTTTTTAGATGTTTTGGGTTGTTTGTCTGTAATTTTTTGCTATTTAATACTATTTTCTGAAGGGCTGCTATGTGCAAAAATCCAGAAAGACTGAAATACAATGCCTTCTTACAAGAAACTGATAACTGACGTGTGAGAAACACACCTAGAAACAGGTAAAATTTGTGGCGTGGGTTTTCAGTAATAGCCAGTCTAAGAGGAACGAGATGCCATCATCTAACCATGTGTGATGGTTTGTATATGATTGGCCCAGGGAGTGACCCTATTAGAAGGAGTGGTCTTGTTGGAGTAGGTGTGTCACTGTGTGTGTGGGCTTAAGAGACTCACCCTAGTTGCCTGGAAGTCAGTCTTCCACTAGCAGCCTTCAGATGAAGATGTAGAATGCTCAGCTCCTCCTGCACCATATCTGCCTGGATGCTGCCATGTGTCTACCTTAATGACAATGGACTGAACCTCTGAGCCTATAAGCCAGCCCCAATTAAATGTTGTCTTTTATAGAACTTGTATTGGTCATGGTGTCTGTTCACAGCAGTAAAACCCTAAGTAAGACACCATGGCTCTGTGTCTTACATGGCATGTTTCTTTGGTGATTAGTGTGATTAACATTTACATACTTCTTGACTATAAATCTCTTTTTTTAATTTATCTTTAATCTTTTTTTACAGTCCAGTAGTTATCCCCCTCTCCCTCTGACCTCGGACAGTTCCTGTAGGGAGAGTTTCCCTAATTGTTGACTGGCTAAATAAAGATGGCAGAAGCCAATTGTTGGGCAAAAGAGAAGGCGGGATTTCCAGGCAGGACAGGAAGAGAAGAAGGGAGAGGACTGGAGTCAGAGGAGGTGGGGAAGCGGAGAGGAGCCGCAGACATGTAGGTGTCTCAGGGGCGCCGATAGATTGTGGCCTCCGCAGGCAACTGAAGAGGCCGAGGAGGGTGGGGCAGGATATTCTTTGCCCAGCCTTTGAGTTTCCTGGTCAGTTTTAAAATATAAAAGTCTCCAATGTTCTTCTTTCACCGGGCTAAAGGGAGCTTGGTGAGACCGGGATGATCACTGGTGGTCAGCAGGGCCAACCGCAGAGTGCTTGCAAGAGGTGGTTCCGGGTGTTCTCAGGAGGAACCGGCGGGATGGATGTGGAGCCATCTCCAAGAGGATGTCCCCACCTCCCACCCACCCCTGCCCCTCACCCTACCCCATCCCATCCCACCCCTCCAGACCTCCCCACTTCCTGGAGTCTCAGGTATCTTGAGGGTTAAGTGCATCTTCTCTCACTGAGGCCAGACCAGGCATCTCTCTGCTGTGTGTGTGTCAGGGGCCTCAGACCAGCTCATGTATGTTGCCTGCTCCATGGCTCAGTGTCTGAGAGATCTTGGGTCCAGGTAAGTTAAAACTGCTGGTCCTCCTACATGGTCGCCCTCCTCCTTGGCTTCTTTCAGCCTTTTCCTAATTCAACCACAGGAGTCAGAAGCTTCTGTCCATTGCTTGGGCGCAAATATCTGCATCTGTCTCAGTCAGCTGTTTGTTGGGCCTCTCGTTTGTTGGGCTCCTGTATGTAAGCACACCATAGCGTCAGTAATAGTGTCTGGCATTGGAACCTCCCCTTGAGAATTTGGGCCTGTCACTGAAATTTCCTTTCTCTCAGTCTCTTCTCCATTTTTGTCCCTGCATTTCTTTTTAGACAGGAACATTTGGGTCAGAGTTTTTGACTTTGGGATGGCAACCCCATCCCTCTATTCGATGCCAGTCTTTCTACTGGAAGTTCCCTAAATGTATCTAGATATTGAGAATATTTGGGATTTTTATCCAAATTTTTAGTTCCTTATATAGTCTAAATAGTAATTCCTTCATAGAAAAGTTTACAAATATTTTCTCTCATTCTGAATGTTTTCTATTAACTCTAATCATCATTCTCTTTGCTTTCAGAAGCTCTTTAGTTAGATATAATCCCATTTGTCTGTTTTTACCATTATTGCCTCTGATTTTAAGGCTCCATTCAAAATAAAATCTGTCCTTAATCCAAAATCTTAAGTGTTTCGCCTGTTTTCTTGTAGTCAGTCATAGATTCAGTTTTTATATTTAGGCATTTGATCCATTTGAGTTTATTTTTATATATAGTCAGAAGTACATATATATTTTTATTTTCTGCATATGTATATTGTTTGTCCAGAATCATTTGTTAACCAGACTGTCTTTTTCCTAATGTATGGTATCAGCACCTCTATCAAAAATTGTCTTGAGTGCTCATTCAGTATCATATGTATTAAAGTTGAGACAATCAAGATCCCTGGTCCCTGTGATCCCTGGAAATGGATACCACACAAATCTGTGAATTGTTACATGTTTTCAGTTTCTTCAGAACATACTTAAAGAACACTTATATGTGAAAGAAGATTGATATGTTCATGAGAATGCAGAAAAGAATTAATGTCACTAGAGTAGAAGAGAATATCAAATGAATATTAGGAAATAATTAAATATTACAAAAACTCAAAATGACAAGATTGTTATACAAATTTCAGTAATAATCTTGAATTCATATAGTTTCAATTCCCCAAATAAAATATATACAGGCTGGCTGACCAGATTGATAACAAGACCCAATGACTGCTGCCTGCAAGAAACTCACCTCCCTGACAACAACAAATACAGACTGAAAGTTAAGGGATGAAAGAAGGGTATTTTGAACAAGGAGAAACTGAAAGCACATGACAAAGAAGAATTCAAGCCAAAGCTATCGGGGAAAAGTTCATCTCATATGGATAATGAAAATAATTCATTGATGGATTATAACTATAAATATATATGTACCAAATGTTGATAAACTAAATTTTATAAAATACTTTTAGATATATGAAGGGTGAGATAGGCCCCCAAACTATGTCAGTGACTTAAATACCATTCTCACCAACTTATACATAATCCTTACAAAACCACCATTACATCTAAATAGCATTCTATACCAATTGGATAATATACCACTTTATACACATGTACACTGTTTTCTACTCAACAACTACATTATAAACCCTATCAAAAAATGGGGTACAGAGCTAAACAAAGAATTTTCACCAGAAGAAATTCGGATGGCTGAGAAGCACCTTAAGAGATGTTCAACATCATTAGTCATCAGGGAAATGCAAATCAAAACAACCCTGAGATTCCACCTCACACCAGTCACAATGGCTAAGATTAAAAACTCAAGGGACAACAGGTGCTGGCGAGGATGTGGAGAAAAAGGAACACTCCTACACTGTTGGTGAGACTGCAAGATGGTACAACGGCTCTGGAAATCAGTCTGGCGGTTCCTCAGAAAATTGGGCATGACACTTCCAGAGGACCTGGCATACCACTCCTGGGCATATACCCACCGGAATCCCCTGCATACAATAAATACACATGCTCCACTATGATAATAGCAGCCTTATTTATAATAGCCAGAAGTTGGAAGGAGCCCAGATGTCCCTCAAAGGAGGAATGGATACAGAAAATGTGGTATATTTATACAATGGAATACTACTCAGCAGTTAAAAATAATGAATTCATGCAATTTGTAGGCAAATGGTTGGATCTAGAAAATATCATCCTAAGTGAGTTAACCCAATCACAAAAGAATACACATGAAATGCAATCACTGATAAGTGGATATTAATGAGCCCAAAAGCTCTGAATACTCAAGGCACAATTAGCAAATCAAAAGATTCCCAAGAAGAAGGAAGGAAAGGATCCTGGTCCTGAAAAGACTGGATCCAGTTTTGTAGGAGAGTATCAGAACAGAGAAACGGGTGGAGGGAAGAGGACTTATGGGACATATGGTGAGGGGGGAACTGGGAAAGGGGAAAGCCTTTGGAATGTAAACAAATGTAGAAAATAAAAAATAAATAAAACAATCCAGTATATACTGAAAAAAAAACTACATTATATATGATATTATCAGAAATATGTGAAGTGTTATTTTTCTAAATACATAATTCTATAAGGAATAAAGCAAGTATTAAAAATATAAAAATAATTTGTATATTTTATCATGTTGTAATGAAATAGGAATTAACAAAAAGGGAAACTATAGAATAAGTATGGAAATTGAAAAGTATGCTTTTGAATAATTGATTGATTATTGGAGAATGTTGCATGTAATTTAAAAACACACTATCTCTTTCTAAAGAGCTCTGCCTGAGCTCCCTCAGCCTTTGGCAACAAGCTCCACCAATTGCCAGCTGAGGTTTTTCCCATGAATGCAGGGAGCTACACTCTCCACTGGCCAGCCACCCCACAGCTATCTCCACCAATGTCTACCCTGGCTGTGCCTTTTCTCCTGCACACCTGAGTCACCGCAGATGGAAAACACTTTAAAAACCAGCCAGACAACACAAGTGCTGAGTGCAGAATCTATTGTCCTAAACTCATCAGCTATCCTATATCAGAATTCCACAGGTAGCAGAGGCTGCCACTGCTTCTAATTGCCCCCAGGCCTAAATGATTTGTACTCCTCTCCCCAAAGCCTGGCCAAAAAAGCCCTCTCTCTGTCTTGTCCCCTCCTCTTCCTCCTGGGACCCAGGAATCCAACCTTTTATCCTTCACCCAGCAATTAGCTTCTGCCATCTTTATTGACACAATCAAAAACCAATTAAGGAAATAATACCTATACCTACAGGAGAGGAGCAAACAAATTTAAAATTCCAAAGACTCAAATGAAAATTAGCTAAACTAATTTCCCAATTAGTTTCTAATTTCAATAAAATAACAGATTAAACATAAGATATTAAAACAAATACCAATAAAGTTCAAAGAAAAGAATCATTGCAGAATAATTTGAAAACTTGTATTTTAATAAAACCTAGAAAGAAGTTAAACAAATATCTGGACATTTAGATCAACCAAAACTGAATTAAGAAGATATTACTCTAAACAAAACAATAATAAGCAATGAGATCAAATGATAATTAAAAAGAAAAACTTTTCGCTTCTGAGTTCTATCAGCTCAGAACTAATTATAACTATTGATATTTTAAAACTAATATCTATAGTTTGTTTCTTAAAATATTCCATAAAGCAGAAAGTGAAGAAATAGTCATTCTACAAAATGAATATTATCCTGATAATAAAACCAGATAATACAAAAACAAAAGCTATAGCCCCATTTCCTAGATAAACATAGATATAAAAAAAATTCTCAACAGAGAACTTGCAAATGAAGTTCAAAGCATATTAGAAAAATCATCTGTCATGACCAAGTTGGTTTTAGTTCAAGGCTGCAAGGATGGTTCAATATATGTGAATCGATGTCCATAACACAGCATATAAACACATTCACACAGCCATCTTAACAACTGCAGAACAGAAAAAGTCTAACAAAATTCAAAACCCCTATGATAAAATCCCTAAAGAATCTAGAATAAGAGGAACAGACTACAACATGATAAAGGCTATATGCAACAAGAAAAATCCAACGTTGTATTAAATTAGGAAAACCTGAAAGCATTTCTTCCACAATTAAATGTGAGACCAAAATCACACATAAAACCACTACTTAAATTAATACAGAGCCTGATATACTTCATAGCAAAACTATGGAGAAAAGAAATAACAAATAGGAAAAGAAATAGACAAATTATTCATTTTTCAAATAATATAACCCAATACTAACAAATGCTGAAACACTCTACCAGAGTCCGTGAGGCGTGACAGGACACAAATGCAGAATAAAAAACAAACAAACAAAAACAAATAAAAAACTTCACAGCAATAATGAACATGCTATTAAACATAAACAATAAAACTTTTAAATAATGAACATACTGAGAAAAAACAGAAAAACAAAAAATGGAATAGATCAGAAGATGGCAGATTACACCACCCAATTTCTAAACCAAAGATGGTTGAAGACAGAGGAAAAGGAGAGAAGGACAGAAGGAAGGGATGGAGGGGAAGGAAAGGGGAGGGAGAGAGAGGGGAGAGATAGAGAGAAAGAAGTCACAGATGCTATGACAGAAGAGAGAGCAGAGGGTTGGAAAGAGAGATTTGAAAGTGTGATCAATACTGGACACATCACAAGACTGAGAAGGTCTGCAGTCCAACAGACAGGAATCTTGGTGCATAACCATTTAGGTATGGGGGGGAGGCGCTTCTCAGCATAGGCTAGAGCAGTGGCTAGGATCCATTTTTTGCTGAATCTGTGGTCATGGTTCTAAAGCTATTTCCCTGAGTGATCCACCCTGGGGATCCAAGTGTCAAGGGACTATACCCTGAGACCACATCTTCAGAAAGCTCCAAGTCAGAGGAGAAACCTTTGAGTCAGAACCACACAGTGTTCTGCATGGTGGAAGTCTGTTCTGATCCGTAGAATGAGACTCACTAGCTCTAAGTAGATGGAAAAGCAATAGCGAGATCTTAAAAGTGCTAAAGTTGAGGTACACCCCTGGAAAGCATGTTGACACGTCTACCAGTTGGCACCTGGGCGCAGAAAACAGCTCACAAACCACACCCTCTGGCTGTAGACAAAGATCAGCACAGGAAGCAAATGCCCACAAAGGTTCCAGTCTCATCAGAAGACACCACTCAAGCAGCCAAGGAAGAAAAGCAGGGGCACTGTGGCAGACCGTGCCCCTGAGACCAGATAAGACACGGGCTGCTTTGGTTATGTTCACTATTCTGTGCATCGTTTTTATGCCTATGGTAAATGGGATTGCTCTCAGGATTTTCTGCTACCAAGTCAGCTGTTGAATGTTCCTCCAGAGAGGATCTCTCCTACAGTGACCAATCCCTCCAGAAAGGCTCCCTCCCAAAACTCTTATGACCTTTGCAAACAGGTCCACCGGTTAGAGAACAAGTTTAAACCCCATGAAGCCCATGGGGGACATTCAACATTTAAACCACAACTGCCACGATGCTCATATGGCAGGGGTTTTGCTATAGCCATGAGTGGTTATAAATACCCATGCAAGACTTGGAAATCCTGCCATCCACCAGAAATTTGTTCCAAGATATTGTGGACATCATCTCATAAAAATATAATTTTTTAAACAAATATATTTAAGTAGATGAAAACCTTCGTGCATTCTGAAATAACAAAAAAAAGTTGCCTCTTTCTTTTCTTTTTCTTTTACACTAATATCAGTGACGCACTTGTCACAAAGGCTGAGGTTAATGCTTCCTTTCTCTAGAGACTTTCAGGAGGAAAGTTAAAGAGGCAATAAAACTGGCTTGGAAAGGAGGAAAATGAAGTGTCGTGCAACCCTGAGGCAGGTGGCAGACTGACTGACTGCACGTGCTCCCTCTCTACCCTGGGAACCTAAGGTGTTTTTTTTTCCTCTTGATGATCTGAAAGGAGAGAGAGAGAGTGGGAGGGAAAGTTTGAAACCATATTCCTAGAAAAGTAAAACCTAAATTTTCCTTTTCTTTCTTTTTTTTTTTTTCATAACTATCCCGAGGACAGCAAAATCCAGATGGCCATTTTTCTATTCATTCAACAAATATTTTTGACCAGCGTCCTAGGGAGAGAGTGATGTAGAAGAATCCAGTGAAACATCTATCCAGGTTCTGAAACACTCAAGCCAGAATTACTGAACCTTTCATCTATGTGTTAAAGGTATTCATTTAGAACTGTAATGGTTTTGGACCAAAGAATCATGCATTGTACCTGTGAATATGCCTTTGGGGTGAATGTCAGTGGTGATAACTCATCTCCCCGTGAAGCAGCAGGAAGCTTGGGTGGGGTCAAAGGAACACCTTCCAGCACAGCACATGCACAAGGCCAGCAAGTTATTGCTTGCTGTCAGCTGGAAGCTTAACAAGCTGTGATCCAATGGCCTTGGTCCTTCTCCACAGAGACTTCTTCATGGGATACTTAGACTCCTTCAAAACATAATGGCTGTGGTCTCTACCTAGGAAAAGGGATTTGGGACGATCTGAGAAGCAGTTGAGAGAGTTCTATGATCTAGCCTCAAGAGACCCAGAACTTTACTTCTTCTGCATCCTATTAGTCACAACAAAGACTAGCCCAGCTCAAGGGATAGAGAACTAGTCCCTTCTTGTCACAGGAGGTAGTAACAAAGAATTGGCACCTTCTTTAATCTGTCATCTCAAGAGTTCGATAAACTCAAAAGTCCATGGCTCCCCTTCTCCATCATTCTGGGAAGTTCTTTTGTCTGTATTGTGTCTAAAGAAAGAATTTCTAAAGAGTCACTGAGAAATGAACTATCCAGGAGGCACTCTGGAATTGTCCTGGCAGTCTTCTGGGTTTTATGCGCATATACATAAACACTCACACATACATACACAAGCTATAACATCTGTGCATGCAGACAAATGTACAGACATACAATGTGCATGTGCCACTCTGGCTTTTTTACAACTGAGGATAGAGCTCAGGGTCTCAGGATAGCAAGGACTTTCCAACTATCACCCCAACCTCTCCATGGTCATTTTTGAAAAGCTCTCTCCTTCTGTTAGAGCATACTCTCTGTCTGGGAAGCACAGTAGAAACTATTAGCCAGTTATCCAATCTCAACCCCTTCCTCCACTGGCAACATCCCAGTTTCACTCTAAATAACCTTCTCTACAAGCTGCCCACTTCAGAAAAAGAAGTTCCATTCCTGGGTTTAGGGAGTGAATTGCAGTTGGCTTAACTCCTCTTACCAGGGAATGGACAGATATGTCACCTATTCCTGGGCAGCAGATATGCAAGGAAACATCTTGGGATGCTTCAGGAAAGCATTGTCCTAACAGGAAAAAGTTTCTCTTGTGTCACTGAACAGGATACTCAGAGTCACCGCAACAGTACCATACCCACGAGCAAACAGAGCCTGCCCTGACAGACCTTCCAAGTCTTTTCCATGTCCTTGAATCACATCCTCCCCAGCTTATGTTTTAGACATAAGCATCAAAGACATTTGGCCTAGTCAGCTTTTGGCATCCAAGATAATACTACCGCCACCATGGAGTCGGAAGGAGTTATTAAGTGGTATTTAGACCCATTGGCTTCTGCCTTATTCAAATTAAAAGTAATCGTGACAGTTCCTAAGGCACAATACATGCAGGCCTGCCATTAACTCGTGTAGTTTCTATTTGTGGATTTCTCCCCTCGGTGAAGCTTATTTCTGACACCCGACCCCAGGTCATGCCCATTTGAAAGACATGCATGTATGAGCTGGACGAAATGTGAGGTGCTTATCAAATAGCTTCCCAGGTGGGATTCAGACAGGAGCACACGCTGCCCCGCCTCTGCTCTTATACTGTTAACAAGAATCTTTAGCATGGTTGAAGCTCATGATTTGAATTTTTGGTGTTCTTTGTTACTTACTGGCGTTGCATGCAAAATGGTCCCCAAGGGGTGGGGGGTTGGGCAGGCCATTGACTGAAACTGGGAAAACCTGAGCTCAACCCCCTCAACCGTTTTTTTTTTTTTAAATTTTCTATATTCTTTGCTTACATTCCGAGTGCTTTCCCCTTTCCCAGTTCCCCCCTCACCATATGTCCCATAAGTCCTCCTCCCTCCGCCCATTCCCCAATTACCCTCCTCCCATTTCTCTGCCCTGGTATTCCCCTACGATACTGGATCAAGTCTTTTCAGGACCAGGGCCCTTTCCTCCCTTCTTCTTGGGAATCATATGATTAGCTAATTGTGTCTTGAGTATTCAGAGCTTCTGGGCTAATTAATATCCACTTATCAGTGATTGCATTTCATGTGTATTCTTTTGTGATTGGGATAGCTCACTTAGGATGATATTTTCCAGTTCCAACCATTTGCCTACAAATTTCATGAATTCATTGTTTTTAATTGCTGAGTAGTATTCCATTTTATAAATATACCACATTTTCTGTATCCATTCCTCCATTGAGGGGCATCTGGGTTCTTTCCAGCTTCTGGCTATTATAAACAAAGCTGCTATGAACATAGTGGAACATGTGTCCTTGTTGCCTGCAGGGGAATCCTCTGGGTATATGCCCAGGAGTGGTATGGCAGGGTCCTCTGGAAGTGGCATGCCCAATTTTCTGAGGAACCGCCAGACTGATTTTCATAGTGATTGTACCATCTTGCAATCCTACCAGCAGAGGAGGAGTGTTCCTCTTTCTCCACATCCTCGCCAACACCTGCTGTCTCCTGAGTGTTTAACACAACCATCTCTAATCCCAGAGCAGTGTGTGCTTCCTATGAGCCCTTAGTGGCTCATAATCATGGCCGAATGACCGAGATGCTTCGCCTCTAGAGCTCATCATCATTAGGAAGTCACAGCACGTTACAATGAAAGGCTCCCCCTTCACAGTCAAAGACATTACAAGAAAGCTTGGCTAAAAGCAACATGTTCTCATAAAGCGTCTATTTTCAGCCCAGACCTGGCTGCTCTCCCCAGTTTCCCCATCCCAAGAGCGCACCTTTGGTAACATGTCACTCTGACCTGGAGTCTCCTCTACACCCTATCAGACACGAGAGCTCTTCTTTCCAAACATAGCATTTGAGTTCCGATTCAATGTCCCCTCTCTGTGCTCAGAGCCAGCATTCCATGTGGAGTTCCATGTGGAGCCTGGCCAACAGCCTAACCCTGGTGTGTTGTCTTTTTTCCCAAGTGGTGACATCTTGGCCACCATTGAAGTCAAGAGCACCAAATCCTACACAGATCTAGCCAATACAGGCCACTTCCACCACTGCCAGAACTTGGCCAGGACCCTGAAGAGGATGCCTCCATCCATTGAAGGTCACAAACAAGGAAGTATGGCTCTGTCCTCTGCAAGAAAGGAATTTAGATTCCCTAGGGCTGGCTGGTCCTTATATATTATCTCCCATGGGACCAGGAGGCAGCCCCATGCTCCTGTCTAAAATGACCTTCTCTATCAGGCTAAACTTCTCAAATAATGTTCCTCCAACTGTCTCTCATTTCCTTCTACATTTGAAGTTGTCATCAATCTGTGCTGTACCATCTAAACCTTAGAAGAGTTTTTCAATGAACTTCCAGATCCAGTGGGCACTTTTCAACCTTAGCACGGAGTGGCTTAGCTGCAAACATGCCCTTTTCTCTGCTTCTGCCCTTCCATTTCCTCTCCTATACCCTACTCAGACTTGTGTGCCATGGCTTGCTCTTCTTCTCCTAGCCATTCTTAGGGTCTTCAAAACCTGGCCCTGAGCTCTCCCCAGTTCTTTACTTCATACACACACTCAAATCAACCTTAGCCCCGCAAATGGTCTCAGTGAGTGTGTATTAATAAGCTCCAAGTTAATTTGAACAGCTCAGACCTTTTTTGAGCTTTGTAAATATGTTTGTGTAACACTGTGTGCTAGACACCAGTCAAGTTCTTTACATAAGCTAAACTCACTTGCATCTTCTGGGAACTTTAAATGGTATCCCCACTTTACAGATAAGGAAACTAAGGAGCCGGGTACAGTGACACACGCTTGTTATCCCAGCGCTTGAAGTAGGAGATGAAAGCCAGCCTGGAGAGGAGATAGAGTATCCTCAAGAAAGAGGAAAATGAAGAAAAGTAATCTAAGGGACACACACACACACACACACACACACACAAGTTCGCACAGCAGCTGGCCACATGGGCCCCAGAAGCTATTAAAAAAAAACTACATTTCCGTTTACTTGCTTATTAAGTTCTTATTTAATGCCTATGAAACACAACCTGTCTCCTCAAATCCCGTCTTCCTTGCTGGCTTGGAGAATGTCACCATCATTTTCCACGATCATTCTGTTGCTCCCCCACTCACAGGTCCAAACCACCACCAAGTCCAGTCCAGCTCATCACAGAGCTCCTCACAGACAGGACTTCCTCCCCTTGCCTGTGCAGTCAGACCAACACCCCCGGTCATCTCTCTCCTGATGGGCCGTTACAGGAACACAGCCCTGTCTCTTCCCCCTTTGCACCACTGCAGTGACATTGAAGCTCAGATCTGGTCACGTGACAACATTTACAGTTTCCTGGTCTCTAGAGAAACAGGCGTCCAACTCTGCTCAGGCTTGCAGGGCCCATTTTCCAGACTCGGTCCTGCCCCTCATTTTGTTTCCTCATAGGTGAAGCACCCTCCCCTCCGCTTGCCTTCTCCCCAAACCTTACCACGAGTTAACTTTTTCTCATAGCCCAGAGCATCCTCTTGAGTTCACTTTGCCTGCTCTGTCAGGAAGCCACTGATTTCTTCATAAGCTACTTAAGTAAGCATCAGCCTCCCTCCCTAAACTATCAGATTCACGACAGCAGAAGTACTTTTCGTATCGTTTGCTGGCGTGTTCCTTGAACCTGTTACCATGCTCTAGAGTATATTTTTCAGTGAATAGAGGGTGGCCTTAGCCACAGTGTAAGCAGTTTTAAACACCTGATGGAGGCGCCAACACTTACTCGGCAACAATTTAGGACATTAGGAAGATTAATTTGACAGAGATGAATTGCGTTAGGCTGGTGAGCAGTTAATCCAGTCATGTGTGCGTCAGGCTCCACGCTGACGGGCTGGTGTCAAGAATTCAAAGTAGAGGTCGGGCAGTGGTGGCGCACACCTGTAATCCCAGCACTTGTGAGGCAGAGGCAGGTGGATTTCTGAGCTCAAGGCCAGCCTAGTCTACAGAGTGAGTTCCAGGACAGCCAGGGCTACACAGAGAAACCCTGTCTCGAAAAACCAAAAAAAAAAAAAAAAAATTGGAGTAGATAAAAAGGAAATGGAAGAAAAAAACTCTACTCTTGGGTGTGGCCACTCAAGTTATTGACTTATTAGAACATGAGTTTTACTCTGCTAGTTTGTCAAGCGGGCTCTGTATTAGCTACATGGAGTAAGACAGGAAGGAGAAAGGGTTGCAGGAGAGGGGCTTAAACTTGCACACTGAGGAAAGGCAGACCAGCAAGGTATTCCATTTTCAAGAGGTAAATACAATTGTTAGACGGTATTCACATAGGATCCGTTCTAGGACCTCTCCAATTTGGGATATAAAAAAGAATAACCATTTGTATATATATATAAATTGTACCCAGTAATGAGTTCTGCTGTATTTTCATACCTGTAGACAATGTATTCACCCTCTAGCGCCCTCTCTCACACTCCCTTCTCCTCCTCTGGAATTCCCTGACCTCTCGCGGAATAGGAGGTAAAAGATGCGATGGTTGTCATTTTAAGTCTGGCGCGTTTTGCTTACCGTGATCCCTGGCTCCATCCATTTCCCTGCAAACCTCGTGCTTTCGCTCATCTTTCCTGCTGAGTGATTCTCAGCTGCGTATTGTCTACTACATTCGCTTGTTCTGCTCACCCAGTGATGGGCATCTGCTCTGACTGCACAGCTTCGTTAGTGTGAGCAGTGTTGCAGTGAGCATGGCTATGCAGACATCATTACTGCACACCTCCTTGATTCCCTCGAGTGTGATACATCCACGCCCAGGGGTGACAGGTCGGGATCATCTGACAATCTGAGTTCAGTTTTCTGGGAGACCTCCATGCTCATTTCCATGGTGGCTGACCCAATTCATGTTCCCACCAACAGACAAACATTTCTTTCTTTCAATGTCCTTGCCAATTATAGATAGATAGATAGATAGATAGATAGATAGATAGATAGATAGATAGATATTTCTTTAATGGTGTTAATATGTATCCCTCTGCTGGAGATCAGTATGTTTGGAGGGCAGCTGGAGATCAGTGAGCCAGACTTAAAGTTAGGTCTTTGCCAAGCTGCGCTGGTACAGCTGGTAGAGACAGACGGATGTTCACACTCAAGGAGCTAATCACAGCTGATGGAGGCTAGGCCAGGCCCCTACAATAAAGTCTCCATTCAAGTACACCACTTAAAGGTCCAGGAGCTGATTATACTCACTGACTTGACTGGCCAGGCCTGCTTGCTTTCACACTCACATGTCAACTGGTCTTCCGGATAGGATACTAGTTCATCCGGGCAAATCCAGATCGGACAAAGATTAGCTCTGGAAAGAGGATTTGCAAAAGCACATCCAAGAGCAGAAGCCACGTGCAGACGAAAGTGCCACCCTATGTCTTGCAAAGTTTACAGGTAACAGTGTTGTCACCCCTAAGAAGAGCATAGCAATAGTATTAGCAGAAAATTCCTAATTCTATTTTATGTGCTGCTGCAGTCAAGTGATAATTATAATCACAATAGTATACTATGTATGTGTATACAATTTCATATGAACATTATAAAATGCTTAGGAGGGGAAAACCAATATCAGAATGTTTGGTTTTGTTTCTAAAGATTTATTGTTTACGGTTTTACAAGAGCTCTGGCTCTTGGAATCTTTCTGCCCTCTGCTCCTCCACAATGTCCCCTGAGTTTAAGGTTGTGGAGTTTTTGGTACGTGGACCAGGAGCAACAGTAGATGTGCTGAAAGGGGGAAGCAGCAAGAGGCCTGAACAGGAGAGGTGGGTGTATGGAAGGCCTGGGGAAAGAAAGGGATGGGGAATGATGTCATAATATTACAATCTCAAAAAGATAAAATAATTTAAAATATCTTTACAAAGAATATATGTACCCCTAGTAGCCAACTGTACAGCATTGATTTATCCAAGTCTCTATATGACAAATGCCTTTTTTTTTTTTTTGGTGGATCTCTGGGTATTTCTTTTCTTTTCCCTTCTCTTTTTCTTTTGAGCTCTTTATATGTCCTAGATATTGATCTCTATGAGATTGAAAGCTAGCAGTGTCCCTTCTGCTCTGTAAGCTGGCTCTCTTGTTTCCTTTGCTCGGCATAAGCTTTCTTGTTTTGATGCAATTCCATTTGGTTCATTTTATGATATCCTGATCTATTAAAGGCCTTTCAGCACCAAAACTGATGCAGGCTGAAGTTTCTTATGGCATGGGGTTTACCTGTAACCTGGAAATATCCTCCCCAGATTCTCTAAGCCACCTCTAGGTCACTTATCACGCCTAGCACAATGTGAATGCTATGCAAATCACAGTTACTATATCCTTTAGAGAACACTGGAAAGAAGCAGTGTACATGTGGCCAGTATAGATGCGCTTTTCCTCTGAATATATTCCATCAGTGGATGGTTGAGTGTGAACCCATAAACACGGAGGGCCAACTGCGTGCAGATGAACTACTACAAGGGCAGATAAGTAAGCAAGTACATTTCAAAGGACAGCACCCACTTCAGCTAGTGTCAAAAGAAGTGCATCTGTTACTACGTAAGAGCAGGTCAACACCATGGAAGCAAAAGTCTTCTAGAGTACTATTGCAAAAGAAGGGGGTCATGGAAAGGGAAAGGGGGCCAAGTGTGGGGAATGGGGAATAAGTGTGATCAAAGCATATTGCACACATTGAAAATGTCACAATGAAACCCAGTATTTTGTGCAATTATTAGACACCAGTAAAACGTCTCTGAAAGCCGGTCTGCCTTAGTCACACCACTGTCCTCATCACTCCATCCCACACCTTAAGTGTGAACCTGAAGTTTTATAAACTCCTTATCTATTTTATTTTTATTTTATTTATTTTCCCCTCTGATTGAAAACACTCTTTTCTCATACAATATATTCTGATTACAGTTTCCTCTCCCTCTGCTTCTCCCAGTTTCTCCCCCACCTCCCCTCCCACCTGCATCTACTTCCTTTCTGCCTTTCATTAGAAAGGAACCGGGTTCTAAGAGATAACGGAAAAAATAACAAAATAAAATAAAATAAAATAAAATAAAATAAAATAAAATAAAATAAAATACCAAAAAAGTGACATAGAAGCTAGACAAGGTTAAAAAACAGTAAGAAAAGAACCCAAGAAAAGGCACAAGAGGCAGATACCCACTCATTCACACACTTAAAAGTCTCATAAAAACTCTACACTGAAAGCAATAATATATCCATATCTATTTTTAAACATCCATCCTATCTCATGAAACAAAACTCTACAACAACAGGAGAATTCCATGTATTCTCTGATAACAGAGATATACATTATCAAATAATCTGGCTGTAGTTACCAATGAACAACAATAATTGACGTCACTAATCTGAAAGCTGCGGATTACAAGTCAAGGTATCCTCCATTATTCATATTGTAAAGGAATGGGGAGTCTGAGGTGACATGACACTTAAAGGTTGAGGGATCCTCCCCATCCTCAACCCCTGTCAAGGGGTTAAGTTTGTCATGGAAAACCTCCAACTTTCAGAGATGGCTCTGCTGTACACAAAATGCAGGGTCATATATAAAATGTCAGCCTACATTTCTCAATCTTGTCTTTAGTTAATGATAGCTGAATAAACTGTCACTCACCTCTGAAGACTGCTTTCCCCCTTCGAAGTGAGATTCAAGCTTCCTTGCTTGGGCCTTCATTCTTGTTTAGCTTCTTTGGGTCTGTGAAGTGTTGCATGGTATCTGTATTTTATGGCTAATATCCACTTATAAGTGAATGCATACCATGCATGGGTTGCCTCACTCAGGATGATATTCTCAAGTTCCATCCATTTGCCTGCAAAATTCATGGTATCCTTGTTTTTAATAACTGAATAGTATTCCATTGATTAGATGTACTACTCTTTTTAATCCATTCTTCAGTTGAAGGATATCTAGGTTTACCCAGTTTCTGGTTATTACAAATAAAACTGCTATGAACATAGTGAAGCAAGTGTCTCTGTGGGATGGTAGAACAACTTTTGTGTATATACCCAAGAGTGGTATAGCTGAATCTTGAGGTAGAACTATTCTGTTTTCTGAGAACCCGCCAAGTTGTTTCCACGGTGGTTGTACGTTTGCACTCCCACCAGCAATGAAGTGTTGCCCTTCCTCCACACCAGGTGTGAGGAAGGACAGGAGAGATAGAGAGCCAGCATGTGCTATCTCTTCAGTTTTTGAGCTTAGCCATTCTGATGGGTGTAAGATGGAACCTCAGAGTTGTTTTGATTTGCATTTCCTTGATGACTAAGAACTTTGAACATTTCTTTAAGTGTTTTTCAACTATCTGAGATTCCCCTGTTGAGAATTATCTGTTTAGCTCTGTACCCCATTTTTAATTGGATTATTTGGGATGTTGGTGTTTAACATCTTGAGTTCTTTGTAAAATTTGGATATTATCCCTCTGTTGGTAAAGATCCTTTCCCAATCTATATTCTGCTGAGTTGTGCTATCGACAGTGTCCTTTGCCTTACATAGGCTGTGCAGGTTCATGAAGCCCCACTTATCAATTTTTGATCTTAGAGTCTGAGCTATTGGTGTTCTGTAGAGGAGACTGTCTCCTGGACTAATGCATTCAAGGGTATTTCCTACTTTCTCTTCTTTGAAATTTAGTGTATCTAGTTTTATATTGCCATCTTTGATCCACTTGGACTTGAGTTTTGTGGGTAATGTGGATCTATATTTTTTCTTCTACATGTAGACATCTAGTTAGACCAGCACCATTTATTGAAGATGCTTTCATTTTTTTCATTGTATGGTTTTGGCTTCTTTATTAAAAATCAAGTGCATAGGGCAGATGGAGAGAGAAAACAGAGAGGGATCGAGGATGGGGAGGGGAATGGGGGGTTCAGGATCAGGTGCAGGGAAGGACAGGAGAGACGGCTAGATGGCCATGAAAATGAACGGAAACCTGCAACTGACGGGGGTGAGGAGGTGAGAGGGGCATCTCCAGCATGAGACAGAGACCTGAGATAAGAGAAGCACCCAAAATTCAATGGGGGTGACCTTAGCTATAATGTAGACTGATCCGCTACATTGGGGATATGGAACCTGAAGAGGCCACCTCCTGAAGTCAGGCAGAAACCTCAGTGGAGCGACAGGGACACCAACCCACCCATAAAACTTTCAACCCAAAATTTATCCTGTCTACAAGAAATGCAGGCACAGAAGATGGAACAGAGACCGAGGAAATGGCCAACCAATAACCTGCCCAACTTGAGACCCATCCCATGGGCAAGCACCAGTCCCTGACACCGTTAATGATACTCTGTTATGCTTATGGACAGCAGCATGCTGCTGTCAGAGAGGCTCCATGCAGCAGCTGACTCAGACACAGACACCCACAGTCTAACAGTGGATGGGGCTTAGGGACTCTTATGGAAGAGTAGGAAGAAGGATTGTGGGCCCCAAAGGGGATAGAAACTCCACAGGAAGACCAACAGAGTCAACTAACCTGGACCCTTGAGGCTCTCAGAGTCTGAACCACCAACCAAAGAACATTCATGGACTGGGCCTAGGCCTCCCTGCTCATATGTGAAGCTTGGTCTTCATGTGGGTCCCCCAACAACTGGAAGAGAGGCTCTCCTAAAAGCTGTTACCTATATGTAGCATATGGTCTTCTACTGGGATGCTTTGTCTGGCCTCAGTTAGGAGAGGACGCACCTATCGTGGAAGAGACTTGAAGTGCCAGGATGGGGGATACCCAGGAGGGTCCACACTCACTCAGAGGAGAAGGGGAGGAGGCATTGGGAAAGGATTGTGGGAGGGGGTGACCAGGACGGGGCCAGTGAGATGGATGTAAAGTAAATAAGTTAAAAATTTTTAAATTAAAAAAAAAAATGGCACTCACAACCAGAGTCCACAAAAGTACTCTGGGTGTAGCATATAGTTTCTCAGCCAATAAAAGCTTGTCTGAAGCAAAACAACTTAGAACTTTTGTTTAAAATGCAATACTTCGCCGGGCGGTGGTGGCGCACGCCTGTAGTCCCAGCACTTGGGAGGCAGAGGCAGGCGGATTTCTGAGTTCGAGGCCAGCCTGGTCTACAGAGTGAGTTCCAGGACAGCCAGGGCTACACAGAGAAACCCTGTCTCGAAAAACCAAAAAAAAAAAAAAAAAAAAAAAAAAATAAAATGCAATACTTCATGCAAATCTGTACGCAAACTCACAACCCCTCACCATTTCCCAGGGAGGCTGTAAATGCATTTGATAAGGCAACTCAGAACTTGGGCCCCCATTAACCAACTGGAGAGCATTCATTTATCCTAGCTTCCACGTGATGACCAGCTTTCCATGTTTGTGTTAGCATCTCTCTTATCTTAAAAATCATGATTTATCTGGACCAACTTTTAATAAGGTCAGTGGTTATATCAACAAGAGAAGGAATCTGGTCTTCAAGCGAACAGGAGAAACTCTAAGCAAAATGTAATTGACGACAAAGCAATAATCCACTCAAATCAAGAGGAAATGACTTGAATAAAAACAAATGACTTGAATTTTTCAAAAATAAACCATTTTCGAATTACACAAATGCAATTTCCCACTCTTGTTTACTTTGGCCATATTATTTTTCTATTTGCAGATAAGCCAGCAGGGTCTAAGAGCTGATTTCATCATACAAGGAAACACGGGAGAACAAGACATAGTACCCACCATGACAGGAATCACCCCTTCCCACCAAGTTAATCCTGCACAATGACTAGAAATCATCAGCCGATGTACTTTTTACCATCATCCAGCACTAACTTTGTCCTTGCAATAAGCCCATGAGATTACTACCTACACCACTTTACACATAAAATGAGAACCCAAAAGTTTGGACTGTCAGAAAGATTAGGTCATGAGCCAGTATGGGTAAGAGATGTCACATGAACTTGGGCCATCTGTCTTCCTGTTCATTCTACACACACACACACACACACACACACACACACACACACACACTGCAATATGTTAAACAGAGATGAAAATGTCTGAACTTCCTGCTGCTTTCTAGGAAAAGAAGCTCCCAGTGTGGCCCTAGCAGCCACTCTTCCCTTCCTAACCAGCAGGCTCACCGCTCTAAGTTTCTCAGTAAAAAAAGATGGACTCTACCCACTAGCCTCTAAAGAAGCCCAAAAGAAGGTGTCCAGATATCTCTTCTGTCAATCCTACAGGTCTTAGATCCCATGAACCAAACATTATCATACTTATAAAAGTTCCTAAAGTGTCATTTCTTCTTCCTGACTCATCTGTCATGACCACCTTCTAGCCGTGACTACACCTAAGGGTCTCTGTGTGGCTGGGGTCTGGCTGGCCTGCCTATGCTTCCTCATCCTTTCCCATATTGGAATGGTTTTCTGGGTAGCCTCAAATCCATCCCATAAAAATCTGTGTCCTGACTTGTTTGCCACAGCCGGTAGCTTCTTCCCACAGGACTAGAACACATACTCTCTATGGTTTATTCCCCTATTTATTCGCTAACAGATATTGTGTATAAACAATTCTGTGTGGTGAGCATAATGTTAGGGCTCAAGGAATAATCATTTTTCATGATATATAATGATTAGAAAGCAAGTGCTCTGAGATGCCCTACAGAAGACAGTAGAGACCGATTGGGCTTACAGAAGGAACATCTAACACAGATTCAAGAGACAGTTTCCTGAAGGAAGCGAAACTGTAAATGACAGAAGACTTGACCTTCTTTCTGTCTTTCCTTTCAGTTTCCTAGAGACTGTCTGCAATGCTGAGGACCCAGGCACATGGACCAATCCACAATGGAGCCAGAGCTTTAGCTCCTGCATCCACCCTTTAGCTGGTCCTTTACCGTTTTCCCGCTAGCAGTTCTCAGTAGAGCTTCCCTTTAGCTAATTCTCTCCACCTTCTAGCCGTGACTACACCTAAGGGTCTCTGTGTGGCTGGGGTCTGGCTGGCCTGCCTATGCTTCCTCATCCTTTCCCATATTGGAATGGTTTTCTGGGTAGCCTCAAAGCCATCCCATAAAATAACACCTCAAGTACAGCCAGTCATAGACAAAGTCAAGCTCAGCCAGGAGCTGGGATACTTTAAAAGGTGGTAAACAAAGAAGCTTTGGCCATCTCTGCTCATCACTGACAACCAGGCCTGACTCTGGCACTGCTCTGTTAAGTGCCGGGGCTTCCAAAAGTCTCATGGATATCTTCTACATGCCTTCATGGCCTTCCTAAACTCTCTTGAGGACTTCCCCCAACTCAGGAAACACTGGTAGGTTAACCTCAACCAACTCTGGAAGACAAGTAGAGAACATGAAGCAGAAGAGAGGAAGGGGATGGAACGGATCAAATGAGGAAGACTGAGTTGCCAATGTGGTGGTACACTGGACAAGGCAAGCATCAGAGGCTGGAGGAAGGGAGGATATGCAGGCATCAATGTCTGAGTTCAGAGACTCATGCTTTGCTGTCAAGGGAGACCAGAAACAAAGCTACCTCTATTCATCCGGTCTTATGATATACCCAGGGTACATCTGGACCTCCATGTTGATGTCCTAGGGAAGTAGAGTAGAGATATGAGGGTCACTTTTCCCACCAAGAGAAGCCTGTTGAACTGAACCTTTCCAAATGCATTGACCATGCATTTAGGCAAGGCACAAAATTTTGCCTGCCACTTCACAGCTCTGGCCCCGGGTACCTTGTAGATACAAGATAAACTCTCACTAAGTGACCCATAATTTAGAAGAGAAGTTCCCTGTCCTCAGAATAGCATTTAAGCCCTGAAAAGACAATTTCCTAAAATAAACACCTACTTTATAGAGAAGATCTCTAAAGATTGCCTGCATGTTCAGAATAGGCCAATGGACATGATAAAGTCCACGTCCAAGGTGTCCCTCAAATGTGGGCACATGAGGTAAAGGACCTGAATGAGCTCCAAGCTCGCAATTTCTTTGTCTCAACCTTGGCAGCCCTGCCACTTGGCTCCCACATTCAAAGGGATGATGTATTTCCCCATATTTATTATTTGCACTGGACTACTGAGGGAAAAAGCAGGGCAGCAGGCAATGTGTCTCAGTGCTCCTGCCAGGAATAACAGAGGGGCCTTGCACCAGCGCCTCATTAGCTTATGGAAAACAGTTCCCCAAGGAAACTGCAGGGTGTAAATAAATTTAAAACATTCAAGCCTTTTGAGGCCTGCAGATGCCAAGTTTGTAGAACAGTGGTGGCTCGAGAACACGGTGACATTCTGCTGCACGTCTCATAAACTTGGAGTCAGGTCCATAGTTCATTTATTAGCAAAATAATGTGATATCATGGACAGACTTTCTTAATGTAATATACATCCCTTTGCTATTCATAAAACCAGAAACTGTCTGGTGGTGTAGTTCAGAGTAAAAGAACAGGATAGCTCTAGGGACAGTAATGCATGTGTCTTTCTAACTCAAGGCACTGCTTAGCCACCTCTGAGGATGCTTCACCATCCGTAGAATGCCAGCTGAGTCTGGAAGAGTCCATATGCTGTCCTTGCTCAGATATGATGCTAGAGAATCTCCCACAAGAACAATGGAACCAACTAAAACACAAGCCTTGAGTGGACCACTTCTCTAATAACTGCTAACATGTCACACAAAGTAGAATTGTAGGGTTGAGAATCATAAGCTAGCATGGCTGAATTTCCTAACTTTATAGATAAGAACCCTTAGACCCCGAGAAGCAAAGTGGTTTGCTAGAACGTCACCACCACAGGCTAGTGGCAAAGCTGAAAGGAGAGCCTGAGATTCTGTACCCCCTGCTCCTAAGACTGAGAGGGCTGGAGCTGTACAGCGCTCGGGCCCCGAGCTGACACACCGTGAATACTTGGACACCAGCTAGGATGCCTTTGCCGTCATCTTGAATTCTGCTACCCAAGGGGCTGGCTAAACAGCTTATGTTTGTCTTTTCCCAACAGTGACGACTTCCCAAAGAAACTCAAACAGGAGTTAGTTCTTCCAGGTCTGTTATCAACGCCATCTTGGTGTCGGTATCGTGTTTGTTAACGGTTCCTCCCCGGCACTGACTCCTGGGACAAAGAAGTAAATATTCTTATCTCTCTTAATAATAACAAATATATTTTCCAGTAAGTCACAATTTATTCATTGGGCAGCACAAGAATGTAAACCGCACTCGGGTGGCAACTGCATCTGTCCTGGTGTCACTGTAAGCCCGGATCCTGGAGGATGGAACACGCTTAGTAAGCCTTGGGCAAGCATCGTGAGATAACGAGGCACAAAGGCAAGGAAAGCATCCTCTCCGTCCTTGAGAGCCCAATGTCTGCTGAAGCTCGCCTTCCTTGGACTGGCTTCCTATTTTGGGCCACAGCCGTACCTGTAAGAAGTTGAGACTGTATAATGAACCATTTCTCGATGTGACCCACATCCTTGTCATCCAAGATCACTCAGGTAAGAGTTCATATAAGACATTCTTTAGCCAGGCAGAGGTGGCGCACGCCTTTAATCCCAGCACTTGGGAGGCAGAGGCAGGCGGATTTCTGAGTTCGAGGCCAGCCTGGTCTACAGTGAGTCCCAGGACAGTCAGGGCTACACAGAGAAACCCTGTCTCAAAACACCAAAAAATAAAAAAAGACATTCTTCCCCCCACCCCCACCCCCAGAGCTGAGGAGCAAACCCGGGGCCTTGCACTTGCCAGGCAAGGCTCTACCGCTGAGCTAAATCCCCAACCCCCCCCCAAAAGACATTCTTTAAATAATAGTTCTAGCAATCCCCAGACAGCAGAGAAAGGTGTTTCTTAGGAAGCAAATGCTCACTGGAACCATGTAATGTATGAAGAAAGGTATGTAGCTTTGGCTAAGTAATTAAAAGGCTACTCATTTTAAAAGGCTATCCATCTTTTAAGAAGGACTAATAAAATGAATTAAGCTCAATTTGATTCTCACCAGATATAGTGTATCTGTTCTAAAGCCTTACATTCTGTGAAACTACTTAGGGCACGCAGCAGCACATGAGCTAGCAGAGCAAGGATCAGCACATGCTCTTGAATCAGAATACAGAGATGAACACCAGTAACTAATGCTAGCCCTAATGAGGGAGTGGCTGGGAAGACCTGGGGATTTGCAGTCAGGATCTCAGTCCGTGAGGGAATTCACAGGGGATTCCTACAGCACTTCTCAAGCATTAAAGACCATCTACGTTCCCTTAAGGGCTCATTAGCACAAAGAGCCTGATCATACCCCCAGCTCCTGGAGTGGACCCCAGAGGTTATATTCCTAAAGATTTTCAATACGATGTTGGACTAGTCTGAACAGGGACCTCAGGGATAAGGAAGCATGATGCACATGTGTCCCAAGAGGACTGGGGACCAAGGAACCAGCGCTAATGGCTTGTCATAGGTCCTGGTTTTGCCTTTTTAAAAAAAAAAAGTCCTTCTTGTTCTCTCTCCACCAGCCGAGCAAGATGCCCTGTGTGACTCTCAAGCAAGACCAAATGAAAGGAGCAAGAAGCCATTTGAGTTAGTGAAACAGAAAATAGGAAAGAGCCTGATACAGAAGCCCAAAACGGCAAGTTAAAATGTTCCCGTGGTGGAGATAAATCAGAAACAAGTCAGGATGTGGCTAGAAAACTTGACAGGGAAAACAGATAAGAAGAAACCACACAGAACTGGCCCTCAGACCCCAGTGAGCCCTCTTAGCTGAGCTCTTTCTAGTATTTCAAGCCCTGAGCTACACACGATATGACGTCACCACATCCTGTTTCACAGAGACAAAGACCCCATGACTTAAAGCAATATGAAGCTTCAACTCAGACTAATATCATGAGGTCTTCACAGCCATTCTGACTTCTTCGGCCACCACTACAAAAATGAAGCCCAAGGGGGAAGGACTCAGTGCCCCACGCGTGGTGACATGTCACTGTAAAGAGGGTGAGCATGTATGAAAGTAGAATTGTGATGCTGTGGCTCATGCCCCTCTCTGGGGATGAAGAGATCTGCTCTCGGATTGGTGCGTCACCAGCTAGGATCCATGTGGTCTTGACAAACCATTGAATCGGACTCCAATTTCATTATCTATATAAAGGGGCTTATTCATACCTACATCCTGAAGTTCTTGATGGGCTATACACTTTATGTTGAAACTTCAGATGCCTGGTGGGGCTTTTAGTTAGTAGATACTCAAAACCCAAGATGGCAGTGGCGCTGATGTTGGAGAAACACTGAAATCCTGTCAAGAAGTTAGAAGAACATTTAATGCCTTTAAATAGGTTTCAAGTCCCCAGGGTTGTTGTCGGAACAGTTAGTGGGGTCCAGCATCTGCTTCGCCACAGAGCACAGCCACTCAAGGAGACAGGACGCAGGAGTTTTGACCACGCTTACCCCACACTGTCACCGGGTGGGTGTCGGGCTGTGGGGAAGCTTCAGGACACCGCTCCAGGGTTGAAGAGAGCAGTCTGAGGCCTGGGACAGCCAGAGATGGCTCAGGGGTCCCTGGGACCTGCCCGGAGGCCTGGACCATCTGTTTCTCAGGCTCTTGGGCACCCAGGTGCCACTAGAATCCGAGAAAAGCTGAGAAGGGGGTGAGGACCGGGGGCTGGATCTAGCTTGGGGCCAAGGGGGAAAACAGGGGCACTCCGGCTGGTCCCTCGAGGAAAACTCTTTTGTTTTTGCCTGTCACAATAAAGTTTATTATGAAAACAGGCTCATGTGGGGACAGAGGGAAAGACAAATACATCTGGGTTGGGTGGCTCAGGTGAAGTAGAGGACAATGTAGGACCATGAAGGCAGCCTGGTTCCTGATTGAACTAAGGCTAAAAACCCCAGTGACCCTAAAGGAATGAAAGGCATTTCGCCCTGCTCCTGAGAAACCAGGCTCCTGGCACGAGTCCACAGCCCTCCATAGATTTGTGTCCATCACTAAGGGCAACACCCCAAGTCCCTCCACACGTAGAGGACGTGAACTGTAGTCACAGAGCCTCAAGACTGATCTCCACTTTAATGAGGTACCTAAAGGCCCAGAGGACTTAGCCAATAAACTCTCCTTCCCAGACACTCCTTCCCACAAAAGGTATTTGATCTCAGGCCTGCCCTGAGAAGTGTGGTACGGTTTTACTCATCCACTTTCTGCCATGACGATAAATGTCTTAAAACCATGGCCTGCCTCTTTCCGTCCGGATCTGCCATGAGAAGTAACGAAGAAGGCTTTCGCGGAAAGAGCCGCCATCTAATCTTCCGTAGAAGGCCTCTCTGCACTCCCAGCCACGACCAAGCCAAGCCCAAACCCACGGCCACCAACAAGCCAAGGACTCTTTCCCCGATGGACCAGCCGGTGCTCCCCTCTTTTCCCACTCAGTCCTGGCCTAGATTCAGCCTGGGGGCCCCCACTCTGATCTCAGCTCTTCCGCGGCTTCCATTGGCGCCTGGGTGCCCAAGAGCCTGAGAACCAGACAGTCTCTATTCAGGCCCGGGGACCCCAGAGCCAGCTCCAGCTGTCCTGTGCCTTGGACTGCTCTCCCCCACCTGGGAGCGGTGTCCCGCAATTTCCCCGTAGCCCGATACCCACCCGGTGACAGCATGGGTAAGCGTGGTCGAAACTCCTGCATCCTGCCTCCCTGAGAGGCTGTGCTCTATGGCGGAGTGCACCGGACCCCCCCCCCCCAAAATAACCCTACAGGTTTAGACAGAAGTCTCACTCAATGCCAAGAAAACTGACTGCTGTTAGTTACCAAAGCAGAGCGTGTGGAAATATCAAGAAATACTAGAGACTGGAAACAAGTTGGCGGGCAAATTTCCAAAAGCAGAATAAAATATACATCCTACAAATTCCAAAGTTTTATTACTAAGTCTGTAACCATACAGTACTCAGAAACCACAGTCACTGTCTTTAATTTTTTTTAGATTTATTTAGTTTATTTTATGAATATGAATGTTTTGTAGGCTTGACTACATTTACACTACAAGTGAGTCTGGTGCCAGCTGGGGCCAGAAATGGCCATCAGACCCCTAGAACTGAGGTTGTGAGATGCTACTTGGATGCTGGAAACCAAACCTGGGTCTTCTGAAGAACAACAGGTGCTCTTAGTGAAGAATTCTTCAGTAGACGGTCATCCCATAATATCAACAAACGATGGTGGAATTAAGATGTTAACTTGAAGAGATAGTAGAATTTAATTGCAATAAAAAGGAAGAAAGTTGTAGGAGCAAAGAGAACAGGAAGGGGAGGGCGATAGGTACAGGAAGTGATGTAGGAGCAAAGAGAACAGGAAGGGGAGGTCGGTAGGAACAGGAAGCGATGAAGAGGTCGGAGTGGCTGCAGCTTCAGATCGATCTGATGATGACGCTGCACCTGGCCCTGGACCCAAACCTCCTTGAATGCATGTACTGTCCTTCACCTTCGCATCCACACAATGAGCCCAACGCCTGGAACTGCAGCAACCCAATTTGTGAAATTCCCATTGCGAAGCCAGGACTAAGAGGACAGCCTTCTCAAAAGCCCTGTCAGTCCCTCCTCTCCTGTGCTTTCTCCGTCATTCAAACGCACTTCCCTTCATTCTTCATGACCCACAGTCCGAAACCCAGAGCCACTCTTAACCTGACGTTCCAGCCCTGTTCCTGTTTTCTTTGAAGTGTTGTTCCCGTCCCTTTTCCTGAATCAGCTCTCTGTTCCCGCCAAACAAATCTATACACACCCACCTTCCAAGGTGCCTTCTACCCCCTTGCCTCTGTCTACCCTCTCATTACCTCTAATATAAATGTGCCCCCCTCTCGCTTTTCATAACTTTGAGATCTTTTCTCTAGAAATCTCCCCAGTCTGTCCCCTACTTGCAGGTTCTGAGTTCTTGTTTCTCTCCTGCATACTCAGCATCCATAAAACATCATCTTGTCTTGGTGTTTTATGACTTTAACTTATTCGTAACTATCTCCAACATGAACTGCAAGTGCTGTGTCCTCTCCTTGTTCCCTGGTGGAGACCTCACAGAGTTAGCACTTGGGAGCTGGTCTGCGCTGCTGTCAATGATGGAAAACAAATGCTTCAGCACTTCTAAGGCATCTGTGATGCTCATCCCTTTCATACTCAGGGTATCATCTCTTCCCGCGGGCTTCCCCCAGGTCTTTCAGATGCCCTGACCAGCCAGTACAGAGGAGACATGACCATCAGCCTCTACCTAGGAGAGTCTCCCTGCTGCCCCAGGCTCACAGAGTCTCACCCTACAGCAGCCACATGCCTAGATCATATGGTTGCCTGTTCATTGTTTGTCCTTAAAAAAAAAAAAAAAAGTACAGTCTCCTTAGACCTCTGTTCCTAAATGTCTCTGCCCTTCACATCAGGTTGCCATTAAGATAAATGAGATAGCAGATCTGAAAGTGATTTGATAGTCTAAAGCTCTATGCCAAAGAAAAATGTGTTGTTAAGAAGTCTATTCAGCCCTGTGAGTTCTCTGGGAGTTCACTTGGCTTGGTCCCTTGGCTTTCTAACCAATTAGAATGATTGTCTCCCTCTCTTAGAGCCTAGTTTTATTTTGTTTCTTAATCAGGAAAAGACTAAAGCATGGGAGAGAAACTGGCTCTGAAAGGAGCCCTCAGGCAAGGGGGAAATTGTAAGAGTTCATCATGGAGCACTTTCTTCCTTGGTCAGTCTGACTTCTGACATGCAAAAAGCATCTCTTCGCTTTCTGATGCTTCACAAGCTAGCCCTGGATACCAGCAGAAATGACTCGAACATGTTAGATAGCCCAGAACAGAAAGGGAGGTAGGCTTAAGAGCCCCAGTCCCTCAGGCACCTCTGATTCTGTGTTTAGGTGAATGCATTTCACAACACCTGGGAGAGACGTCAGAAAAATGCAGCATGCCAGAGTCCTGGGGGTTCTGTATGCTACTAAGAAGTTAGAGTTGAGAACGCACCCAAAGAAATAAGCACCCTGTATCTAAGGAGATGGCTCAGAGGTAAAAGCACTCATTGCTCTTGCAGAAGACGGGAGTTCTGTCCTCAGCACCCATATCAGGACCCTCACAACTCTCTCTAACTCCTGGTCCAGATTATCCAATGCCTCTAGCTTCTACGGACACCAGAACTCACAGGCGCAGACCTGTTATTATTTATTGACTGGTTTGTTATTTAAAACGATAAAACAAATAGTTTTTAAAAAGAAGTAAAATTCTTTTGCCTCTACAGGATGTCCTAATTACACTAATGGTAGGTAGGCCTTGACGTGCTTAACTAAGCTATCTTCATAGAACTATTGAGCACTTACTGTATGCACAGAAAGGCCATAAGGCTAACCAAGCTTGAGGAGACCCAGATAAGATCTGGAAGCATTGCTGGTTGATATACAGACTCTGTTATAGCCAGGATCATTCCTGATATCCTCTCACCAAATTCACATTCAAGCCTCATAAGAGTAAGGATATCATGATGGAATTGGTGTCAGTCCTCATCAAAAGGTTCTCTCGTTCTCTCTTCCCTGTTCCCACCCCACACACAAAGGCACCACAGGAGCAAACAGTGAAATGGCAGCAGAGCCATCTCAGGATGAAATCCTCCTCCCTGGCACTCAGGTCTTGAGTTTCTTGTCTCAAGAACTGTAAGAAATTAAAGTTTATCATTTGATCATTTGAATCACTTCATATTTGAAATAGAGGTCTGAGCTGATAGTATCATATCCCCCCATACACACTTCTTTCAAGGCTGGAAGTTAGGTACTCTCATCTCTGAGTAATACGTATGAAAACCGAGGTTTAGAGTAGTCACTTAGTCCACGATTGACTAAGGCCACAGATCCAGAGTCAGGTTTTAGCCTTCATCTAGTGGTTTTTCAAGAAAAAGACTGCCAGTTAAAAGTGTCTCACAGTAGAGTCATCAATATAGCAATAATCAATGATGGCATGTGTACTGGCTGGTTTTGTGTGTCAACACAAATTAGAGTCATCAGAGAGGAAGGAGCCTCAGTTGAGAAAATGCCTCCATGAGATCCAGCTGTAAGGCATTTTATCAATTAGTGATCAATGCAGGATGGGCCGACCCATTGTGGGTGGTGCCATCCCTGAGCTGGTGGACCTAGGGTCTATAAGAAAGCAGGATGAGCAAGCTATGATGAGCAAGTCAGGAAGCAGCACCCCTCCATGGTCTCTGCATCAGTTCCTGCCTTCAGGTTCCTGCCCTACTCAAATTCCTGTCTTGACTTCCTTTGATGATGAACAGCAAGGCTTGGTCATGGTGTCTCTTCACGGCAATTAAACCACAACTAAAACAGCATGTATAAAGCATGCTCACATTTAAACTCCTGCCATCCTGTAACAACACTTTGAGGTATGCACTACCATTGTCCCATTGTATGACACTTATTTAAAAAGAGAGTTATTTCCTGCCCCCCCCCCTTCATTTTGACTCCTGTCGGTGTCTGTTTACCCCCATGTCTTCCCCTGTATCCACCATCGCCAAATACTTAAGGAAAATCCTGTGTCATCTTCTTGGGTCATGGTGTCTTTCCAAATGGTCTTACATTCTTTGTGGAACAAGAAGGGTGCGCCCTGACTTCTCTTCTAATCCACAAACCAGTAATATGTCAAAGGCCCCATTGGGCTCACAAGAATGGGGTCTGGAAAAGATCCAGACAAGATGCTTTCTGCTGGTAGTTTCTTACTCTCTGTCAGTTCACACAAAGCCCGAGGTCTTGTGCTAAGGGAAGCAAATCATATCCAGGCACACTCCGAGGAACAGGTCCAACCCCACTTCTCTGGCAGGGCTACAGCTCCCACCCTAACCTCCTCCCGGGCCCAACTGAGCCAGCTGCCAGCATCAGGCTTCTCAGGTTACACTGGACTGTGGAGGGGCCACCTCCATCCCAATCAGAGCAGATGTGGGCAACCACTGCCATCAACCAGGACGCTAACAGAAGATGCTGGATTGCGTTCCACAAGGATCAAAAATGCAGCCTTTGCTTTCAAGCCTGGCCTCTTCTGAAACCCCTAACTTCCAGAACTCCCCTAACCTCCTAGGCTTCCTAGGGCTGCATTCATCCCTTTGCAAGGATTTAGGGTAGAGCCTGACATCACAGCGTGCCCAGAGTATGAGGTCACATGTGGCCATATGCCAAGAAAGTGTCTTTATTCCTCATTGAAACTCCCCTCCCCCAACCTCCCTCCACGCATCCGGAAAAAGGGCTATGAACCCTCTGGGACAGTTTCAAGATTGTCTATTCAGGCTCCTAACTGATTTCCACTCAGGACCCCAAAACAGCATCAACTCCATATTCAAGTGCTGTGGCAATCAGGATAGGGAATTTGTATTTTTCAGAAAAGAGGACCTTCACGTTTCAGTACTGAAAATTATTCCAGCTTTAGTCTGTGGTGGTTTTTCTTATGTTGACAAAACCAAAACAGTGATACAGTTGCTGCTTTTAGACCAGTCCTTCCTAAGCTTTGTGAGCCTCCTCTTTAAGCACCACCAGATACTTTAAGGTGGGTCCTGTCTGTGTTCAGAGCAGTCAGGACTCTAGATTTGACAGGATGTGATGTAGCCTCCCCTCCCCCATGAGAGCCCACTCATCCTTTTATTAGAAATATCTATCTCAGGTCACTCTTTCAGGTAAGAAAGCCAATCAGGAGCCAAAACTCATAACTATTATCAAAAAGGATCCTGGTTATATTTTTCCAACTGGCAACATCTAGACAAAAGGTCTGAAGTTTACATACTTGTTCCAACATGCAAAACCTGCTGTTTTTCACTTTTTCTACACAGAAGTGGCTCAAATACCTCCACTCCCATACACAGAAAAGGATGACAGTAAACTTTTCAGTTGAGTTTTTTTGCTCAGTTTCTTCCCATACAAAGTGATTTCATTTGGGGTAAATGTTTTGCTATGATTCAAACCCATGTTCAGGTTTTTCTCTTTTCCCCAAAAAAGGAAAAGACAGTCAGTGGGTAAAAGGTGACTCTTCTACATCCTTGTAATGCCAGAAGCAAGGACATCCTGAAACTCCCTATCTGCTAATCACGGTGATGGCTCCCAATATCTGGACTTTAGCTTCTACTACAAATTCTTCTAAACTGTCCACATCTGGACATATAGTCTATATCAGTCCATCACCTTGGCCGCGGGGATCCAAGTGGAACCCATCAGCTGAATCAGCTCCACCGTGGCTCTGGTTATCATATAGATCCTTCAAGTGTCAGCTCTACACTCCCTCTGACTGATGAAATGGCTACCACAGAGCCTCTGGGGGCTCACTTGGTCACCTCAAGGGGAAGGATTGACTTGATGCCCACCAAAGGCACAAATCCCAACCACTTCCCAGCCCTTTGAGTATGTAGCGGTCTAAATGATCATTGCATGTGTGCCTGAGGTGACTTTACAACAAGTCTTCCCGTTTCTGCCTTTCAAAGTGATCTTTTGAGAATGAGCTTGAAAATCACAGCACCCCCTTACTTAAAATCTTTCGGTGGGTTCCACTGAGCACTTTAACGGGTTCCGTGGCATTCCCTTAGCCCACAATGGCCCTCTCCTAACTCCCTTCCTACCTGCTTTGATGCTTGTTCACCCCACCGGCCTCCCTGCTGTGTCCATCTTAGGGCTGTGAAGTGAAAAGAAGAAGAAAGGAGTGGCAATTAGGGCTAGGGAATCAGAAGTCAGCAAGGGAAGGACGGCAGACATCTCATGGCGGACTGGGACAGATGTGAGAGAGGCATACCATTACTGTGGTCCCTCTTCCAAATCACTCTCTCCCAGAGATCACACAGCCAACCGAACGCTTCTCTCTCCCGCCTTGTTTACTGCTCATCTGCCCACACAGCCTCTCCGGTTCACTCAATGCTGACCGTGTCCTCTGACCTGCACGAGTTCCCTCCCTCTCTTCTGCATCTCTATTCTTTCATAGTTTTCGTTGTCTACCACGCCTTTCTTGTCACTTATCACATCTGTCTGAACTCTTTCCCACTCCTCACCCTACCTCAGTCTCCTAGAACAACATCTGCACAGCTCGCTACTGCACCTCTAGTATTTAGAGCAAGTTACTGTACGCAGTAAGAACTCAACCCATGGTTTTTAGTAGACAAGTAAACTCCCTGGATCCTCTCCATCCATACGGGAAGAGTCCCTGCTTCTGCTGGAACATCATAGTACTGTTTCTTCCATAGCTGACCTGTAGATTGGTCTCAGCTCTCCTGAAATTCCTAGTGGAATTTAGAAGCTCAAGATTCCCTCTGTTTCTGTCTTCTACTTCAACCTTTCGACATGTATATTCATGTTTTCCCTGCCTGCCACTCTTCTTTCTCCCCTTCCCAGTTGAGAGGAGCCTCATCTACCTCCTCTTCCGTTGCCTCTCTGCTCACACCCTGATACACTGGGCTTTACTTTTAATATAATGGGAGTTGATGAATGCCTATCATTTGTACTTCAAGAAAGCCTGTATTAGAAGATTATAGATCATAAAAGGTGCAAAAAATAAATTTTATTAGTTATTAGAAAATTGCGCCTGGAGGAGCCACAAGTAGCAAGGGATCTCATAGCTGGGGAACAGAATAGTGTAGTAGTCTATCTGCACAATCTAGGCATGCAGTTTATAAATATTGTAACTGAGTTGTGTGTTCTTTGCACGGGTATATTGGGGTTGGAGATTTATTGATACAATTCTGGCTGGTATTAAATATTAAGGCTGGCTTGTGTTTTCCATTTGTGACTATTTAGGTGGGCAGGAGAGAGGGTGAAACTTCAGAATGGTCAATGTAGCCAACTTCCCGGGTGGTTGGTCTGTGGGACAAGAGTGGTAGCTCCAGGCATTCTCAGCAAGGACAGGCTTGGGCAGCTTAGCAAACCAGCCATGGGAACTAGGGTACGATGGCCATTTTCAACATCCGGCAAGGAAGAATGGGCAGCAACGGATTCTAGAGCTTAGCCAGAGCTAGTGTGGATTTTTAAAATTACACGCAACAGAAACTTATAAATAGAATTCATTTGAAATAAGTAGACAGAATTCAAGTTGTTTCCCTCTGCGTATCAAGTCAAGCTATTTTCCATATATCCTTATCACTGACAGAGTTTGATTATAAGAAGAATTGTCCATCTGTCTTAGTAAGTGTTTAATTGCTGTGAAGAGACACCATGACCAGGGAGGGCATCAGGAAAACATCTAAATGGGAATGATTTACAGTTTCAGAGGTTCAGTCCATTATCATCATGGCGGGAAGCATGGCAGCTTTCATGCATACCTGGTGCTGGAGGAACTGACAGTTCTACATCTTGATCTACAGTTTTATTGTGGATCAAAGAGACTGCCTTCCAAAGACAGCCAGGAAACTCTACTCCACACTGAGCAAAGCCTGAGAGCATAGGAGGCCTCAAAGCCCACCTGCACAGTGACACACTTCCTCCAACAAGACCACATCTACTTCAACAAGGCCACAGCTCCTAATAGTGACTCTCCTCATAGGTCAAGCATTCAAACACATGAGTCTATGAAGGTCAAACCTCTTCAAACCACCACACCATCCAAATGGGAGTCCAGTGTAGACTCAGAGCATAAGCAGCACCTCTGCCTCCTCTCCATGGTGCACAGAACCAGAAAAACTGCCTAGAAGAGCTGGCACATCCTACCTTCCCTCCCACCAAATGCCTTTACACTCAGTTCTGCCTAAAGTTTTTAAAAACCCATAGCTTCTCCACATAATAGTGAAGAGTGCAACCGGGGTTCATTTGGTCCATTCTCTGTGGAAGTTCAAGAACATTCAGAAGACAAGAGTGGGTTTTCACTTCCATGAATACTTCCCCCATCATCATGCAGATGTTGAAAACAAAAGATAGAGAAGATACTGTCGTCAAGATTTATGCTTCCCAGCTGATGTGGGAAAGCTACAAAAGTTATGTGTTCAGGCTTAATTGATATGTCAAAAGAACATAAGCCAGAGATTTTTGAAGATGACCATTAAATACAACATTCTAAGGGCTGGAAGACATTCTTTAGGACATATTACTGAACTCCTTTGTACCTGTCCTTCTAGGGAGGTGGCTTTCTTTAAAAGATCCACATAGATAGCAATGTCATATTTAGTAAAGGGAAAGTGGCTCTTTTTTATTTAAAAAAAAAGTATTTTTTTCTCTCACAATTCTTTCTCCTCAATTGCCTAATTGCTGGGATAAAAAAAAAAAAAACATTTGCCACCATATCCGACTTTGTAAGAAGTGACAGTATCTTCAAAGATCTACTCAATACATTACAATAGCTCCACAATGATTATCTCCAACTTTTATCTTTTGCAATTTCCAATATAGAGGGTGAAAAAGGAAGACTTAGTTTCCAAGCTTCCCCTTCAGTTAAGAAAGTAATTAGATCACTATTAGTCATCTGGGTAGAAGAGAAATGTCTTGTAGGCATGAGGGACAAATAAGAGATTGCCAGAGATGCCTCCAAACTTCTTATTAATAATAAATTATCCCCTGTCGCCACCCCTAGTTCACCACTTGTTGATCTTCCTGTCACTTGAAGCCAACGGCATATTATGGAACAGTCTCCTACTTGCTTTGAAGTTCCTAAAACAAATCCCATTCTACCAAGTATTGGCGATTATTGTAGATTTTTACTGAAAAATCTAGTGGGACTATGTAGAAGGTTAAATCACATGTTATCCAGTAAAATTTAATAAAAACTCAAATCAAATGTTTCTCTCCAAAACTCTAGTTTGATCTTGTTTTCTTCCTGATATTTTTTCCCTGAAATTTCCCACATTTGGTGTCTCAATGGAGTACTATTCAGCCATTAGAAACAATGAATTCATGAAATTCTTAGACAAATGGATGGAGCTGTAGAACATCATCCTAAGTGAGGTAACCCAGTCTCAAAAGAACACTCATGGTATGCACTCACTGATAAGTGAATATTAGCTTAGAATCTTGGAATACCCAAGACACAATCCACATATCAAATGATGTCCAAGAAGAAGGAAGGAGTGGCCCCTGGTTCTGGAAATGCTCAGTGCATCAGTGTAGGGGAATACCAGAACAGGGAAGTGAGAAGGGGTGGATGAGGGAACAGGGGGAGGGAAAGGGGCATATGGGACTTTTGGGGAGTGGGGAGCCAGGAAAGGAGAAATCATTTGAAATGTAAATAAAGAATATATCAAATTTTAAAAAAAAGTCTGTCCTCCTTAGAAGACAGGATCTACAGATAGTATTCTAGTTTCATTTCTGTTGTTCTCATAAAAAGTAGCTTAGGGGAAAAAAAGGTTTGTTTTTACAATTACAGGTTACAGTCCATAATATAGAGAAGTCAAAGCAGCAGGACTTGAGGGGCTGGTCACAGCCACAGTCAAGAGCAGAGAGAAATGAATATATCATACCTGCTTGTTTACTTGCTCACACTTACACAGTTCAGGACCACCACCACACTTGCCTAGGGAATGATATTGCCCACAGTGGGCTGGATTTTCCTACATCAAATTAACCTAAGGAAGGCATTCCCCATAAACAAGTCCACCAGGCTACCCAATATAAACAATCCCTCATTAAGACTTTCTTCTCAGGTAATTTCTAGGTCACTTCAAGTTGCCAAAGCTAATTGTCACAGATGGTGTGGTGATTTAAGTAAGAATAACCCACCCCCTATGAGCCTATATACTTGAATACATGGGTCTATATATGCCTAGTCATCAAAGAATGGCGCTATTTGAGAAAGATTAGGAGATGTGATCATATTGGAGGAAGTGTGTCATTGGTGGTGGGCTTTGAGATTTCAAAAGCCCACACTAGCCCCAGTGTTACTGTCTCTGCCTGAGAATCAGGATGTAGCTCTCAGCTACTGTTCCAGTGCCATGAGTGCTGCCATGCTCCCACCATGCCCTTGCCATGATGATAGTGGACTAACCCTCTGAAACTATAAGCAAGCCTACTTTCTAAGAGTTGATTTGGTCATGGTGTCTCTTATAGAACAGTGACTAAGACAGGTGGTAAACAGCATCACTTCTCAAAAATAATTTATTTCTCTATTCTGTTCTACTGCCAGAGTTTGATTTACTAACTAGAAGGAAGAAAAGGGTGACATTATAAAAGGTAAGTTTTCCTTCTTATTATTTAGCTTTCTACTGTCCTCCTTCCACTTAAAAATAATAATTTCCTCCTCTACCTGTAGCATCTCTTTCTATAAGATAGGATACTTTTTAAAGCAGCGTGCATTCCCTGTCTCCCTTTTTGTCCCTCATTTTGGTCTTGAACTGCAGGGTTAAGGCTGAAATCATGTGATGCTGAAAGTCATGTGGGTGTCCATTGTCCAGGCTACCTCCCAGAGCCTTGTCTGGTCTATGGTCCTACTGTAGCTGGGGGCTGTGTTTGTGGGTCTGTGCTGTCACCAGAAACTGTGTGGGGACCATGATCTGTGTTCCTGCTGACCACTGACCATGAAGAGCAAGGAGCTGCTTTTGCTGTGATATCTATGACTACAGATGCACAGCCAAGAGGGGGAGACATGGAAGGCTTCTGTGACAACTCCTACATCTACCTCGCCCCTTCTACTCTATCCAAAGAAAATAACAGCCTAGACAGGAAGTCATCAGAGAGAACTCTTCAAATGTGTTTGTGGGGATGCTGGAGTGTAGTCTCCACAATTGATGGCTTCTAGCAAGAGTCTGGAAGGGGAAAAACTCAATTCTACCGAAGGTCTAACAAAGTGGACTTGGTTGATTAGTTGATTAGTTGGTTGGTTGGTTGGTTGGTTGGTTTGCTTCTTTTATTCTTATTTTTATTTTTACTTCTTTTGTCGGGAGTCAGAAAGGTAGGGGTTGGACATGGAAGGACTAGGAAATGAGTGTTATTGGGGTGCATGATGTGAAATTGCCAGAAAATCAATAAAAATGTTATACTGGAAGAAAGGGCCATTAGTGGGCAATTTACCATTGTAAGGAGGGTGTGTGTCTTTAGAAAACCCCAGCCTCTAGAAAATTCCATTCAGTGCACCTCTGGTGAACTCTAGAACCTCTAATCTCTTTGTGACCTTATTTGAAAAACAAATGGCCCGCTTATGCATGCAGCCTTCCTTTTAACAGGTTTTGTCCAATACTGGGTTTCTACCTCACTTTTGCAAGCTGCTTAAGCGGTGTATGCTTGGATACCTGAAGTGATAATGTTGGCTGTTCACTGCTGATAAGAGGCCATATCACTTGCAAGCATAAGCCAGCTGAGAAGCAAACTCTGGGCTTTTGCTCAAGCCGAGGGACATCCCACTCCACAGGATAGTGAGGTGCGAATGTGAGACTGTCCCCTGAAAGGATTCAGCCAAGTATTTGGATACAAATTTAAGCTAAGAACCTAAATCTTTCAGAGATCTTTGTCCATTTTTGTTGCTGTCAAACAGTGGTTACTAGCTATTGATAAACTATGATAATCCATGAGAGTGATCCATCAGTTCCACTGATGAAGGAAAAAATTTCTCATGCTCGTTTTTCTTCACAAGGAAAAGGCATACCATTACATTTCTCTTACCTCACAAAGTTCCTTGGGTTACATACTTGGTGGTTCTCTATGACGATTCTATTTTGAAGTGTCCACTACAGGCTCATGTGGGTAGATGATGCTAACTTGAAGGATTGTGGATGTTGTGGGTAGGAGTCATGACTTGGAGAGGTGAGCCACTGGAGATAGCCTTTGAGGGTTATAACCCAGCCTTGCTTCTTTCTAGCCAGAGATTTCTGCTTCTTTTCTACTATGGTGATGTGACCTTCCACTGCAAGGTCCTGCCATTTCATACTTAGCTGCTCCAGCCATCATGCCTTTCCCACCACGATGAAGTGCACCTGCTAAACGGTGAGCCAAGAGAAATATTTCCTCCTGTGAGTTGTTTCTGTTTGGTGTTTGGTCATAGCAATGAGAGAAGACATGCACATGCTAACCAGAGATAGCAATTGTGGTCAATCAAACTATTTCCCTGGATGAGACATGGCCATCTAGCTTGCAGTCACATCAATAAAATAGGCAAAACAATGCAGTGACATCAGATCTATGGCTCTTAATTTTTCCCTTTTAGGTGGCAGAGGGAGAGGATCCATCAGATCCTCACCTGAGATTTTAGGCCACACCCCTTCCTGGTCATGACCCAAGCTGCATGCAGCCTTGGATGATGCTAGAGTATATAGAGTAGAAAGTTGACTGAGGCTCAGTGACTTTGCTTTTGTGAGTCATTGCACATGCTGGGGTGAAACTTCTCAGTGGTGCAGACACCTATGTGTTTCAATGGTGAGTTTCCTATGCTTTTTAGGTACCCCTCTGTGCTCCTGTAAGTGTGCTTTATAAAAAATAAAGTATTGGGGTGCAAATAAAACCATATACATGTGTTGCATGTAGCTTTTGCTATCCCACCTAAGCTCCAGGAACAGATCACACTACCAGCCTCCACCCAGAGAATATTGGATCTGTGGATGAAAACATAGACACACACAGTTGTTCAATTTTTTGCTTTATTGGCTCAACTGCTGGGTGCCTCCAATCTACCTTGGCTAGCATGCCCTTCCCAGAACTCCCAGCTCAGCATCCTAAATCTGCAATCAATTTCAGTTGCTCAGCTTCAGTCTCAGCTCAACATCCCCAATCTCCCACCTGTAGAAGTGACCTGTGGCCACCCCACCGAAGATCTCACATGGCTAGTCACTTTTCTCCCTCCAAAGCACGGTGAACTCTCTCCCTTTTCCCCATATCTTCAAGATTGCCTGTAGGGACCTGGAGTTTCCTCCTATACCTTCAAATTGCCCAGCAAATGACCCATGGCATCCTTACAGATAGATCAAGAACCAATTGGGGAATAGGACCTTAGGACCAGAATCATGCCTACATGCATGAAATCAAATTCCAACTATGACAGTATGGTACTACTTCATTTAAATATAAATCCTTAGTGCACGCTATAACACCATCTTGGAATGTCTTTAGACTATAGGAAAAAAAAGGAATTTTTTCAATCTCTCATCGTTACCAAGAGATGAACCTACTGTGTGGGGAGAGGAAGAGCCACTAAATTTCTACAAGAAATTCTGCCTTTTTGTGACAATAGGACTCAGGTATCAAAGGACCACTTCCAGCCAAGACTCCCATGAACTGAAACCATTGCACAGAAGGTAGCTGATCTACAAAACAAGAGGTAAAAGCACGGCAGGGTAGGTTGTCCAATAAATAAAATTCTTGTTGTGCAAGCAGAAAGACCCAATATCCAGAACATATGTAAAGCTAAATGTGGTAGTGTGAATGTACAATCCCAGCACGCCGATTGTGCAATTGGGAGGCTGAGACAAATGAGTCCTGGGAACTGGCTTATGTAGCTATGAACAAGAGACCTGCCTCAAACAAAGCAGAGGGTGAAAACTGACACTCACTTGCTGTAGTTTCTTGATCTCCACACACAAACCATAGTACATGCCCACACTCACGCATGAGCACTCACATACACAAACACGCACGCACACACTCACACACAATTTTTTAAAAAACAGAATTACAAACAATGATGGTGCTGTGCCACCATACAAACAGGCTTCCAGGTTTCCTGAGACACTTGCTGCTCCTAGGTCTCTCAGGCAAGGCAAGCTAGCACACAAGGCAGTGGCTGACAGCACTTTCCCATCTGACTAGTTACATATGCAAATCTCCTGCTGCCCTCTGTAGAGCATAAATAAATAAATAAGTAACCCATGGGTTCAAAATGCTTGTGCCATTTTTCTTTTTAATCATTTATTAACTATTGGAACTCTGTCTCCACCCCCAAGGTCAAGGGACTTGGTACAAACTGAGGTTAAAAGTTGAAAACAAGGTAGTTCTGTACTGAACATAAGCAATCAGCTGCTGATGGCCAGAGGATGTCAGGCTGTTGGCCTCCTTCCCTGGGCTTACAAAGCCTGTTTCAGGATGGGGGGTCTGGAATTTGGAATTGTATTGAGATTGCAAATGCCATGAAATTGAATCATGTGGAGAGGACGAGGAGGAGGAGGAAGAGGAGGAGGAGGGGAAGGGGGAAGAGGAAGAGGAGGAGGGGAGGGAAGAGGAGGGAAAGGAGGAGAAGGAAGAGGAGGAGGAAGAGGAGGAGGATGGGAAGGAGGGAGACAATTGAGGATCTGCCGCCCAGAGCCATGGGCCTTGTCTAGTTGCAGCACCACGGCTGAGCTTGGAACAAAATGCCTTTTCCATCCCCTAAGGTCTCAGCTTGATCAGGTAAAATACTGATGGCCTCATCAGCCCAACCATCACTTTCAGCTCAATTTTTGTCAGACATCATGAACCAAGAAAAAGCTAGAAGAATAAACAAGGCATCTCTTTGTTCAAGTGATTTGTTTTCATTGCACTGTGCTGCTTCCTAGCCTACTTGTAGCAAGAGCCGTTTTGTCAGAAAACCTAGTAAAACCACCTGCTTCAGAGTCGAGGTGTTTTGAACAGTAACACGGAATTGTTCTTGTCTAAAGGAATTGCAGGTACGAAACATGGACCAAAATCCGACGGAAAGGCCATCCAGAGACTGCCCTAACTAGGGATCCATCCCATATACAGTCACCAAACCCTGACACTATTACTGATGCCAAGAAGCACTTGCCAACAGGAGCCTGGTATAGCTACCTGCCTGAAAGGCTCTGCCAGCACCTGACCAATACAGATGTAAATGGTCACAGCCAACCATCAGACTGAGCCCCAGGACCCCAATGGAAAAATTAGGCCTGAAAGAGCTGAAGGGGATTGCAGACCCAAAGGAAGAACAACAATATCAACTAACCAGACCCTCCCCCACCCACAACCCCAGAGCTCCCAGGAAATAAACCACAACCAAAGAGTAAACATGGAGGGACCCATGGCTCCAACTGCATATGTAACAGAGGATTACTTTAACTGGCATCAATGGGAGAAGAGGCCCTGTGGAGCCTTGATGTTCCATTATAGGGTATGGTAGAGGAGTGAGGCAGGAGTGAGTGGGTGGAGGAGCACCCTCAAAGAGGAAAAAGGGAGGGGATGCTTTGGGGGATTGTTGTGGGGAAACCAGGAAAGGGCATAACATGAAATGCTCAGAAAACTGGACACGATACTTCCGGAGGACCCAGCCATACCACTCCTGGGCATATACCCAGAAGATTCCCCAACATGCAATAAGGATACATGCTCCACTATGTTCATAGCAGCCTTATTTATAATAGCCAGAAGCTGGAAAGAACCCAGATGTCCCTCGATGGAAGAATGGATACAAAAAATGTGGTATATATACACAATGGAGTACTATTCAGCCATTAGAAACAATGAATTCATGAAATTCTTAGAGGAATGGATGGAGCTGGAGAACATCATACTAAGTGAGGTAACCCAGTCTCAAAAGAATACCCATGGTATGCAGTCACTGATAAGTGGCTATTAGCCTAGAATCTTGGGACACCAAAGACACAATCCACATACCAAATGATGTCCGACAAGAAGGAAGGAGTAGACCCTGGTTCTGGAAAGGCTCAAAGCATCAGTGTAGGGGAATACCAGAACAGGGAAGTGGGAAGGGGTGGATGGGGGAACACAGGGAGGGAAAAGGGCATGTGGGACCTTTGGGGGGCAGGGAACCAGAAAAGGGGAAATGAAATGTAAATATAGTATATAGCCAACAAAAAAAAGAAAAGAAAAAGAAAAAAAGAAAGAAAAAATGCCAGTCACTTGTCTGCTTGTCTGAGGAGGGTTCACACCACCCAGATTTACTGCATGCAAGCTGTCTTGAAGGAGGTCAGTTGCTTAGCTGATTTGGCTGTGTATGTATAATCGCATGATCAGAAATTGTATCTGTCTCAGTGTATACTGCCAAGCGGTTTGTCCATCCCAGAAAGAAAGACAGGGACTTGCTTTCCTGCTAACTAACAAGGTGCTTGGAGTATGTCATGATTTATCCCAAACCCAGAGTAGAAGTGGCTTTCTCTGCTGAGTCTCTGTCTCTCTTGTCCTCACACTAAGCTTGCCAAGGCTGGCCTGCGACCCTTTCCTGAACCAGAACTACTTTCTGGAAGGTGTCAGAAATTATTAAGGCCTGCATAATGCAAGATGGATCTCTGTTGACTTTCTCCCATTTTAATAAAACAGTCTATGTAATCACCTCCTCCAGAATGCAACGCCCACCCCATCCCCCCCATGGTGCTGGCCACATCTGGATCATCTGACTCCTTGCCTCTTAGCACATGAGAGTCACACTCCGGACAGTTGAACCAAGCCACTTATCAGAGGTCGTTCCTCCAGGCCAGAGAGGATAAGGCCTCTGCTTGGTGAATCAAGCAGATTACTAAGAACAACTTCTTACTCCGATGCCAATCAGTCCAGAATAGTTTTTAAGTTAATCATGGTCATAAATAACCTTTTAAAAAAAACACATCCAAAACCCAACAATCAGAACATATCTTTGTACTCTTGTCTGGCACCCCTGATTCAATTAATTACCCTATGTATGGCCATAGCTGGGTCATTAATCCTTTTATAGCTCTTGCAATAGGACCCTGCAGGACCCTGCTTACTCAACAGCCTATATATCCATGTAAAACAGAGACTAAATTTTTTAAGCTAAATAGACTATAGAGCCCCCTGCCCTCAGATGAGCCTATGCTTTGACTCCTGCTGATAGAACCAGTGAGGACCCCTTAGCACGCCTGACACCACGCAGAAATACCCTCAGGCCATAGATCCCAGCACATAGGCAGCACTGCCTGCTGAAACCAAAACCAAAACATAAACCACCAAAGCCCATAGTTTTGGAAAACTCTCTAAATGTACTAGCCTTGCTCGTTGGTTTTTGTAGTTCTGTGTCTGGCTAACTGTTCTTGCTAACTGAAATGTGTCAACCCAGAAGGGTTTTGTACTTAAACGCTTAACCTAAGAAAGACTTGGGCTAACACTGGAATCCTGAACACTGGGTGTGGTCACCGGCTGGCTAATGGAGACTTTCTACTGGCTTAAACCCATGCCTGAGTAGTCTTCTACTAGATACCCTACAGCACAGAGCAATCTTCAAGACCCACAGCGTGCAGAACAACCTGTCCTCACTGCATTTCCCAGGCAAGCAGCCTCCCCAAGGACAAAAGGCCCTCCTGCCAAAGTCTGATAAAGGACTATTCTGTTCCCTATTTTTGTTTGCCTTCAGTACTTGATCTCAAAATAGAAGAGATCTGGCAATACAACGTCCCCATGGTCCTGCTCCTCTTTACCACGGCAGAAATAACACAGCAGACTGTTTGATACAGATCTTTCTTCCCTCTCAACCCTGCAATGTCCCCCATTTCTGTACCCTGGCCGGCAGCGTAGCATTGAGTCTCACAACTCTGTTCTCAGGGAGAACTTGGTAGCAAGGTCTAAATTCATCTTGAAATCCGGCTAAAAATCTACTCCCAAACACCTAAATGTCCCCGCTGCTGTTTTCTTATGTGTGTGAATGAAAGAAAATTATCTCAACATTTCTTCCTACTCTCCCTAAAGCAGTTTCTCGCCTAGGTACTAAGGAGAAGTGGTTCTGCACAGGTTCCTTGCCAAGCATCGGTTTCGTCTTTAAATTCTATGGTCTTGCCCTTTCTGATCACTCTGGCAAGCCATTCATCTACAAAGCCTCACACGCAGGAAAGGCCTGATAAATGTTGGCAGAAATCACTATCCACCCGGCTGCCTAAGCCAGCTGCTGCCCATTTGCCATGAACTGAAACAGGAGTAGAGCCCTAGCTGGCTGCATCTGCGTTACAACAAATAGTCACAGCTGATTGGCTAAGAACAGATATAACCCTCTGAAACTGGACCAATCACATTGTCTGTCCAAGGGATTTGGAACCAGCATGTGAGGATTGATGGGATTCATATGTGTGGCTTGGAGGAGCAGAGGGTCATATTCCATCATGTAAACAGAGAGGAGAAAGGTGGGCTGCAGAGAAAATGCACGTCTAGAGCACATGGACAGACAGAAGCAGAGCCTGTGAGAATCTCTGTCGCCTCCGGCCTCTCCGCTTCAGATCATCCACCTTCCTGCATATGCCTGGAACTTGCCTATAGTAGCGCTCAGCTGATGACATATGATGACATATGGACGTACCCAGCCTTCTTCTTTCTCTCCCTGAGAAGGAGAATGCGGGGTGTGTTCTTGAACACGGCTCACTGATGAAGAAGAGACATATGGCATGCAGAGTCTGGACTGGCCAACTGAGAAAGAGGAATACAAGGGGATCTTTGGATCTTTGAAATCAATGTGTGTATATTTCACACACACATGACACCAAGTCCTGAGGGCTGGACCCAGTGGGATGACTGTGTGAATTCAAGCACTTTCTCTAGTCTCATCACATTATTGAATATCAGACTAGTGGACAAGAGACTGAAAAAGAGGAGGGTAAGCCCTCTCTTGGGCCCTGCAGGACCACATCACAGCAATCTTAAGCCTAAACATCTTGGAGGGGGTGCTTGAGGAGAAACTCAAAATAACACAAATTGTAATGGCAAAAATGATAGTCCCTCAGCACAGAGCCCAGGATAGTCTAGCCCTTTGCATTCCTGTGACAGGATGGGAATCTTATTCCTGTAATCTGGACACAGGAACAAAGGGTACAGTGAACAAGCAGTTACCGCAGTGTGTTTAATGGCTTAATTGGAGTTTGTACCATCCGCTTGTATGACCAGTTTGAGCATGTAAGCACTGAGCTAGGCACCAATAATCAAGGAGAGTAAATCTGGAGTAAAACTCTAGATTTGCAGAGGTAAAACTAAAGACATAATTTTATAATGAATATATTCATTATATCTGTCTTATCTGGGGTTTTAGCTGCTGTGAACAGACACCATGACCAAAGCAACTCATAAAAACAACATTTAGTTGGGGCTGGCTTACAGATTCAGAGGTTCAGTCCAGTATCACTAAAGTGGGAGCATGACAGCATCCAGGCAGGCATGGTGCAGACAGAGCTGAGAGTTCTTCCTCTGCATCTGAAGGCTGCTGTGAAGAGACTCCCTTCCAGGCAGCGAGGATGAGGGTATTAAAGCCCACACCCACAGCGACACACCTATTCCAACAAGGCCACACCTCCAAATAGTGCCACTCCCTGGGCCAAGCATATACAAACCATCACAATATCATACCAATATCAGGGCATATTCATTATATATGATAATATATATCATGCCATGAAGGAATAACACTATGTGAGCAATAATAACTATGGTCTTAAGTGAGAAAAATCCATCATTATCATAACACAGTGGACACTAGGAAGGAAGGTTATAGAAGGGCTGAAACCCCAGTCAAAGGCCCCCTGTCCCTGAGGGCTAGAGTGACTCTCCCAGCAACTGATGGCCTTGATTGAAGAGTCTGCCTCTGGAAAAGGAAGCAGGTAGCCCAGGTGGTGACCAGTGAGAGGAAGTGCAGAGGCAGCCAAGAAGGCACACAGTCAGTCTGCAAGGAGGGCTCGCTTACAAAGCCGAGTCATACCAAAGAGGCCTTAGTTGTGCGCGCCTGGTATGCATGTGGGCTGACAGCTCTGTCACTGGCCGTGCTCCCTGGCATTCTGATCCTCCCTCTTCATCCATCCACTCTGCAGCAAGTCCTGCACTCGGTGCTCAGTTCACACAGCACTCAGGGAAGTGGGCGTGCTCCCAAAAGAACTGCAGTGTGGCAGAGGGGCTAGTGAGACACGAACATAACAAGTCATGGCGGCCGCACTGAGGTCAAAATAGGGTCAGAGTTCTCACTTCACACACACACACAAAAATACACATACACACATATACATATACATACATACATACATACACATAAACACAGACACACAGACACACACATACAGACATACACACATAAACACATACACACATACAAACACACACATATAGACACACACATACAAACATACACACATATACACAGACACACACACACACACTGAGCCAACCCTGTTCAGGTGATCAGAGCTCCCGAGTCTCCCGTTCTTTTCCCCCGTGCTGTTCTTCATGTTTCCTCCCACTCTGCACACGCCGTCGGCTTATCATCTCACAGACCACCATCCTCCTGTTTGCACATTCTCCCCCCTTTGCTCCACCACTACATACAGGACAGTCTCCTGTTACAACAGTCATCATACTGTGAAACTTCCCACACATCTTCCTTCCCCACTAAGCATATAGAAATAGCTCACCCGTATATTTGTGGCACTCCTCAAGTTATTCCCTCAACAAAATACTAAAAATTTCGGATAAATAAGTGAACTGGAAAATACAGGTAATGCAATGATGAACAGAAATCTAGCTTTTAGGGAAAACGGGGAGGCGAAAGCATCAGGTTTGCAATTCTGAGCAGAGTTAGACAAATATGGCTATGGCGTTTGGTAAGGTTTTGCTGACTTTAGGATAGGTGGCATTGAACATGGCAAAGTTCAGCCTGAGGGCTTTCTGTGTAAGGCAGGAAGAAGAGCCAAACTTGGGCGACAGAAACCTGAGGGGCCGTGTGACTGAGATCAGCCCCTGTCAGTGACATAGCACAGAAGAACTGGCATTTACCATGCGCTGCGCTTGGAATGTTTATCTTAGGCCAGGCTCACACTGAAATTTAATCGCCATCTTAAGTGTCGAGAAGTGGGGCTCATAAGAAGTGACTGGGCCATGAGGGCTCTACCTTCACAGAGAGACTATTAGTGAACACAGCGTGGAATTCCCTATTAAAGAACACAACCTGCCTCTCCCCCCTTTTCTTACCTCTCTCATTCCTTACACCTTTCTGTCATGTGTAACTTTCTCTCACATTGTCAGGCAGCGAGAAGGCCCTTGCCAGACGCTGGTACCATGATCACAGACCTCAGCAAGAACAGAACTGTGGGAAAATAAACTTCACCGCCCAGGACTGGTAAGTTGTCGGACCTAGACATCACATTAAAGAGCCAAGAACTTAAACTATTTTTGAAGAACACAAACCAAACATCTTTTCCCAAAGTAGGATTATTATCCACCAAAATGTCAGGCTAGCAAGCAAACAGAACAAAATTCAGATCAACCAACATACTCTGTGGTTCAGATGGAAGACTGAGTGTCCCAGGCTTTGTCCCATGTCTATCAAAGTACTGACCAAGTGGAACTGCAGGCTATAACTCACTAAGAGAGCCGAAGCCTTACCTGTTTCTCAGGCAGCCATGCCACCTCAGCGATTCCTGTCTAAGGCCCTGAGGAAATCAACAGACCTATGCATAGAGCCCAGTTCAGGGGTGTTCACCTTTATGTTGTATATGATAGAAAAAAATGTGTCACCAAAAATGGGCTTAGAGAAGAGATAAAATCACTTGCGTAACTTTGAGATGAAATTCTATATAACTGTTAAGATTCTAGTTAATGGAATGTTTAATTACTTGAGGACACTTTTTTTATTATTTTCTATATTCTTTGCTTACATTCCAAATGATTTTCTCTTTCCCGGTTTCTCCCCTCCCCATAAGTCCCATAAGCCCTCTTCCCTCTGCCCATTCCCCAATCAACCCCCTCCCACTTCTCTGTCCTGGTAATCCCCTTACCTTGCTGCATCATGAAATATTGAGCAAAAGGGGCAGATCCCAAAATAGAATGTGTCACTCTATTACAATGTCACCATGTTACAGCACAGTGACTGAAACTCATTCTGAGTTTAATGGTTTTTCTGCCATTTAACTCTCTATGTCAACTCAGGCGAGGGGTTAAACTCTCTGACTTGACTTCTCCATCAGCAAAACTGGATTTAAAATAGTTCTCACTTCATAGAGGAATGTCAGGGTGTGTCATTATGGAAAGGGGAGGAGGTTTTTTGATAGGGATAGTGAAAGATGTAGCTACTAGTGTCTCCTGGTTTCAATGGCGGATCCTATTGGATCCACCAGAGGATTTAGATTTAATATAGTTTACAAGATTAGGATTCTAGTTGTTGAGGCCAGAGATTGAATTACAGTGTTTCTGGGGAAAAAAGAAAGGAGAGGAGAGGAAATGCAGGATAGCAACTGTTACTACTAATGACTGTAACTTGTGATGAAAGAAATATGTGTGGGTATACGTATATTTACTACACATATATTTTAATGCTTGTCTACAAGATTGGGCATATATTCTTGTGCAGAGAGGGGAGGAAAACCAGGTAGAGAGGAGACTTGAAAGATTAGCAATAACAACAAAAAAGTTAAGAGGATTATCCCAACGTAATTGTGGGTGACTTAGTTTTTTTTACTTTTTCTAGTTTCTGGTTGGTTTTTTTTTTTTCCTCATGAGTATATTTTGGTTTAGTGACTAAACTTGGTCTGTCTGTGCCATAGATTCTATGCTCTGAACTACTTGAGGGAAGGTCACGCAGAGGCTGTTAGAGATTAAACTATCAGTTTAATTAATTTAATTTAATTAATTATTAATTTAATTAATAATTGTTATTAGTAAAGCTATGTTTACATAACATGTATGTGTCTGTGTACATATGCCATAGGCTTTCTACAGAATTGCTCTTGTGTCAAAACCCCAGGCTCCCTACCAGACCAAAGGCAGATGAAGGTGCTACCTCAAAGAGTTCATAGAAAGAAAGCTACCATGGCCTCTCTGCCCCAACACTTCTCGGGAGTTCTCCAAGCTGAAGGAGGTGTGAAGGAGAAAGAGACCTGCAGGGCCCTCCAGCTAGTCTCCCTTCAGTAAGGTGAGACCTTAGGGGAAGGCCCACAGCAATGACCAAGCACAGGCACCAGAGGGCGTTATGGACAGTTCACCCTTGCCAAGGTGGGCAGTCGGGAGAGTCATTTGAGGCCATGAGCCCTCCTGAATGGTACTGCACTGGCCTTTTGACAAATCTCAGCACTTAGGGCTCTCTCCTTCACATCTCAGAAAGTGGAAGATGGGTGGCAAAGTGGAAGGAGAGGTCCTAGAGCCCAGCTGGCCTTCCAAGCCCTTACACTTTTGGATCAATCGCATCACGCCAATCTGCAACATTTACAGCACCCGGGCGCATTTCACCTGATCAAAATATAAACGCCCTTTCACAAGCACAGGTACACATGACCTGCTATTTGGCCTTTCAATCACAAGGGGGAAATACATTTATTTGCTCAGAAATATATTGTGTGAGCCCCTGAAGCACTCCGCAGAACCACATCTGGAATTCATCACGAAGGTTGTGCTGTGCAGAGCAGCCGCAGGGAGACAGGCTAAGCTTCAAATATGACACAAGGCGGGGCAGGCTACAAGCACATTGCCAGTTTTATTTTGTTCCTAGACAACTAGCTAGCATTTACTAACACTACCAAGTTTAGCAAATCTATTTTTAAAAAAACACATTGAAAAAAAGCTTGGGAGAGTTGCACATGCCTCTCATCCTGGAACTGTGGCTGGATGAGAGGACCAATAATTTCAGACCAGCCTGTATTACTCGATGACTTTGGAAAAACAACCTAAACTAATAGTAAGGAAGCTCAGACAGAGAGACAGACAGACAGACAGACAGTCAGGTACATGATAGATTTAGAAGCAAAGAAGCAAACATCTGGGGAAATTTAATTCTTGAGAAAAATCCAAGTAACTCCTAATATATGGCTTTTTACAAAATATTTGAAGGGCATGTGATTGTATCAATGGCTTCTCCATACCTTAATCTGAATCTTAGCACTATATAACTATATAATAAAATCAGTATTACACAACAGTTATACCATCTCCTCGGAACCACTCCCTGTCCTTACTGAGCTCACTGCGCACAGAAATGCTGCGATCCTGGTGACCTCAGCAGACGGGCTCTTTCGGACTTTGCTCCAGCATATGCCACAGTACCTGGAGAGAGGACAGTAGCCTGGGCCAGCACCAAAGCCCTTTGGGCATCCAGCAACCTACCTGCACACTACTCATAGCAGGAAACGAATCTCCGCTGGGAGGAGCCCAGGGCATCCAGAGAACACAGGAAGGCTGAAAAGGCCAAAAATAGGGCCACGAAGGCTTCGAATCCTAGGATGATACATTTCATTAGTTCTTTCAGAATTTCACATATGTATATAATGCAATTTTATCATATTCACCTCCCCATTCTTTCTCCTAATGCCTACCAAATCCCCCCATTCCCAATTGTATGTTCTTCAAAAGAAAAAGGAAAGACTCCCGAGTCTAATCTGTGCTGCCCACATAGACATGGTTGTGGGGTCAGGGGGTAGAGCATGGTTGGAGTGTCAGGGAGAACACATTTAAAAGATAACCGACTCCCCTTCCCCTAACAGCCATCCGCTGTCAGCAGCTGCTCATCTGGGGATGGGAGCTCATGAGCCCTTCCCCTCTCCAGAATGCCAACTGGCGTGGTCCTGTGAGGGCCCTGGGCAGACATCTACAGCCGCATTGAGTTCCTGAGTGCACTTGTCCCGTCAGGTCCAGAAGACACTGCTTCACCATCGTCCTTCTAAATTCTGGCTTTTACAATCTTTCTGCCCCTTATTCCTCAGTGATCCCCGAGCCTATTTGGGGAAGGGGATGATATCTGTGTCTCATTGATTGCCACAGATACATAGACTCTGCACCTGGACCAGTTGTGCATTATATATTAAATATTGTATATACTATACTATATATTGTATATTATATATTGTTGCAATATGCATGGGCACACCTTGTCACACCAGTCACTGTTGTAGCTCATGGGTTCAGAGCTGGGTAAAAATATTGACAATTCTTTTTCCCCAGCAGGCTGCATTGCATCCTTCCAGTAGTATAAAAGTCAGCCAGCAAAGAGGATGCTTCCTGTCAGTGCCAGCCTGATTTCTCTACATCCCATAAGCAAAGTGTGCAGAATCTTCAGCATCGGGACCTTACCACCAGAAAGCATGGGTTTACTGTGGCATTCTGGTTCCAACCCTGATTATTTAAAGAAAGGTGGCCTTGTCTCCAAATCTTAGCCTCATTTTTTTCAAATAGTACCAATAATAATAAACATTTAGCTGATTTCTGGAGGACATAAATATTTAATTAACTAAATTACTGAGAATGGAACCAGAGACTTAAGAGACCTCAATAAACGTCACCTTCTTATCCTGCCTTTGATAGTATATTCCAGGCCATTATTGTCCAAATTCTCATCACATTTTAGTAACAGCCCTTGGAGGACAGATAATATGGTTGTAAGTGATTTCACTGTCTTCAGCCTAAGAAATCCAAAGGCTTTACAGACTCTCAAAATTTAGATTCTAGAAATAGTCTAGACTGAATGCTTTCCCAACTTTCCTTTTAGACATAGAACCTGCCCTTCAAACAAAAACTGTCTATGGAAGTTCTATATAAAAATATATGTAACCGAGCTGACATAGTGACGGTGGTACAGGGGGAAAGGCCAAACACTGCTTAACTATTCCCATCCATGAAGCATAGACACAAGAACTTCTGAGTCACCAAGTAACATGGTTGGATATCTAGTTGTCCACTATATTGCTCCTATTTTGTTATTTAAAGAACCGGAGCCTAGAAAAGCCAAGTCACTACTTTAGTGATATTCAGACATGAGTAGCAGACTCGAGTCGAGGACCCCAGACACTTTGCAAATGATGATGACACCACCCACTGTTCTACCCCTGCGCCAGCTAGTGCCATCTTCTCGTCATTTTCTAGGACCCACCACCGTCATTTTAACCATTAAGTGGCACATATTTCCCGCCCCCCACTGCTCTAGTGCCCCACTCCAAAGGTGTTTTCCACGGCCTCCATCTTCCACACCCACTGTGTTTCTTCCCTCTCAAAACTTAGCCACCCTCCCTCTTAGTCCTCCACTGTTCGGGGTGAACCAAGATGTTGTCCAACAACCCACAGTATGTATTTGGAAAATTTATCTATTACCTAAGTAATTTTTTAACGAGGTTCTCCTAGAAATTCTTTTTAAAAAATAAATCTTGGGCGGTAGTGGCACATGCCTTTATTCCTGCACTTGGGAGGCAGAAGAGGCAGGCAGATTACTGAATTTGAGGCCAGCCTAGTCTACAGAGAGTTCTAGGACAGCCAGGGCTACACAGAGAAATCCTGTCTCAAAATAAATAAATAAAAATAAAAAATTTTTTAAAAAGTCATCGATGACAATTCATTGATGTTTACCATTTAAAAAAATAAATAAATAAATCTAAGGGAAATTTTGAGTTGGTCTTTAGGAAGCTCTAGATTAGTTCTTTCAGATTATACCAGACCCTGGCCACCCATTCACCTCACTGAAGACATCCAAGTGAACCCTGATTAAACCCCGGCTTACGCTGAAAATACTTGTTCTGTTTACACCGTGTCTCTTGATCCTTGGGGTGATTCATACCATCCTCAGGCTCACAGGCTTGATCTGTGATAAACAGCTGCTCCGTCTGAACATGCCACGAGTGCCTGAATGCCCATCCTGAGAGTGTGGACCACAGCTCACCTTCACCACACTCTCTAATTCTTGCTATTAAAGGTGGAAGAAAGATGAGTCAGACCCCATGGCTGCCCATAGGGGTTGTCAGGGGAGATGCCCAATTTCCGCTGTGGGAGAGCAATCTAAAAGGCACTTCAGACTTGCTAGCACACCTAAGAGGGATCAGGTGGGTACCAAGTGGTCACTACCCACTGAGTGGCACTCTAAAGCTACACAACCTTGAACATGGCTGTCACCTATTCCTTAGAGACGTGTTGAATTATTATTTTTCACATCAATAATAAATACTGTAAAAGTTAAAATTAAACAAATACCGTAAGCTCTGGAACTTGTCTTATCTAAATCTATAGGATCTGGAACTATTTAGCAAGGGAATCTGTAATGCAAAACAGATATAGAAAGGGTCTCAGGGAAGGCCCCCGGGAAATGCTAAACTATTAATTACATGTTAAACAGAAAGTCTCAAGCGTCAATTGCCTATGGGGTGAAGAGCAAAGACAGATGTATTACAGGGAAACGAACAGAAAAGCCAAAGTTCCTTGGTTCCTTTAACAAAGGCCTTGATTTAAAGGGTATCATGGTGTGTGCTTTGTTTAGATTATGGGGAGGAGAATTTTTCTCAGATTGAAGAGGGCTGGAGGCTGGAAAGATGTCTCTGCAGTTAAAGAGTGCCTACTGATCTTGCAGAGGACAAGAAAGGGGTTCCAGCACCCACGTCAGACAACTCACAAGCACCTGTAACTCTAGTTACAACTAGAGTTGTAACTCTTCTGGCTTCTGCTGGCACCTGCACTCACATGCTCAGACCTATACATACACACACGAACGCACGATTTAAATAAAACTTAAAAGAAGAAAAGAGGAAGAGAAGAAGAGAGGGACTGTACCTCACTGGCAGAGCCGCTCATTGTTAGCACACAGAGCCCTGGGGCTGGCCCTAGCCATGCAAAAACAAATTAAAAGAAGATTTGTAACTTTGCTGTGATCACACTAAACTTACTTAACTTAAATGAAGATTATTTAACACAATTTCCAAATTGAAAATATGTCTGGAAGACTCCTTTTCTGCTAAACTGCCCAGAAGCGCTCTTCCCATAGGAGAACCATACTGTTGCCCAAAGTGCCTCTATCTTGAATACAAAGGTGAAAATAAAATTAAGACACCGTGGACATTCAAGAACAGCTAGCACATAGCGATGTGTGGGCAGCAGACGACACTGGGAGTTGCCACCGCAGAGCCTGTTACTCTGCCGTATGCGGTCTGCGATGCTCAGCTACTGCGTAGCATCAAATGAGCCGCTACGCCATCGCTGAGCGATGCTGACCACGAAGGTCGATCTGCTCCGGAATGAGGATGCTGTGACCCGCACACAGAGGACACCGGTTGACCTGATTTGCGAGTGGACCATCAAAAGCTCTCCGCCTCCCACATAAAATCTACCACCTTGCCTGCACCGCCCCAGCTCAGCTCTGCGTCTTTCCAAAAGCCATAACCACCCTCCGTGACACATCCCTGCACCCCCCAGAGGCCCCAGAACAGCTAGCACACTACGCTGGGCCTGTAAAGCCTGTTTTGAAGTTTGTTTGTTTTATTTATGTGCTAAATTCCCTTACCTCCTCCTCTCTGGAGCTATTAAGTGCTCCTTTCTGAAGTTAGGAGCAATCTTGTTTTTCCTTTGGCTTTTGCCATCCAACTCTGGGTCACTGCCCACCAGGCTCGGGGAGAGCCAGCTGGCTCTCGGGTACCTGCTTGGCAGAAGTCACCGAGCCTTTTATTCCATGCTACCTGGCTGCTTCCTGCCACAAGGAGGGCTTCCCGGAGCGGATGGGAGGCATTTCACACAGGATGAGCAATTATTTGTGTTGTATTTTGCCACCAAGTCTTTATTGCTCTCCCAGGAAGACCTGATAGAGTTCCTCTAAACAGACAGGAAGGATGTGAATGTGAATCTGGGAGAATCTGCAGTCAGTTACTTCACAAGGCTGGGATTGTGCCATTGATACTTTTTTTTTTTTTTTTTTTTGCGCGCGCGCGCGCGCGCGTGCGTGCGTGCGTGCGTGCGTGCGTGCGTGCGTGTGTGTGTGTGTGTGTGTGTGTGTGTGTGTTTAGAGTTGCACCCAGGGCACTCGACCACTGAGTTCCATTCCCAATCTTTACAGTCTTTTAAAATAACCATTTCTCCAAAAGTTATGCTTGCTTAATATTGGTATTTTTATATAGTCCCTGGTTAAATATGAGTAACACAACAAGAACCCATTAGTGTAGTGTAAAAAATATTGTTGAAAATTGTCTTCAGACAGTTGTTATACAGAGGCTGTGGGAACACAGGTAAAAGAATTGCTTTCATATCAGGATTGCTTTTTAAAAGAATCCATCCTGTCTTGAGTCCTAATTAAAATAATACAATCACAGAAATTGCATAAAATTCTTAGAGAAATGGATGGAGCTGGAGAACATCATACTAAGTGAGGTGACCCAGTCTCAAAAGAATACCCATGGTATGCACTCACTGATAAGTGGATATTAGCCTAGAATCTTGGGACACCAAAGACACAATCCACACACCAAATGATGTCTGACAAGAAGAAAGGAGTGGACACTGGTGCTGGAAAGGATCAAAGCATCAGTGTATGGGAATACTAGAACAGGGAAGTGGGAAGGGGTGGATGGGGGAACAGAGGGAGGGAAAAGGGCATGTGGGACATTTGGGGGGCAGGGAACCAGAAAAAGGGAAATGAAATGTAAATATAGAATATATCCGCCAGGCGGTGGTGGCACACGCCTGTAATCCCAGCACTTGGGAGGCAGAGGCAGGCGGATTTCTGACTTCGAGGCCAGCCTGGTCTACAGAGTGAGTTCCAGGACAGAGAAACCCTGTCTCGAAAAAAAAAAAAAAAAAGAAAGAAAGAAAGAATATATCCAATAAAAAAATTTTAAAAAAAGAAATTGCATAAAATTTTATGAGGTAATGATACACATTCAGATAGATAGACAGACAGACAGGTAGATGATAGATAGATAGATAGATAGATAGATAGATAGATAGATAATAGAGCTTCAACCTCAGAAGAGAAAATGGCTTTGTTGCAGAAGCCCAACTTATAATGTACATCTCAGCAAACTTGCAAAACTTCCCACAGTCTACAGATGTAACTTCCAGCTACAGGTTTCCCCAAACATCACAGAGAATAAGAAACAATGAGATCAGTTCTTAATGTAAAAGTTGGGTCATTTTGTTTATATAAAGTCTTCCAATTCGTGAGAACAAGATGATGCTTAAAGTACACATAGGCATACCTTTGCACGACATATAAATGAATTATAATAGAAATACTAAGCTAGGGAATTCAAATATATAAGAAAATGAAGCAGATAAGCAAAAAACTAAATTTAAATGTTTTTTTATTTTAAGCATAAACATATAGAAGTTAAAAGACTTGTATAAAGTAATAAAGAAAATCTAAGTAAAAGAGTCACGAGCATGTAAATACATACACTTAGAAAGTGACGAGGCGATGATGTAAACAGAGAATACGAGTAAAGCATGTAAGTTTAAAGGTAAATATAAAGCAACATATAAATGTTTGAAACGAGGTATTCTGGGGCTGGAGAGATGGCTGAGCAGCTCAGAGCGCAGCTGCCCTTGCAGAAGACCCAGGGTTTCCTTCCCAGTACCGCAGGGTGGCTCCAGTTCCAGGGACTCTGCTGTCCTCTTCTGGCTTCAAATGGCCACCAAGGTTGCCACCCGCATACAAGCACACCTCTCCAGGTTTCTGAGACCACGCCCTTCATCTTACCAAGCCACTCAACACCCTGGAGCCACAGAAACAAGTGCCAAAAGGAGCTCCCACTGCCCGGGGGCTGTGCTCCCTCCAGCCTGCACCCTGAGCCCTAGGACACCCACTCCCTTCTCAGGGAATGGGTCCAGAACAAGATGTGCTCACGCCAGAGCTGCCCGGAGAGAACTAGCTAACTAGTTCAGAAGGTAGAGAAGGGCATGCCGCGGGAGCACTCCTGCCCTCCTTACCCAGGAAGTCTCTAGGAAGACACCTTCTCCACCGTGAGAAGGAAAAGTAAGATTTCCATGCACTTCTTAATGTGACAAGTTTGTCGTCTGTCTCCCTTCGTTTCAAACAAAGCTCCCCTTTTGGTTCGCTTCCATTGGTCATAAATCAAGGAAGCCCTGTAAAACCGTGGCTCTTGTTGGTAAATTAAGCACGGGATGCAAGCAGGGAGAATAGGAGCTAGCGACCCGAAATGCGCTCATTTTCCTAAGATGTTCCTGACGACAACCACCCTTCTCTCTCTGCATGGTGCAAAGACCCCCTTAAAGGAGTCTCCAGACGTTACCATTAGTGTCCCCACATTTTCTGTAACATCTTGCGAGTGTGGAGTGGGAACACAGCTTCACAGGACTGGTGTCCCTAGCCTGCGTACCCATCCTACTTTACAGACGAGGGGAATGCAGCCCAGGGAAGCCGCGGTGGTTCGTGGGCATCCTGTAGTTGGTACCATTCCCTTCAGCCTGCATCCAGAGCTATCATCACCACACCAGGCTTGCAGCTCACCTCAGGCAAGGTCCTTGTGTGGCTTATCGGGTGATAAGACAAGAATTTACAGCTAGACTCTCGTAAACTTCCCCCAGCCATCTCCAGCAGAGACAAGAACAAAACCAGGAGAGCCCGTGCAATGCAATATGGTGGCTCAGATGGAGATACTTTTTAACCTGGAAAGATAAAGGGCAAATCGTCAGACACAAGAGAAAGTCCCGTTCACAATTAAATCCAATGTTATAAACAGAGATGGTTTTTCAACAGTGGGTGCCTGGCACTCAGACCGCGAGCCATGCCAGGTACCGCTGAAGCATGAGAGTGGACACAGAAAAACCACATCTGACTTTTTACAACAGTAACGTGTGAATATCTGCCTTCCTGCACGACTTGAAAGGACACATGCTTGCATTAAGAGGCAACAAGAGAGAAGTTACCCATTTCTTGCTCTGAAAAATCTCTCTGCAGTGCCCTCTGGAGTTCAGAATAGAGAACAGAGCCCAAGGTGTTGATACCGCAAAGCCTAAAAGGACTAAGACCTATCCAAGTCTCTGTGGCTCTTGACTTGCAAGTTAGAGTCCTTACAAACAAACGGGGATTTTCAAGTAACTGTTTTAAAAGCCAGTTGAATTTAGGTAAAAATAAACCATTTCATTTTCAGAGTCTCTAGAAATTTCTTTCTCCCTGCCCCAGTGCCTGGATGGCTAACCATGCATGTGCCTCTACTATCTACAACTACCTAATGCACTATTCTAATTATTCGTGACTTTAGAAACCTTAATCACTTTTCATCCGTCGTGATGTTACTAAGCTGAGAATGGCCTCTCATCCACATGATTCCGGCTGGAGCTGTAATTATCTCAGAGCCCACGTGAGGAGAGATGTCCGGGTCATAGGGCTGGCAGCTGAGGTCATCTTTCAACCAGAGAACCTACCTTGGCATCTCAGAGCCACTACACTCAGAGTGGAGGCATCTCGAGAGCAGGTGCTCCAAGGAGGATGCCAGGGAAAGCTGGCCTAGAGCAAGCATGTCTGTATCCACCCCTCTGTACAACCCACTCAACCCAGACTTAAGGGTGTACAGAAATAAACCTACCGGAGTGAGAAGAGCAGTAAATGGCATGTGGAGTCTCTACTCCACACAGAACAGCCTTCTTTTCTTCTATATGTTCGCACACTTACAGAAGCACAGACTCACACTAGTGAAGATGCATTAGCTCTAAATAAAGCCATCACTGTAGAGGTGTGGCTCCTTCCATAAAGGGGGGAGGAAGGCTCTATAGGAAGAGGAGTTTGTCATATATGAAATGTGTAGCACCAGTTTGTCATGCCCTTCCATATCCATGGGCTTTGTCAAGTGATATGACAATGCCCTCCACTCTCATTCTGAGCTCATCTACTGGAGTTGCCTCGGGCAGTGAGATGTTAGCAAACCGTGGTGTGATAAGACTTGAAAGACTGTCACAGGAAAGCTGGCCTTCCCTCTCGCCAACCTCTGCCAGCCCCACACCTGGCCCTGCCCACCTGTTAGAAGACTGGAGTTCCTGCCACGAGCACTCTCCCTACCTCAGGTCATGACCACCCCCAGATGACCAGAGAGGTTTAGAAAAAGCCCAGCCAGGCTGGAGAGATGGCTCGGTGGTTAAGAACACTGACTACTCTTCCAGAGGTCCTGAGTTCAATTCCCAGCAAACACATGGGGGCTCACAACCATTGGTAATGGGACCCAATGCCCTCTTCTGGTGTGTCTGAAGGCAGCTACAGTGTACTCATACAAAATAAAGTTATTTAAAGGGGGGATAAAAAGAAAAGAAAACCTAGTAATGAAAAAAAAAAGACCTAACCAAGATTGTCCTCTAAACTATACCCAGATAACTTCACAAAATGAGTGGACAACTACTAACTATGGCACGCATATTAAATGATTGTTATTTCTGAGCATGATTGTAGCAATAGGTAACAAATAGAGAAAGAATAATGGGGCTGGGGATAGTGTGAATGATTGAAATGTCAAAAAAAGATAATCAAATGACACATTTTTATTGTTTGCCCTAGGTCAGTCCAGCTATTGCTACGAAGCATTTCTAAGCATCCTATTGGTTGGACTAGAGGTATTTCAGGGAGTCACAGAAGTGACTCATTTGCATCAGGGGGTCATTTGGCACCAAGAGAATGGGATTATGGCAACTTGTAATGACACCAGGAAAACTCAAAAAAGAGCCCCATTTGGTTCTGCTGGATTCAGTCACACCCATGGGCACGTGGGGCTGGAGATAGCCGAGCAGAGCCTAGAGCAGAATGACAAATGGGACAGCGGAGTGCTTATTCACAAGGGGAATCCTGGCCTGTGGCTATGGTTCATTAACAAGATTGAGGTTTCTCCTTGAAGGCCTGGGCAGCAGCTTTGAGAGTCCTTCCAGGGATTCATCTTGCGTTTAACAGACAGATGTAAAGGTTCCTTTTGTCTGTGTTTGGGTGTTTTGCAAGGTTATAGCCATTGAGCCTGTTTATTTTCTTTGCAATAAATTACAAGCACAATGTGTGTGCATATAATATATGTGTATAAGTCTATTGCTATATAAACATCTGTGTGTCTAAATACACATCCATCTCAATCCATGTGAGTATACTTGAGTAAGTCCCTACAGGAGCTATAATAAATAATGTGAAATGCATGCAGCCCTTAAAAAGGTAATAGTCCATGACTCACATTGTCTGTGACAGTCACACAGAAATCACAGCCCCCTTGCAGGTGCAGTTTTACAGATATTGCTATCTTTTCTTTCCAGCAACAGCCTCTGTTATCGTGACGACTGTAAATTGTCTTATTACACAACACACTGGCTCTGAGCTTATGCGATCCAGTTTTCACTAAAGGTTTTTAGCCGTGGATGGCTTTTCTGCACTGCAGATATGCCCCCCCAAAAAAAAATGTGTAATACTGTGATGTATAAGCAAAATTACAGCAAGCCATAAATTTGGGAACAATAAAACAAATTGAATTCTCATGGTAACATTAAATTACTGCCTTTTAGCCCTCTCTCTTTCATTTAAAATCCATAATTAAGTAAAATATGTGTTCAGTCACATCAGTGAGCAAATGGCTGTGCAATTAATAGCAGAAGAGATTCACACTGGGCTTCTCAGGCTCCGCAGATGTGTTCTATTTGACACATGGCGCTCAAAGTCACATAAATACACATGACCGCAGATGTGGGTGTAAAGGAGCTACAGATGTACATTTCTCACAGAATGCACACTTGCTGCTAACTTTTTTTTTTCAGACACCTGAGTAACACTTACTATGGAACAGCAAAGGTGTGAGTGGACTCTGTGACTCTAGAGTTGTACACTTTGATTAAAGCCCCTCTTGTGTAGTATCTAGATAACACCCAAAATATTTCAGCTTCAAAACATCCCTAAGGGTGGACCCTCCTGCAAATGAACAAATTGTTAGAGACACAGTCTCCCCGAACTTTGACTACTCTATGAGGTGTCCAAGCAGACGGGAGAGGAGAGAGAAAAGGAAAGACAGCCCCTTCTGGAGACTTATACAGCTTTAAGTTGTCCTGGGTGGAGAGTCACGCTCCCTAGGGACATAATAGCAAATGTAGATTTGTACTCACAAATTCAAAGATCCTTAAGACAAAACACTATCCCAGGACGTTGAGGAGATAGCTTAGTGGATAAGAGTGCCTACTGAACAATAGTTCAAATCCCTGGTGCCCACATACGAAGACAGGTATGGCTACAGGTGCAACAGTAACCCAAGCACTGTGGAGAGTGGAAGCAGGGGGATTGATGAGTTTGCTGGCTACCAGCCTAGCTCGTTTCAGTGAGAAACACTGACTCAAGGAAATAGAAAGCAAACCATGTCTGAGTTTGAGGCTAGCCTGGTCTACAAAGTGAGTTCCAGGACAGCCAGGGCTATACAGAGAAACCCTATCTCGAAAAACCAAGAAAGAAAGAAAGAAAGAAAGAAAGAAAGAAAGAAAGAAAGAAAGAAAGAAAGAAGGAAGGAAGGAAGGAAGGAAGGAAGGAAGGAAGGAAGGAAGGAAGAAAGAAGGAAAGAAAGAAGGAAAGAAAATCATGGACATCCTCCTGTGGTTGTGTTCACGTGCATACACACCTGCGCATACACCATGCATGCTTACATGCACCCCAAATTATTCAAAATTATCCAAAACCCAGATTATTTCCAAACAAATTAAAAGGATTAAATAACCATCTAGGTACCTGTGAAATTTTACACACACACACACACACACACACACACACACACATATATATACATATATATACATATATATATATATATATATATATATATATATATATATATATATAAACCAAAAGGTTGTTTCTTATCAAAGGACTTAATAACTAGGTTTTCTTCTCCATATAAGAAACATTCATTTCCACGTGTAATTTCAAATTCAGTTCTGAAAGTTATCCTCAGTTCAGATGCATGGAAAACCCTTCATTCCCTTCTGTTAATCTTGACTGGTGTGTTCAGACTGGCAACTACCTCCATTCTCACTCATAAAGCTCAGGACCTCATTAGGGTCCTGTCAAAGACCGACAGCCACAGTCACTCCCTGAGCACCATGAAGGCACCAGGCCCTGTGTTAAGTAGATTACCTCATCACCTCACAGAAATCTGCCCAACACAACTCGGAAGTTGGCGCTCTGTCCATCGAAGTGAGTGAGGACGTGAGGCTTGGGTGAGTCAGAGAGACACAAACGAGTACAGAATGAGAAATGGAACGCAGCTGAGATTATTAAAATACAGGCCTTCTAGTCATCAGCCAGACCTCTCTGCAGTAAGGTTGCTTCTAGAACATTCTACAAAGGTGATAAATGTCAAGTGCTGAGGAAAGAAAAAGAAAAGAGATCTACCTGAATGTAGAGCGGAAAGACTACCTCCTCATCTCCAAACTGTCCTTTACCATCTCCTCCTCCACTCCCATCCCACCAACCAGCATCCTGGAAGTCCAGCACCGCCATCCCTAAGCCACTTAAAGTCAAGCCCCACCCACTGCGGAGACAAAAACCTCCCTGCTCCCGGCTCTCCTGTCTACCTGGAGAGGCTGTGTGTGTCCTCAGCGCCATCCTGTCGCTGGTAAAGTATTCCCAACTCTTATGCAGATTTTGGAGTTGGGTTTGGACAAACGTAAAAGATATTTTGCCCTGAGCTTTTTCCCATCATTTTCAACCTAAATGTACTTTATGAGAAATTTAATCCGTATGTTTCTGATTAATTCGTAAGAGCTATTTGATGTCAAAGGGCCTTTTAAGTTTTTATAAGCCTTTTAAGGACTTTCACTTAGAGATGTTTTGCCAGCAGAAAATAAGCTTAGATGCTCTATAGTTCTGATTCAGCCCCACGTGCAACGCTAACAGATCTGCCTGGAGTATCCGCCTTGCTACTCTACACGGATCACCTACAGCTGCCCCAGATGTAATGAACTCATCACATAGTCCTTCATTGAAGGCTCCCAGTGAGAACTTATCACAGAAATGGAATGGTAGTTAAGTTTCATTGCCAAACACTTAACTCACAGTTTAGCCTGTGTCTGCAGTCAGCTACCAGAGAGACCCTTGCAGCTCAGGTGTGCGGTTAATCCACTAACACATTCAGTCCTCAAAGAAAGGTTAAAGGTTAGGTCCTCGCCAGTTATGGTCGTGTTTGCACTGACCAGCTGGCTTCCACACCCGGCTTAGTAACTTACTAGCTATCTGATCCTAAACAAACCACTTTCTTTGACCCCTTTAATGATAAAATGAAAAATACGATTTGTAGCCATTTTAAAATTAAAGGTGTAATATCTGTCAATGGTTTAAAATATGGTATAGAGTAGTTCCTAAATTTCAATCTGTGGGTGGACTGAGGAGGTATCAGACACCAGTGACATCAAATAGCTCTTACAAATTAACCAGAAACACACAGATTAAATTCCTCATAAGATACATTTAGGCTTAAAATTATGACCAAAAGAAAGAAGGAGAAGGAATCTAAGTTTGTGAACGCATCTCCAAAAGTCTGCCTCTGCCTCTGCCTATCTGAAGGAGCCCTAGAATGTGCATTTTTATTAAGATTCTTGGGTGAGACACAGTGCCTACAGACCTCTTTGAAAAAATGATAACTTACCGTAATAAATGTAATGTGGGTTGTAACGAGATGACAGTGGTAACAATTTGAAAATGTTGCCAAGTCCAACAAAGATAGAGAAGCACCCGGCAGAAGCAAGCACAACAGCGGCTGGATCTGTGACCACTTCACCTCTCAGAAGAGTAGATTAAGCACACACATAGAAGTCAACCATGCATGTGGTCTAGTTAATGGTCAAAACAGGCCCAATCCCTTGTACATTGTTGAGGATATAAATTGTTACCCCATTATGAAAGCCATATGGAGATTCCTAAAGAAATTAGAAATATAACTACAGTGTGGCCCAGCCAGTCTTCTCTCAGGGTCACACATAAGAAAACAAAACCATCACCTCTTAAAGATAAGCATGATCTCCAGCCTTCACTGTGGCGTGTTCACAGCAGTCATATCACAGAGACATGTGTACACGGGTGTTGGGCTCTATTACTCAGCCTTAAGAAAGGATGAGATACGACAGAGACAACCTGAGAGACATTAACAATCAAAATAACCCAGACACAAAGAGACCATGTAAATAGAATTCACAAATGCACACACACAATTGGCCCTACGTGTGACACTGCTAGGAAGCTTCCCTAATCACCTTGCTTCCCAGGAGTTGTCCCATTTCCACTCAATTCATACTGGACACTTGGGACAGCTGTCCCTTCTGATTGAGTTCCAGCCCCCACATCCCTCAAAGAGCAACAGTCAGCAGGGACCCAGGGGGAATCAGGAATATTCAAACAGAGCAGAGACATTAGCTCGGCTGCAAACTGCTGAAATGCTGCAGAAAACCCGGACAAGCACACACCAAAGCTCACAGAAGGGACCGCAGACATCTTTTTTTTCTAATGGTATAGAATAGAGTTTATTTAGGGCATTGGGAAGGGGAGTTGAGAAGGGAGGAGAGAGAGTGGGGGGAAGAGATGGGCCAGGAACATGGGAGAGGGAGAAAGGGGTCAGAGAGAGAAGAGGCAAAGAGAATAAGCGACCATGGACATCTTTAAAGGGAAGACGATAATTATGAAAATGAGTATTATGCATGCAAATTTGATTAATCATAAAGGAACAGCATAAACTCCAAAAGGCCATGGCCAAAATTCATAAAAATCATGAATCATGTGAAAGAAAAAATGAATGAGTCCTGCAGAGCCTCATGGTGGTTGAGTTTAAAGCTGAGCTTGAACTAGAAGAAATATACACCACAAAGTGAAATACAAGATTCCTGGGTACTTTTTAAACCTGAGGAACTTATACTTAGGGAAAAGAAGAGGAAGTACTATTTCACAAAATAAATATTAAATTCATAGAATTCATTGAAAGAAAGTGGTAAAAGGGGAAAATATAAATTATGTCCCAAAGGATTTGAAAAATAAATTATGAATGAGCAAGCCAGAAATAACTGTGAGGAAAATCTAAGCTGTAACTAAGTTTTATATTTCAAGTCTGCCTTCCTTCTATAGAGAGGGGTTCCACACAGGGTGGCCACCAATCAGGGTACATGAGGTTGTCTAGGCAGAAGGGCAGCATCTAGGAGATCCGTGACATTCAGAGAGATAAAGTAAATAAATACATTAAAGGTCATGGAGATTAGATCTCTCACATAATGTGAACAGGGGGAAAGCTAACATGAGCTCTACAGAACATGACTGGAATTGAAGGCAGCATGCGAGTGGATTGTTTTTGATATAAATATGTGTGTTTATGAATAAATCCAATACAACTATGTGCTTATGTGTTTATGAAAACATGTTTCTAGCTCTGTCTTATCAAAGGACCTGGAAACAACAAAAGAATATCTAGTGTTTGGATATTAATTTCCCAGAACAGAGAGAGGGGGAGAGAGAGAGAGAGAGAGAGAGAGAGAGAGAGAGAGAGAGAGAGAGAGAAGGAAGGAAGGAAGGAAGGAAGGAAGGAAGGAAAGAAAAAAGGAAGGAAGGAAGGACTACTAAGAGAAGTAGATGACCCCAAGACTAAATAGGAGAAAACCAAGAAGATTTGGGAACACCTAGTTTTAATAGGCAAGTAAAGAGTTATCCAACAAAGCCACCTAAGTCTGGAATACTTTGAGCATCAGAACAAATAATGATGATGAGTCAGTGAATAAGACATGGACTGAGGAGGGCGCATCCACATAAGTAAGTGAAAAAATACAGTGAAAGAAATAACCCTTTTCTGCAGCAGGAGGGCAACTGAGTACTGAAAGAAGCTGCGGAATGATAAAGTCACCATGTGGCAACCACAGCAGCAATAGCTGATGGAAGGAACAAACATCAGTGCTTCAGACAAGCAGCCAAGAGAAGCACCTCGGGTTTACCCCCGGTGTTTATAAGCTTCTGTTTATAAGTTTCATATTAACTGCAGAAGAAAAAGAAGAAGGAGGAGGAGGAGGAGGAGGAGGAGGAGGAGGAGGAGGAGGAGGAGGAGGAGGAGAAGAAGAAGAAGAAGAAGAAGAAGAAGAAGAAGAAGAAGAAGAACAAGAAGAAGAAGAAGAAGAAGAAGAAGAAGAAGAAGAAGAAGAAGAAGAAGAAGAAGAAGAAGAACAAGAAGAAGAAGAACAAGAAGAAGAAGAAGAAGAACAAGAAGAAGAAGAACAAGAAGGAGAGGTGTACATGAAGCTTGGCAGGTACAATCTTTACCAGATCACCCATGTTAATAACACCAATGAAGGGGGAAACCCACCCCATGCACGATGCTGTGACCCAATATGAAGAACATAGATTCACTTCTGTGACATCCAACCCAAACAAATAATGTGAATCTAGCCATTAAAATGAAACAAAAAAAAAAACTACTGGCCAAAGTCAGATTGAGTAATATCCTACCAAATGACTTTAATCTTTAAAAATGTCAAGATCACAAGAATCATAGAAAGACAGAGAAGCTGTGCCAGACTGACTAGAAAGACGATGGCTCAAAGGAACATGCCATATTATCCTGGACCCTTCTCCTAAAGGAATATTATGAGGACAGCTGGCAAAACATGAATCAAGTCTCAGGGCGAAGGACATCTGAGCTCGCTCTGAGCCCCTCCCACAACTTCCCTATGAGCTTGGAATGGCATTGAAATCAAAATACGGTATTAAAAACTTAAATGCTTTTTAGGTACCTATAAATTTAAGAGAAGCATTTTTAAAAGCTAAAAGAATCAATAACAAATGAAGGTTGGAGAACACAGGAAATTGACAGGAGGAGGAAGCATAGATGCTCCCAGGGAATTGCTTGGACCAACCCTTTGGAAAGAGTTGGATGCTGGGTAGGATGGACCATGCGCCCAGCTCAGAAGCCATTGACTCTGACTTAAAGTAGTTCAACTTCGCTGCAAACGAAGACCCCCAACACTGTGGTTGTCTTTATGTCTACCTAAAAAGATCACTGAAACCCATCACCAATGCCTTCCTGCCTGTGCACACACCTCTCAAACTGTCCTCAAGCCCTAGCACAGTGAATGGTGATGGATGTCATTCTAAGAAAAGAAAAGGAGTGAATTTACAAAGACAAATGATGCACAAGGATAAGCATAAACGGCCCACTTTCTGGGTCTCTGTATTTGCTCAACCCACCCATCTCTGTGTCACTGCCCATCATGGCTCACTGCCTAGGCTGTTTCAGCCTCTCCTGGAGAGAGGAGAAGGCTTCAACCAATTGCCACTATGTCCCCTGCAAAGGTTGTGCGGGCTCTCTGAAGTCCTCATTTAACCCAAGGGTTTAAATCTATGTTGCACAACACAAAATCTGTCTAACTCAACAGCTCTGCAGAGAGGCCGAGTAACACAGACCCTTGGTGCAGCCACATTAACAGAACATGGTTAAAATGTCAGTGGTGGGGCTGGAGGGATGGCTCAGAGGTGGGAAGCACCCACTCAGAGGCTCAAGGCCGCCTGCAATTCTAATGTCAAGGGATCCAATCTCTCTCTCACCATATGGGCACTGGGCATACACCAGGTACACGCTTGAAAAACATCCATATCCATAAAATAGATTCCAGTGATAAAAAATGGCTCAAATGATTACACGGTGCGCCGGCTTGCCGAGAGCATACGGCCCTTGTTTGTGAAGAGCCCTTTCTTTTGCAGTGGCGGCCATTTGCTTGCCTTCTGTTGCATTCCCAACATGGCGTCATCTTTGCTGACATAAGTCGGCATCTTCCAGCCAACTCTTAAGATAGGACTTTCACTTGGAGCTCCATTGTCTAGGAAACTTATATTACGATTTCTTTTTAAGTTAAAGCTTGCTTTAAGGAACTCTATAGGAGATTCTAAGGATCATGTCTGTGAGAAAGGATTCTTGGTCCAGAGACAATGGCCTGAGAGAGAGACAGAGACAGAGACAGAGACAGGAGAGACAAGATGGTACCTAAGGAAGAGAATGATGAGCCAGAACCATGTGGTCCTAGGAGCCACAAGTAACAGTGGATTTCTTAGACAGACGATTGAATAATGTAGGGCACATCTGTCCAATCTAGGTGTGCAGCTTGTATCTAGAGAGGTTGAAGATTTACCATTATAGATCGGGCTGGCAATTTTTTAAAGAAAAGAAGAATTAGAAAACTCACCAAGTACAACACTCCAGAGGACTCTCAGAAATCCAACCCTACCCATACCAATACCACATTCTATATGTACAATTCCAAAAGAAATAAATCGTGGTACTTAAATGTACAATTCTATTTCCAGGAATTTAGTAGCTACTCTGAAACATAATGTAACATAAATCTCTGAAAGTAATCTCTAACAAAATGGCTTCTATTACAATATGTAAATATATGTGATCTAGTGCTGTGTAATGTTTTATGGGGAAACATTCTATTTTTCCACCTAAATAGGACAAAAAAAAAGACCACAAAAAGCTAGCCCATGAGAGTCTGGCTTAGTAAGCTGATAAAGTTGGTACTCACAGAAGCTTAGGTAACTCCAGCAGCTCCAAAATGCCCAGAAAGCTGTGTTGCTGGGGCTCCCACATCAGTGAAGGCAGCTGCACAGCAGAAGAGTCTCACCTGCTTAAGCATCATTTATTAATCATCACTTATGTCACTTTTAGGAGAGATCCCAGAAAGGTATGTTTCCAGAGTGTCCTGAATCTTGTGTTTCTTTTACATTTCCCCAGCCTTATGAGCTTGTCCTCTTTCTAATAGGTAATGTCTCCGTACAAGATCTTCACCAACCCTACATCCAACAGCGGGCTAATGTCCAATATATACAAAAAACTCAAGAAGTTGGACTCCAGAGAACTAAATAACCCTATTAAAAAATGGGGTACAGAGAGCTAAACAGAGAATTTTCACCTGAGGAAGACTGAATGGCCGAGAAGCACCTAAAGGAATGTTCAACATCCTTAGTCATCAGGGAAATGCAAATCAAAACAACCCTGAGATTTCACCTCACACCAGTCAGAATGGCTAAGATAAAAAAAAACCCTCGGGAGACGGCAGGTGCTGCAGAAGTTGTGGAGAAAAAGGAACACTCCTCCACTGCTGGTGGGACTGCAAGCTGGTACAACCACTCTGGAAATCAGTCTGGCGGTTCCTCAGAAAACTGGGCATAATACTGCTATACCACTCTTAGACATATACCCAGAGTATTTTCCAGCATGTAATAAAGAGACACATGCTCCACTATGTTCATAGCAGCCCTATTTATAAAAGCCAGAAGCTGGAAAGAATGGATACAGAAAATGTGGTGTATATATACACAATGGAGCCATTTAATTCAGCCATTAAAAAGATGAATTCATGAAATTCTTAGACAAATGGATGGAGCTGGAAAATATCATCCTGAGTGAGGTAACCCAATCACAAAAGAACACTCATGGTATGCACTCACTGAGAAGTGGATATTAGCCTAGAAGCTTGGAATACCCAAGACACATTTCACATATCAAATGATGCCCAAGAAGGAGGAAGAACAAAGTATGGATCCTTGGGTCCTTTGTAGAAAGGGGGAAAATACCCACAGAAGGAGAGATGAAAGATGGAGCAGAGTCTGAGGGAAAAACCATTCAGAGATTACCCCACCCAGGGACCCATCCCATATACAGTTACAAAACCCAGACACTATTGTGGTTGCCCATGAGTGCTGGCTGACCGGAGCCAGATATAGCTATCACCTGGGAGGCTCTCCTAGTGCATGACAAAAACAGATGGGACTCTCAGCCAGCCATTGAACTGAGCACAGGGTCCCCAGTGGGGGAGTTAGAGAAAGGACCCAAGGAGCTGAAGGGGTCTGCAGTGCCACAGGAGGAACAACAATATGAGTCACCCAGCACTCCCTCAGCTCCCAGGGACAAAACCATCAACCAAAGAGTACACATGGAGTTACCCATGGCTCCAGACACATTGGATGGCCTTGTTAGACACAAAAAGGAGGAGAGGCCCTTGGTCCTGGAAAGACTTGATGTTGTAGTGTAGACAAGTGTCCCAAGACAGGGAAGCGGGGTAGGGTTGATTGGGGAGGGGGAGGTAGCTTATGAGATTTTCGGGGAAAGGGGAACCAGGAAAGGGAACAACATTTGAAATGTAAATAAAGAATATATCTAATAAAAAAAGAAAAGAGAAAGAAAACAACCACCATAACAGGAACCAGTGACAGGGTCCACACACATATTCACCCATAATGAATGCTTGCACTTGAGAAAAGACAATCCGACACGGTTCTCTCTGAGTGAAGGGAATGTAAAAAGATGGGCGATGTTGCATACTAATAGTTACTGAGATGCAGTAACTGACAGTTACTTCAGACCTGGAGGCTATAAAGGAAATGGAGAACTCTGCTTGAGGATAAAGACTATCAGAGATGGGAGGGAAATGAGGCAGGTCTTGTTATGCCCAGCAACTTTACAACTCACAAGACATCATGAATTCTTGGGCCATACCACTACTACACACTAGTAGTGCCTCACAGTAATTACCCTTACAACTTACTACACATCCCCAGTGAAGACACCTGACCTTAACATATTCTCCCAGAGACAGGCTTGCCCTCTTGAATTTTGATCAATATTCACAGCACCTAGGAAATTCATTCTTCCAGTAAGACATTTGAGGGTGTGAGATGCTCAGAGGTTGAGAGTGCTCGCTGATCATACAGAGGAATCAAGTTTGGTTCCAAGCACCCAAGTGAGATGGCTCACAATTGCCTTTAACTCCAGCTCCCAATGCCCTCTCCTGCCCCCATTCACACACACACACACACACAGACACACACACACACACACACACACAAACACACACACACACACACAAACACACACACACACAGACACACACACACACAAACACACACACACACACATCTTTTTTTAAAGTTTCTTAAAAGTTTTAATTATCATCTGAGGACTGTTAACAACTATTATGACTAAGTCTGAACAATAAATATACACTGAAAAGCCAGTACATTATGGAAGAAATTTTCTGCTGGGGAAAAAAAAGGAATTACAAGTATGCACCCTCCTTCAAATAAGAAAAATGCAAAAAAAAAGTCTCCCCAGCATTAAATACTGTTCAGCTTGAACCTCCTTGACTAAAATTCTTGGAAGTGTAGAATGTTAAAAATCTATTCTATGGGAAAAAGATAAATACATTCACCTACCATGATTGTGGTATCCTCTAAGTAAAACATTTGCAAATGTCCTCATATGTAATCCTTACTATATCCTATAATGTGGGCCCCATGTCCACTAACCACTTACTTAAAAGGAACCTGGCACAGTGTGGTTAAGAAATTTGCCCGTGCCGACAGCTAGTTTGTGGCCAAGTTCCAAGTCCTCACCTAAATTAGACTCCCAAGCCAATAATGATATTAACTATCACATTGTCACCAAGAAATTAAAAAGAAGAGACAAATTTTTGTGTATGTCTATATATGTGTGCATTATACACGTGTGGACATGTGTGTGCAAGTCCCATGTGTGTACCCATCTGTGTACAGAAACTGGAGGAGGACACTGAGTCCTCTATAATTCTTTACCTTCGTCCCTTGAGAGGGGTTTCTCCCCAAACCTGGAATTCACTGTTCTCTGACGAAGTTCACGGCCGGCAAGCCCAGCAGGACCCTCTGTCTCTGTCGTCTCCTGAGTCTTGGGGTCCTAGGTGTGCCCAGCAACACCTGACCGCTTATTACACTGCGAGGGTTCAGACTTGGCCCTCAATCTTGTGCAGCGAGCACTCCTACCCACTGCGCCACTTTCCCAGTCCCCAAGATAACATTCTTAAGTCCCACCTATAGGCCATCTCTGGACTTACATTTTCAAACATTACCCTCATGATCCAGAAAGAGGTAAACGACCACACTGCTATTTACACTTGAACAAACAGGACCAGGGTGTTAAAATAGATATGTTCAGAGTTACATATCTGAAGGAGAGCCTAAGGTAAGCCTAAGGTAAGAGTTAAAGCCATAGCAGGTTGGCTTTTTGTTTGTTTGTTTGTTTGTTTGTTTGTTTGTTTTTTACTGTATTGTATACCTAAAAAGAGTCTCTAGAAAATATGAGGATAGGAAATGTATACTTGTGTTAAGAAAGAAGGTTTAGTGCAAGTGACTGCCTCATGCCATCGTGGCAAATGAGAAATACCACAATACCACATCTGAAAGCCAGAGACCAGAGGAAGTAATTCCACGTGAGTCCAGCCTAAGGCACTGCTGTTGGCTGCCAGTCAGAGTCTCAGAGCCCAGAGGTCTGACAGCCAGGGCTCCGAGATCTGAGGACAAGAAAAAAATGGATGCCCTAACTCTAGAAGATAAATTTGCCTTCTTTCCATCTTTACCTTTTTTTTTCAGGCTCCCAGTGGATTTGGATTATATATGCTTACATTGGTGAGGATAAATCATAACTCAGCATAGTCTTCAATGTTGATCACTTGAGACAGGTGCATAAAGGGTTGTTTTTAGTGGCCATCTGTGGATTCCTTAACCCAGTCACGTGGAAACAAAACCAATTCTCAAAAGCTTGTTTTCTCCTTTTTCTTTTCCTGTATGGAGGTCCTCAACAATGCTTGCCCCACTGGGCCAGATTCCTGGGGTTCTTTATAGCTTGCTATGAGGCTGCGTCTCATGAATTTGCCAAGGCTGGCCTTGAACTTGTGATTTTCCTGCCTGAGCCCTATGAATAGCTAGAACTATGGGCCTGTGCTACCAGACTCAACTCTGCTATTATCTTTCAGAACAGAAGTGAATATAACAGCTAGTTTTCCGTCTCCTACCTAAACCTACACGTTAGGAACAATGCTACAACTGTTGCTTAGAGAGTCTGTCCCATCATCCAAGACAAGCAATTTTATTGTTCTCAAATAAAAAGATCACTGCCTATACAAGGCTATCGTTTAAACTGGCTTTTTGGCTGAGACGATGAGAGCATTGTTTGGCTCACCTTTGGCTAATATCCTGAGTTGAGTGGATAAGATGGGATAAGGTTTTCAAGTGGTGCCCGGGAGGGGTAAGTAGTGAGTGCTGTTTCCTTTGTCAGGAACTGGATGATCTTGATTTTCTTGTCCTCTTTTTGCAGCTGAGACAACCTGATTTTTTGTGGCCTTCCAAATGCTGCTTTGCATTACTAATACTCCTGTCTTGGTACAGTCTCTGTGGTTGGTAAAATAATGTCCCTTGTTGCATGTGTTTCTGTCCAAAGCCAGGACATATGAAAGTTAGCCAGGATGGAACTCTACCACACACCTCTTGAGGGGGTAATGGATGCAGCCATCGTGGGGAAATGCTTAGCCACGCCCTCTAAAGCACGTGTTGGTGCCTCTTGTCCAGCATTTTTCTCAAGAAAAAGAAGTGGGCTTTTTTTTTTTATAAGAAGCGTACTGGAACCACATGGAAATAGCCTAACACTGAAATAACCAAAACGCTCATAAACAGTAGAATATAAAGAAAGAGAAACACTATTACCATCCCCACACCATAACACTGGACTGCTGGACACATACAGAAGCTGCAGGTTACAGTTCCCACGAGAGGAAAGAGTGCACTCATCACCCCATGGTGATGACTCGGCTTTCTCTCTTGCTCCTACCTCAGAGAAGCCACTGGCTTCCAGACAAGGAGCGACCTCCCAAGCCAGTCTTCCTAACTAGTACTCTTTGAAGTCAAGTGAGCTCATTTAAATTAACAACTGCAGAGCCTGCTGTCTATGGGACCCCAGTCTTGGGAGAAACAGAGAATGCTGAAGCGTGCTTGCGCACATCTGTAATCTCAGCCCTTAGCAGGGAGAGGCGGGACGCTCCGAAGCTCAAGACCATCTGCGGCTACTCAGTGACTTGGAGGCCTGCCTTGGCTACATGAGGCCCCCGTCTCAAACGCTAAGTTAAATTTTTAATTGCTTAATTAAAAATAGGAAAGTCATTGCATATTGTCAATTAATAAAGAAGATTCTGTCTCTGGGGATACATGGTAAAGCCCTCCACAAAGCACCTGTGACTACAGATGACAACGGGGAAGGGAAAACACCCTGTGTTCAAACGCCTGCTCCCCAAGGAGTAGAACTGTTTTTCGGGGAGGCAGTGGAATGTCAGAGACATGAAGTCTTGCTGCTGCAGGAAGTGTATCTCAGTGGTGCAAGCCTTGAAGTTTATTGCCTGGCCTGGCTTCCTGACCTGGAGGTGTGAGCACACAATTTCAAGTCGCTGCTGCCACGGCCACAGGCTGCCTGTGCTACTGTGTCTTCTCCACCAGGAACGGACAGCAAGCCAACCCTTTCTCCTTTAAGCTGCTTCTGTCGGGTATTTTGACACAGTGAAGTATAAATAAATATAAGTAAATAAATAAACAAATAATAAATAAATAAATAATAAATTAATAAATTAATAAATAGTTTTGAGACCTGCTTGTCTTTCCCAGCCACGCCTCTCCTCTTCACCCATCTTCCAGCTTGTAATTACCACTTCCCACCCACTACTAAGAAGCAAACCTTTCAAAACGCCTGCCCTCTTCCCATCTTTAGTTCCATATAATTTGTACCAAATATTTTTACAAAGTAATCAGGATCGGGGTCAAACGTCTCCAAGTTTCTGGCTTCTTCCACAAATCGTTGAAACTAAAGGCCCACACACATCTGTAGACATAACATGATAACTTTATTCAGTATGACAGGATAATACAGATTAAAAGGGGGATGCTTTATCAAGATTTAGTAGTGGCCCATGACTCAAGGGCCCCAGGTAGTATCTGGGGTTTCCTTTTATAGAGTTCAAGAGGTGTCTGATTGCTTATTCACCACAATGGTCTGGATTAAATACAAATTATACATATATATTTATATATAATCTATAGGTGTTTATCTTGACATGCATTTCAATAAGTTAGCTACACTCCAGCAACTGTTGTCATGCCTAACAACAAACTCAAGAGTATAGATAATATTCCATTTGGTAGATTACAAGAACAAAGAAATATTAGGGTAATGATCCCACAACAAATGCCAGAATTAAGTGGCTATCTAGACTTAATTTTATAGACATGTTCCAAAATATATATTCTATTTTTGCAAAAAATAAGAAAAGATTAGCATTGTTCAGATTTTAATAGTCCGTGAGCCCTGTAGAAGAGAGCCCTAGATTTATCTTAAAATGGCAACTGGCCACTTTTTATGTAGACATTAAAGACATTCAGTTTCTCTGGACACTTTTTTCTTCTACTACCAATGTACTCCAGGGACTGGTAAACACCTAAAGGAAGACCATAAAAACATTTTTTAAAAAACATAATTCCAGAAAAAACAAAACCCAGCTAGTTAAACTATCACCAATAAGAAACATAAACAGGAACCATTTCAGTTGCTTGGAATCAAAAGCTCTGTTTGAAAAAGCTTCAAAACAAGAGTTTACTGTTTCCCGGACATCTGCAGTTGAAAAAAAAAAACACAAAAACAGTTCTGGAAAGTGCTGTGGTTTACTTCATACCGAGTGGTTTCCAGGTGCAGAGGGGAATATCAGGGCAGAACAAAAAATGAAATAAGTGTGAGCCCAAAGTTTTTCAGAGTCATATTTATACACCCTTCTCTCCTGGCTAGCTGGTGACCTGCACATGTAAGGCTTGCATGTGGGACTCGGTGCAGCCTGTTTGAAAACAGTTTTATCTTTGAGATGTTTTATGTAAATTACCACCTAACAGACCCCAAGAGTATTGATCTCTAGGTCTGAGATCTCTAGTTTAGCAGATTTTGCCCCTACCCCTTTGTCTGGCGTGGCAGGCAGATTAAGAACCTTTAAAGGTGGTGAGAGGCATCCTTAGAGGCAGAACTGCCAACCAGCCGCTCACTGTGCTTGAGCCTCAGGCTGTGGAACAGGCAATGAAAAGACAGAAGTAAGGAGAGCGTCGCCAGCCTCTTGCAGTGTGAAGCCAGAGCTAGGAGGGCCTATCATTTTCCACACAGCTAGTCCTGGGGGTGGCATCTGATGTCAGTGTGGAGAATGGTATCAGCGAGTCACCTGCCTGCCTGACAGGCTCACTCAAGAAATGCCACAGATGCCAAGAGAGGGGGTAGGGGGAACTGATGGTGACCCCGGGGTCCTTTCTTTTGTTAATGGACTGCTATTTTGACCAACGCAGTAGCCTTTAAAAAGTCAGAGTTATTAATTTGCAAACACAAGAAAATGACTTTGGTATGGTACGACTAAAAGTTTGTATCTTGCCCTCCCCAAAATTCACATTTTGAAGTTCCAGCTTCTAACACGGTTATATTATCTGTAAGAAGACTAAATAAGTTTGAATGAGATAGGGAAGGATTCTTACAAGAAGAGACACCAGAAAGTTAAATACTGTGTCTCCTCCATGTCTCCTCATGCACAGGTTTGTTTTTTGTTTTTTTTCTATATGAAGCAAAAAAATATAGGTTATTTACAAGCGAGCAAAAGTGCCCACCAAAAACCCATACCCTCTGGATCTTTAATCTTTCTGGCCCCTAGTACTGTGAAAAAATGATGAATTACTGGTGTTCATGCCTGACAGACTGTGGTATTTTGTTATGAAGACCTGTGCAGGGTAATACAGCTGGCCATCTCTAGTCAAGAAGAAGCTTCCTCTCAAAGGACATATATGTTTCTAGGAAGATGTGGCAAGCAAGATGGCTGTTTTTGGTTGCCAACTTGACATGCATGAGAAGCGGGACTTCCCACTGGAAAAAAAATGTATCCATAAGAGTGGCCTCTGGGCATGTCTGGAGCATAGTCTTGATTGGTAATTATGTCAGAAAGTCCAACCACTCTAGGCAGGGCCACGCCTTCATGACCTTGGGCTATATGAGAAAGATAGCCAAGCAAGCCAGGGGAAGCAAGCCAGTAAACAGTGTTCTTTCATGCATCAGTTCCTGACCTGGCCGCCCACAATAAAGGCCTATAACTTGGAAGCTGAGATAGACCCTCCCAGAGTTGGTTTTGTGGTCTTGTTGTTGTTGGTGGTGGTGGTGGTGGTGGTGGTGGTGGTGTTTGGTGTTTATCACAGTATAAGAAAAACAAACTAGAACAAAATGCCAACGTTTGCTGACTGGTTAAACCTGTTAAACACCTACCTGTGCAGGCATCCCCTTAACTTTACATGCATAAAAAGTATCATCTTAAATCTTGTGAGCACGGCAGGAGACCTTCATGAGGCCTATTAGCATGTCCTCGTAGAAGGAAGGAAGACTCTCAAGGCTCATGAAGTCCTCACTCAGTCCCTTTTCTCTCCTAGTTTATGTGGGTAGGGTTAGGGTTAGGGTTAGGGTTAGGGTTAGGGTTAGGGTTAGGGTTAGGGTTAGGGTTAGGGTTAGGGTTAGGGTTGACTATGGGGTCAGGACTCCTCAGGACTGCTCATAAGACACCCAGGAGACTCTGACAGTTGAGTTCCCTGTGTGCATCATTCATTCATGCTGTAGGTAGGACTCTCATCAGTACTGTAGCTGCTTTCAAGTTACCTACCCAGAGAACTTGCCAATTATATACTACCTTGGAGCCACGATGCTCCAATGAACAATTCCAATAAGTTCATTGGTTCCCCAAGCTAACTGGGACACCATCTTTCCTTGGTCTCTCAGAGGCCTCACTATCTGGCAAAGTCCTACGACACCGCTGCACTAAATCATCTTCCAAATCCTCCCTGGACTCTTCATTTTATAGATATGCACAGTGCCGGGTTTCTGTGTCTACTGATTCAGGAACAGAGGATTTCAGAGAAGTACATGCTGACACTCAGAGCTCTAGGGTCAGATCTGTCCTCTAACTGCACGTTCTTCTAGTTCTCACATCTACAGTATCAGGACAACAAGATGTTTCTCTGACCAGGACTAAGAGTATCCCAGGTCTGTGAGTATAAACATAATAAAGACTTAGAAGGCAATTTGACAATACAACCACCTAGCAAAATAATAATAGTAAGCTTGTCTAGGGTCTATTACCTCCCAGCCATGAATTTTGAGCAGGTTTACATTAACAGGTATGAATTACCTCCTGTGAAGAATGTCTCAGATCCAACCTGAATATGGTTGATTACTCCATGAGAGTCATGCCACTTTTCTACCAATGACCACATCTTGCCCACAAGATCAGTATGTTGGCATGCAGGGTCTAATGCATAAGTCCATGTCTGGCACTATGAAAGTGGAGAGGAAGAAAGTTTCTTAGTCACCTTCATATTAATTTCTCTATGTCCTATAGCCAAATATGTAGTGTCTGCAGAAATAGATTCTTACCATGTAGCTTTGGTATGTAACCAAGAGCAATGTCCATAGTCTACAAAACTCAGACTCAGAAAGACAAATGCCACCTGGCCGTGTCCACTTTCATATATGGATCCTAGCTTCGAATCCTTGTGTAGGCATGTATTTCATTTGGAGCCCAAGTGGAAATCAGAAAACTAGAAATGTGGGCCATCGGAGGTGTTCTATTAAGGAATGGAGATCATAGATTATAGATGAAATGAAAGTAAAGAAGTGGGATATTGGGGATGGGAGGGGGGACCGGGGATGGAGACATCAGAGTGAGAGAACAGGTTCATGTTGAAGGGGAAGGTGCATGAAAAGTCCGTGTGAAACCCTCTGTTTTTCTAACTCCTCTTTAGAGTTAGAGAAGATAGTGGAATGTGTGTTATATGAAAGAATACAAGATCGGGTACTGAGGGTTAAAGACTTAAGAAACGGAGGGTGAGGGAAAGGAGGGAGTAAGAGAATAAAAGTGGTTAGTCAAAACTGAGGATGTATAGAAGAGCCTCACAGAAACCCACCAGTTAGGGAGCTAATCCTAAATTTTTTAATTCTGAAAGACAAGAATTCAGTGGAAGTACCCTACATGGGTAACAATGGTACAGAGAGAAGATATGGGGTGTTAAATAAAATTCTCAGTACCAGGTATACAATTCCTCCTTATGGGTTAGTCAATGGTCAAGGAGGCCACAGAGGACTCCAAAGCAACCCAGGCCATGACTACTGCTCTCGGCTATACATATTGAACAACTGCTATGCATTGCATTTTTGACAAGATGTTTCTTTGTGCTAGCTTCTCTCCTCTTAAAAATATACAAAGGATTTTTTTAAGTCAACTTATAAGGTGGAGAGAAGGTAAAGTAGTAATTTAGCTTCTATCATCTATGACCAAAGGAAACAAACCCATAAACTACAGAATGACAAAACGAGAGAGCAACTGTGCAAACTAGGAACAGTCAGAAAATCACTATAAACTAACGGCCTTGGTGCCAGAACAGCAAGAGAGCTCTAGGTTCTGATATGACTGTGCTACCATACCTGAGTATCACATGACCAGAGGGTCCTAATTTTCCACCCGTTAAATGAGGTCTTGGTAGAATGACCTCCAGGGAATCCCCAGCTCAGAAAGGCATTTCAATGCCTTCTAATGAGTTCAGTAAGTGGGTGTAGACTAGTCATGGAAAGCATCTTGAAAGGAGAGACATTTTCAACTTGTTCCCCTGTATCATTGCACAAATTCAATAAAATGCCCCATGCTTGCATGAAGGACAGATCCAGACCCGCTCAGGTCTTAGTTCATTTGGCTCCCTGTTGCCTTTGCACAACTAGACTGTCTGACTGTCTTCAAACTTTCTCCCTTACACCTCAACCTGGCTTTCTAATGGCTCCCTGGCTTCTCCTCTGGCTAACACTGACAATCCATAAAGCCTTTAAGATCCCTGGGTCCTTCCTTGGCTTTGCTCTTACTTTTGCACACACCCTGATTACCTCATCCGTACCTGTCCCTTGAAATACCAACAGCATTCTAGTGAAGGGTCCTCCCAGGTTCCAGATGCAGTCACCCACTGGATAATATTCTCTCAATTGCTACAACTGTAAACATGTTCAAAACTAAACTCATTGAGGACACAGGACATAGTTCAGTTGATAGAGCAATTGGCTGGCATGTAGGAAGTCCTGGGTTTACTTCCCAGCACCGTATGAAGCAGACATGGTGGTACATCTACACTCCCAGTGCTTGGGAGGCAGAGGCAGAAGGAGCAGAAGTTCATAGTCATCCTCAGGCAAGTCTGAAGCCAACCTGAGACACATGAGACCCTCCAAAAAAAGGAAACTGAACTCATTGTCTTTGCATCCATAGCTCTGTCCTTCCCAAGTTCAGTAATGGGTATCATAGTCTACTTATGTATCAGGAAGTCATAAAAACTCTGTGTTTCAAATACCTGATCTTTGTGTCTTACATTACAACTGTAACATCTCATGATCCCTCTTTCTCATGTAGATTATCATGGCAGCTCTAAGCATGTCTTGCTTGCTTCTGATCTCTCTCTCTCTCTCTCTCTCTCTCTCTCTCTCTCTCTCTCTCTCCCCACCCCTGTCTTAATCACTGTTCTATTGCTGTGGAGAGACACCAAGACCAAGGCAATTCTTATGAAACAAAGCACTTAACAGGGGACTTTCTTACAGTTTCAGAGGTTTTGTTCATTATAAGCATGGTGAAGAGTGTGGCACCAGGCAAGCAGGCAGAGAGCAGTATCTAAGTGCTACATCCTGACCCAATAGGCATAAAGAGACTGGGTCTGGCATGGGCTTTTGAGTTTCAAACTCCATCCCCCTCAACACACTTCCTTCAACAAGGCCACACTGGCTCTCCTTCTAATCCTATCAAACAGTTCTACCTCTGTCTTATGCTTCCTATTGCTTCAATGAAACACATGATCAAAAAGCAAGTTAAGGAAGAACAGGTTTGTTTGTCTTGTACTTCCCATATCACCATTAAAGGAAAGCAGGTGAGGAACTGAAGGCAGGAGCCAATGCAGAGGCCATGGAAGGATGCTGCTGACTGGCTTGCTCCTCATGACTTGAACAGACTGTTTTCTTTTGAACCCTGGACCACCAACCCAAGAATGGCCCCACCCACCATGGGCTGGACCCTTGCCCTTCAATCACCCATTAAGAAAATCCTCTACAAGCCTGCCTACAATCTAATCCCACGAAGGCATTTTCTCAATGGAGGTTCCTCCCTCTCAGAGGACTCCAGCCTGTGTCAAGGTGACAGAGAACTATCCAGCACGCTTTCTCATGACTAAGCAAGGGCAGGAGCCTATGGAAGTCATTCTTATTCAAACTGCCACAATCCCTACTCATTCCCAAGCACACCTGTGTAGTATTTCTGATATAGCACTTAGCCATGAACTCTTCAGCACTGGCTCGATGTTCTTCATATGTTGTCCATATGCTAAGACACTAACTGAAACTCCAAACATAATGCATTTATGAGGCCACAGCATCAGATCTATGATAGTCTTATCCAAATGTGCTTTAATAAACTATGAGAAAATACCAGACAGATCAAAATTGAAAGACAATCTACAAAATAGCTGGCTAATCCTCATCAATAATATCAGGATTGAGATCAGAAAACATAAACATCAAGGAGCTGATCCAAATTGAGGAAAGTGAGGAAATTCGATACAATTATCATGGTGTGCTTCTCTACTCCCCGCCCCGCCCCGCCCCCATAGTTCAGATGCTGGAAGCTTGGGCACCGCTATGGTAACTGAGAGGCAGAAAACCCCATTAGAAATGTAGCCTGCCGCCGGGCGTTGGTGGCGCACGCCTTTAATCCCAGCACTTGGGAGGCAGAGGCAGGTGGATTTCTGAGTTCGAGGCCAGCCTGGTCTACAGAGTGAGTTCCAGGACAGCCGGAACTATACAGAGAAACCCTGTCTCGAAAAACGAAAAAAAAAAAAAAAAAAAAAAAAAAGAAATGTAGCCTGCCACTCAATTGGAGGGAAATCATGCCTGGTACTAAGAGAGGGAAAATTAGCTTCTTCCAGGGACGCAGACCCTAACTGTATGCAATACATAGTGATCAGCTCTGACATCGTGTACACCCAAGCCACACTAAACAGACTCAGCAGGAGGTAGTTATATATTTATGGATATGTGTGTATGTGTGGGGGTGTGGGCATGTGTGTGTGTGTGTGTGTGTGTGTGTGTGTGTTTGTAACAATAACAATCAAGGAAAGAGGCCATCAATTTGAGAGGGAATGGGAGGGCAGAGAAAAGGTTAGAGGAAGAGATCATGGGAAGTATTGGAGGAAGAAAAGGGAAGGAGAGAAGTGATTTAATTATATTTAATTGTATGTAATTATGTTTTATTTTTAATATTTAAAAATGTTAAAGTGCGGTCTAAGGCACTGAGGTACCACCTGCAGGAAGTGATTGATGCTGGTCTGAAAAGAGTCGATTGGTTCCCCTGCCAGTGAGTTGTAATGAAAGAGTAAGCCCCGCCCCCTCCTAAGTCTCTCACCTCCTGTCCCACACTGTAATCAGTTTCTAGACTTCCTACTCATCACTGCCATCATCATGGTGTGTCCAGAAGGCCTTCACCTTCAACTGACACACAGCCTATTAGACTTTCTGCCTACTAACCAAATCTCTCAGATTCTAAAGTATTCGTTGTGAGACAAGGTTACAGTAACACAAAGCAGGTAAGGCACCATTTGACACCATTTGACACACATGATCCTAGCATGGAGCCGCAGCATGCAAGCACACTAGTGGGATGGTTTGTGAACTCGGACAAATATGCAATCTAAATAACAATAGCACGACTTACTCCTGTAGGGAAATAGCAGAGACAGAGCTGGAAACAGGTTTCTGCTGTCCCTCGAGTTCCTGACACTAGACAGCAGGAACTGTTCTACAGTGTTCATAAAAATTGGTCTCCCGGAAGATTCTTTTACTTATTTACGCTTTACGTACGAGTGCTCTGGGTGTATGCCTGCATGCCAGAGGAGGACATCAGATCCTATCACAAATAGTTGTAAGTCAACATGTGGTTGTTGGGAATTGAACTCTGGAAGAGCAGCCAGTGCTCTTAACCGCTGAGCCATCTCTCCAGCCCATGCTCTCCCCAAAGTTAAAAAAATGTCATGTTTAAACTATATTAAAATTTTTGTATGAGAGGGAGAAGCTAACGTGTCATCTCCCTTTCCTGGGTCTTTACTAATGATGACAGTGGTTAATATTTGATGAGCAACTATTGTTACTGTTACTGTTCTCACTCCTTAGCTCACTCATTGTTGAAACAACTCTGTATTGTAGATATATTATTATTATTCTAGCACTGCTGGTGAGATAACAGAATTTAAGCAATTTGTCTACAAATCACACAACTAAGGGATGATGTGACAACCCTGTTAGATAAAATTGGTCCAAGATCATATTTTATCTTGTTTTTTTTTCTTTTTTTTTTCCTTTCCTATAGTCTCAGAATCTACACTTCCCTTAGGACACATCCTTCTACACTTCCTTGAAGTCATGGCTTCCTTTCAAATCTTTAGGAAATCTTATTTCAAATAGTTGAATGTCAAATGTGACTGTGTTTGCCATACTGTACGGTGTTCATTCCACTGAACGGACCACACCTGAAAGGGCTGAAGGGGCCAAACAGGAAAAGATAAAAAACAAAGATCTAGTCTGCCCTTTAAATTACTTACCATCTCTCCAAAAGTCTCCTTTACACCTTTATCTTAAGATGCTGCACTGCCCTGAGACTTTCATTTCAGCCCACCGGGATTTGATGTCATATGGATCCTTACCCTGTCTCCTCGGGTCCCTCTCCTACCCTACCCGGAGCTGTAGGATACTGGGGATATGTCAAGTGAACACGGTATGATTTGCTTGCTCATAATTACTTGACCCTTATGAATGAAGTGTGGAATGTCTTCCAGTGGCTCATGGGCTTGACCGCTTGGTCTTCAGCAGCTGTGCCGTTTCGAGAAGTCATAGAACTTTGAACAAGCCGTGCGTCCCAGCGGGTGAAGCTTTGAGGATGATAGCCTACCCAGCTTCTATCCCAAGCTCTCGCAGTGTCCTAGCCTCAACCACGACGTAACGACTTGCCTTACAATTGTGCTGAGATGGACTGTCAGGCCATCTCACTGACGTCCCCACCCCTCCATCCTGGCTTCTCTTTGGTGTTCTATTACAAGAAAGGCAACTAACATAGAACCACCCTAAGAGATTCTCAAATGAGACATGGTTAGTTTGGTAAATAACTAACTCTGCATCTCCAATGAAACAATTATTAAAATACAAAAATTTTTTTAAAAAATTGAAGAGTGCCCAGCATGGTTGGCACACACCCTTAATCCTAGCACTTGGAAGGCAGAGGCAGGTGGATCTACGAGTCCAAGGCCAGTTTGGTCTATATAGTGAGTTCCAGACAAGCCATACAGTGAGACCTGTCTCAAAACACAAACAAAAGAAAAGCACCTTAAAAGAGGAAATATTTATTATCCTCACTCAAATTATCAGCAGTCCAGTTCAATTGCTGGACTTGGTTGTTTCTGGGCCTCTGGAGACAATGCATGGCAGAGGGCATAATCAAAGACAGCAATTCCCCTCACAGAACTGGGTCATAAGGAAATCAAAAGGAAAAAAAAAGGAGGCTGAGAAAAGATATATCCTCCTCACTGCTGAAGTTGGAGCTCTCGTTATTTAAAAAGAAACAAAAGCCCACCCCTCCCTTAACATTGCTGGATTAGAAACCATGTCCTCAACATCTTCTTGGATATTACAGATCTAACCCACAATACTACATAACGTTTTAAGCCTAGCAGAGGCCACCACTCAGATACTCTGAAAGCCGAAGAGCACGTCTTTACTGCTGGCCAGTGACTGCACAGGGAACCTGCCTAAATCATGAAGCTTTATAGCCTTTTGTCTTTTATGCACAAATCTACATCCTGGTTGTTATACTTCAGTTAGCAAGAAGCAGAACTACAGAAGCCAAAAAGTAAAATGTAGGGACTTTTCCTGGAACTGTGCTCTAGGTCTCTGATGGAGAGGGTCTTTGTTCATTTTCGGCAGGTGCTGGGCCTCCACGCTGGGTTTCAGGGTCAGAGCAGTAGCTCTGGCACCACAGCAGCTGTGCCAAGGTCTGGGGCCTGTTAGAACAAAAAGGCTGAAGCCGTCAAGAAAAGGGGTGATGTAGCTCACTGTCTCAGAGGCTAAACTCCACAGCAGATGGCCTCATCAGTTCAACCGCTGGTGTGCCTCTTGGTGAAAGGCCTCAGCAAGAGCTCGAGTTGGAACAACAGATCACACTGTGAGGTAAGGAGCCACAGAAGGTCAGGAGTGAGGCTTAGCCATTTGTGTCAACCCATCCGTACCAGAACTAATTCCGTTCCCTTTCTAGAACACGACGCCCTAGGGCCTGTGTGCCTTCACCATGCCCCGCCTCTGAAGGCATCCCTTGGCCTATTGCAGGTCACATGACCACACTGAGGACCAGTCCTCCACACACAAACCCTGGAAAAATAAGCCACATTCAAACCATGGTTCTCTCTTCCATCCCTTTCACCTCGAAGGCACTCATACCCAGGAATGGGCTCACCAAAGGCCCTGCTCGGAGCATGAATCATCGCTCATCCTTTCTCTCCCTAATCCTTACTCACGTTTTCTCTCATTCCTAACTGCCTCGGCCAGACTAGTCATGTCCTAGATCATGTTCCTTCTAGAAGAAGTCTAAGTTCATAATCCATCTTGAAGCTGGTCAATGATATCCCAACAGAGCGTAAGTAAAACTGACTTAGCTTTGAGCCGAGACCTCAGGGCTCTCCCTGTTTTCGGGTTTCTGTCCTTGTATCGCCTCTGCGGATGCCTCAGAAGACGTCCCCGTTCTGAGGTGAGGGCTGCAGCACCCGCACAGCACTGACTTCCTGCCCAAGAATGCCTAACAACACTATTCACAGGTTATAGTCATATAAAAACGTAAAATAGGACAGTCATTCATTCATATTTAAGAATATACACAAAATATGCCTCCAGCACGCTGAGGGGGCTGGGAAGCTGGTGCCAGGCTGAAGGGGTCTCGCACTTTTCATCATCAGCCTATTTGAACATCTCCATGAGCATTGCATAAGTACAGTCTCAAGTTAGGAAACTGGGTCAGCTAGATGGCTTAGTGAGTAAGGGGGCTTGCCGCCAAGCCTGATTGTCCCAGGGACCCACCTTGTTGAAGGAGAAAACCGACTCACAAAAGTTGTCCTCTAAGCCCCACACAGACGCATGCTGTGATGCACAGAGACAGAGAGGCAGACGGAATAAGTAAGTTAGTGTAAGGGTAATTTTGTTTTAAATATGATAGCCTTGGCTTCAAAATCTGTTTTTGCTTTTGTATCTACAGCTCTTTAAAAATCTATCCTTGTTTCCTATTTATTTTCCATGGGCACCTCGATTTCTGCTTCTTTACAAAAGGGAACTGCTTGTCCCTTCGTTCTGATTTTATAATAAACTTGATGCTGGCTTTAGCTTTACTTGTCTAATATCCAATAAAACACCCCAGTCAGCAGGGAAGATAGCTGTTTCCTGATGTTTTAAAACACTCAGTTCCCACGTCCTGGCTTCTTCCACATCCTCCAGTGTAAGGCTGCCAGATCCTTCCCTCAGTGCCTACCAAACGTAACAGAGTCACACAGTGGTCATGTCTGAATCATTTTCCCAGGATCAATCTTCAGCGCCCAGGACTTCACAGCCCTGTAACACACAGTGAGATTGTAACCCAAGATCCAGGCTGAAAATTCCTTCTTTAGCTAATCATGTCCCCAAAAACGACAGCATGTACATTTATAATCTCTCAGCAAGCATCACAGTGTCTAAACTAGGTATATTATACCCCTTAGTTCATGTTCCAATGATTTTTTTTTAATGTGGGTAGATGGAGACAGAGCTGAGAATCTCGCCCTGCAGTGCCCCCTACTTGTCATTTTAAGAAGCGTCCAAGAAGAGCTGACAGAATTTTCTAAATGGAGCTGAGAAAATAATCCATATGCAAATGCTGTGTTTTGCACTGTTTACATATACAACATATACATGCCTTTCAAATTGGGCGTCATTTTTTAATCTGTGCTACCCTGGTCATTAGTATACAGAAACTGTCCTTAAGTCAGATAGATGACAACCCAGTTTCAACAGAAGGAAGAGGTGCTTCAGACTACAGAGGGCCATAGAAGAAGACCCCTCTACAAAGAAGCAGTGTATTTAAAGTCTTCTTAAGAACTCCTAGGTCCTGACTCCAGCCTCCTCATCTCAGAAATAACAGGGCAGGAATCATCTGCTCCCACCCCAAACAAAAACATACTCTATGCTGAAATCTTCCTCTTGGGTTTTCTTTTTCCCTCATGAATTTCCCCCATTTCAACATGCAAACAACTGTGGGAGGTACCTTCGTGGGCGTGAGGGGTTAATATGATGGCCTTCAACCAACTGACTTTTGTCTATCAACTAGTGGCAAATACTTTTTATTAGGCCATTAGGGGCTAAAAATTAAGGTTTCTGCTAAGGAATTTAGACATAGACAAGGCGGCCCAGAGACTGCAGGGTTCCAAGTATCCTGAAGGAATCTACCCACAGTCCTATTCCTGAAGGAATCTACCCACAGTCCTATTCCTGAAGGACTCTACCCACAGTCCTGTTCCTGAAGGACTCTACCCACAGTCCTATTCCTGAAGGACTCTACCCACAGTCCTGTTCCTGAAGGACTCTACCCACAGTCCTATTCCTGAAGGACTCTACCCACAGTCCTATTCCTGAAGGACTCTACCCACAGTCCTATTCCTGAAGGAATCTACCCACACTCCTATTCCTGAAGGACTCTACCCACAGTCCTATTCCTGAAGGAATCTACCCACAGTCCTATTCCTGAAGGAATCTACCCACAGTCCTATTCCTGAAGGAATCTACCCACACTCCTATTCCTGAAGGACTCTACCCACACTCCTATTCCTGAAGGACTCTACCCACAGTCCTATTCCTGAAGGACTCTACCTCCCCCAGTGCTATCCTTATGAGTCTAACCTGCCCGCAGTGAATCCGGATGTTCAGAAAAATCCGTCCTATCTCTAAGTTCTGGCCACAGACTAAAGCAGAGATGACAATGACAGATTCATCCCTGCAGGATTTGCCAAGGTTCATCCAAAGACATTGTCCTTCTAACAGGAGCCTGCACTCACCTCCTGACAACCTAAGGAGGAAGTTGGGGCACAGTCAGAATTTTGTTTGAAGAAAGCCAATGGAGTGCCAATAGTCCTTTTACCAAAGACAAGGGAAACTGAGGCTCCTGTGTCTAGGACAACTGGTGGTCCTTCCATGGGACATCAGCGAAAGTCTGTCATCCGTTCCCTGAACACCGCATTTGGCCACCTGGCTTATCTCCAGGTATCAAAGATGAGATCGATGCTGGCTGCAAAGGCCTCAGTGCATGATGGGAGCACAGAGAACGGCCATTCTGTTCACCAAAGTGACTGGGAAGCCATGAACCCTAAGGAAAAGAACTGGCTTTCTGAGACAGATGCCATGGATGGACAGGCTGGTCCCAACACAGGACAGATTTCCCAGAGCCACAAACCAAGGGAAAAGACGAAGATGTACAGTTTCGGGGACGGTTGCCAGCTTCAGAGGTGCTCCAGGTGGAAACTGCTCGAATGAGAGTCCCGAGAACTCACTGAGCTCCCTCATCCCCTGCCGAGAGCAAGTACCAGGACCACAGATCCCACTCACCCAGCCTTCCCCAAAATAAAATAACAAGAGAGAAAGCCCTGAGCGCTGACATGCCCTCTGATGAACTCTTCTAGAAAACAGGAATTAGGAAAACTAACAACAAACATTTAAGTCATGTTCTATAAAACACATTCCTACACTCTATTAATAAATTTAATCCCTATAATTACTCTCATTTCAAAAATGGAGGTTCAGTGCCCTACTCCAAAATCAAGAATCTAGTCAGTGACTTTGAACCTAAACTATTTGAATATAAGGTACTGTTTTAGTTATGTTTCTGTTGCTGTGATAAACACCATAGCCGAAAGCATTTATTGCATCTTACACCCCCCTGCCCCCACCCCAGGTCACAATCCATCGCTGATGGAATTTAGGCAGGAACTTCAGCAGGAGCAGAGTCAGGAAGCTTGTAAGGAAGTGTTTGCTGTCTTGCTCCTCCTGTCTCTCTCAGCTACCCTCTTATATAGTTCAGGCACACACACACACACACACACACACACACACACACACCCCGAAGGCCTCCAGTGGGCTATACCCTCCTACGTCAATTAGAAAACAAGAAAATGTCTCACAAACGTAACTATAGGCAATTTAATGGAAGCAACTTCAGTTGAGTGTCCCTCTCCCTAAGTGACTTCAGTCTGTCAAGTTGACAAAAACTTTTCAGCACAACTGACCACTTGCCAACTTGACACATCAAAATATCACTGGTAAACCATAACCTCTCTTTTCTCACTATCCCTAATATCTTATCTTAATATCAGAACATAAACCATAGTCCAACTTTGAAAAGTTCCACAGTATTTTAAAACTTGAAACTATTTAAAAGTCTAAGATCTCTTTTAAAAAGTCCAACATCTCGCCAGGCGGTGGTGGCGCACGCCTTTAATCCCAGCACTTGGGAGGCAGAGGCAGGTGGATTTCTGAGTTCGAGGCCAGCCTGGTCTACAGAGTGAGTTCCAGGACAGCCAGGACTACACAAAGAAACCCTGTCTCGAAAAAACAAACAACAAAAAAAAGTCCAACATCTCTTAACTGTGGGCTCCTGTAAAATCAAAAACAACTTAAATATTTTCTTACTCCGAGAGGGAAGAGCCAGTGCACAGCTGTAAGCAGAGGGAAGGAAACAAAAACTCAACAATATAAATAGCTCAGTGTCAATCTCTGGGAAAACTAATACTCCTGAGCTTCTGGGCTCCAGTGAACTTGGATGGTTCTTCCAACCAGGCCAGCTCCACCCCACATCTGCCGCTGTCCTCGGTAGCCAGACCAATATCCTTGCATTTCCAGTGTGCTGGGGTCTCCACTGAAACAGAGGCTGCACCTTCACCAGTGGTCTCCTGGCCTCTTGTTAGGGACTCCAACCCCTGCCATGTGGTGCCAGGCCTCAGCTTCTCTTCATGACCCCTTGAACGCTGCAGTGCCCGTGCTCCCAAAGTTAGTACCATACACGAAACTCTTACACATTACCGAGTTTGTATGCCAGCTAGACATGCAGCCTCTGGACCACAGCTTCTGTATGCTAACCTTGAGACAATATGGTTTTGCCTCAATGGTGCTGATGTCTTATCACAGCTGATTTTCAGTCCCAGATAACTAGCATCAATTGTCCCAGTAAAACAAAGCGTTCGCTTTCACAGCGTCTCATTATAAAGTGTCAAACAGAATGCCCTGAAACTCTTTGCTCCCCTCTGAAACTTCTCAAGCCAGGCCTCCATCGTCTGCATGTCTCTCAATACTTGCAGCTTCCAAAGTCTCATAGATCAGCCTGTTACGTTTCACACACTCCATGGACTTTCCAGCCTGACTTTCCAAATATTGCCACAGCTCTCAAAAAAGTGCATGGTCATCTCTATCTCACTGCTCTCTGGTACCTACTTCTGACCTACCTTGATTTCTGCTGCTCTGATAAAGCATAATCAAAACCAGCTTGGGGAGGAAATGGCTTATTGAGCTTACAAGTTACCATTCATTACCCAGGAAAGCCAAGGCAGGAACTCAAGACAAGAATCTGAAAGCAGGAACCGAAGCAGACACCGTGAAGGGATGTTGATTACTGGCTCACTTGCCCGGGCTTGTTCGGCTACCTTCCTGTACAGCCTAGGCCCACCTGACCAGAGGTAATACTGCCCATAATGGCTGGGCCTTCCAATGCCAATTATCAACAGGAAAATACCCCCATAGCCACACCCACGGGGCAATTCCATGAAGGTGATTCCTCTCATTTATATCAAGTTGACAAAAAAACTAACCAGCACGGGTACCAATTCCAGAAGTCATTTGTAAAGCTCATCGAGATGGTTATTCTTGGCTGTCAGTTTGACTACGTCTGTAATTAATGCAAGAGTCTGAGTACACCTGTGAGGGAATTCTCTTGACTGAATCATCTGAGGTGGGAATAAACACCTTAAATCTGATCTGGGCCACGCCTAGTGGTACCTGGTGGCCATGGAAAAAGAAAGTGCTTGATTGGCACGCTTGCCCTTACTGTCACTGTCAGCTTCATCCCTTCACTGCCATTAGAGAATCTTTTAGGGGAATTCCAATATATGCTGAAGACCAGATGAGACATCCAGCTTTGTGGACCACTACTGGATTCTTGAATTTTCCATCAATAGACAGCTATGTTTAGACCAGCTTAGCAGCCTGTAAACAACTCTAATAAATCATTTTGATTGATTGATAGATAGATAGATAGATAGATAGATAGATAGATAGACAGATAGACAGACAGACAGATTCATTTTATCAGTTCCATTCCTCTAGAGAATTCTCACTAATACACTCACGTTCTAGTTTAGAGAAGAGTTTTCTAAAAACTTCAATGTCTACATGGTGCATCAGACAGAATGTGTGCCCAAAATTCATAACATTGAAGTCCTAACCCCAGTATTAGAAAAAGCATACTTTGAAAAGGTATTAGGTCCCTTACAGTAAGATGTATGCCCATACAAAAACAACTTCCACAGGTGCCCTTCCCTTCAACTGTGTGAGGATACCATAAAAGAAAGCCACCTACCATGCAGAGAGGGGGTTCTCCATAAACCCTAATTTGTTATTGCCTCAAAGGTATAGGTTCCCAAAAGTGTGAGAAAATAAATTTCTGTTCTTCATACACTCCCTGTTCATGGTATAAGCCAAATGGCCTAAGACATAAAGAATCTAGTACTACTTCATGACTAATAAGCCACACGTATAACCTGCTAGTTACACACTAGCCCACCAGCTGATAAGTGACCCTGTGTGTTATTTTTTAATTCCATTATGTCTATGTGTGTTTTGTCTGCATTTATTATGTCTGGGAATATGTGTGCTTTGCACCTGCAGAAACCAGAAGAGGGAATCCAATGCCCTGGAACTGAAGTTACAGACAGTTGTGAGTCACCATATGGGTGCAAGAATTTAACCCAGGTCCTCTGAAAGAGCAGCCAGTGCTCTTAACCACTGAGGCATTTCTCTAGTCCTGAAAGATCCTTTAAGAATGATCTAAAATACTAAAGTTTCCTGTGCCTTGTAAAATACTAAAACACCCTTCTTGGGACTTGACCATTAACCATGTAGCAACAGAAGATGGCTCCTGCCTTATCAAGCTCTGACTGCCAATGCCTTTACCTGCCAGAGTGGCCGTCCATCCCAACTATTGAACCCCACAAGCGCAGATAGTACTCGGTGTGCACCCCCTTTAACCCATGGGAAGCAATGGTCAGTCCTCAGTCAGAGTGTGGACACACCAAGAAGCCCCAGCATATATATGATCTCGAGATCATTCCTATTGGAATTTAAGTATTATGTATGATGTTTAGTTGTTACTGTAAGATACAGTTCTCCATATTTCTCAAACCGCTTGTCAGATTTCATAAGTCAGATTATTAGTCAATCCCCCATTTCTCTCATCAAGAGAGAAAAATGTAAGGTGAGATACAAAAGTAAGAGCATCCCACTGCAGCTGTCTAGGGAAAGAAATTTCAGAAGTCAAAGATGAAGAAGGAAACTTCTCTGATGTAGTTGCCCTTGAGTGTGGGTGGCAGCATGCATGGCCTGGAGTTCTGGACTCCATAGAGTCCAGAAAGGAAGCTAAGCACCAGAATCTATCTATCTACCTATCTACCTACTTAGCCATCTACCGATTTATCTCACATTCTTTCTCTCCCCTCTACCCCACCTAACCCACTCTGTCTCTGTCTCCCTGTCTCTCTCTCTTTCTTTCTCTCTCTCTCTCTCTCTCTCTCTCTCTCTCTCTCTCTCTCTCTCTGTGTGTGTGTGTGTGTGTGTGTGTCTCTGTGTGTCTGTGTGTCTGTGTCTGTGTCTGTGTCTGTCTGTACCTGTATGTGTGTCTGTGTGTCTTTGTCTGTGTCTGAGTCTGTGTCTGTGTCTGTGTCTGTGTTTTCTACGTGTATATTATATAATTTGACCAGGTGCTCCACCATGCTGGACTGTAACCCTAAACTATGAGCCAAAATAAGCTTTTCCTTCCTCAAGATCCTTTTGCTCAATCTTTTGTCACAGTAATAAGAAAGTAGTTGGTAAAAGACTCTCCTGTGTTGCTGTTACTGAGGGAAGCGAAGTGAGTGGTGCTGAGGCCCTGCCTGGCTTACCTGTGCAATTCCCTACAAATCTAGAGTTTCAAAATCGGTGTGTTGGGTTTTGTTTGTTCACTTTCTTGCTTGTTTGATTACTTAAGAAATTAGAGGGTCAGTGGGTCACTAACTTTTGACTCATGAAAATGGGAGTCTGGTTCTTGGAACACTGTGCCAAGAAGAAGAGTAAATTATCCTGGTCCTTTGTTGTCCCAGAAACCCAGCCTCCTCCTTGGCAGCTTCTTTCAGCTCCAAGACACCTACATCACAGGACACATAAAAGACACGAGACTCCAGCTCGGGAAGGTCTCCCAGAATCCTCTCAGGAACCCACTTGAAGATTCCTCATAACTCACAGATGTTTCTCCAGTCTCCATGTGTCTCACCTTGGCTTCTTAGTTTATTTCCCAGGCTAGAAGTGGTCAGACTCTTGGAACTAAAGTGAGATGTCATTTGACGAGACTTAACACACCACCCCTCAGTACCTCTGAAACATCAAGCTGTGAATGTGCTCATCGGAAGCTAAGGGAGGCTACGGCGCCCTCTTGGTCCCCTGGTACAGATGTACCTGTGAATTGACAAGCAGTATCAATGACTCACTCTTGTTCTGATTGATCCCCATGTGGCAACAGTTGATCGGTGACTAGCCTTCCAAGTAGATTTGTTCACTGGAAAAGAATGACCAGAAGAAAAAATAGCCAATGTGGCTATAGTGTACAAGCACACAAATTAGATGACAGCTATTCCAACTGTTCATGCCTTTCCTGTTGGCTATTGACACTAGCTCAAGCCATGGACTCCCTTTATTGAGAAGAATCTCGATCTAGATCAGGTTGGCCTGTGGGCAAGCTTGATTTTGTGAATTGAGGTAGCAAAAAACTGCCTACTGTGAGCGGCGCCATTCCCTGCGCTGTGTACACGGAGTGGGGAACTGAGCAGAGGCAAGCGTCTGCTCCTCTCCTACTTTACTGTACATGGGATGTGACCAACCGATTCAAACTCCTGCCGCTGCAGCTTCACCACTACACAGATGCCAAGTAAACCTCTTTCCCTAAAGTTCTGAGTATTTCATCACAGCAACGGGAAATGAAACAAAGACACCCGGGCTCTGTTCTCTGTGCTGACATTTGGGTGTGCTCTTTCAGCAGCCTTGCTCTCCATTGCTGATACTCTTCCTTCGGCTTGGTCGAGTCTACTCTAATTCGGCCCACTGTCCTTTATCTTATGCACTGAGTTTTCACCTCCAATATTTCTGCTTGTTTTCTTTTTAATGGATCTCAATTCCTTTCCATCTTCCTGACTTTTTTTGCATATTTTTTGAAGATTTTTCTCCGCTACAGTATGGATTGAAATATATCCTCTTTCAGACCACTGATCTCTCTTATTGGAGGGAGGAAAACAACTTGAAATCTTTATGTGGCATTTTACCCACGTCCGTGTCTTTGAGCTCGGTGGTTGAGTGGTGTCTTCTGGAAATGTCTTGTGATCTGCTTTTGGAGGGGTGGTTGTCGTTTGTTTGTTTTTGTTTTGTTTTGTTTCGTTTTGTTTCATGCATGTCTGGGTTTCAACTTCTACACCTGTTGGTTTGGATCCCGCCTCTGGATTTGGAGACAGATCTACTTTTCTTTTTTCTTTTTTTTTTTGGTTTTTCGAGACAGGGTTTCTCTGTGTAGCCCTGGCTGTCCTGGAACTCACTCTGTAGACCAGGCTGGCCTCGAACTCAGAAATCCGCCTGCCTCTGCCTCCCGAGTGCTGGGATTACAGGCGTGCGCCACCACGCCCGGCATCAGATCTACTTTTGAAGGCTCAATCCATGGTATTATACCGCATGGAGGAAACAACCCGCTTTAGCAGCAACATCACACCATCCAGGGCTTACACATACACTTGAAATCCATTACAGCCCCGCTAAGAGCAGCGCCCTCCCCTGACTAAGACCCCACTAGAAAGACCAAAACCATTGTAGAATGTGCTATGCAGATAGCAATTAGCGAGGAAAGGGGAAGGAAAGACAGGCAGGAGAGACAAAGCTGAGGAGACTAAAGGAGAAAGAGGGGCGTGGAGAGAAGAAAGTAACAGAAAAGAACTAAGCAGAAAAGGAGAGACCGCGCAGAGTGAAGAGAAAACCGAAGGGATGGGGGACATACTTGCAAAATATGTGACATGAAGTGACCTCCAAAACATACCAGCACCTCTTAAAATTTCAGGGGTGCCTTTCTGGCCACTGGCCACTCTTAACATTTCAAGTTCTGTTGGTAAGGCACTCGCTGTGCAAACACAGGAGTTAAGCCTGACGTGGCAGAACTCATGTAGAGCGTGAGACCCCGCAGAGACCCCGCAGCTTGCTCCTGAAATCCAGCTCTAAGAAGGCAGAGATGGGAGGGTTCCTGGGGCTTCCTGACTAGCCAGTGCAAAGAGCTCCCAGCTCAGTGGAAGACCCCACGCCAAAGATAAGGTGGAGCGTAGCTGAGAAAGACATCAGCATCAACCTCTCGCCTTCGCACACATTCACACACCCATGCACCCACACAAACGTGTATACACAAAAATAAAGTACCACAGGGGCCTGCTTAGAATGGCCTAAGGGACATCGTGTGCCTTGTGTAGACTTTTCTCAGAGGACATGTTTATAATGCTGGGAAGAAGTTGGGGAAAGAACTTACCGTGCCTCGTTCTCCTCTTCATGATCCTTGTGGTCGCCCTTACAGGCTGACCACGGCTCCAAGGTCCTGACAAACACTCCTGAAAGCAGCTTCCTGAGAGCTATGGTAGGAAGACTAGCCTCACAAACCTGCAATAACAAAGTGCAATTCCCCATCACCGAAGCCCGGCCAGACACGGTACGTGGATGCGTAGCTCCCGGCACGTACAAGCACCGCATCTTCAGAACAAATGGCCAAGAGGGAGTCCGCCCCTCCTGTTTCAGAGAGATGCAGAAGGAAGTCAGCGGAACGCCTGACAGTGACCGGAAGAGAAAACATCTCAATCACAAAGGCCCACGGGGCACCTGGAAGGTGAAACTAAGCATCAGTGAGAAGTCAAAGAATTCGTGCAGTTGCAGCAGGCTGGCCAGGCGAGTACGTCTCGTGGCACAATCAAATATGGGTGACAGTCAGAGAAGGAACCTGAGCAGACATAAGTGGAAAAGCTCAGGAAACAAGAAAGTACACCTTTTTAATTCACCGCTTCAGTTTTAAAATGGCTGAAATCTGAATGTAGTTTGTAGAGGAAAAGGACTGGGAAAGTCACAGACAAATCCCCGGCCCCTCTAAACTGTTCTTCGGACCCCAGCAAGGATGGCGCGTGCACTTTCTCCCTCTCCAGATGGTGCTGGCCTGCATGTGGCTTTCTGAGGAAAGGACAGCGCTGTGAAGACAGACTGGCTGCTTCCCACCGCACGAGAAAAGCTTCACAAAACTCCACAGAACTCTCTAAATGATAGACCGCACTGCACTTGCCAAAGAGAAGGGCCCCGCCCAGATGGGAGCTGGAGAGCTCGTTTCCATTTTCCTTACAGTGAGTCAAACGCTGATGGATGCCATACAACATGAGGAACTGGAAGGGGGCAGGGATCCTGACACACCCCATGTATGCAACATATGGAACACGTTATTGAAGAGAGTGGTCCTAGCAGGGTTTGTCAAAGCTGAGTCGGGGTATAACCCAGGGAAGATTGTGGGTGTGGTGGAGAAAAAAATAGCAAAGTGGGATTAAGATAAAACAAAGCAAAAGAGAAATACTGGAGAAATATTGGGCCTGGCAAAGTCTCACCTTCCCTAAAGTGATTGATGGACTTAGAAAGAGCCAGACTGGGCTTGGTTTCTAGGGGTGACGTTGCTGGTGAACCCACATAAATCTATCATTTCTGCAGGAGTCCTGGGCAAAGCTGTTGTCGTGGATAGAGGCAATGCTGACATTCACACTGATGAGATTGGGTCTTTAGGTGGGGCAAACCACTGCGAACACTTACAGGCGAGCACATGACTCTCACAGAAGGAAAGGGAAGGAACAGAAAGAGTCGAGGAAGGAAAGAGGGGGAGACACAACCGGAAAGCAGCTCACCTTCTGCAATGCTCTCGTCTTGCATGCTTGGTTTAGAGAACAATAACCACTCCGCTTGATCGCGGCTTGCTGGTATCAGAAACCAAAGGACAGTCAACTACCACTGCAAGCCCCGTGAGAACGTAGCAAGATCAAGTTGGTGCATCTTAGCCATTCAGATTAGAAAGGACTGAGCTGCACAAAGATGGAAACCGCCTGCCAAGCCCATGCTGGCAAATCTCCCGGTCCTGGGAAAGGCAGGCGCTAGGATCTTCCCAGAGATAACATGTAAAACCCTATGTTGTGTGGCAAGACTTTACCTGGGGAATTGCAGAATGTGTCTATTCACCCCAGAGAGGGAGCCTACGGCAGACCTAAGTATGGAGACTACCAAGGACCAGTTTGAGAAGCCATTATTTTTATTGGAATTAATTACAAGAATATAGGTGAGGGGTTACTTAGAGGAGCAGAAGTGACTCAAAGACAGCTACATCACCAAAGCCCACCCCAGCACGGGTGACATCTCACAAGGCTGGGAACCTGAAACACACTGCACAGCCTACACACAGCTCAATAGCAGCTCAGCAGGCTGGAGAGTGTCCTTCCCAAGTGACCAGTCAGTTAGGCTGGTCTCTGCTTCTTCCCGACAGCTTGTCTGGTCTCAGAATCGCTCTTTGCGGGTTGGCTTGTCTGAAAGTGATTCCCAACTGCCGTTACAGTTTAGTCCTGGGAGGAAGAGGCCTGGTGAATGGGATCAGTCTCAGAGACCTCCTGAGGCTGTTCTGAGGTGTTTCTGGCCTCAGGGCTTTCCCTACAGGATAGAATCTTTCAGTCTCAGAGGAAACTGCTGCACAACACCTTGGCGTGTCGCTGGGCTGTAGGCAGTGGAAGAGAAGCTCAAAGAAACACGGGCTTGCCAAGTTCAAGATCCGAAGAGAGCAAATGGTTAACCAGGAAGCTTACACGGGACAAGAATCTGAGTCCCTTGGAGGGTTCACTAAACTGAGGTATTTGGGTATTCCCTTGACCCTTTAGAAATAAAATAATGCAGGATGGGGTAGAATAGAATCTGTATGTTCTCTTAGGAAAGAGATAGGCTAGACTATTCTAGTTTATACTTCTTGACAAAAGTTAAGTGTTATTTGATTAAGCTTTTAATTTGGAGTGGATACACATGCATGCTGGCTCATTATATGAAATACACATTTCTTTGTTTCTTTGAAGCAGGGCCTCACCACATCTCACAGACTAGCCCCAAACGTGAGACTCTGCTACCTTAGCCTGCCAAGTGCCACAACCTCTGGTTAAACTATTCATTTCAAGCATGAATTAAAGAGAAAAGGAAATGGACCAAGAGATGGCTCATTTAGTAAAAGTGCTTGCCACGTAAGCCTGATGACCTAAGTTCAACTCCAGCACCCCAGTGGAAGGAAGGGGTCAGCTCCTGAAAGTTGTCCTCTGACCTGCACACACACACTCACACACGCACACGCGCACACACACACACACACACACACACACGCACACGCACACGCACACGCACACGCACACGCACACGCACGCACGCACGCACGCGCACGCACATGCAAGCATACATATGTATGCACTAATAATAATAGTTTAACTTTAACAACAGTTATTAGCAAAGTACCAAAATAAATAATATGTGAGACATCCCAGAACTTGGTCAGACACTGACTGTAGCTTTCATGAAGGGCCTTTTGTCCCTACAGTGTAGGAGAAAGTGGATAGGAAAGAATAGAACGAGGAGACCGGCAGATAATGCTGTTTGGTTTCTTGTCTTGGACTGGAGCTACCTCTAGCGTGGGCAACAGACCTGTAACTAGAACTCTCCACCCTGCCACCACCCAACAGTGAGGCCTTAGATAGTTGTTATCCTTTGTAAATGAGCACCATATACTCAGAGTGAACACTATTGAATGTGCCCAGTATCTGTTCCCCTTGCTTCTTCCCTAAGCCCCAACTTTGTTCATTCATTGAGAGACACCCCAGATGCCCTTGGTGACGACTACTCCACCCTCCACCCAGGAGTAGACCTTGTCTGCATACACCGTATCCCCACCCTTCCATGCCAGTAACTGGCTCAGGAACACCAAGTCGCTGTAGGTTATGTTCTATGGCAGGGATAAAATACAAAGGAGAGAACTTTTCTTCTGCACATGGGTGAGAGACTTTTCTTATTGTTAGCCAGGTATAAATAATGAGGTGGGCTGCCCAAGCTGCTTGTGACATGAGGGAGAATAGCCTTGGGTAGTAGTTGATTCCATTGATGCCAGCCTGGGAAGAATCATCTACATGCTCCGCAGCCTGCTCGTGAACAGTCCTGAGACCCCTGTGTGTCTGGACTTGAAGCTGAGACGATTGTAACTTACTTTTTTGTTTAAGTCTATTTGGCTCGTGCCTCCTAGTGCTTGCTCCTGGGTAAATGACCATGCAGTAAGGCCGAGATGAGGATTAAACTACATAATCTATTGGGAAACAGTCTATAAACTGTTAGACAAGCCAAATGCATCGATTAACTAACTACGCAGAAGGGATTTTTAGTAATCATCCTCAGGTGCCGTAAGCCTCACCGTCTCTGTGTTCAGATAACCTTGTCCTCTCTCCTGACTTCTGAGCACAGATATGTATTCCTGTAACACTGGGTGCATTATTAACACATAACAAAGGCAAAATAACGCACTAACTAGCAAATTGTCACCAGATGTTCTTACAGCGTTTGGAATCTTCAGGTGAAACTGATTGCACACAATAATAGTTTAATTATTACATCATCCATTTCTATGATCCTGAGTGTCTGTCTGTCTTATGGTTGAAGCCTCATTAAACTGCCACTGCCCTGTTGAAGTTGAAGTGCTTAAGATGTGGTCTCTAAAGGCACTCTTGGGAAAGAACCAGCATCCAGCTTCTCCATACATCATCAGCTTGGCTCATTTTGTTCAAAGGACAGAGTTCTACATCCAGAAACAAGATGTCAAAAACTAAAACGTTTCTACAAAAAAACAGCAAGTGCTGGTGAAGATAAGGAAGAGCCTTGATCTGCTGCTCATGGAAGTATAAAGCGGAGTGTCTATAACTGAAATCAGTATAGAAACATCTCAAAAGACTAAAGGTAGAACTACCATATAACAGAGCTAGCTACACCACTTCTGCATGGGCTACCATAGAGATGCTTCACATCCATTGGTTAATGCCCTGTTTATAATAGCAAAAATAAGAAAACCTGGAATCAACAGATGAATGGATAATAAAAGTTGATAAATATACATATTTTTTTCAGGAAAAAATAGAACTAGAAAACATTGTCTTAAGCAAGGTAACCCAGGCTCAGAAAAATAAACACTATGTGTTCTCCCTCATATGTGGATCCTAGCCTGTCACATGTATGTGACAGAGTATATCTAGGTAAGAGTACACGTGGGTGCAACCCAGGAAACTAGAAAGGGGGCATGGGATAGGGCAGAGGTGGCTTTAATTGAGGGTTATGGGGGTGCTAGAGCATGTGTGACATGGCAGTGGAGGGGGGCACTGGGACAAAGGACGCAGCAGGGAAGGAGGCAAAGACAGGAGGCAGGAAAACTGACCAAAACAAAGTATGAAGATGCCATAAGGAGACCTGTGTGGGCTAGTTAAATGTGCTTTATTTCCAACCAAAGGGGGAGACTGTTATTACTTTTTAAAGACCCGGAGAGGGCTGTGGGGATGGCTCAGTGGGTAAAGTCAGGGCTGTTCAAACAGGAGGAGCAGAATGCGGATCTTCCCCGCGGCCCTCCGTGCTGGGAGAATGGAGCGGGCGGGGCTGGGAGCTCCCTGGCTAAACCGCAGACTCAGTGAGAAACCTTGTGTGAGAAATGAGGTGGGGAGGATAGAACGCATCTCTAGCCTGGAGGATAGAACGCATCTCTAGCCTCCTGCCTCCATGTGCCCACGCGCTGGTAAAGACACACATGCACATATGTGTGCACACATGATTCCACAGCATATACACACACCGATAAATTTTGTTTAAAATATCAAAGTGTCTATTTTAAAAGACTAGGAGAGATAAACCCTAGAAGTACTAACTTCATAATTTTGAGGTTTTGCTTATAAAATATCACATTTATCATGTCATTTTCCTCTTTTATTTTCTCTGAAGATGGTTATTTATACCCATTTTAATGTGTATTCTTCATGTGTTACTCTTTGACTTGCATGAAAAAACACATTTACAAAGGCTACTGGGAAAATTTGTTGGTAACCAGATGTATTCCTGATGAAATATTTTTTAAAGCACTAGAGTATGTGTGCACAAAGACACATGTGCACAACCTTGGGAAATAACAGAGATGATCAGCACTGATGTCAGTGACACAAAACCAATCACAAGTAGACACAGGTAGCTGGGATGCACATTAAAGGCTCAGATTGGCATAGAATTGTTTTCAAGCATTTAATTTCTAGGAGAATTAAGAATATACAAAAAGGTGATTCTGGGAAGGGCGCTGGATAACCACCAGCCAACTGTCTCCCCATATAGATAACGCATGCATTGAAGAACTGAGGTAACCATTAGAGTTCTGGTATCAACTAGATGCTGGAAACTTCTAGATTTAAAGAGTAAAGGAATGAGCCAATGCTCAAATCCAGGAAGCACCAAATGCTTCCAGAGAAAGGGAATAGAGTGTGTTAGAACTCAGAGAGGCGTGGTTCGCAGAGCCACTGAGTACTTACCAAGTCCTCCCTCCTGACCCGTGCTGTGCCTTGCAGTGCACATAGGCTTTCTCTGACTTCATCTGGTGCAGCATCTCACCTCTTCTCTCTGTTCTCAGCAGGGATCCCTAAAAACCTTTTCACTTGTCCACTCACTTCTTCACTATTAGATTTAACTTCCCTCCCTACGGCTGAAGCAAGTCTCTGATATATGGCTTTGTTTTATTATAATAAAACTAACCCCGCTCTGTTTCATTCGGTGATTATAATTCTCATGGTTTTAACAGAGGAAAGAAGTGACACAAAAAATAAACTATGCATTCAAGAATCCATCCTCAGATTGTAGGAGCCAGAGGGGTCTAGGGACACCACAAGGACGTGGCTCACAGGGCTCACAGAACCGACCACCAGGGGGCCTGCATGGGTCTGACCTAGGCCTCCTGTACGTATATCATGGTTGTGTATCTTGGTCTTCTTGTGGGTCTCCTAACGGTGGGAGTGGGGCTGTCTCTGACGTTTTGCCTGTTTTTTCGAACCCTTGTCCTCCTATTGGGTTGCCCTGTCCAGCTTTGTTATGAAGTGTCTAGTCTTACTTTAACTTATTCATGTTTGGTTGATACCCACAGGAGGCCTGCGCTTTCTGAACAGAAACAGAGGAGAGGATGGGGAAGGATACAGGGAAAAGACAGTGAGGAGGAGGTGCTGAGAGAGGAGGGTGGGGAAACCGAGGTCAGGACAGGATGCCTTCAGTTAGTAAATGGGAAAGATGAAACTGAAACCCAGCACCCTGTGACCTCGGAGGTTGTCTTAGTTAGGGTTTTATTGCTGTGAATAGACACCATGACCAATGCAAGTTTCGTAAAAGACAACATTTAATTGGGGCTGGCTTACAGGCTCAGAGGTTCAGTCCATTGTCATCAAGGCAGAAACATGGCAGCATCCAGGCAGGCTTGTTGCAGGAGGAGCTGAGAGTTCTACATCTTTATCTTAAGGCTGCTAGTAGAAGACTGACTTCCAGGCAAGTAGGGTGAAGGTCTTAACCCCACACCCACAGTGACACACCTACTCCAACAAGGCCACACCTCCTAATAGGCTCACTTCCTGGGCCAATCATATACAAACCATCACAGAGGTCATTCGTTCACTGACATTACAACACTTCCTTTTATTAAATTATGTTTCCTTTAAGGCGTGGAGGGTGGCCCCACGCGTGTGCGCATGCACATGCCTTGAACATGCTAAACTGGAATACTTACCCAACTCCAAAAAAAAAAAATCCTTCTTTCAAAGTGCTTTTCATTTAGGGCCAGCAAGATGGCTCAGAGGGTAAAGGTGTGTGGTGGTTTGAACATGGAAAGTAGCATCCTTAGGAGGTGTGGCTTTGTTGGAGGAAGTGTGTCCTTATGGGAGTGGGCTTTGAGGGCCCAGGCTCAGGCTCTCCCAGTGTGGAAGAGAGCCTCCCCGTGGCGGCTTGCAGAAGGGAGTCCCTCCTGGCTGCCTTCTGATCAAGATGTAGAACTCTTCGCTCCTCCAGCACCATGTCTGCCTGCACCCTGCCATGCTTGACACCATGATGAGAATGGACTGAACCTGCAAGCCAGCCCCAATTAAATGTTTATCACTTACCTCAGTCCTGCTGCCCCTTCACAGCAATAAAACCCAAACTAAAACAAGGTGCTTGCCAATAATCTGGATTCAATCCCCAGAAACTACATAGTTGAGAGAGAGAGAGACAGAGAGACAGAGAGAGAGACAGAGAGAGAGAGAGACAGAGAGAGAGAGAGAGACAGACAGAGAGAGCGCAGCTCCTGCAAGCTGTCCTTTGACCTACATACATACAAACACCAGAGCCTCTACATGCACACTATGGCCTCCACATTTATTAAAACAGTATATACATATACATACATACATATACACACTCACACAAAGAAATGTAAAATATATTTTTCATGTATTATGCCATATTAATCTAGAATACAAAAATCATATCAAATTTTAGTAGCTATAATTTCCAGTTAGGAAACTGAAAATCAAAAAGATCCAGAGTCAAACTGGGTACTGGTGGTGCATGCCTTTAATCCCAGCACAGATTAAGGCAGAGGTAAGTGGATCTCTGTTGAGTTTGAGGCCAGCAGGACAGCCAAGAATACACAGAGAAACCCTGTCTCAAAATAAAAAAAAAATAAAAATAAAAATAACAAAAAGATCCATGGTCTCAATGGCTCAAATGGAAACAAACAAATAGAAAACCCACTGGCCCTAACTAACTCTAGGCTTGAGTGTTTTAGTGTAAGAACTGAGTGTGTGACTACTCAACAAGGTCTGGACGTTGGTGAGGTCAGTGAATTCAGTGCCTGTCCCCTTCTTTGAAATGTGAACGTCAGCACTTTCCCTGGCTGTGTGAGCTGGCATTCTCCTTCATACTCACATCTCCTCTACTCTGTGGGCGTACGGTGGGTGCTGGTCAGTGTCAGCCAGTACAGACTGGCTCTGTACGCAGAACAGTGTGAGAGCAGGTGGCGACCATGCAGGCCATGGGCATGTTTAACGCAGATGCACTCAAAACTAGAGAGATTCCCACACACACAAAACTGAAGGCAAGTAGTCTGGCTGGGTGTGTTTGTCTGCCAAGTCCTCATAATTCATTAGAAATCAAATAACACTGATTGCTACCCCGCTTGGGTGCTGTTTATGTAAGAGAGCCAATATCAAGATAACTATGACAATACTGTGCAAAGTGGTAAAGTGAATAGGAAGTTTGTAGCAAGACCCATTGTAATACCCAAGCTCAAGCAAATAACCTACCTCTCTGCCCACATTTCAACTATAGTGATCAAATGCAGTAAGTCCTAAAGGGAGTTCAAAATGTAGCAGTTGTGCAATCAGCTACAGTGTGGACATAATAATTCTATGCCCAGCCCAGTCATTGCCATCAGATATGCAGAGATCTCAAAGCCAGACAGCAGTACCCAAGGAAACTGACCCCACCCTGGGGAAAGGTGTGCGTCAGATTAAACCATTATTAAATGGTTAAAGCATTTAATAGTAAGCTTGGGTCTAGTCCAGTCCAGCATATATACAGGAAGAGTTAGAACTGGAGTCCTAAGTGGAAATACAAATGTATTGTTACCCGCTCAGCTATGGAGACAGTCATATATGAGACAGACAATTTGATTCCAGACAGACTCCTTCATATTGAGACAGACTCTACCAGGACCAAGAGAGACAAAGATCCAATGTCCTAGTAGGAGAGTTTAGCAGAGGCAAGAAGTTGGTCCAAGCTCTCATAGGGTGCTGATTGGAATAGGGTTGACCCCCGTAGATTCCTGTGTTTGAATGTTTGGTCATAGGGAGTGGCACTATTAGCAGGAGGTGTGGCCTTGCTGGAGGGTGTAGTCTGGCTTTGAGGTCTCCTATGTTCAGGCTTTGCCCAGTGTGGAATCAAGTCTTCTCCTGGCTACCTTCAGATGGAGATGGAGAACTCTCAGCACCTCCAGCACCATGTCTGTCTGCACGCTGTCATGTTTCCTGCCATAGTGATTGTCTTAGAGTTTCCATTGCTGTGAAGAGATGCCATGACCAAGGCAACTCTTGTAAAATGTATTAGGGCTGGCTTACAGTTTCAGAGGCTCAATCCATTATTAGCACGGCGGGAAGCATGGCAGCACGCATACAGACATAGCGTTGGAGAAGCCGAGAGTTGTACATCTTGATCTGAAAGCATCTAGAAGGAGACTCTATCTTCCACAAGCAGCCAGGAGGAGGGTCTCAAAACCCACTCCCACAGTGGCACACTTCCTCCAACGAGGCCAACACCTATTGCAACAAAGCCACACCTCCTAATAATACCACTTCCCATGGGCCAAGCATATTCAAACCACCACAATGATAATGGACTAAACCTCCGAAACTGTAAGTCAGTCCCAAATAATTTTTACCTTTATAAAAGTTACCATGGTCATGGTATCTCTTCACAGCAATAAAACCCTAAGACATATAGGGTGTAGAAAGTTCACCATCTCCTTAACATACCCAAATAACATACTGCAAAGCCTTTTAGTCTTTGCAATAATGGTTAAAAAACTGTAAGGGGTGAGCTTATCCTGAATGTCTGGATAAGCCCTAAACAAGATCACTTATTTCCTTAGAAAAGAGACATATAAAAAAGAAGGCACGCGCGCGCGCGTGCACACACACACACACACACACACACACACACACACCATCCCATGGAGGAGAAGTTATGCTTGCAAAACTGTCAAACTGAAAAGAACGCTTTAGTGAAAATGCCGCAGAGAGAGGCCTGACCACTGGCTTCTCGGCGAACGGATGTTGGAGCCACGTGCTTACCCACCTCCTGCCTCCCGGGGCGGCTCGGTGTGCTGCTTGCCTATGTGGTCGGTGCTAATATTCATTTGGGTAGAGTCAAAAATGGTAATACACGCCTAGCATGTTATGCACACGAAAGGCATCTGTGAAAGCTTGCCTTTTGAACAAATGACCAAAGCCCACCCACCCTCCATCTGTCAGAAGCTGCCGCTACCCAGGTGCCAGCCCTGTGTCGGAGGGGCCCAGTGAGTCCAGTGAGAGCGGCAGGTTTCATCCTGACTGCTAAAGAGGCGAGTCCTAAGACGCGCACGGCTGCAGAGGAGCTGGCCTTCAGGGTGCGGCTGGGGGTCAAAGTTCACCCTGGCTCTCGAGAGAGCTCCTGGCAGCCTGATGGCCTGGCATTGCCATTCCCGAGTAGCGAGGCTCACTCCTGGTGTCTAACACTGGACACATTGACCGCAACAGGGTGCATGGAGGAGAAAAGAATCTGTTTTGCAGTTTGGAAAAAAAAAAGAAGAAGAAGAAGAAAAAGAAAGAACGAGCTTTCTGGTCTCTCAAGCCGTTTGAAATCTTGCCAGAGAAATTCTTGATTTCAGCATTCCTCCGCTCTCCACGATGATGCCGAAAGTGGTGTCCCCCACGTGTGAGGGTGTGTTTCAGAGCCAGAGTTTTCTCAAGATGGTCCAAGCCTGCAGGCTCCTGATTCTTTTTCAAATTACCGAGATGATAGCATCCCAGTGAGAATTGTGATTGGTCTAAACTCCCCACAGCTGTGAGAGATGAATGTCCAAATTCCAATAAAGATTCTGCATGTTCTGGACTGAATTTACCTACATGACATCGCCTAATTCCGGGACCACGCAAAGCAAGCAGAGCTGCTAGCACGCTGCCCCGTGTCTTCCCTAGCGGATGCTGGGAGGCTCGAGCATCCTCCGGGAGGGTGCCTCTCTCCTGCCGATGGCACCCAGCAGCGCCCATTTATTTGGTAGAACTGTGGCGCAAGAGGGGAACAGCAGGGCTGGGAAATTAAACCTAAGTCTGTGGGAATTCAGAGGAGCCCTGCGATGTATTATGTGAATAGTCAAGAGGATTATTAAACACCTTGTAACTGAGGGGTTGGTTGGCCTGGAGCTACAAGGGACGACAAAACCAGCTGCCTCCCCACCTCCACCTCATTGAACACAGGCTCGGGAGATTCTTTTGGTGACTTGGGAAAGTCCACGGGGCCTTGTTTTCTTAATTTGGACACCTTCTTGCAAAAATATGTACATCCCTGGACATCTGGCACAGACCTAGGTACCCCTGACTCTACCTCTGCCACCGTCCCCACTCATTGTTCCCGCCCATCTCCATTCCTTTGGGATTCCCCACTGATGTCAGAGCTGCCCTCTTCCGGGAACCACCACAGATGCCTTACTCATCAGGGACCCAGGTAGGCTACCCATGCCCTCCTTCACGCTGGTCTCCCTAAGGCTCCTCATAGACCTTTAGCTGCCGCCAACCTCAGCCTCTGTCCCCAGCCCATCTCCATCCCCTGGAGACTTGGAGACTTGGAGCACATGTGGCACAGATTCAGAGTACCCCCTACATCGCCTAATTCCAGGACCACTGGAAACAAGCAGAGCTGCTAGCACGCTGCCTCGTGTCTTCCCAAACATCCGATGCTGGGAGACTCGAGCATCCTCCAAGAGGTGCCTCTCTCCTGCCAATGGCACCCAGCAGCGGTCATTCATTTACTAGGACTGGGGCATGTCAGGAGAACAGCCCTATTTCCACCTCCAGAGCCCTCCATGGATCCAGACCCTGAACCCTACTTGAGACCCCACCCCCCGCCCCAGAGTTACTCACCTTCTCCTGAATGCTAGCCAACCATCCCACCACACACTGAGCTGAGCTGAGATTGATTTGAGTCTGAACCTAGAGTTCCAACCAGAACTTCTGATCAGGGATTAATTTGAGCCTAAACCCTGAAACCCAGAGTGGCCCCAACATTAAAAAATAAGCATTATTCAGCTGACCCACAACCTGACAGATTGGGATAACAACCAAAGAAACCAGACAGGCCAACGAAGGTCAAACCAGATATCTATACCAAGAAACGCCACAAATATCATAACTCCAGGTGCCTAGATCATATTACAAAAACATGAATATCATGCCTCCTGTAGAACCCATTTCTAGGGCCTGGAGAGATGGCTCAGTGGTTAAGAGCACTGACTGCTCTTCCAGAGGTCCTATGTTCAATTCCCAGCAACCACATGGTGGCTCCCAACTCTATGTAATAGAAACTGATGCACTCTCCTGCAGGATCTGAAGACAGCAACAATGTACTCATATAGATAAAATAAATAAATCTTTTTTAAAAAAGGAAAAGAAGAAACCATTTCTATTGTAATGATCTGTTGCATTTGAAACACGCTTGCTCTGGCTAGGCTCTGGAACTAGCTGCTGCTTGCTTGCTGTCTAGTCAGCCCGCATGGCTAGCCAAAGCTTTCCCAATCCCAGCTATGCTCTGAGAACAGCCGCCTGTTCTGTATTCCCTAGAGCGCCACCTGTTCCTCTTTGCCTGGTGCCGGAAATGTCCATCTTGCCCAGCTCCCACAGCTGGCTTGCTAAGACGCCCAACAACAGCCCCTCCTGAGAACGCCTGGAGCTACTGCTCGTGTTGACCTCGGTGGCCCAGCTTTCTCCTGCCCACCTGAGTCACGGCAAATGGAAAACACCAGACAATCTTAATATTTTAAAATCAGCCAGATGACACAAGGGCTGACCTCGGAATCTATTGTCCTAAACTCATCAGCTATTCTGTATTAGAAGTCATCGGGTGGCAGAGATTGAGCCCCAGGCCTGCATGGTGTCCATCCTCTTGGCCCCACAGACTTGCCAAAAAATCTTTTCTCAGTCTCATCTCCTCCTCGTCCTCCTGGGACCTGGAAAACCTGCCTCTATATCTTTGCCCAGAGACTGGCTTCTGCCATCTTTATTGGCCCAATCAACAGACAATTAGGGAACCTCTGCCTACAATGTTCCCCAAGAAAAATCATTTAGCCAAAGCACAAGACAAGGGCCTCAATATAGCAAGCATAAATACATTCAAGGACCTTAAAGAAGACCTGGGGAAATGATGGGATCAAGACCATGAAATCACAAACAGTTAAATGAGATAATGATGATAATTCAATGTATGAAAATAGAATTTAACAAAGACATAGAATAAGTAAAGAAAAATAAACTGAAATAAGATTTTAGATAAAAAAATATCAGGACATCAAATAAAAAGCTCAGAGGAAAAACTCATCAGCAGACTGGATGAAGTGGAAAAGAGAATTTCAGGTCTTGAAGATGAAGTAGACAAAATAGATCAATCACTCAGGAATCAGTGACCCAAAGAACATTAAATCAAAAAAAAAAAAAAGCCAAGAAACGTGGGACCTGGGCACTATGAAACTACCTAAGAATGATAGGTATAGAGGAAAGAGAAGAATTCTGGGTCAACAGTACAGAAAATATTTCTTTTTTAAAAAAAAATCATAGTGGATGGGGGGTGGAGAGGTGACTCAAAGGTTAAGAGTACTAACTGCTCTTCCAGAGGTCCTGAGTTCAATTCCCAACAATACATGGTGGCTCCCAACCATCTGTCTTAGTTAGGGTTTTACTGCTGTGAACAGACACCATAACCACAGCAACTCTTATATGGACAACATTTCATTGGGGCTGGATTACAGGTTCAGAGGTTCAGCCCATTATCATCAAGGCAAGATCATGGCAGTGTCCAAGCAGACATGGTGCAGGCAGAGCTGAGAGTTCTACATCTTCATCTGAAGGCTGCTGTGAGGAGACTGACTTCCAGGCAGCTAGGATGAGGGTATTAAAGCCCACACCCGCCAGGCGGTGGTGGCGCACGCCTTTAATCCCAGCACTTGGGAAGCAGAGGCAGGCGGATTTCTGAGTTCGAGGCCAGCCTGGTCTACAGAGTAAGTTCCAGGACAGCCAGGGCTATACAGAGAAACCTTGTCTCGAAAAAAAATCAAAAAAAAAAAAAAAACTAAAGCCCACACCCACAGTGACACACCTACTCCAATAAGGCTACGCCTCCTAATACTGCCATTCCCTGGGCCAAGCATATCCAGACCATCACATATCTTTAATGAGATTTGATGCCTTTTTCTTGTGTGTCTGAAGATAGTGACAGTGTACGAAAAAGAAATCTTAAGAAAAAAAAATCATTTCCCAAATAAAGAAAGAGATGTCTATCAAGGTACAAGAGATATGGAGAACCTCAGAAACAGCTATGGCCCCATGAGAATAATGCCTGACTTTCTGATGGAGACTGAAATACGGAAGAACCTCGAGTGATGTTCTATAAGCTCTGAAGGACCACAGGGACCAGCCTCGACTACCATACCCAGCAAAATAATCCATCATTATTGAAGGTGAAAGTAAATTTTATTATTAAAAACAACTTTAAGCAATTTATGTTCACCAGTCCAGCTGCACAGAAGACACTAGAAAGAAAACTTCAGTCTAAAGAGGTAACCACATCAGCTTACAGTTTCACATCACAGCCCATCACTGAGGAGAGTCAGAGCAGAAATTCAAATAGGGCAGGAACCAGGAGGCAGAAAAATGATACATACGCCATAGAGGAATGCTGCTTACTGGCTTGCTTCTTATGGCTTGCCCAGCCTGCTTTCTTATAGAACCCAAGATCATCAGCCCAGGGGGTGGCACTGCCCACAATGAGGGGAGCCCTCTCCCACATCAATCAACACTCCATCACTCAAGAAAATGTACCACAGACTTTCTCACTGGCCAATCTAGTGGGGAAATCTTCTCAGTTGAAGTTTTGTCTTCCCAAATAGCATAAAATTAATCAACATAACATCATTCATCATCAGGAAAATGCGAAAATTAAAGCTACTTTGAGATTTCATCTTATCTTAGTGTGGTAGTTTGAATATGCGTGGCCCATGGGAAATGCTACTATTAGGAGGCGGGGCCTTGCTGGAATACATGTGGCCTTGTTGGAGGAAGTGCGTCACGGTGAGGGTGGGCTTTGAGAGCTCCTTGTGCTCAAGCTCTGGCCTCTGAGGGACAGTCTTCTCCTAGCTGCCTTGGAACAAGATGTAGAACTCATGGTTGCTCCAGAATCAAGTCTGTCTACACAATGCCATGCTTCCCACCATGATGAACAGAAAGTGACATCTGTGAAAGGTTATATCTGAGCTTGCGTATCCTTCTTGACCGCGAGCAAGCCTGTGGTCAAGGCAAACCTGTCTGCCTTCCATAGGAGCTATGGTCCTCTGCACTAGTGGTGGGTTACCTTAGGGTAAGGAGCTAGGGCTCCCTTTTCTAGCTGTCAAGCTAGTTAGCTCAGCTGTCAGTGTAGTCAGAAATCTGGGAAGAATAAATTATACTCTAGAAGTCACATATCAATTCAAATGACAGAGGTTGGTCTATATGGTCTACTACTTAAACGGTTCCCAAGGCCCTGTGGTCTCCATTGGAACGTGGGCAGTCAGTCTGGCCTCCAGGCCCAGAAGACAAGCAGCTTTTTCCTGTGGAGTAAGAATGTGGGAGAATTGACCCACCTTGACTTAGGCAATATGAGACATTTAACTCTTTGGGTGTCTCCTGTTTGCCCACAGTGCAGCAAGCCCAGTCAGCGGCAAGGCAACGGAGCAGTGTTTCTCAGTGGTTATCGTACCACAATCCAGTCTTGTCGCCGTGTCTGTATCTTCTCAGAGACCTTGGAAGGTAAACTCTCAGGATTTCGGAGTCTTATCATAATACGCTTAAACATTTAACATTACATTTAGCAGATTTCTGACAAGATTGAGAGCCAATATCTATTAAGCATATCTGAGTTAGACAATCTGTTTAATTATTTGTTCTAGAATGTATCTAGCAAACAAAGAGAGTGCACTGTCACTTAATGACAGTAGCAAAGACAAGGCTAAACATATTTTAAGGCAGTGATCTTTAACTTTTTTACTGTCTAAAAATCATTATTTACCAAGGCAGGATAGAACAAAAGCCTTATCTCTATTGAAAAGTGTCTTCAACCTGGCTGTGTTCCTAAAGGCAGTGAACTGGGAACTGCCCGTAACAAAAATGGCAGATGATCCTGGGACTACCCTTAGTTAAGATGGCACTGGAGTGGCAGCAGCCACGTGACCGCCCCTAACTACCATGGCATTAAAGCAATAGTATAGGAAACCTCATCTGCCCACAACAAAGATGGCGCTGGAGCTACAGCTCTGCATGGAGGAAAACCACGTTTGTTCTATGTTAGAAAGGAATGGCAGAAGCGGCTAAGTATCTTAGAATGGAACGGCAGAAACATGACAGAGACAAACATAAAGATGAGTCTAAGCGGTACTGTGTGAGGGGCGCAGAGCGGCTTGACAGTGGGCGGTGTCCACAGAAGTGCAGTTGGCAAGCGCTGCAGAGCAGAGCACAGGTAGCTGGGCTGGGCAGAGAGCCTCGACTGAAGCAGCGTTCTGTCTCCTAGCAACTCTGCTCCAGTGAGAGCAAGTGCACGTGCACTCTGGGCTGAAGGGGGTAAAGGGCAGGGCAGGAGAAAGCATGCCTGGAGGGCTTCAGAGCACCTGCACTGTGCCCTGTCTGCCAGCAACTCTGAGGATCGCAGGGGCTAGCTGTGGCTGCAGCGGTGTCAGAGTCAAGGAGCTGGGGAACCGGGAGTAAGAGCAAAGAAATAAAGCGGCAAGAGAACGCGAGAAAGGGGAAAGCCTACACAGAAATCTTTTCCTTTTTTTGGATCACAGTTCTCCTTTTTAAAGTGTCACTAAGCGGCCATTTAGAGTTATTGTTTGTAGATAATGGGGCCAAATTTAGCCTGTGAATTTGACCAGGAGGCATCCCAGTAGGGAGGAGGCAGCAAAGACCTTTCTTCCCTTTTGGATAAGAGTAGGAGTTATTTATCTTATCACTTGCATTGTCCTAAGGATAAATTAATAACTAGAAGAAGGCATCAATCGTACCACGGCATCCTGAGGGTAAATCAGTAACTAGGATGAAACGACCAGCCAGGTTAGTTTCACAAGGTTGTTATGCAGTAATCTAGCAGGTGAGCTGTCAGACCAGCGCTGGAGCTGTGGGGCTCAGAGCCCAAGGGAAGCTTGGGGAAAGAGGGGGAGGGGAAGAGGGAGAGGGAGAGACAGAGACAGAGAGACAGAGAGAGCACTCACCTGAGGACAGAAGACCTTGAAGTGTTATGGATCCAATGGCTGGGAAGTCCATGTGGCAGTGCAGGGGACTGAGGAGGGGGATATGAAATCGTGCAACCTGTGAATATGTAAATCCAAGTCTCAAGGCACAAGTGTGTTTTATAACAATAGAAAAAGAGCCAGGATATGTTTGGTAGAAGCACAGTATGGTGATGTGGAAAGGGCGCCTCTGTGAGCCTGTGCTGAGGCGTCCCGTCCCCCTGAGGGACAGGACATACAAAGATGTAGTATGGAATAGAGTTTACTTAGGGCGTGGGAAGGGGAAGGGAGTTGAGAAGGGAGGAGAGAGAGAGAGAGAGAGAGAGAGAGAGAGAGAGAGAGAGAGAGAGAGAAACAGAGAGGAGAAGGAGGAGGAGGAGGAGGAGGGGGAGGGGGAGGAGGAGGGGGAGGAGGAGGAGGGAAGCCTGGCCAGGAACAGATGGTGGAAGGGGATAGGGTAAAGAGGCAAGAGGAGAAGGAACAGAGAGAGTAAGAGAGTGAGGAGGGGTTGAACAGCCCCTTTTATAGTAAACCAAACACCTGGTAACTATTGCCTGGTTACTATTGCCAGGTCACTGTGGGTCAGAGTACAGAAGGAATGCTAACAGACTGAACCTCTGAAGCTGTGAGCCAGCCCCCAATTAAATGCTGTCCTTAATAAGAGTTGCCTTGGTCATGGTGTCTCCTCACAGCAATGGAAACCCTAAGACACTCAGTCAGGACGGCCAAGATTAAAATAAAGTACATCAACTGCTAGGGCACATTGATTCATTGCTGGTGGGAATACAAACTGGTACAGCCACTATGAAAATCAGTGTGAAGGTTCAAAGGGCTCAAAATAGATTTACCACAGTATCTCTGTATCTTACTACAGAGGTACCTGCCCACCCATGCTCATTGCTGCTATAGTCATGACAGCCAGAAACTGGGAACAGCATAGATGCCCATCAACTGACAAATGGGAAATAAAAGCTGTCTTAGTTAGGGTTTTACTGCTGTGAACAGACACCATGACCAATGCAAGTTTTATAAAAGACAACATTTAATTGGAGTTGGCTTACAGGTTCAGAGGTTCAGTCCATTGTCATCAAGGCAGAAACATGGCAGCATCCAGGCAGGTATGGTGCAGGAGGAGCTGAGAGTTCTCTCTCTTCAACTGAAGGCTGCTAGTGGAAGACTGACTTCCAGGCAGCCAGGGGGAGGGTCTTAAGCCCACACCCACAGCGACACACCTACTCCAACAAGGCCACACCCCCTAATAGGTTCACTTCCTGGGCCAATCATATACAAACCATCACAAAAGCATAGTCCATTTACACAATGGAATAATATTTGTATGTTAATAAAAATGAAATTTGCAAGTAAATGGATGGAGCTAGAAACAACCATCCTTGGTTAGGTAACCCAGACCCCAAAAACCAAATATTTTGTTTTATATGTTGATGTTATCCTTTAAGATTTTGATATGTAGTGATTACACTAAAATCAGGAACTAGAAAAGGCTGACCTCTCTCTCCCTATCTATTCAATATAGTACTTGAAGTTCTAGCGAGAGCAATTAGACAACATAAGGAGGTCAAAGGGGATACAAATGGAAAGGAAGAAGTCAAAATATCACTATTGTAGATGATATGATAGTATACTTAAGTGACCTCCAAAATTCTACCAGAGAACTCCTACAGCTGTTAACTTCAGCAAAGTGGCCTGATATAAAATTAACTCAAACAAATCAGTAGCCTTCCTATACTTCAAGGATAAACAGACTAAGAAAGAAATTAGGGAAATGACACCCTTCACAATAGTCACAAACACTATAAAGTATCTTGGTGTAACTCTAACCAAACAAGTGAAAGATCTGTATGGCAAGAACTTCAAGTCTCTGAAGAAAGAAATCAAAGACCTCAGAAGATGGAAAGATCTTCCGTGCTCGTGGATTGGTGGGATTAATATAAAAAAAATGGCCATTTTGCTGAAAGTGATCTACAGATTCAATGCAATCCCTGTCAAAATTCCAAATCAATTCTTCATAAAGTTAGAAAGAGCAATTCTCAAATTCATCTGGAATAACAAAAAACCCAGGATAGTGAAAACTATTCTCAACAATAAAAGAACTTCTGGGGGAATCAATATCCCTGACCTCAAGCAGTACTACAGAGCAATTGTGTTAAAAACTGCATGGTATTGGTACAGTGACAGGTAGGTAGATCAATGGAATAGAATTGAAGACCCAGAAATGAACCCATACACCTATGGTCACTTGATCTTTGACAAAGGAGCTAAAACTATCCAGTGGAAAAAGATAGTCTTTTCAACAAATAGTGCTGGTTCAACTGGCAGTCAACATGTAGAAGAATGAAAATTGGTCCATTCTTATCACCCTGTACAAAGCTCAAGTCCAAGTGGATCAAGGACCTCCACATAAAACCAGATACACTGAGTCTAATAGAAGAGAAAGTGGGGAAATTCTCGAACACATGGGCACAAGGGAGAAGTTCCTGAACAGAACACTAATGACTTATGCTCTAAGATTAAGAAACAACTAATGGGATCTCATAAAATCACAAAGCTTCTGTAAGGCAAAGGACACTGTCAATAGGACAAAATGGCAACCAACAGATAGGGAAAAGATCTTTACCAGTCCTACACAGAGAGAGGGCAAGTATCAAAAATATACAAAGAACTCAAGAAATTAGACTCCAGAGAACTAAATAACCCTATTAAAGAATGAGGAACAGAGCTAAACAGAAAATTTTCAACAGAGGAAACTCAAAGGGCTGAGAAACACCTAAAGAAATGTTCAACATCCTTAGTCATCAGGGAAATGCAAATCAAAACAACCCTGAAATTCCACCTCACACTGGTCAGAATGGCTAAGATCAAAAACTCAGGTGACAGCAGATTCTGGATAGGATGTGAGAAAGGAACACTCCTCCACTGTTGGTGGGATTGCAAGCTGGTACAACCACTCTGGAAATCTGTTTGGTAGTTCCTCAGAAAATTGGACATAGTACTACTTGAGGACCCAGCTATACCACTCCTAGGCATATGCCCAGATGTTGCAACATGTAACAAGGACACATGCTCCACTATGTTCATAGCAGCCATATTTATAATAGCCAGAAGCTGGAAAGAACCCAGATGTCCCTCAACAGAAGAATGGATACAGAAAATGTGGTACATTTACACAATGGAATACTACTCAGCTATTAAAAACAATGGATTCATGAAATTCTTGAACTTGAAGTTCTTGGATGGAACTTGAAAATATCATCCTCAGTGAGGTAACCCAATCACAAGAGAACACACAGTATCCACTCGCTGATAAGTGGATATTAGTCCAAAAGCTCGGAATACCCAAGATACAACTCACAGACCACATGAAACTCAAGAAGAAGGAAGACCAAAATATGGATGCTTCAGTGCTTCTTAGAGGGGTGAACAAAATACTCACAGGAAGACATATGAAGACAAAGTGTAGAGCAGGGACTGGAAGAAAGGCCATCCAGAGACTGCCCCACCTGGGGATCCGCTCTATATACAGCCACCAACCTGGAGGCTGTTGTGGATGCCAGGAAGTGCTTGCTGACCGAAGGCTGATATGGCTGTCTCCTGAGAGACTGCCAGAGCCTGACAAATACAGAGGTGGATGCTTGCAGCCAACCATTGGTCTGAGCTCAGGGGTCCCTGATGGAGGAGTTGGAGAAGGGACTGAAGGAGCTGAGGGGTTTGTAGCCCCATGGAGGGAGCAACAGTGTCACCAGGCCAGACCCCCCAGAGCTCCCAGGGACTCAACCACCAACCAAAGAATACACAGGGAGCGACCCATGGTGCCGGCCGCATATGTGGCAGAGGATGGACTTGTTGGACATCAGTGGGAGGAGAGGCCCTTGGGCCTGAGGGGGTTCTGTGCCCAAGTGCAGGGGAATGCCAGGGAGGGAAGCCTGAAGGGGTGGGGGGAGCACCCTCATAGAGGCAGGGGATGGGATGGGGGGTTCAGAAGGAGAGACCTGGAAAGGGGAAAACATTTCAAATGTAAATAAAGAAAATATCCAATAAAGAAAAAAAAAAGATTTTGATATGTGTGCTACATTCCCCATAGCCACAGATCTGAGGAACCTAATGTCTTCTTATCTGTGTTCTAGTGCTGTGAAGACACACCGTGACCACAGCAACCCTTATAAAAAGAAATCCTGTAACTGGGGCTTCCTTGTGGTTTCAGAGGTTTAGGCCATTGTCCTCATGGTGAGGAGCCTGGTGACAGGCAGGCGACATGGTACCTGAGAGCTCTACATCCAGCTCTGAGGGCAGCAGGAGGAGAGATCATCGGGCCTGGCGTGGCTTCTGAAACTTCCAGTCACCCCCAGTGACAGCAAGGCCACACCCACCCCGCCATTCCTCCTAATCCTTCTAGGTAGAGCTAGCCCTTCTGACTAAGCCTGTGAGAGTCATTCTTACCCAAACCATCACACCGGGTAAGAGGCCAAGGGTGGAAAAGGGAATCTTCCAGATTATCTGGAGGGATAAGGGGGCGCTGGAACAGGTGGATTACAGGGGATCGGGGTGGGAGTGCAGGGTAGAGGAGGACTGTGGAGAGGGACAACATTAAAGTCCTTTTGGGAAACCATATGAACATCTATTGTAGAAGCTTCCTAAAATATATACATGTGGACAAACAATATAAATGGAGCCCTCATAATGAAGACCACCATACACCCAGTAGACAGCTCCCCCAAATGAAACCTGCAATCCCGGAGTGGGTTCCAGCTTTTTAGGTTATTGGCCAGAAGGGACTCTGCATGTATGTCTGTCAGACTCCCTGGCCCTTGAACCACAGACAGCTGTGAGCTGCCATGTGGGAGCTGGAAACCCAGTTCAGGTCCTCTGAAGGACCAGCAAGGGCTCCCAGCCACTGAGCCGGCTCTCCAGCCCTTGAGTTTGTTTTTCAAGAGAAAGAACAATGAGGCTGGGCGGTGGTGGCGCACGCCTGTAATCCCAGCACTTGGGAGGCAGAGGCAGGCGGATTTCTGAGTTCGAGGCCAGCCTGGTCTACAGAGTGAGTCCCAGGACAGCCAGGGCTACACAGAGAAACCCTGTCTCGAAAAACCAAAAAAAAAAAAAAAAAACAATGAAGTTGCCAAGCAAGAAGAATTCATGCGATAAAAAGATTCTCAAAAAACTAAAAACCTTTCGAAACATCTTTGGAATATTAAGTACATATAATGACATATGACATACTCCTCTCACCATTGTTTGGGGTACTTGCCTATCCTCCTTTATGAAACATCTGAAGCTCAGAATGTTTTCAAAACTTTGGGACAGGGATTCACAAATCCTTAATTTAGCCCTATCAACTGGAGATCACCTATTTATTACTTGCCGTACAACCAAATTGCAAGAGCAGCCTTTTTAAAGGTTTTTTAATTTACACACACACACACACACACACACACACACACACACACACAGCACCTGTGAAAGTCATAAGAAGTTGGATCCTCCTGGACCTGGAGTTCCCGGGCAGTTGTGAGCCACCAGAGATGGGGGCTGGGAATCGAACCCAGGTCTTGTGAAGAGAGAGCACAGCAAGAGTTCCTTCCAGCTGAGCCCTCTCAACAGCCCCAAGGACGACCTTTCAAGTGGTTTCTTCAGTGTCTGTGCTCCCGTCGGTTCCAGGTACAATCTTATGACAAAACATCTTGTTCCCTTTTCTTTTTTTCAGTATTATAAGTTGATGAGAAGACATCCAAAGTAGAGGCTGTTCTTCCAGAGCGCCAGAGTCCTATTCCCAGCCCCACGCCGTGCAGCTCACCACGCCTGTAACCCCAGCTCCAGCCACCTGAAGACAGGGGCGCACACTCACACACAGCCATTCACATACACATACACATGCGCATGCCTTAAAACTAATAAAAATGTATCTTTAGAAAGGCTTGTCTTCAATTAAAACAAAAAAAAAGATTTCCAAGGTAATATGGTGGATTAGACGTTTCCTTCATGTGACTGAGTAAGAACAGAGAAAAGGAGAGAGAGGAAAGCAATGGAGAGAGCGCTGTCAGGACAAGGGCAGAGAGAGGAGAAAACTGGCTACAGCTCCAACCAGCTCCGGGCCCCTGGGAGCAGGAAACCAACGCCCACAGGTTGATTCAGGAAACCCTGTGACAAGAGATTGCCAGGTCTAACCCCAGAAAGAAAAGAACAAAACAAAACTCACAGTTCTTACAAAGTCTAGGATGTAAACAGTCTCCACAGCAACAAGGCCACGCAGAGAGGCAGCCAGAGTGTGCCGGCCACTACCTTCGTTTCCCTGTAAGCGTAAACTTGGATCATCTCATTTGAAGTAATGCTTGCACTCAACAATAGGCCGCCCAAAACGTCATTCTTCCAAAGGCCTCTGGTGAGCTATTACCTACCATTTTTGTACAGCCCACCGTTACATGTTGCTCCTCGGGAAAATTTTTTTTTAATTAATAAATAAATGAAACTAATAAATCACATGGCTCAGATGTCTGCCGAATTCAGAGTGCCGACCTCTTGGCTAATTCAACTTTAGAACTGCAGTGTGTGGGCTGTGCTCTCAGGAAGCGGTGCTGTGATTTAGGTCTGTGTTATAAACCGGCACCAGGGAGGCTGAGGTGGGAGGGGCCTCGAGTTCTAAGGCTAGCCTAGGCTATATAGAGATAACGCCTGCTCCAGGCATAGGAATAGAAAATACTGGGGGGGTGGGGAGTGGGAAGGGGGCTTGTTTTGTTTGTTTTGCTTTATTTTGTTTTGGATTTTGCACTGTGGTTTATGGTCTTTTTCAAAGTAGTGCTACATAGCCTGGTGAGACAGTCTTACCGTGCATAAATTGATAAGAATAACAATTGTTAATGAGAGAAAACCTGAAGAGTGCGGGCAGGCTGGGAGGCCGGCCAGCAGCCTCGCAGTTCCAGCCTCTCCTGCAAATGCCTCTATCAATGAGCAAGAAAGTGGCTGGGCCCCTCTCTTCGTTTCTCTCCCTCTGACTCTGGCTATGAAGACTCAACTCCAACACTTTTATGTCACCGAATCGAAAAGATGGACAGAAGGTTCTAAGAATTCTTCAAACCACAATGTTCGAATTCGCTTAGGCGGCCCTGCCGGGATTTTTTTTTTACTCCGATCCGATCCAAGCCGGCTTTCGAGCAGCAGCAGCTTCCAATGCAGAGTCTACATAGAATCTCCCTGCCAAAATTAGCATCACCAGTAGTCGTGGCCGAGTGGTTAAGGCGATGGACTAGAAATCCATTGGGGTCTCCCCGCGCAGGTTCGAATCCTGCCGACTACGGGCAAAGATGAATATATTTTGCCAGAGAACAGTTTTGGATCTGCAGATTCTCCGACCTTCCCGGGATAACGTGAGACTCTAAGGTCGGAGGAAGCGACCAGGGGTCGCGATAAGGTGGGAAGAGACGCTGTTTGTGGTCAGGCCCCGGAGCGGAGCGAGAGAGGTGTAGGACGAACGCGCCCACAGGCTGCGTGGACGCCAAGGGACGCGCTCTGGACACGCAGGGCCCACGGGAGGCATCTGAGGCTGCCCGCCTCGGCGGTCCGCAGGCCTCCGGGACCCCCGCCACCGCGAGTGCGCGCCCGTCAGCGCCAAGGTGGCGGCGGCGGCGGCGGCGGCGGCGGCGGCGGCGGCGGCGGCGGCGGCGGCGGCGGCGGCGGCGGCGGCGGCGGCGGCGCGCGCGTGCCCCGGTTCCGCCGGCGGTTTGCGCACGCGCGGAGGATGGGGGGGGGCGCTCGCGGGCGCGACGGTTTCTCGCGTTGCCGTGGAAACCACTGGCCAGCGAGGCTCCGGAGGGAAAGACGCGTCTGTTCAAGATGGCGAAGGACCTGGACGAGCTTCTGGATGAAGTCGAGACCAAGTTCTGTAGACTCGACCCCCTGAGGCTGGACCAAAAGCCCAAAGGCGGCGGCGGCGGCACGCGCAGCGGCGACCGGAACGGAGCCCAGGAGAAGGAGACTCTCAGGTTAACGCGGGCGGGTGGACGGTTCTGCTACAGCCGGGCGGCAGCGCAGGCCCTAAGCCGCCCTCCCCGCGGCCCGGGCTGCTGTCCTCCTTAGTCCTCGCCCCGGGCGGCCCTCGGGTCCCTGGGCGAGCCTGAGGGAGCCGAGACCCTACCTGACAGCCCTAACCCGCCGTGGATCGGGGTGTCCCTCCCGAGACACGACGGGGCCACGCCGGCCCGACCCAGAGCGTTCTCCTCGGCGAAGGGCTCCGGCTGCAAACGTCTTGCCTCTCACGCCGTTACCAGGCAACCCTTAGGCCAGTTGTTAAGACACCCATTATTCCATTTTAAATGTCTGGCTTGTTTAGGCTCGAGGAGTTAGATGATAAATAATTGTAAATATCTGAATCAAATACCCCAGTTGCCTGCCATTCCCCTTGTCTCCAAGTTAAGGGACCCAGCAAATGCCCTATTATATCCAGGTCGAAATTTAAGGACACTTAAATCTTTGGGGATGTGAACAACAATAACAAAGCGGGCGTTGTTGCATTATCCTTTAAAATGAGAACTTAGGGTCAGTGCTAACTCCTGCTAGAATCTTTTGGAAACTTGTTGCTTGCCTAGAACATTTGGGAAAGGCTTGTGGGATCACAGTGTTAGCACTGCATCTCTGGTTGGAGTTCGTTGTGGTTTTTCAATATGTAACTCGACGAACTTAACCTATCATGATATTTGTTTATAAAAATTCAATCCGGAGGCGATGAAGCACTGAAAAGATTTCTAAAAGAGTTCAGAATAGAGGTTCCAACATGTTTATTAAAAATAGACAAGTAACTGGATATGGGAATGCATGCCTTTAAACTCAGAAGGCAGAGGCAGGCAGATCTCTGAGTTCGAGGCCAGCCTGGTCTACAGAGTAAGTTCCAGGACAGCCAGGACTACACAGAGAAATCCTGTCAGAGAGAGAGAGAGACAGAGACAGAGACAGAGAGAGAGAGAGAGAGAGAGAGAGAGAGAGAGAGAATATGAGAGAATATGAGAGAGAGAATGAGAGAGAATTAAAAATAAAAATAGACAACTAAAATGACTGCTTTCAGTTGACCAACCCCATTTGGCTGAATGCTTATGGAAAACTATTCTTCCATTAATATAAGTTATTACTTTGCAGTGTTTGCTTTTTGTTCTGTTTTAGTTTTGTTCCTTTATGGGTGGAGAGAATGTGTCAAGCCGGTTCATGTTGGAAGCAGCCTAGAGAAGCTTAGACGGTCTTGGACAGGCAGCTCCACACTGGAGGGGTAGCCATTTGTGTCCCCCCCCATCTGTCCCTGACAACCGGAGCCCATCCTGTGCCCCAGCCGCCACCCACCTTAGCACTTGTATAATGCGAAAGTGGATCAGAACTGTTAGTGTCCGTGCTCACACTTACCAGGCACAGTGCTTAGAAGTTGTGCAGACAGCAAAGACAAATACACTACGCCAAGCTCTCAGTGCAGCTCCTCTCTGGCAGGGAATGCCATCGCTAACGTTTTGCACTGAGCCAAAGGAAGCCATGTCTGAGTTTATGAACAGGCTGCCTGCGGACTGCACAGCTTGACTTTTTATCTTTTGTGAATGAAAATACAGAGATTGACTCTTAAAATGATAGCTTTGCAGATAATACAGTAAGTGACCATAGTACATCTGGATGCCAGAAATAGCTATAATGTAAATGGTAAATGTATCCAATTTGTTGAAGTGTTCAGAATGATTTAAAAAAAAAATATGTGAATGGTTTTGTGTCCTTTTAAAGACCAATATGGGTTGCGTGAAATACTGCAGTTAGTACTAAAGCAGTCCAGGGTGATAAAGAGGAGAATACCTAAAGGTAATACCATCTCCTAGATAATGGCTGTAATAGTAACAGCTAATGTGTACTGAGCCTTTTCTCTGTGCTAAGTCCCCAGTACAGGTTACCCCTGTCACCCACTGAGGTGGATGGTGTTATCTTTTCATTCACCAAATACCATTGGTCTAAGAATGAGTTTGAGGCTCAGCTGAGTAATTTAGTAAAACCAGGTTTCAAAACTAAATCATCATCATCATCATCATCATCATCATCATCATCATCTTAAGAATTCATCTGTCTCAAGACAAGCCTGGTCTACAGAGTGATTTCCAGAACAGCCAAGGCTAGAAATCCTGTCTTGAAAAATAAACAACAACAAAAAATTCATCTGCCTCTTGAACTTCTTGAATTATATGAAAAAAGAGCCTAGACAGTCTGTCATCAGAACCAAAGGGAGAGATCTTATGAGAGCATCTCTGTAGTTGGGGCCCAATGGGACTCACCGTTATAACCCTAGAGGCAGAGGCAGTCTCTTCTGGGTGCTAGGCCACAGGGTCGGAACTGACAAACCTGAAAGTAATGACTTGATGTAAGAATTCCCTGTGGCTGACAGATGGCGAGATGAATTCAGAGATAGAACATTATGCCTGAAAGCAGTTTGAAAGATACTGTTTTAGTAGATAAAGTTTTGATATTCAGAGAAATTAAATCACTTTAACTAGGTCAGTATTTGTAGACTAGTGATGATTTTGCAACAGCAAAAGTTCTTTTGGTTATCACAACTGGAAAAAAGTATACTATGGGCATTTAGCAGGTAGCTAGGAACTCTGTAAAATAGCCTAGACAGTGCCTCCTCTCAACATACAGGACTTACCGGACCCCCAGTGTCAGTAGTTGTAAGAATGAGGAAACCATGGGCACTACTGATTGTAAATCAAATGATGGTTATAGGCTACTCCAGTTGTAAGAAAGAGTGGCAGCTTCAAGGGACCGTTTTATAGAGTGATGGGAGTGGTGGAGGCTTGTTTAGAAGGAAGTCTTTAGCATAGTTCTAAAGCAAAGGAAAATGCCAGTGTAGGCAGTGAAAGGCACGAGGATGAAAGTGAGGGAAGGAGCAGCCATGGAGACAAAGCCTGGAGGTGACTGTATCAGCCATCCGTACGAGGGATGCGTTCCTGCTGTTAGGATTTCAAAGCAAATACATATCTAAAGAATTTGAACAAAAAAATCTTCTAAAACAAATCATAAAATGGTCCAGTGACCTTGTGAATTTGAGTAACAGTGTCCACAACATAAAAACTATAGGAACAGTTGTCCCATAACACGTAAGTATGTGAACTGCCCTTTACCTGTGTGGCCTTACAAGCTTCTGGGTCTCAGTGCCTATTCTTCACCTAAAATGGAAGTGATGAAAGCCTTAGGACAGTGTCTGCCTGACACTAAACATTTATTTATTTTTTGGAGCAGTGGCAAGAGACTGCGTAGTGCTGGCTGGACGTTAGAAATCAGGACTTTGTCCATGCTAAACAAGTACTCTACCACTGTGCTAAGTCCCCAGCTCAGTGTTCTTTTAAGGTGGCAGTGGACCTGTTGGCTTCCCCTGAAGAACTTGGAGTAGTTGAAATATTATGACATATAGCAGTTGAGTTTGGGGAGAGATTTTCTCTTTTGGGTCATTTGCTGACATGAGCTTTGGCCCGGATAGAAAAAAAGATTGGTTGTTTGACTTCAACTTTTATGGTATTAGAATTTATTTATAACCTATATATATGTAAGTGCTTGACATAATTTAGAAAAATAAATTCCCAATTTTTCTCTTTAATATACATTGGCTTAAATATCTTAAGTGCATAATAGTAAGGTGCATATGTGATTTTGTACCAATATACCATATCTTTGTCTCAACAAATAGCTTCTTTCTGTGACTATTGATGTCCGAAAATATATTAATACAAGGTCTTCCGTGTGAAGGATCTCAGTGCCTCAGACCCATGGCACGGCAAGGCCTTCCCCAGGTCAGGCTGCTCTCAAACAGCTCGTCTTTAGTTAAAGCCAGCGTGTGCAGAAACCAGCAGCAGCAGCAGCGTCCGCCGCCCTGCTTCCTGTCTGTCTGTAATGAGCACTGAGTTTCCATGTTGTTGTTGTTACATCTCCATCAGAGCACAAGGCCCACCTGACCCCAACCTCTCTCTCTGTGTGGGGGACTGTCCTTTCCTCATTCCCCAGCCGTTCCAGCCAAGTCAGCTCCACAGCCCTGTGGGCTGTGACGTGGTCCATCCTGCCGAGCACCCCTGTGCTGTCACTGTAGCGGTGGGGCTTAAACGTGTGGCACATCCGCTCTTAGGTCCCAGTGAGGCTCACTATTGTGTGTGCGTGTTTCCTTTTCAGATCAACAGAAACGTTTAAAAAAGAAGATGATCTTGACAGTCTTATTAATGAAATATTCGAGGAGCCTAACTTTGACAAAAAATCTTTTGTAAGTATCTAAATGTACAGTGATTCATTATTTGAGATGCATAGACTAGTCTTAAAAATTAAGGCATAGTAGCCATCTGAATATAATCCTTTGAATTCTGAGAAGTAAAGAAATTATTCCACTTAAAAAATTGTGGAGGGATAAAATATTAGAAACACTATGTGTATTTCCGTTAACTCCTCAGTGGGAGTGAAAACTTAGAAAAGCTGTTATTAGAGAAGTCAGCTCACAGATCATATAATAATAAATAAATCTTTAAAAAAAAAAGAATGCAATAATCTGAGTGACATCCATGCCCACATTGTCAGGAGGGGCATCCGGTGTGTCCTGGACACACTGGTCCTCACCCCAACTTCCCAAATCCCAGGAATCAGCAGCAAATGTTACAATGAGCCAGCTTGGAGTGACAATTGTGATTGTATATAACATAAAAGACACGCTTCCCAGAAAAGGTTCTCATGTGCATTATTGAAGTGTTTACTTAAATACTTTCCTTTTTAACATCAAATAAAAATTAAGAGAAATGATAAATGAAATATTTTTGCCTCTTAAACTGTCCCAGCTACTAGGTGAAATGAAGGCATGTCTGTGCATAGTTTTAAATGCCTTTTCTCTGTCTAGCTTCCTTTTGCTGGCGGGGGTCCTAGTGTGTGGTTGGTTTATGATGTTTGATACTTTATACCAGTTAACACTTAATAAATGCTTACTAATGACGGTGATGTTATTCAAACATACAGGAACTACTGTGTGGTTATGACTGGGTAGCTCAATATTTTCCATGGCCATATATTGCTTGATACCATTACATTTGGTCAAAATTAATAATCCTGAAGTTACACAGGAGTTTATTTTCAGTTTAGATGAGTACCATTCATGGCCTTTAAAAATGAGCCTGGGTTTTTTTCCCTCCTCAATTAAATTTCTCCAGAATGAAGTTTAAAATAGCAGGCCCTTCACATTAGATCACTGAACCCTGGTATTAACTGAAGAGGAATAAAGTAACTCTAAATCCTAGCATGCATAACAACAGTAGATCAATTTCTTAGGCTGAAAACACTGTAATTTGCAAATTCCTCAGGGATCTATCCTTCCTCCTGCCTTTAAAAGGTTTTGATCACTGTTTCTAGACAGGATATCACCAAATGTTTTATTTATGTCATTTTAAAAGATTGCTATTATAAAACAGAGAGGTGCAATTCTCTAAACCTTTGTCCTTTTATTGTTTTTGTTTGTTTCTTTGATTAGCAAAAATTTAAATCTAAATCTTCAAGTAACACATCTGTCAGAGCTCCCATCCAAGGCCCCAGTAAAAGGTAAGCTGAGATTGCTTTGGGAATTGGACACTGAGTGGGCAAATGCCTTGAGGATAGGCTAGGAGATTCTGGTGCCATTTCAACAGCAGTGGCATTGCAGAGCATAGCCCTGGTCGGCCTTCAGACAAGAGACCACTGGCAATATCTGGAGTGTATTTAGGATCTATGACCCCTTTAGTGTAAAGGAAATTAAATAGATTATTGCTATTGTAAATAATTTTCTGCTCTGTTAAAAAAAAAGTGTGAATGGTTTTTCAAAATTAATGTTCTGTTACATGCTTTAGTATTTACTTTATTCCTTACATTATTGGCACACGCTTTTCTGTGACTCATTTTAGCTCCTTGAGTGTTCCCGGTGCAGGTTATGTCCTATAGAGCAATCCTGTAATAAATATCTCCTTCTTGAACTAGTTGGCTTGCTAGGAAAGCATAGACTCATCGAGGCCAAACTAACTTCTCATGTTTCTTTCTTGTTATTGTAATTTCATTTTTCTCCACCTGCTGAACATGTCTAGTTGCAGTCCAGTGTATCTCAGTGGAAGTGCCGTTCCATGTGGGATTGGAACAAATACTTCACAGAGGTAGGATATGGGAAATGAGTACTTACTTATAGGGTGCCTTGACATCAGTCTGCTTTGTAATGAGAGCTGGGAGCTGTGTGTTGTATTAGCCAGTCTAAAGATGCTTTGTTGACTCATTTAATGTTCTTGGGAAATAACTATTAAAGGCTGAGCTGTGCAGGTGGCAGATGCCTGTAATCCTAGCACGTGGGAGGCTGGGGCTGGATGATAGCTACAAATTCAAGACCAGGCCAGGAGCCACACAGCAAGACCTGTATTTAAAAGGTGGGGGGGGGAGTAGAAATGTTGGATATGTAGTGTTCATTGTATTGATGCCCTTTTCTGAGCCCCACTTGGAGGGCCTGGATCACTTGAGCCCCACCCAGGTCCTTACAGAGCACCAGGAGAGTGTGCTTTCTCCCAAGTCGTGCAAAGAGTGGCCTGTGTGGGGAAATGCAGCTGTGTGTCAGCTGCAATGCCTCTGCCTCACTGATTTTGCCAGAAAATATGAGAAGCTCAAGGTCTTCATTAGCCAGAGTTCTTTAGCATACCCAATTGACTTTACATGTTTCTAAAATGCAAACCTGTCATTTTTCCCTCTTCCCATGCCCTTCAAGGCCCTGTTCTCTTGTTCAGTTCTTTTTAGGCAGTCTTAAGAGTCAAGATACCACTCATTGCAAACTCCTATCACTTCTTGTTTTTCTAATTTTATTTTATTTTTACATTGTTGATTCTGTAATGGTCTATTCACACAATATCAATAGAACCTTCCATTACCATTTTCACAGTTTGAGAGAAAAGTGTAAGCAGATCCTTGTACTACCCTGCTGCTCTTCTGTTTTCAGCAGAGGCCCACGTACCTACAGTCCCATCTTTTCCCCCAGTTTCTAAATACTTTTTTATTTATGCTCATTTTTAAGAAGAAAAGACTACATTAAGTTATTGTATATTCTGGAGGGTTGTCACATTAAATAATAGAAGTGGGCCACTGTTGGAGGATTAGTAGTACCAGCGAGATTCTAGGAGACTAGGAAGGCCAGGCCGTAGTACCAAAGTCAAACGAGGAGCCTTGGAAACTGCCTGTTGCCTTCTGAATATAAGAACTGGAAGCAGTTGAATCGCCATGTCCCGAGGCCTAACTCAGGACAGAATTGAAGATGCAAACTGATCTCAAAGGCAGCTGTCTGTCCTCAATTGCCTGAGTCAGTCCCGTTGGACTCAGTCATTTTCAGATCTAGACACCTCTAAGGTGACTTCTGTCAAGTTATCAGGAACTACAGCAACAGTTTCTGCTATTGTCCACTTCCGGCTTCTCTGCACCTCATGCACATCCAGCAGAGTTGTCCCACCTCAACTCTAAACTTACGACTGTCCCCGCTGAAGAGCTTGGACTCCCCCCTCCCCCCTCACTCCGTGCCCTGCGGCAGGTGCTGTTTAGAGTGGCGCTCCTTCCCAACCGTGGCCCTCTGTCAGTGTGCCTTGTCACACAGTACAGCCAGTCACTTCCTCATTCCATTTCGCTTCTTCTTTGTTGTTTGTTTCTCCTTTACATGCTTTGAATGCACATCCAAGCATGTGCTAGTTAGTCAAAACGAAGTGCCCAGGAAGGAAGCAGGTAGGAGAGCAAAGGATTGCGTGCAGAGCCTGAGGAGGAGGAGCGCTGAGGCGGCATTCCTGTGCCCACACCGACCTTCAGGACTGCTCTTCCAAAGCGTTGCTCGGTACCTTTGCCTATAAAAACCAGACATACTTTCTGAGGATATCATGAAACCTTTCACACTGCAAGAAAAAAAAAGTCACATGGACTGCAGGATGACTTGGAATCTGAGGATTAATGTAGAAGAGGATGTGAGATGGGTCAATAGAGCTATAGTTATCACAGTCTAGGGACAAGAGGAAGGTAGCCATCACCTGAGTGTGAGTGGGTCTAAGGAAAAGATGTTAAATTTTATATTTAGAATATAGAATTGAAAGAATTTGAAGAGTAAATGGCCTTGGCTAATGAGTGTAATGCATTACAACCAAGCCTCATGACCTGAGTTTGACCCCCAGGACACACGTGGTTGAAGGAGGGAATCAATTCCTTGAGCTCTCCTCTGATATCTATACACGTAACACAGAAGTAAACAAATGTATGAATAAAAAGAATCACTTCCAGGTGTCCTGGCCTATTAGCTCACGCCTGTAAACTCAGCACCTGAGCGCGTGAGGCGAGAGGCTCGCACAAGCGTGAGTGCACCCTGGACCGCACAGTGACTACAGGCCGGCCACCACCACATAGCAAAACCCTGGACCGCACAGGGACTACAGGCCGGCCACCACCACATAGCAAAACCCTGGACCGCACAGGGACTACAGGCCAGCCACCACCACATAGAAAAACCCTGGACCGCACAGGGACTACAGGCCGGCCACCGCCACATAGCAAAACCCTGGACCGCACAGGGACTACAGGCCGGCCACCACCACATAGAAAAACCCTGGACCGCACAGGGACTACAGGCCGGCCACCACCACATAGAAAAACCCAGGACCCCACAGTGACTACAGGCCAGCCACCACCACATAGAAAAACCCTGGACCGCACAGGGACTACAGGCCGGCCACCACCACATAGAAAAACCCAGGACCCCACAGTGACTACAGGCCAGCCACCACCACATAGAAAAACCCTGGACCGCACAGTGACTACAGGCCAGCCACCACCACATAGAAAAACCCTGGACCACACAGGGACTACAGGCCGGCCACCACCACATAGAAAAACCCTGGACCACACAGGGACTACAGGCCAGCCACCACCACATAGAAAAACCCTGGACCGCACAGTGACTACAGGCCAGCCACCACCACATAGAAAAACCCTGGACCGCACAGGGACTACAGGCCGGCCACCACCACATAGAAAAACCCAGGACCCCACAGTGACTACAGGCCAGCCACCACCACATAGAAAAACCCTGGACCGCACAGGGACTACAGGCCAGCCACCACCACATAGAAAAACCCTGGACCGCACAGTGACTACAGGCCAGCCACCACCACATAGAAAAACCCTGGACCGCACAGGGACTACAGGCCGGCCACCACCACATAGAAAAACCCAGGACCCCACAGTGACTACAGGCCAGCCACCACCACATAGAAAAACCCTGGACCACACAGGGACTACAGGCCGGCCACCACCACATAGAAAAACCCTGGACCACACAGGGACTACAGGCCAGCCACCACCACATAGAAAAACCCTGGACCACACAGGGACTACAGGCCGGCCACCACCACATAGAAAAACCCTGGACCGCACAGGGACTACAGGCCGGCCACCACCACATAGAAAAACCCAGGACCCCACAGTGACTACAGGCCAGCCACCACCACATAGAAAAACCCTGGACCCCACAGTGACTACAGGCCAGCCACCACCACATAGAAAAACCCTGGACCGCACAGTGACTACAGGCCAGCCACCACCACATAGAAAAACCCTGGACCGCACAGGGACTACAGGCCAGCCACCACCACATAGAAAAACCCTGGACCGCACAGGGACTACAGGCCAGCCACCACCACATAGAAAAACCCTGGACCGCACAGGGACTACAGGCCGGCCGGAGCCACATAGAAAAATCCTGTTTCTCCACCTGCCCTGACCAAACAACAACACAAAAACAAACAAAAAACCTCCCGGTGATATGTCCAGGGTCAGTGGGTACATCCAAGGGTTCAAATGGGTAACTTGATTTTGTAACCCATAATGCTTTCCCTATGCTGGTTTCCATCCTGTGAAAAAGGAAGATTCTTTGCTGCTTTCACTGCTGCTTTTTTTCTTTCTTTCTTTTTTTTTAAAGATTTATGTATTTATTATATATACATAGTACACTGTAGCTATCTCTAGAACGGTTGTCAGATTTCATTATGGATGATTATGAGACACCATGTGGTTGCTGGGAATTGAACTCAGGAAGAATAGTCAGTGCTCTTACCCGCTGAGCCATCTCCCCAGCCTCTGTGTTTTGTGTTGATATGAGGACTCATGTGGCGCAGGCCAACCTCAACTCACTATCTAGCAAAGGGAGACTCTGAACTCCTGGTCCTCCTACCTCTGCCTTTCAAGTACTGAGATTACAAGAAGGTGACACCATGCCTAGCCAGGCACCATTATTTTGAAACTGTCCAAGTATCAAGACTTTCTAGCCTACTGTGTAGATCTGATGGGATTTAACTAAGAACTACAGAGTCTGGGCGGTTATATGGAAGAGCTGTATTTTGGGCATTCCCACCATAAACTTCCATAACATGCTCAGTTCTGCTTATCAATTGGATAACTATATAAGCATCCTCCTTAGTATAGTCCCTCCATATTTTATAGGGAAAAACTTAGTTTATTTTTCATTGGAATCATGATTTTATTTTATGCTAACACATATTTGACTTACAATAGCCCAGATGTGACTAACACTTTCAGTAACCACAATGTTTCTATTTTTAACTTTTATCATCCTTTCCCAGATTAGCATTATATATTGGATGCTGGGCAGGACAGTGAGCCACCCAGTCACAAGGCTAGCAAGCAGCACTCTGTATTGTGATGGTCAGTAGATTAGATATGTTACACGCGGTTTTTACTTAAGAGGGGTTTGTTGAAATATGACCTTATCATTAGGTGTGTAAACGTCATAGTCCTGAGAAGACTATTCAGAGGGCCGAGGTACGAGTTTTTATGTTCCGAGCATGAGGGAAGTCAGCTGTGCTGTGCTCATTGGTTCTGTGCATTTGACCCCTGGAGTAAACCCCACCGCAGGGCGATGTGAACTGTTGAGAACATAGAGGCTGATGGAGAGGAGATGGAATAGTAGCGGGAGCATGCTGTCATTAGCAAGTGGGGTAGACTAAACTGAGGCATCTTTTTCAAGTCAGTCGAGCTCATCGTTAACGTATTTGTCAATTACTTGCAAGGCTGTGTTAGCCCAGCCAGACAGTAGATCATAGCAACAGAATCATGTCTTAGCTGCACATCGGTTTTAGTTTTCTCATAGAGCAGTGTTTGTAAGAAAATATAGTAGTGTGACTAGATTTGATAAATACTAAATTTTAAATCTAAAACTACATACAGCATAATGGTTGAGATTTTACACACAAAATGTCATGAAACTCTAAATTATGGTTCCCATAATAGCAATTATTCAGCCAAATTGCACGTGTGTATTAAGGTATTAAAGTTAGCACTCTGTTGTGAGCGTGTAATAAACTACATCTGCATAAGAACACAAGTTATAGGAGCCTTGGGAACCATCATTTGTAGTTCCCGACATAAATTCCAAACCTGATTCAAGTGTTCTGACTTCCCCTGAACTGACAACCTCAGCCATCACTGGATGGTTACGAAACATTGTAAATGTTAGTTATTATTGTCATTGATACTTTAGAATTATTAAACATTCATTCTCAAGGAAACTTTCAGACCAGAAATTTCCCACTATTTCAGTTTTGAAGTTAGATATCTGAAGATTGAGATGATCTCATGTAGTCCAGGCTAGCCTTGAACTTACCATGTAGCCAGTGATGATCCTTCTGTCTCCATCTTGAAAGTACTGGGATTAGAAGCATGTGCCACCTTGCCTAGCCTATATTTGAATTTTGAAAGGAAAAAATTTACTAATGGGCTTGTTTTATTTTATTTGTTGCAGAAATATTACTGGAAAAAAGTATATTAGTAAAGTATATTGAAACAACACTATCAAAAAGAGCAAAAGCAAAATTGGAAAATATATAAAGAAAAATTGAGTCTGAAAGAAATTACTTGACTAAAGCACTTTGTATTCAGAGCCAGTGTCTGTACTGCTCCCTAGTCCCATGGAGACTGTCTTGTTTATTCACTTTGTTGTCCTTGTAAGTACTCTGTGTGTAGGGTTGAAGCAGTCAACTGTTGGGGTTTCTACCCTGCTCCTGTGTGTGTGTGCGTGTGCTTGTGCTTGTTCTCTCTCTCTCTCTCTCTCTCTCTCTCTATCTATCTATCTCTATCTCTATCTCTATCTCTCTCCCTCTCTCTACCCCCTCTCTCCCTCCCTCTTTCCCTCTCTCCCTCCCTCTTTCCCTCTCTCCCTCTCCTCTCCTCTCCTCTCTTCTCCCTGAGTGTATGTCCTAACAACTCATCAACTTTTTATTTTTATTAAATGTATCTGTTGAATCTGTTTATTAAATATTTCAAATAACGGAGGTTTCTGTTTCTGTTGCTGCAGCAACAATTCCCACTTCCTTTAAACGTGTCTATAGTATCACTTTTCTCAGTACCATGTTCACACAGACACCTCTACTTCAGAGTACTTCAGAAGACCCGCTTGCCCTTCACCGCCTTCGACAGGCACTGGGTCCTCACTCTCCAACACAGCCACAGTCTTGCTCTTCATCTCATCTTTGCCGTCACTATACAAGCGTGATCTTTTCCTCCCTCAAATAACCCATAGTCGTTCTTAAAGAAACTGCTCAATGAGACCAGTCCGGGCTACCCTATTCAGAATTTCAACCCATCTCCTGCCAGTACTCCTAATTTCCTTGCCCTAATCTATTATTTCATTCAAAGCACCTTTCATCTGCTGACATACTAATAACTTATTTACAGTGAATGCTTTTTAGTTAATCTGTCACTAGAATCTAAGAGCATCACAGGCAGATAGGTTCTCAACAGCCTTTCTGTAATGGGCAAATGAAAGCACTGAGGCCAGATATTTTGGAAACAGCAAGTGATGGTTCCAGCATTGAAGCAGTTTATGGAAGAGAGTTTGGGCTCAGTGGAGCATTTCACATTCTTGATCTGCCAATCCACTCTTCATCTAATGTCCATATGGCATTCATTTATATATGTATATATGCAGATATTATGCAAGACCTTTATAAGATAGATATGAAAATTAGCCTGGAAGAGTTTTGTTGCTTTTTGGTTTTGTTTCTTTTGAATCAGAGTCTTACTGTGTAGCCCTGGCTGGCTTAGAACTCACTATAAAGATCAGGCTGGTTTTGAAATCACAGTGCTAAGGTATTTCCCAAGTGCTGGGATTAAAGGAGTGTACTACCACATCTGATCAGAAAGCTTGAACATATAAACAGTCCTTTAGTACAAACAATTACAGTTGGTTAATCTGTATCTTTCTGTTGCTTATTCAGTTATCTGGAACATATTGCTGTATTTCCATATTTAAACAGCAATCATCTCTAATGCATATTCCTTCCTCTCTGAGCAGAGCATGTGACCGACTGCGTTGTGTGGCCTGTGATTTCCGGATAGTCAGCTACAATGACTATATGTGGGACAAGTCATGTGATTACCTGTTCTTCAGGTATGTTTCTGAGGAGTTTCCCCTATGAAAAATGTGCCACGGCCTTTTCATTCCTGGGTGTTCACGTGCTTTGGTTGTTGGTCTACTTGTCTGGTCACGTGGTCTCTGACTCTCACCCTCCTCGTCTCTTTGAATCTGTGTGCTGTCAGCCTCCGTAAGGATGTGTTTCGGAATGAGAATACAGCAGCAGCCTCACGGACCCCCTTGTTGAGACCATTCTCTGCAAGCTCGCTAACACCCAGAGAACAGGCCGGAAGATGGTGCAGGTCCAAGGGTAGCTTGGTCTGCTAAGTAAGGTCCTGGCCAGCCAGAGCTATACTGCTAGAACTAAACTATGAATAGGCCTCTCTCTAAATGAAAGGCTTGCAACTGTGAGTCACCACAGAAAGGACTAAATTTAAGCTCCTTACTATTGCTTTCCTAAGCTTTTATTAAAAAGGTTTTTTTGAGACATGGTTTCTCTATGCAGCCCTGGAAGTCGGGGAATCACTCTATAGACTAGGCTGGCCTTGAGCTCTTCTTTAACCAGGCTTCTTGAAACTCTCCGAGGCTCCAGAGGATGCACTCACAAGTGAAGCCCTGAGACTGGATGTTAGTACCCGAGAGGGCAGCTTGTGAGAAGCCGTGCAGAGTAGCGCTTGCTTTGTTAAGATGCTTTGGGCTTATACGGTAAAGGAAAGGATGGCTATGCTATGTCAGGGCTGTTTGGACAGAAGTGTCCTGAATATTGATGGGGAAAAGAAGTTATGTAGGAAGAGATACTTTGTAATGACAGTCTTCTAGAAGTGACTGCTGTGAAGACCTGCTGATGTCACTAGTCAGAGGACAGGCATGGGAACAGAACGGAGGTGAGGAGGCGCACTCCTACCTCAGATACTCGCCTGTGCCTCCGCGGCCTATGCAAGTGACAGAAGGCAGTGTGCTTCTCACACATTCTCTTACTGGGAAAGCAAGTTTGTTAGTTCTCTGTGCTGAACATTGGCACCTCCTCTGTGTCAGAGAGCGGGCAGTAGGGCATTTAGTAGGGTCACGAGTGCACACTAGGAATATAAAGATGCCACATCTACTGGTCCCATGTTTAGAAGTAGGATGTAGTCTGCTGGAATTAAGAGTAGCAGAGAACAGATGACACACAAGGGACCCGGGGACTGATTCCCCGAGGGAAAGCAGCATGGTTAGTGAATAGAAGGTCTCACGGCCCATCCGGTGTCTCAGCGAGCACAGCATACAGCACCTGTGCTCTGTGGTGTCAGGCAGCACGGCTGATGCTCTACAGTTGCTTCATTGTGTTATTTTACAAGTCAGAAATAAGCATGTGGTAGCCTTCACATACTATATAGATCTTTAGAAAGGAGACATAAACTGGATTTACTGACCACCCTGCCATTATAGCTTAATAAAATGTATTTGTCTATTAAGTCATATGGTCTCCTTAAAGGAAAATAATGGCATAATTTATTTTCTAAGCTTTTAAGATAAGTGTTCCTTTAAAAAATTACTTGAAAGATATTATTGATTCACCTGGTATCTATGCTTTTTATTTCTAAAATCTCTAATCAGTCAAATAGCAAATGCTAAGCTTAGCAAAATATTGAATTTAGCAGATTGAATAAAGGGAATATTCCCTCCTTCTATTAACTTCATTTTTCTGGACTCATTTTTTATTCAAATAAAACAAGATTATTGTGTGCTTTCCCTAGTTCTGCATAACCCGAGCTAGGTCATTACTGGCCAGGGTGCCACTTTCCTAACCTCAGATGGTTGCCCAGAAACTCTAGGGTTTTGTAGATTCTCAGCATCTATAGTGCCGGAGTTTGCACACTGCAGTAGTGAGTGTGATGCACATTGGCCACCAGATGGCGCTTTGGAACCTGCCTTCTGAAGAGACGGATTACTAACCGCCCTGGCCGCCACGCCTCTTCAGCATGCACACCACATTTCATCGTTCTCTTTGCTTTGGGTTTCCCCCCCTCCCCCAACATTTTACTTTTAGATTATCCAGTTTTATTTTCTAAAGATATGTCCATAAGATTATTACATTAGTTATAAAAATTATAATTGATTTTCTTGTACTAACTAAACTCACAATAATTTCTGTATCAGTATAGTGCAAACAAACCCAATGGTTATCATTTTAGTGATTGTCTTTCTTGTTCCTTTGGTAATTTTTTACATCATTTACACTTTAGAATAGGAACTTTGTTGGTCATAGAATAAATAAGCAGATCATGTATGGAAATGAAAGAAAGTCTGAGTTTATCTTAGAGAACTAACAGACTGTGTTCCCAGGGGTAGAAGTGTGCTACAGCCAACGCGTCAGAAGCCTGCGGCCTTGCCACTACTTGCATAGAGAGGCCGTGGAGGCACAGGCGAGTATCTGAGGTAGGAGTGCGCCTCCTCACCTCCGTTCTGTTCCCATGCCTGTCCTCTGACTAGTGACATCAGTAGATCTTAAGAACAGTCACTTCTAGAAGATTGCCATTAAAAAGTTAGAGAAACAGTGTCAGATACAGACACTAAGGATGTCTTCTGCTGCTGCTGTAACCAGACCGGGACTCTCGAGTCCCTAGTTTTAGTTGAGAGGCTGCAGGAAACTAAACAGAACTTTTTTTTCTTTTGCATTATTAAACATGAAGCACGGACGCGATGCTTAAGCTTGTCTGTTTCATCACAGAAACAACATGCCAGAGTTCCAGAAACTCCGAACAAAGCTGGTGGAGAAGAAAGGAGCCCGGGCGTATGCCTGCCAGTGCAGCTGGAGAACTGTTGAGGAGCTCACTGACCTGCAGACAGAGCATCAGCTCCGCTGGGTTTGTGGGAAACACTGAGGGTGCAGACCGCTCACATCCCAGCAGCTGCACCGGTGAGGACAGGCTGCACGCGCCGACCTGACCCAGTGCGCAGCAGGGCTGGGCCCCGGGAAAGGCAGCACATACTGTGTAACTGCACACATTCTGTGTAACTGCACACAGTGTTTGAAGACCAAATGGACTGGAAAAGACATGTGTACTGTGACACCGTGGCGTTCTTCCTTCCTACATTTTACTTAGTAGGTTAAAATATCTGATTCACCAGCCTGTCTCCTTTTAGGGATTGAAATTGTGACATTTCATGCAAATTTCCAGCGTTTTCATAGCAACTGCCATACTGGCTCATGCACGCCAAACGCCCCTCGTGTCTCACTGTCGTGAGAGTGCCACAGGCAGTGCAGAGAGGGCACTGTGTGTGAGTGCCCGTCACTCTGCCTGTTCTGATCCATCACCATCAGAGACTAGAAGTTGAACATGACAAAAAGCAGGTCACCCTTGGTTAACCGGGTTGAGAGGACGGGGACACTGTGAACCCCGCCTGATATGTATCCCATTCTGCCTCTCCAGCTCAATTCAGTGCTGTGCATCCTAGTGATGGAGATGATGCTGCATCTTAGCATGCGTCCCTCCTTTGCCCATTGAGATAGCAAAAGTTGTCTAGTTTTCTATTAGCAAACATCTATTTATATATATATATATGATTTTTGATGCAACTACAGTTACTCAAATCCTACAAACGAGTCATTGTTGGACTTTTCAAGTACACTCCATAACTCTGAATGAGCAGCAGGAAGGTGGTTTTCAGACAACCTGTGGGCTTCCTAGTATATCAGGTTGGTCCATTCTTTACTGAAGCAGAAAGAAGCGATGGGTGGCCACTGGGCTCCCAAGAGGTGGGGGGAACTGCATCACAGTAACATGCATTGCCTCAGTTTACCTCCCAGCCCATAGCCATCTCAGGGCTTTCCTAGTCTGCCAGCATTCCCTTCTATCTGTCCACTTCCTGTGTGTGTATTGAGTGAGTGGCACAGGGCACGCTGAAACGATGTACACTTTAGCACAGATATGATCGGCTTGCTTTTCTGTTAACTCCATTCTCGCCACCAAGCAAAACCTCTGATCGCTGAAAGCTTTTTCCTAGGCTAGGGGTCTAGCTCAGCAATAGAGTACTTGTGTTGCATGTGCAAGGCCCTAAGTTTATTCCCAGTAGTACAAAAGAAAAAAGACAGACAGAGAGGCAAGTTTTTGCCTGACCATGACATATTTATGTACTTTAAAAAGTTTAATTGCAGCAAAAGAGATCTCAAAGTGGCTGATGCTCAAATTTTTGTATTAAGATATATTTACAAATTTTTCTTTCAATAAACTAATTTACTCCTCAAAATTATGTCTCTGTGCAATTATATAAGAAACTTAGACATTTTTGATTGACAGTGTGTATTCCCAAAAAATAAAAGAGCGCAGAAGCATGCACATGCTCACTCAGACACTGGGGAAGGTTGAGTGTAGAGTGCACACGCGGGGTCCCAGTGCCAGAGACTGAGCAACGAGGACCCTGAGCTCAAGGCAGCCAGGGCCAGCCTGGGCTACAAAATAAAACCCTGTCTGGAGAGAGAGAGAGAGAGAGAGAGAGAGAGAGAGAGAGAGAGAGAGAGAGAGAGGAGAGAGAGAGAGAGAGAACCTATATTCCAGTGTGTACATAAACTGAACCGGCAATTTGAAAGTACTTTTTAGAGCCAGGCATGGCTCAAGCATTGAATCTCAGTGCTCAAAATGCCGGGGCAAGTGACTGTTTTGAGGCTGGTCTACAGAGTGTGGGAGTAAGGTAGGAAGTTGTGGTGTTTTTAGTCTGTTTTGCCTCTAGAGGGACAATATGGAAAATGGAATATATCACCCGTTCTGTACAGTCATAGTTTCAGTTCTCCGATGTCAGAAATTTATTCATCAGGCCACAAAGGCCTATAACCTGAGTTCAGTCCACAGGGCCCACACAATATAGAAAACCAGTTCCTGCAGATTGTCGTCTGATGTCCATACTACACTGCTTCCTGAACATACACACACTCACACACACACACACTCTCTCACACATGTACCTCCTCATGCTCTCCCCCCCCTCTCTGAATAAATGTGTTATTTTTAATTTTGGATCCAATTTCACTTAATATTCTTGGTGGAGGAAGTAAAAACGATGTTAATCTCACTCAAAAGTGAGATTAATGTACATTCTAACCTTTTTCTTAGAATTATTATTTTATGTGCATGGGTGTTTTGCCTGCTTGCTGTCTTCTCCTTATGGGTGTGACTTCCTTCTGCTCTAGAGATGGCAGGAGTGATCTTAGGTCGCGAGTGTGTTTCTTTATGTTCTATAAGTATCTGTTGGGTCCACCTGGTTCTTGATGTCAGTTAGCTTGAGCACTGCTCTGGTTAGCTTTGGATGGGTGGCCTGTCTGTGATTAGGGACTGAAGTCTCCACTATCAGTGTGTGAGTCAATGTGTGATGTAAGCTGCAGTAGTGTTTATTTTTTTGAACTTGGGTTCCTTGCTTTTGGTGCACAGATTTTAAGAATTGCAGTGTCCTCATAGTGGATTTTTTCCTTTGACGAGTATGTAGTGTCCTTCCCTATCTTCTGATTATGTTGGTTTGAAGTCATTTTGTTAGACAGATATAAAAATGGCTACACTAGCTTGCTTCTTAGGTCCATTTGCTTGACTATCTTTTTTCCATTATTTTACCTGAGGCGATGTCTGTCTTTGATGTTAAGGTATGTGTCTTGAATGTAGCAGAAGGGATGGACTCTGTTTTCACATCCATTCTGTTAATCTATATCTTTTTATTAAGGGATTAAGTCTGCTGATGTTGAAATATATCAATGAGCAATGTTTATTGATTCTTATTTGTTGGTGGTAGAGTGTGTGTGTGTGTGTGTGTGTGTGTGTGTGTGTGTGTGTTTCTCCTCTTTTGATTTTTATCTGGCATTTATGTCCTGTGTTTTCTTGGGTATGTTAACCTCTGGGTTAGAGTTTTCCTTCTGACATGTTCTATAGGGCTGCATTTGTAGATATGTATCACTTAAAATTTGTTTTTATCATGCTATGTCTTATTCTCTCCACCTATGATAATTGAAATTTCTGCTGGGTATAGTAGTCTGGGCTGGGATATGTGGTCTCTTAGGGTCTCTAGAATATCCTTTGAGGCCCTTCTGGATTTTAGGTGTAATTCCAATAGGTATGCCTTCATTTGTTACTTGGTCTTTTTTCCCTTGCCGCTTTTACTATTCTTTCTTTGTTCTGTGTGTTTGGTTTTTGATTGTTGTATACCCAGGGGACTTTCTTTTCATGGGTAGTATTTTTTGGTGTCTGTATGTTCCTTGTATTTGGGTAGACATCTCCTTTAGGTTAAGCAAATGTTCTTCCATGATTGTGTTGAAAATACTTTCTGTGCCTTTCACCCATGTCTCTTCTCCATCCTTTATTCCTATTATTCCTATTAGATTTGGTCTTTTCACAGTGTCCCACAGCACTGTTTTGTGCCATGAATATTTTAGATTTATTTTCTTTGATCAGAGAGTATCCTTTTCTTCTATGTTCTCTTCAATGACTGAGATTCTCTTATGTATTCTGTTGTTGATGCTTACCTTCTGTTTAAGCTACATTTATTTTCTAGATTTCCTTCAGTTTGGTTTTTTACTGATTCTATTTCCGCTTTCAGGTGTTAAGCTGTTTTATACATTTCCTTCCACTGTTTGTGTTCTCATAGATTTCTCTAAGGGCTTTATTCATTTCCTCTTTGTGGGCCTCTATTACACTCATAAAGGCTATGTTAGGTCTTTTTCTTGTGCTTCAGCCGTATTGCAATAGTCAGGGCCTGCTATGGGTAGTGTGGTTGCAGGGCCTGCTATGGGTAGTGTGGTTGCAGGGCCTGCTATGGGTAGTGTGGTTGCAGGGCCTGCTATGGGTAGTGTGGTTGCAGGGCCTGCTATGGGTAGTGTGGTTGCAGGGCCTGCTATGGGTAGTGTGGTTGCAGGGCCTGCTATGGGTAGTGTGGTTGCAGGGCCTGCTATGGGTAGTGTGGTTGCAGGGCCTGCTATGGGTAGTGTGGTTGCAGGGCCTGCTATGGGTAGTGTGGTTGCAGGGCCTGCTATTGGTAGTGTGGTTGCAGGGCCTGCTATGGATAGTGTGGTTGCTGGACTCTAGTGGAGAACTATTGTCCTGGCTGTTACCGTGTCTGTTCACGATCACCTACCTAGGCATCTGGGTTTGGGAAGATTGAAATTCTAGGTGCTGAGACCTGGCCCTGTCTGTGTTGGGTAAGTGTGTGTTTCTTGGTTTTTGTCACCCTCCCTGGTTCTCAGGAGAGTGTGGTGGTTGTGTGTTGCCTGGTAGGGAATTATTCTGGGATCCAGATAGGTGTGGCCACTGCTTCCCTGGTCGGAATCTTATTATTATATGTTTTAATTGACTTACAAAAGTAATAGAAGTTCTGGAGAAATTGCTAACACTTAGAGTAATCTGGAACATTGGAGATCACTCAAATAAGTTTTTAGGTGAACTGCTTCTGAAGGTGTCAATAACTTAACCATCAGACTTGGAAATTGCCACAACTGCTTAACCTGTGTAACCAGTTTGCTGTGGAATTCTGTGTTCTTCACAATATCCAAAAGTTCTTGAAAACCAATCCCAGCTTATATTTGTATTGAGGTAAAATAATTTTCAGAAACAGAAGACCGATAGGGAATATTTATCATTCAGAACTTTAGTCTTTGTAGAACAAGGCACATTAGAGTAAGATTGTAGTATCAGTTATATAAACCAATCTCGAGTGCTTTGCAGTAAAGAACCACTTTTATGGGATCGAGGCTTCAACTCAGGTTGCATGGCTCAGGATTTGGTTCCCTTCCATTCTCGGCACATTACTGAGAGGAGCCCCTGGAATAAGTATTTGCTGGTCTCCCCCGTCCGTGGACTAAGCAAGCATTCAGCTCGTCTTCTAAACCCACCAGTGGATGAACAGTGACAACAGCCGCTTCAAGGCTTTGTAGTAACCAGGAAACCCACAGAGACTTAATTTTGTAAATAAATATTCACCAAGAAGGATAAAGCATGAGCAATACAAGGGAAGAGAGAATCAGCAGAGACTAGTTAATAAAAGAGACGGCCACGTGACCCCAAACTCCAGTCTAAAGGGAGAGAGAGATGGGAAAGGAAGAAGAGATCACACTGAAGGAAATCCTTGTGTGCCCTCAGTTTTCAGTAATACACGGGGAATTTACAGGCCTAGGAATTTGGGGAATTTTAAAGCAAGTCTTTCTGTATGTCTCACATACACACCTATAATTCTTTTAATTAGTATGTGTTTGAACTACTCTGTCTTGATGGGTGACTTAGGAAATTCAGGTTCTGATGTGTTTATAAAAAGATAAAGTGAGGGGGGAGATGTTTTGGTGGATGTCTGGCAAGATGAGAGAGGGAGGGGAGAGGGAGGGAGGGGGAGGGGAAAAGGGAGGGGAGAGGAGAGGAGAGGGGAGGGGAGGGGGAGGGGAAAGGAGGGGGAGGGAGGGGAGGGGAGGGGAGGGGAGAGAGAGGAGAGGAGAGGAGAGGAGAGGAGAGAGAGGAGAGGGGAGGGGAGGGGAGGGAAGAGGAGGGGAGGGGAGGGGAGAGGAGAGGAGAGGAGGGGAGGGGAGAGGAGAGGAGGGGAGGGGAGAGGAGAGGAGAGGAGAGGAGAGAGGAGAGAGGAGAGGGAGAGGGAGAGGAGAGGAGAGAGGGAGAGGCTGGTCAGTTTTGTCCACTGTGTTTCTCAGCGGTTATCATACCACAATCCAGGCAGTCTCTTGTAGCTATGTCCAAATCTTCTGAGACCTTGCAGGGTAAACTGTTAGGCTTTGGGAGATTCTGCCTGTCATAAAGTTAAGTATATTAATAATTAGCAGACTTCTGACAAATTGAGGGCTATATCGATTGGCCATATCTGACTGAATAGAGCACACCATAATTTAATGGCAGTTGGAAAAATCATTTATCAAGACAGGATAGGAACAAAAATCTTAAGCAACTGGTAGATTGTGTAAGTAAAGAAAAACACATTTTGTATTAGCAGAGAAATTGGCTTTGCATCAGTAAAGAAACACTTGACTTAGAGTTGGTGTGAAGGACCAGACTGTAAAGGAATAAGAAAGCTGGCAGTGGTGGCTTAAGATCGTGGTGACAGACAGTGAGTTTGTCCAGGCGGATTCAAGCCTGTGACACCAGCTGAGCCAGCGGGCCATGAGGACAGGCCAGAGTCATGAGAACATATCGCTAATGAAACAGATTGTAGAGAGCAGGCCAGTCCGCAGAGACAGGCACAGGGACAGGCACAGGGACAGGCGCACACGTGTGTGCGGTTGCGGCACCAAGCGCAAGAACCCCAGCTGGTAGCGTGGGACCTGAAGAGCACAGATCGCGAGGAGCCACGATTACAATGTGTGTGTCCCAGGTAGCGCAGGGTCACAGCACCACCAAACGGCAGCAGCGGGCAGGCGGGGCAGGGCTTCCTCCCGCAGCTGGAAGTCGCAGCCTAGAGCTTCCCGCTGTGGGCGGGCGCTGGCTGCCCCGCCCCGCCCCGCCCCGCCCGGCAGTCTGTGCACTTCCAGTCCCCGGCAGAGAGAGAGGGGGGGGGGGTGGGGGGAGAGGGGGGCTCACACACGGGCGTGTGCAAGTGTGAACAAAAACAGGCAGATGGTCGAGCCCGTACTCGGGAAAACAGCTTCGCAGTGAACAGAGTCCGAAGGGTGAAAAGCTGTTTTTCTCGCAGCTGCAGAGGGCAGAGTTCAGAGTCCCGGACAGAGAGAGAGGGAGAACTTGCACACGGGGGAGGGAGGATGGTCGTGCACGTGGGAAAGCGAGGGTCTCGGCAGAGTCCCTGGCAGGACACAGGGGGCGGGGCCAGACCTGCTTTTCCTGCAGGGAACCTGGAGTAGAGCTGTTCCCGGCTCTCAGGAGGAGAGGGGAGAAGCGGGGTGCCAGTTTAGTGGCCATGTGGAGATACTGCCTACTGTGAATTAGACCAAGACACCCCAGTCAGTAGGGACAAGACGGTGAAGACAAAACCACGGGTGAGAGAGGGGTTATCAACTGCCCCTTCCAGCGTCCTGAGGGCATAATCAATAACCAGAGAGATTTCCAGCACAGGCTAGACCACCAGGTTGTCACGTGATGAGCTGAGGCTACTCTCTGGGCCGGTGCCCCTGAGCTGCAGAGAGCAGTTTACCCAGGCTTGGGGATTTCTCGGCAGCGAGAAAGAAACTGTCTCAAAGAGGAAAGATCTCACCCAAGGGAAAAAGTCCTAAAACGAGGGTCAGTGAAAAGACTTAATATCTCCATCCTCGAGGGCAGCACAGGGGTAGCTCTGAGCTCAGGAACTCTCCCCTGGGACCAGTGTGGGGAGAGGCTTACCAGTTCCCAAAGTTTGGGCTAGCGAGTGTTGGATCTCCATGTGGTAGCAGGGAGGGGATGCACACCAGCAGTGTTTCTAAATCTGAGTCACAGCATCATATGATGTGTTTATAAAAAGATAACGAGGAGGGATATGTTCTATGGAGGTGTAGTCAGGTATGGGGGCAGGGGGTGCCTCGGCGGGCCCATGCTGAGGCATCCCCTGCCCCTGAGGGACCAGCCACACGACAGTATAGTATAGAGTTTATTCAGGGCGTGGGGAGGGGCGATGAGAGGCTAGCAGAGGCAGAGAGAGAGAGAGTCCGAGAAGTGGAGGCCGGCCATGAGCACGTGGAGAGGGGTGGGGGAGGGAAGGGGGGAGAGCGGGAGCAGGAAGGGGGGTGGAGTGGGCAAGCAGCTCCTTTTATAGTGAGGCAGGCACACCTGGCTGTTGCTAGGCAACTGTGGGGGGAGCTTAGACAAAAAGCTAAGAGGTTCCATGAAGCTTTTATTACTTTTTGTACTTAACATGATCACCTGTCCACATTCACTCTATAATTATTTTACTGAAATGCTCATTTGTGGAAACTTGCTTGGAATTCATGCCCTTGAGTTAGTATGCTTTGAAGATAATAGTACCCAGCTCTAATGGGGGCTGGATAGTAAAACCCCAGAATGTGTTATGTTAACTAAATACCACTGATATTCTCAATTTCCATTTGTCTTAGCTTTATTTATTTATTTATTTATTTATTTATTTTTGTTTTGTTTTTTCGAGACAGGGTTTCTCTGTATAGCCCAGTCTACACTCTGGCCTTGAACTCAGAAATCTGCCTGCCCCTGCTTCCCAAGTGCTGGGATTAAAGGCGTGCACCACCACCGCCGCCCGGCTCAGCTTTATATTTCACATAATTAAATTCACTTTAAGTTCTCTGCTCTACCCAAGCAGAGAAAGATGTTTTGAATATCATTTAAAATAATAAATTATTTTAGATGACTTATTAACTCCTCAAGTTACTTTTGGCACATGTGTAATATTTTCATATAAAATATTAGAAGCGATGCTGATGCTTAGAGCCTTTTCCAAGGACGAATGCAGGTTCTCTCTGGAGATGTGTGTGCACCATGGGCATGAAGTGCCAACGGGGTCCAAAAGAAGGCACAGAGCCCTGGGACTGGAGTTACATACACTTTTGAGCCACTGTGTGGGTGCTAAGAACCAAACACATTCTCTGGAAAAGCAACCAGAGCCCCTAACTACTGAGCCGTCTGTGCAACCTGGAAAAGCTTATTTTTAACGTGCAGCTAAATGGAAAATGCACATGAAGCCCTCTGTGACTGAGTTGAGAACTTTTTTTCATAGAACAAATCTTTGTTTAAACAACTAGCAGGCCAACTATTAGAATGAATAAAGCAGCTTCTGAGGCAATAAGTGACAGTATTCTAAACCACAGCTAGAACTGGGAAACCTTTATCTACCACAGAGATCAGGGCAGCTGCCTTGGCATTTGAATTCTTCACTGGGGAAGGTGTTGATATTGACAAGTGCTTGTGAGTATTGTGTAGAAAACGTGGCAGTATTTAGACACTCTGTATAACTGAGCAATCATATTGTCAAATGGCCAACGCACTGCTATAACCAAAGAAGCCAGATTTTAAAAGCTACTTTTGGTGGCATCTATTGTACCAGAATACCCAGAGTTCATTTGGTAAGAAGAAACTAGTTGAGTTTTGATATAACGTTGAAGAATAGCCAGGATTATTCAAAAAACAAACAAAAAAAATGGGTTTGGAGAGCTGAGTTAAGAATATTGGCTCTTTAGAGTTCCTGAGTTCCATTCCCAACAACCACATGGTGGCTCATAACCATCTGTAATGGGACCCTCTTCTGGTGTGTCTGAAGATAATAACGCTGTACTTATATACATAAAATAATTAATCTTTAAAAACACACTCACAAAATAATTTTCTTTCCAACTGCATGTCTGCATGAAGCCACTTTTCTTCTAAGGCTTCAACCAAAACAACTGAACTCAAGAGATGAATGCAGTGGGGGTGAGGTCCAGCTGCCTTCCATGAAGCCACATATTAAAGAAATTGGCAGAAATGCAAAATAAATATCATCCTTTTTAACATGTATTTTAGAAAATACATTTATTGCCATAGAAATAATTATAAGAATTTGTGTGCATGGGACTGATTTTTAAGGATTTTTATATATTTTCACTCTTCTCCTCATTTCTAGTGTCATGTTTCTGTAGCCACAGAGAAGCTCTTGGGACCCTGTTCTTAAGAGTGTGAAAGGATCCTGAGACCAGAAGTGTGGAGAGCCACGGTAGAGTCCTGACTGCCCCGCTGCCCACACCCACCACAGCGTAGGACACAGGCTCTTCTTCCCTTTGCTTTTCGTCTTCAGAGACTACATGTCAACCCTTTATTCTTTCTAAGTGCTGTAAAGTGTCTGTTTCAGACATTATTGCCACTAGCTCCCCTGGACACCAGAAGCCACCATGTTCTGAGTTTATTCGTAAAGAGAGAATTTGACTTGATTGTACAAGTTTTCTTCTAGCTTTGATAATATGAATGCCATTCTTTTAAAAAAAAATTTAAGCCTTCGAACACACTAGTTGAAGCCTGATGTGGTGATACATGCCTGTCATTTCAGCAATCAAGAAAAGTTTCAGTTGGAGAAAGGTGCTCCTTACACGAGCCTTAGGACCTGGGTACAGATCTCTGAAATGGGCATAAAAGTCAGATGCAGCAACACAAAAGTGTGATCCCAGCATTTCTACGGTAGGTTGGCTTTAGACTGGGTCGACAGACCCAAGACCAGCATCAGTCCTACCTAAAACATCTCCCCCTGGGCTGGAGAGATAGCTCAGTGGTTAAGAGCACTGACTGCCCTCCCAAAGGTCCTGAGTTCAAATCCCAGCAACCACATGGTAGCTCACAACCATCTGTAATGGGGCTCTGATGCCCTCTTCTGGGGTGTCTGAAGCCAGCTACAGTATACTTACATATAATAAATTTTTTTAAATGTCTCCCCTTTATTCTAGATATAACTGCGTGTTTAGTTAGGGTTACTATTGCTACGATGAAACTCCATGACCAAAAGCAACTTGGGAGGAAAGGGTTTATGTCACTCACAGTTCTATATAAAGGTTCATCACCAAAAGCAGCAAGGGCAGGAACCTGGAGGCAGCAGCTCATGCAGAGGCCACGGGGGGGCGGGGGGGGGCGCTGCTTACTGACTTACTCATCATGACTTGCTCAGCCCGCTTTCTTATAGAACCCCGGACCACCAGCCCAGGGATGGTGCCACACAAAATGGTACCCAATTAATTACTAGTTAAGAAAATGCCCCATAGCCGGATCTTACAGAGACATTTTCCAAACTGAGGTTCCCTCCTTCAAGGTAACTCCAGCTTGTATCAAGCTGACTTAAAACTACCCAGCACACCATGTTTGCTTTCTGATCAATGTAAAAACTCACACATTTAAGATGACATTCTGCCATTATTCTAAAGCGAACCTTTGTTGTTTATGATTTTAGTGCTATGAACAGACACCGTGACCAAGGGCAACATTTAACTGAGCTGACTTAGAGGTTTAGAAGTTCAGTCTATTATCGTTGAGCTGGGAGCACGGCAGCATCCAGGCAGTCATGGTACAGGATGAGCTGAGAGTTCTCCTTCTTCATCTAAGGCCGCTGGGAGAAGACTGGCTCCCGTGTGCTTAGGAAGAGGGTCTCATTGCTCATAGCCACAGTGACACACTTCCTCCAACAAGGCTACTCCAAGAAGCCCAAACCTCCTAATAGTGCCACTCCTGGGCCAAGCATATTCAAACCACCACACGACGTTTTTGGCTCCACCGAGCTTTGTCTGATAGCAGGAGACCCAGCGGGACCCACCTGAAGGGAGCACTCAGAGCACATGGATGCTTGGGTGGAATCATTCTGTACCGGGTGCAGCAAGAGGCGGGGCCAGGCACCAGTGGTCAGCGGTAGGGCTGCGTGAAACGGGTCATCTCCAAACGATTGATCATAACTCATCTTTTAGGTCCAGTATCTTTGACTCTGTCGTAGCCAGACTTTAGAATTCAGTGGCAGACTTGAGCATCGTCCTATTTCAAACCTGGGGAGACAAACCTGGACAGAGATCTACTGGTGGCTCATCTCCAGTGTAACCAAAATGCCTTGCTATGTGTCTACGTACGAGCTAGAAATATACATATCCCAGACCAGAGAGGGAAAGCAGGGCTCTTACAACTCCCTCTTTTGTAGTCTAGAATCCTTACGGCAGCCGGTGCGTGGTTGGGTCACCAGGTTACATTCCTAGTTGAGGAAGTTGGCAAAAGAGGGAGGCCCTGAAGTTACTTTACCTGGGGAAAAAAAGGTCTCGCAGTGAAAAAGAACAGGTACAGGTGACATCAGAGAACTAGACCTACAGACTTAACGCGATCAATTGAGAATCTGGCCTGTAGGGGGCGGACCTGCACCAAGGACCACATTGTTCTCAGGCTTTGGTCTCAGGGAAAGCGCCTAGAGTTTTGAAACACCCGTTATGTTTTTTGCATCAGATCCCACCTGCTGTTGTTACCAGTGGCTGTTGTTATTCCTCCGGGTAAAATGCCCTGTTCTAATCCACACCACTGTCTACAGGTACAAAGAATAAGCATCACTTTAGCAAGCCTTGTCGAAAGGACTTTGATGACGCTTTCTGCCCAGACGTGCCTATAGCTACCTCGGAAATAAAACGGGATGCGTTAGCTGACTCACCTGACCAATCTGTTTCTGCAGCACTTCGGGGAATTTAGGGAGACCTAGAGGGAGCAATAGGGTGATTCCTCAGTTACAAGAAGTGATTGGAAAGCCGGGCGTGGTGGCGCACGCCTGTAATCCCAGAACTTGGGAGGCAGAGGCAGGCAGATTTCTGAGTTCGAAGCCAGCCTGGTCTACAGAGTGAGTTCCAGGACAGCCAGGACTACACGGAGAAACCCTGTCTCGAAAAACCAAAAGAAGGAGGAGGAGGAGGAGGAGGAGGAGGAGGAGGAGGAGGAGGAGGAGGAGAAGAAGAAGAAGAAGAAGAAGAAGAAGAAGAAGAAGAAGAAGAAGAAGAAGAAGAAGAAGAAGAAGTGATTGGAGACCAAGATGCTGACCTTGGCAGAGTTGTGCTGGCCAGTCTTTGGGGCCAGGAAACCGTATCTTCGTGACCTTCGAACAAGAGTGTTCAGCACAAGCATTCCAAGGGTGCAGTGGTGTGCTTTTGTTTTTAAGGTTTTATAATTACTGCAGAAAATCCAAACTGGTCGTCTGATACTCTCACACTTTTGTGCATAAGAATGCAATGCATAGAAAAGCAGAAATGATTGCCTCAATGATCAACTCCCAACAGTGGTCAGCAACAGCTGTAAATGACAGCACTGCTTACCTGGTGTCTACCCTGGATTTTACAGAAACAAGCACAAACACTGGGCATGGGTCCTGCAGGGCTTGCAAGGCCTCTTCCTGCCCCCTTCCCCCCCCACACACACACACACTGTGAGCCACTGTTAATGCTAGTGCCCTACAGAAAGGCTGGATGCCAGGAGCTAAGTCCCTTCCAGTACCTGTGCTTCTAGCCAGTTACCATTATATCAGAAACTCAAGGCCCTTGCATTCTAAACCCTGACTATATCCTGGACCCAGGCTCTCACATGCATCTCCAGCCCCCGCAGATCAGCCACCTGCCCCCAAATCACCCACACCTGCTTCTTCACAAGCTGCCCGTCTCCATTCGCCACCCTGTGATGAATTTGCCCCTCTGTAATGAGAATCCCTAAGGTGGAGGCCAGCAGCCTGTCCCCAGACAGTCCGAAGCACAGATCCTCAGAGCTGTCAGAGCCTCCAGCCAAGGAGAGAGCACCAAGAGGCAGGCGCTGTGTGAGGAGAGGGGAGGCAGGGAAGCTGCACACTGCCTTATTGCTTTCTCCATAGATGTCTAAACTCAGGGAGAACTGGGGATGCCCCTGAGAGAGGCTTTGACTCCAGCGCTCGGTGCTTAAGTTCTGTGTGTCCTGAGGTACCTACTATGTGGCTGGTGACATTTCACGCCTTTCCTGATTGGGGATGGACGGGGCTTCCCAGAGGAACCATGGAGAGAAGATTAGTACTTGGAAAGAACACCAGAACTGGACGTCACACTACCCAGGCCATTATTCCAGCCTCTCCATTTTGCCAGTGAACCACAGGCTCAGAACGTGAACGGGGCATGCTTCTAGACACAGTTTGTGTATTAGCCAGGGTTCTCTAGAAACTTACGGGTAGTCTATATAATAAGAAAATTTGTCAATGACTTACAGCCTATAGTTCACCTCCCAACAATGGTCAACCACTGCTGTAAAGGAAAGTCCAAAGATCTAACAGTTGTTCAACCCCGCAAGACAAGCAGGCAAAGGGGAGTCAGTCTTCCTTCTTCAATGTCCTCATGTAGGTCTCCAACGAAAGGCGTGGCCCAGGTTAAAGGTGTGTGCCACCACACCTAGATCTGAGACTTGCTTTGTCCCAGCTGACCTTAAACTCAGAGATCTCCCTGTCTTAATCTTCTGAGACTCACAACCACTATGCCATAAGATCTCCAAGCCAAGATCCAGGTCAGAGTTCATGCCAGATATAGTCAAGTTGACAGCCTAAAGTGGCCACTCCAGTTGGTATATAACACTGTAAGATAAAGTCTTGGGGATTAAGGACGGCCAGGACCAGGGTTTCTCTGCTGTCATACCCTTCTTTTAAGTCTGCCTAATTCGATTCCCTTTCGCTTGTCAGGTGTGACCTTCCTTACCCGAGACAGACCCCTCTAGATAACCTCGTAGCCTCTGCACCCCTCTTTCTACCTCTCTTCCTTTAATCAACACAAGAAGTCCTGCCAGCCTTTCAGACACACACCCTATCTTAGTTAGGGCTTCCCTTGCTGTGACAAAATGCCATGACCAAAAGGCAAATTGGGAAGCAAAGGGTTTGCTTGGCTTTCACTTCCTCATCACTGTTCATCACTGAAGAAAGCCAGGGCAGGAACTCCGACAGGGCCGGACCCGAAGGCAGAGGCTCACGCAGAGCCCATGGAGGGGTGCTGCTTACTGACTTGCTCCCTTGCTTTCTTATAGAAGCCAGGACTACCAGCCCCGGGGACTGCATCACTCACAACGGGCTGGATCCTCCCCCATCAATCACTAATTCAGAAAATGCCTTACAGGCAGATCATATCGAGACATTTTCTCAACTGGGGTTCCCTCCTTTCCGAGAACGCTAGTTTGGGTACTGAGTTGATGGGAGACTAGTCAGAATGCCCCCTAGCCACACACCCCAAAGGGACACAGCTGCCACACACCCTCCCGCAGCTGCAGAGAGCTGATAACGGCCCATGGCAGGTTTAGTGAGTGTGTATCTGAGTCTCTGCACGTGCCTTCATGTAGACATGCCACAACAGATACATGGAGATCGGATGACGACTTGTCCGAGTGTGTTCTTTTCTTCACAATGTGAGTTCTAGGGATCAGATTCAGGCCATCGGGCTTAGCAGCAAGTCCCCTTACCTTCTGAGCCATCTTTGCCAGCCCCTTGGGTAATTTTTGAAAAGGTAACAACATCTCGGCAGGGCTCAGACGGTTCCAGTTCACGTTTGCTTCATCCCACCCTGGGTCCTTTCCGATCCCAACTTTTTAAAGGTAATTTTAATAGCTTTGTGCATATTTTTCCAGTTATTCTCTAAACAAATGGAAGAGAGAGAGAGAGAGAGAGAGAGAGAGAGAGAGAGAAAGAAAGAAAGAAAGAAAGAAAGAAAGAAAGAAAGAGATTAAGGGAACCATAAGGTAACTGGTTTTACCAAGAGACTTTTAGGTACTCAGAGTTTCATGAGCCACCAAGAGCTTTTTTTGTGATAGCTCTTTCTTGTAGATAAAGCTCCTTACTCTAAAGAAAACTGGTTCCCATGGGACCAGTCACATGACTGTCACCCACAAACAGCCACCACCAGCTGTCTCATTTCTGGGTCTGAGAGAGGAAAGGTGGCTCTGAGACCTGTCTTCGTTTCTTCACTCATTTGTTGAGCATTCCTATACTAGGCACTGAGCTAGGTCCTAGACACAAATACAGCCCCTGCACTTGTAGTATAAGGGAGGACAACACAGGCCAAGCCTATGCTAAGATTATTCTATCGCAGTCCCAAACAGTTCCCTACTTGACAATCAGCTGGGTCCTGTAGCCAAAATGTACAGATCTGAACAGGAATGACTCCAGAGACTAATCTATTTGAATACTTAGTCACCAGGGAGTAGACCTCTGTCTTAGTTAGGGTGTCATTGCTATGAAGAGACACCATGACCAAGACAACTCTTTTTTGTTTTGTTTTGTTTTGTTTTGTTTTGTTTTGTTTTGTTTTGTTTTGTTTTGTTTTTCGAGACAGGGTTTCTCTGTGTAGCTCTGGCTGTCCTGGAACTCACGCTGTAGACCAGGCTGGCCTCAAACTCAGAAATCCACCTGCCTCTGCCTCCCAAGTGCTGGGATTACAGGCATGCACCACCACGCCCGGCTGACAACTCTTTTAAAGGACAACATTTAATTGTGACTGGCTTACAGATTCAGAGATTCAGTCTATTATCATCATGGTGGGAAGTGGGGCAGCGTGCAGGCAGACATGATGCCAGGGGACCCGAGAGTTCTACATCTTGATCCAAAGGCAGCCAGGAGAAGACTGAACTCCACACAGGGCTGAGAGTAAACATAGGAGACCCCAATGCCCGCCCCCACAGTGACACACTTCCTCCAAGACCATACCTCCTCATACCCCACTCCCTATGGGCCAAGCATTCAAACTCGTAAGTCTAAGGGAGCCAAACCTATTGAACCCACCACAAACTCTTTGATGAGATTAGAAGGACCAGGAGGGGTGGTCTTGTTAGAAGTGTGTCACTGAGCCGGGCAGTGGTGGCACATGCCTTTAATCCCAGCACTTGGGAGGCAGAAGCAGGCGGATTTCTGAGTTCGAGGCCAGCCTGGTCTACAAAGTGAGTTCCAGGACAGCCAGGGCTACACAGAGAAACCCTGACTCAAAAAAAACCAAGAAGGAGGAGGAGGAGGAGAAGGAGGAGGAGGAGGAGGAGGAGGAGGAGGAGGAGGAGGAGGAGGAGGAGGAGGAGGAGGAAGAAGGAGAAGAAGGAGAAGAAGGAGAAGAAGGAGAAGAAGGAGAAGAAAGAAGGAGAAGGAGAAGAAGGAGAAGAAGGAGAAGAAAGGAGAAGGGTGGGGTTTGAGTCCCAGGCCAGACCCAGAGTCTTTCTAGGCCTTCAGATCAGAATGTAGCTGTCATGTACAGCCCAGTACCATGTGTGCAGCATGCTTCCTGCCACGGTGACAATGAACTAAGCCTGAACCCGTAAGCAAGTCCCCAATTAGATGTCTTGTTGTTTTCACGTGTTGCCTTGATCTTGATGTATCATCACAGGAGTGGAGCAGTGACTAACAGATGAGATGGCTTCAGGCACAGCTTGATTCAGAGCTGAAATTATGTCGCTGGGAGCCATCCTTTGGTTCTGCATCTCTAGGGCTACGTGTCACCAGCTTAGACTGGTGGAACTGTAAGAGTCACTGATCCAAACCCAGCCCTCAGGTGACCTTAACCTTTGACTGTGTTCATCACCTGACTGGTTCCTGAGCCAATCACTGAAGCCACCAGGGATGGATTGCACCCACTGGCCTGGCCAAGGTCACACGATCCACTTCAGGGTCCGAGGTTTGGACAATGCTACCCAAAGCACATAGATTGAGAGCTGAGGAGTGGCGCCTCAGAACAAAATTACTGCAGCCGCACGCATGTGATTAAAGGTGAAATAAATGACCCAGGGGAACTGCAACATGCCCAAGAGGCCGGGCCCAACAGGAGGCATCCCGGTATCCCAAGGAAGGAGCAGGCGGGACGGAGGAGGCAGATGAGTGCTATTTGTAGTCATGGACGGAGAGGCAGGAGAGGGGGAGCCTTCAGGACCCTGAAGAGTTACTAATTAGGTAGAGGGGTGACCTGGCAGCTAAGAGCACATGCTGCTCTTACAGAATACCAGAGTCCCGTTCCCAGCACCCTCCCCCACCCCCACCCCCATCTCCCCACCTCCCCCAACCCCCCCAACCCCCAACCCCCACCATGGAGAGCATAAAACCTCCTGTAACTCCAGTTCCAGGGCTTCCCACACTCCTGGCCTCCGCAGGGACCTGCATGCACACGATACACATGCAGACAGCCATAGTGGTTCATGCCTGGAATACCAACGCTGAAGAACCGGATGCAAGGAGAGTGCTAGCTTCAGGCCAGCCTGGACTGCCCTGTGGGACCCTTTTGAAATAATAATATAATGGAGCCCAGACAGAGACCGGAGAGATGCCACGGGTGAGGTCGGAAGGCAGCCTACTTGAGCACGGAGCCCAGCAGATAGGGCTGCCTTGATTAATCTCCACATTTTATTGCCAAGTCCCCCCTGTAGTAGATTTCCCCGTGGACCGAATGTTTCTCTGCTGGGACCTAGCGCTGAGTGGGAGGATCAAGCCTGGCCAGGCACTCCCTTTACCTGGCCCTCGTCCCCTCCGTGTCCCTTCTTGCTCCACTGGCCCCACACCCTGGAGCCCTCAAGGGCTCACTGCTCAAGCACTGAGGAGGCCCAGAAGAAAGAAGCCGGGAGAGGCCGGCTGCGGCCGCAGGCACCTGTCTCCTCACCTTAGCAGGCTGGCCAGGGAACTGGGGCTTAGCGTGTGGCCATCTAGAGGACCTACATTTAGAAATACTAACCCTCCTCTTGAAGCCATCCCACTGTATGCAGAGAAGCCCCCTCACATCTGGATAGCTACCTTGTGAGCTACCATCAGGACAGGTCCTCTCACAGGACTTGGGGTCGGGAACAAGCATGGGAGAAACAAGGACCAGGAGTGTAGCAGAGGAGACGGGCTTGGGCGGTGCTGGGAGCCACTGGACGGTCACCGAGACTCCAGCTGTCACCAGACTCCAACCTCCAGGGAAAGGGTTCACGACTTCTTTGGGGCCCGTAACTGCACCAGCACACATATATGAGGTCAGAGAACCAGCTAGGAATGTGAGTGTGTGAGCGTCTCATTTCCTGCTCTCTGCAGCCAGGCCCGGGGGATCACATGCCTGCACCCTCCCTGCCAACCCCGGGCCCTTCCTGACATCCTGAAGCTGCCCAGCTCCTGTGGGCGTGCTTTAGTTAGAAGTTGCCCTCATTATCTCCTGGATAAGGGTGGTCCATGACTGAAAGAAACAAAGAGGTTTCCCGTGTTTCTGGTTCCGTGGGGCCGCCCTCGAACCAGTCTGTCGCAGATCGGCTCCACTCCTCAGATACGAAGCACTTCCGGCCTCATGGGTCAAAGGTGAGTCCCAGGCCCTGCTGGGGATGTCAGCTTCCTCTGGTAGGTCAGTCGCTTGTTAGACACAGGGTCCAGTCTCCTCCTCACAACCCCAGGATAGGACAGCTGCAGGCACACATCTGTGCTCTGCTGGTGGGCCAGCCAGGCTCACACCAACCCTCTCTTTTGTACAAAAGGAAGGAGATAAAGCCTCCAGCGAGCCCCAGCGTTCTCTGCAGAGTAGCTTGTGTATAATCTCTGTTATCTGCCGGCTTTCATGTGTCAGTAGGTCTCGGAACCTAATCCGGTTCTCGCCTGAGAGCAGCCAGGTCCACCCCAGGTCACCGAACCTCCCGCCACATCTCAGTACTCTGCTACACTTCCTCTTTAGGTCTGGGCTAATCTAGCAAGCCTCAACTTTCTAATTCCTTGCAAGGGCCATGAAATGCCAGCCTGTGCCTCTTGTTCACCACGGCTCGCAGAACACAGCACAGAGGCCACCTCACCAACACCAGGCGCCTCTGGGATCCTGACTCCAGTCTCTGGGCATCACTCACAGGGACATCAGTCCCGCTCTAAAGCATCCATCCATCCATCCATCTGTTCCTTTCTCTTCAGACGTCTGGTCAAACGGTGGAAAGGGCAGAGCGCTCTTCAAACACAGATCTACCATGTGTCAAGGTGACGATTATCTCTGAAAGTCAAGGGACGGTCTACCCTACTTCCACCGGAGTTGAGAAGGGACAGGGACAGACAGAAGAGCCAGGAGAGGGTGGCCTCCTTCTCCTCCTCACTGTGCTTCTCACTGACAAGCCAAAGGGATGGCCAGGAAGGTCTGGCACCATCCAAGTTGTTTCTCAGTAGCAAAACTGAGGCCCAACAAAGGAGCCATCGGCTGCTATCAACCACGCAGAGGCTGTGCTTACTAAACATCGGACCACCTATGGCCTTCCTTAGACAAGCCCTGGGTGACTCACCTCCCAGCCCCCAAGCCGTCTGTCTGTCTCGAGGGCATTTCTCTAGATAAAAGGCCACCACTCCTGAGAGTGTACTGACCCTCCCCCCTTCCCCCGTGTGTCCCTTCGCTCCGGATGGCTCCCTTGCACTTCAGAAAGTGACCTGGCAGCCGTGTGGCGAGCTTGGTGCGGAGACATTCAGGGAGGAAAAACACTCCAGGGAGGTCAGTCAAGATGTCCATGGAATCGAGGAAGCGGAGGGAAAGGGGATGCTTGGACCTTGTCACTCACAGTAAGCGACCTAGGGCATCCTCTAGGATGTATATTCTGGGCCCCACCCATGTTGATCTGCAGGTCACTGAGTCATTCAGACAGGAGACAGCAAGGTCTGAGAGACATTGAGTCCACAGAACTCCGTGGGTGCTCAGATCAGACGCAAAGCCTTCTGGTCATTTCCCTCAGTCCCCCACCTGGGGGCCGTGGGGAAGCAATGCCAGTAAGCAGTTCTTTCCTGAGTAGAGTTAATTCTGGTACTGGGATAGGTGCCCTTTTTATCCCCACTTTACAGATGAGGAAACTAGACTTAAGGAAGCTACGTGTCTTATAAAATCTAAACGAGCCAGGATCCCATCCCAGGCCCCTTGACCTCTGTGTTAGTCTTAGGTGTCACCTTGACATACTCCAGGATCACCCCGGAAGAGAGTCTCCTCGAGGAATTGTCTAGATCAGGTTGGCCCGTTGTGGTGGTTTGAAAGAAAATGGTGCCCACAGACCTGTAAGGAGTGGCACTAATGGGCGTGGCTTTGGAGGAAGTGGTCACTGGGGATGGCCTTTGAGTTTCAGATCCTGTCACTTTTTGCTGCCTGCATCCAGATGTAGCGCTCTCAGCTCCCTCTCCAGCACCATGTCTGTCTGCAGGCCACCATGCTTCCCACCATAATGATAATGGACTGAACCTCTGAACTGTAAGCCAGCCACCATGGAATGTTTTCCTTTATAAGAGTTTCGTGAAGGAAAAAAAAAATAGTTGTCATAGACATGGTGTTTCTTCACAGCCTGTGGGTAAGCGTACCAGGGATTATCTTGATTATGTTAATCGCTATGCAGAAGCTTGCCCACTGTGGGTGACAACATTCCCTGGACAGGGAATCCTCACCTGTATAGTGGAGAAAGGGAACTCCACTAGTATGCATTTATAACGTGACTAGCTGTTTTAAGTTTTTGCCAACTTGATGTCCCCACCATGATGGACAATCTGGAACTATGAGCTAAAAAGAAACCCCTCCCCCTTCCCCCCCCCCTGCTTTGTCAGGATAATTATTTTAACGCAGAAAACTAAGATAACCTTCAAACTCATTTTGCTTGGGGCAAGAGTTATAGCTTCTAAATCGGGTGTGTTAGCACACACCTGTGTGCCAGCACTCAGAGGCAGAAGGACCATGAGCTTCAGGCTAGCTTTAACTACATAGTAAGACTGTGGGAAGAAAGGAGAGACAGAGAGAGACAGAGAGAGAGAGAGAGAGAGAGAGAGAGAGAGAGAGAGAGAGACAGAGAGACAGAGAGAGAGAGAGAGAAGGAGAAGGAGAAGGAGAAGGAGAAGAAGAAGAAGAAGAAGAAGAAGAAGAAGAAGAAGAAGAAGAAGAAGAAGAAGAAGAAGAAGAAAAAGAAGAAGAGAAGGAGGGGAAAGAGGAGGAGAGGAGGAGGAGGAAGAGGGAGGAAGGGAGGGAGGAAGGGAGGGAGGGAGGAAGGAAGGAAGGAAGGAAGGAAGGAAGGAAGGAAGGAAGGAAGAGGGAAGAACTGCAGCTTCTTTGCCTTGGGGATATGGAGGCTTGGAACAATCCTCGATCAGGCTGAGCTGGAACAAACTTGCTCTGAGGCTCCTGGGACCTCCCTGCCAGGAAAGGGTGGGCAGGTCTCTGCGCCACTCCCATGAGCAGAGCTGGACATGGTGGCACCCAAGCAAAGACCTTGTCCGGGCATGTTCTCCAAGCAGATCAACAGCCCTGTGGCTCTAGGGCAAGAAGTGAATCCCTCAGATTCACAGCACTGGACCCCTCCAGGAAGCTTCTCTATGTCACAACTCCCAGCTCTAGCCCAGAAAACTCGTCTCCAATACCACTCTCCAGAAATTCACATTCCCCCTGCTTCCGCTGAATCCAGGGCCAAGGGAACTCTTCTGTGATGTTTGCCCAACAGCTCCCAGGAAACTCAAAGGCTGCAGGCTCTTTACTACCCCAAAAGCAGGGCACATTTACTTCTGCAGCCATCTCTAGCACATGCCATGGACCAGATGCTTTATGTACTGCCTGGTTGATTGACAGCTGTGAGTGCAGAGACGGTCACTAGGATTAAAGCTGGAGCTGAGCTCCAGGCAGCACTGTCATGGTTTCGCATCTTCCCTACATAGCCCAGGTTGATCACTAATTCTGATCCTCCTGCCTCAGTCTCCTGAACACCAGGGTATCAGTGTGTGGTGCTGTACCCGGGCCTGCATGCTACTTTTACACGACACATAGGCAGCAAGCAGGCTTCGGCCATTTGATGTAGCACTGCCTGTGCCTGGGGATCACGGTGACCGCCAGTGGGACTTTCCCACCATCCTTACCCCTCCAGCGATTCTACAAGAATTGTCAGAAGCGGCTCGGGACAAATGGCTGGCTAACTGTGGTGCCTATCATCATGAGGAGGTGCGCACTGGCCTCCAGGTCACCCGGTACCTGAGGCTCCTCTCAGCTCTTCTCACCCCACCCTCAACCCTAAACTCCAGCTCAAGGGCTTCGGAGCCCCCAGCTTCTCGTTTGTATACAACCCCGCCATTTTGGTCATGTGCTCTTGTGGCTCTCTCTCTCTTGTACTCTTGGCCCCCTCTCTTGCTCTCTCTCTCTCTCTCTCTCTCTCTCTCTCTCCCTCTCTCTCTTTCTCTCGGTCTTTCTCACTCTCTCCCACCTTATATCTTTCTCTGTATGTCTCTGTGTTTCTCTATCTCTGTGTGTGTCTGTCTCTCTTCGTCTCTGTCTCTCTGTGTGTCTGTGTCTTTGCCTCGCTCTCTTTATCTTTCTCTCTCTCTCTCTCTCTCTCTCTCTCTCTCCCTCTCTCTCTTTCTCTCGGTCTTTCTCACTCTCTCCCACCTTATATCTTTCTCTGTATGTCTCTGTGTGTCTCTATCTCTGTGTGTGTCTGTCTCTCTTCATCTCTGTCTCTCTGTGTGTCTGTGTCTTTGCCTCGCTCTCTTTATCTTTCTCTCTCTCTCTCTCTCTCTCTCTCTCTCTCTCTCTCTCTCTCTCTCTGTGTGTATGTATGTGTGTGTGTCTGTCTATGTGTATGTGTATGTGTGTGTCTTTATCTCTGTCTCTCTCTCTGCCTCTCTCTGCCCCCCTCTCTCTTTCTCTGTGTCTGTGTGTGTCTGTGTGTGTCTATGCCTCTCTCTCTATCTCTCTATCTCTTTTTAAGTAGTTTCCCCATCCCCCCGCCCGAAACAGGGTTTCTCTTTGTAGCCCTGGCTGCCCTGGAACTCGCTCTGTAGACCAGGCTGGCCTAGAACTCAGAAATCTGCCTGCCTCTGCCTCCCAAGTGCTGGGATTACGGGCGTGCGCCACCACTGTCCGGCCTCTATCTCTTTTCATGGCCATATTTAGTCTACTACTTTCTCTCCCTGCCCTGGACTCTTCCAGGCGCCTCTGGCTGTACACTCTACCATAAAAACCTTCTCAGCCATACCTCAGAGCAGTCACAGCCTTGTTGTGTAACCTGACACTACTCATACCCTGGTCTTTCATAAGACGCAGTCCCTAGAACAGAATATAAGCTGAGCCGAATAGGGTGAATTGAATCACTCAACAAACACTTACCAAAATACTGCGTGCCAGATCGGGTATGAGGTGCAAAGACCACCAAGATGAAAATAAAGCCAGCGTCAGACACACACGGGGGTGGGGCTTTGCATGAATTCAGTGCTTGTAGCAATGGAACACACACGTGATAAAATATGGAGAAAGAACAGGAGAGTCTCCTGGGGAAACAGGTGGCAGAGACAGCGACCACTGCAGCAGATGCAGAATGAGTAAGGCCAGATGGGAGGGGACTCTGACAGCCAGACAGGCTGCTACAGGGAAGGGAAAGCGAGACACAGAGAACTGGGGCCTGCTTTCTCCAGGGCTGCCGGGAAGCCGCACCTTAGAGAGTATGGGTTTCCCAATGTGTTCTCTAATCTCCCGGTTTACCGCTGCCCCGGGCGGAGCCAATCCCAGTTTGTGGCCACTGGGAAATTGGCCTGATTGTCCTGTTCTTTTCTTTTTTCTTTTTTCTTTGTTTGTTTGTTTGTTTGTTTTTTGCTTGTTTGTTTGTTTGTTGTCGAGACAGGGTTTCTCTGTGTAGCCCTGGCTGTCCTGGAACTCACTCTGTAGACCAGGCCTGCCTCAAACTCAGAAATCCGCCTGCCTCTGCTTCCCAGAGTGCTGGGATTACAAGCATGCGCCACCACCACCCAGCTCTGATTGTCCTTTTCTGCAGGACCAGTGAAGAAGCCCAGCTGGGCATAATCAGTGTCCTCCCAAATCACCACTCAATGTGTGGGTCCCCAATCCCAGGAGGACATGGGCTATGGGAAGCCCCGGCTTTTCTCCTATGCCAGCCTTGAGGTCGCCTGAAACTCTCCAGTCGAGATATACAGAAGACACTAGGAAACCATGCTGTCATGACCTGATCCCAGCAGGGTGCTAAAAGCCTTAGTAGTCTGGAACAGCCCACGCATAAAGAGTTATAGGAAACGGCCAAAGTCTGGACAAATAGCCTGGGTCACACCAACATGGGCCTTGTTTACTGTGGCTCTCCCAAAGGTAGCAGGAGCCATTTAGGAATGGAAGGCAAAAGATGCCAACACCAGGACAGTCACTGAGCTGTGTAAGGTGGAGAGAGGGTGACAGGCTTAACACAAATGGCCGAAAAGGAGGTTGACCAGATGTCTCCCCAGAACTCCTGGCGAGGTGGCCCAGATGGAAAGAAAGGAGAGGGAGTTCAGAAATGCCTAAGAGGTGGCACTCAGGGCCACACGATTGGCGGCATGGAACAGACAAAAGGAAGAGAGAATTCAGTGTGACCCTGGACTCCAAGTAGCTGACTAGCTGGCCACCATTGTACTGGGGAATGGAGATGGAGGGGAGGTCTGCAGAGGAGAATTCACTTCGGGATATGTGGGCCCAAGGTCTGAGATGTCTAAGTAAGCTGTCAGGAGAGAAAGCCATCTGGAGGGGGAGGACTTGGAGTCAGGTGACAGGTATGTCTCCCAGTCAGTGGGGGCCTGGGGTACAGTCTGGCAGGACAGTGACTCACCCAAGACAGGCTTTCTCTCTGCTTTCTCCTACTCTGGAGGAACTCCAGCCGTTCCCAAACACATTCCTGGGAATTTCAGGGAGCCACCTTAATATTTCACATCCCTTGTTGCGACGGCTATTCCTGTTTGTCAACTCGACTACATCTGGAACGGACTACAATCCAGAAATGGAGGGCACACCTGTGATTCAGATCTTGAGGCGGGAAGACACAGGCTTCTGATCCAGATCTTTACCTAGGATGAACACAAGCTTTTGATCCAGATCTTGAGGCGTAGTGGCCACGAAAAGCTTAGGCCCAGGCAAGGGTCTTTAATCCCAGAAGACAGACAAGCAGATCTCGAGTTCAAGGTGAGGGACAGAGCAAGTTCCAAAAGCAGGTGTGGAGGCACGCACACAGCTGGGCCTCGCTCTCTGCTCAGGCCTACCTAAGGGCGGTGAAGGCCTCTTCTTCACCTGCTTGCACTTACCAGTACATCTGGTACACACTTCCAGCATATACAGAAGCCCAGCTGAAACACCTACCCTTGAGGGAGTGAACAACTACTAAATTCTTGGACTTTCCATTCCCAGTTATCCACTGTTGGATAACGGCAGCTTGTAAGTCATTTTAATAATCTCCTTTAATACAGAGAGACATTCCCCACGTTCTGTGATTCTAGAGAAGCCTGACTAACATCCGTGTATACCCACCTTGAAAGGGTGGCAGAGCCTCGCCTGACTCGCACCCCCATTGTTCTCAGCACAGGTACAACCACCATTGTCTCTGGACAGGGTTGACTTCAGCTTACACTTTCAGGTCACAGCCCCTCACTGAGGGAAGGCACTGTTTGCCGGCTTACTCTCGGTCTTGATCTCTGGATCATGCAAGCTTTCTTGTACAGCCCAGGCTCCCTTGCATAGGGATGGATGCTACGGCCCACAGTGGGCTGGGCGCTCATACATCAGTAATCAATCAAAGCAGTCCCTCCTAGACATGGCTACAGGCAGTATCATCGGGGCAATACAGATTATTGCGTTATCGTATTCCCTAGGATGACTCTAGGCTGTGTCGAGTTTCGACTTAAAGCAAACTAGCACAGCATCTCAGTGACTGCCCTGTTTAAAATGTCACCTCCCCAGCTCCACACAGATGTCCTATCCTTGGCCTCCTCCTCTGGACAGTTTGTGTGGTCTGATCTGCCTGCAGGAGTCTGTCTGTGTCCCCACCTCCTTCATGCCCGTCAGGGAGCTCACTTGATGTGACCATGAGGTAGTGACAAGACCACACCTAGCTCTTTCTCTCTGACAGATGGGCTTAGGCAAGGCTGTCCACCGGGGTCCCAAATACACCTAAGCATGCCTGAGGGACTGGGTAGACTCGTCTTCAATCAAGTCAGAAAGTCTTGCTGGGACGTAGACAGTTGCTAAAATCCTGGATATCGAAGGGCACTGGGATGCGGAGCCTGTGTTCCCCAGACACCCAGAGGAAAAGGAGAGGCCACAGGAGACTGGACTGTAGCTAGAGAAAAATAAAGTTGGGGGAGCAGAGAATTTCCAGGGAAATTCATGTATTCTGCCCCAGTGGAGTCGATGGCAGTCGGAACCTTGCCCAGTTCCCAGTGAGATTATGGACCCGACAGGAAGAAGGGGAAGAGGAAGTGGACAGAGGAGTGCAGACAGCTTGGCTGTAGGAGAGTGCAGGGAGGGGATTTAGGGTGAGCCGTGGGAGGAGGAGTGGCAGTGGCTCGTCGGGCACCCCAGGCTGACCTGGAACTCCATGTAACCCTGACCTAGTCTAGGGTTACTAACGCTGTGACGGGACACCATGACCAAAGCAACTTGGGGAGGAAAGGGTCTGTTTGACTTACACTTCTGTATCACTCGCTGTTCATTACCCAAAGAAGTCAGGACAGGAACTCAAGCAGGGCAGGAGCTGCAGGCGAGGGCTGATGCAGAGGCCATGGGGGGTGGGGGGTGCCGCTTGCTACTCAACATGACCTTCTCAGCCTGCTTTCTGACGGAACCCAGAACCACCAGCCCAGGGGTAGCACTACCCACAGTGGCTGGGCCTTCCCACATCACTAGCTAACCCATGCTCTACAGTTGGATCGTATAGAGACATTTTCTCAATCGAGGATCCCTCCTCTTAGATGACTTCAGCTTGCGTCAAGTTGACCTAAAATTATCCAGCCCAATCCCTGACTGGCCTTGAACTCAAGCTCAAGAATCTTCTGTCTCCGCGTTCAAAGTGGTCAGATTATAGGCATGAGCCACCCCACCGCCCCCCACCCCAGCACCTCAGAAAGCTTTGGAAACTTAGACAACACCCTTATATTCGTGTTCAGGGAGGAAGCCACCAGTGAAGAGGTGGGGTGGGGGGACAGGAAATTTGAAATGATACTCAAGGGAGCAATAACCCAGAGAAAGCAGGAAGGTGACAAGCTCAGTCTTAGCCTGGTGAGCAGAGCCTGCTTCCTCAGAGTCCCAGCAGAGCGGAACAAGCCTGAGAAGGTAGCAGTGGTGAGCAGGAAGAAGAGGAGTCACACCAGAGGACATCTGCTCTTACCGGCTGGGGTTTTTTGTTTGTTTGGGTTTTGATTTTTTTTTAAGACAGGGTTTCTTTATATGGCCTTAGCTGTCCTGGAACTAGCTCCGTAGACTAGGCTGGCCTTGCACTCAGATCTGCCTGCCTCTGCCTCCTGAGGGCTGGGACTAACAACAACAGGGAACATCACTGCTGGGCTTACCAACAGTTTTTTACTCCATTTTAAATGAGGGTGACTGCAGCCCCAGGGTAGACAAGAAACCATGCCCCTGCCAGGAACAGCATCCTGCACAAGCTATCAAGTGACTTACTCCTGGAGCACCGAGGGAGACATCCTTTAGTTTTACTGAGGAGACCTGAGACTGTGAGGACACATAATCAAATTAAAATCATATCAGCAAAGCCAGGGCTTGTTAGCCTACAGGTGATTCCGCTGGGCTCCTCCCAGGGACTCAGCAGCGGCTTAAGTCATCACCTGTGCTGTCACAGGATGCAGGTGGCCTGGCAGCTTATAAAAGGACTGCGTGCTATCCCAGCTCTCTCTCTCTCTCTCTCTGTCTCTCTGTCTCTCTGTCTCTCTCTCTCTCTCTCTCTCTCTCTCTCTCTTCCCACATGTTCCCGGCCAACCTCTCTTTCTGTCCTTCTCTGTTCCCCCTTCTCTGCCCTCACGGTTTTGCTTCCATCTGTCGTCTGCCTCTTCCCTTCCTCCTCCTCACTCCCCTCCCTTCTCCAATAAACCTTTCTTAGACCAGGTCTGTCATATAATGTGATTTCTCAGAGGGACCCTTTACCTAAGATTCTCTTAAGCACTTCAACCTCCCTTCTAGCCTACCGACCAGAGGTGGGGGAAGAAGGAAAGTTGATAGGAAAAGGGAATTGTGAACCTGTTTAGAAGTAGTCCCTAAGGATGATATTTTCCAGATCCAACCACTTGCCTACAAATTGCATGAATTCATTATTTTTAATTTCTGAGTAGTAGTCCATTGTATAAATATACCACATTTTCTGTATCCATTCCTCCATTGAAGGACATCTGGGCTCTTTCCAGCTTCTGGCTATTATAAATAAGGCTGCTATGAACATAGTGGAGCATGTGTCTTTATTGCATGCAGGGGAATCCTCTGGGTATATGCCCAGGAGTGGTATGACAGGGTCCTCTGGAAGTGTCCCAATCAAAAAGAATACACATGAAATGCAATCACTGATAAGTGGATATTAATGAGCCCAACAATTAGCAAATCAAAAGATTCTCAAGAAGAAGGAAGGAGAGGACCCTGGTCCCGAAAAGACTGGATCCAGTTTTGTAGGAGAGTACCAGAACAGAGAAATGGTGGGGGGTGATTGGGGAATGGGCAGGGAGGAAGAGAACTTATGGGACATATGGTGAGGGGGGAACTGGGAAAGGGGAAAGCCTTTGGAATGTAAACAAAGAAAATTAAAAAAAAAAAAAAAAAGGAAGAAGAAGTAGTCCCTTAAGGTGATTCCACTCTTCATTGTCAGGATACCAGCAGTCTAGCTCAACAACAAACACCAAACGAGAACCAGTAGCACAATCCAGCAGAAACAGCAAGGCTCCGCCGAATCAGCCCAAGTCAGTAGAAGCTGCCAGAATCAGCCAGAATCAGCCAGAACACCACAGGAAGTTCTTAAGCATATTCCTCTCTACAAAGCGCCGTGTTGCACAGCGTAAGCCAAGGAAGCACCTCCTCTCGCTGTTGGGAGGTTCCATTACATTCTCTCTAAACACCACACACCCTCCCAAGAGTCCGTTTTCATCAAACTACCACATGCCCTTTCTCACAAGACAGCTTCCAGAAAAATATCACATGACACAACTGAGTTGTTAAAGATACCAGAAATTTCCACATCACATCTTGGCTTGGGCTGACCAATACCCGCTACCACCTTATACTTCATAACAGGTATAAAAAACTTGTCAGACACACCAGACCAAAGGAAGGGTGTAACTCCCTCTCCTGGACCCCACAGAGTGATGAATGCCTAAGACAGAGGGTAACCATAGCAACCTATTTGATTGATGGTGTGCACATCAAGGACGGAGGACCCCAGATTGACCCCACCCCCTTTGCAGAGGTGGCCTGTGCAGACTGCTTGCCCATTCACCTGTCCCGGGTCTGTCCCAGGGGAGGAAGAAGCTGGCTGTCTTTGACTAGGTCACCATCTTTATGACCTAGTCTGGCCCCTCCTCTCCCTATCTGTCCATCTGGAATCGTCTAACTCCTAGTCCCTCGTTTCCTCTGTCAGAGGACACCTAGGGAGCTTTGAAGGAGAATGCTCCCTGTGATTCACTCAATGCTTGGTTCCCAGTTGATAAACTACGTAGGAGGGATTAGGAGGCGTAGCCTTGCTAGAGAAGGCATGTTCCTGGGGATGAGCTCTGAGGTTTTAAAACACTCAAATCCAGTCTCCCTGTCCCTGTCCCTGTCCCTTACCCCTCCCCCTCCCTTACCCCTCCCCCTTCCCCTCCCTCTCCCCTTTCTCCCCTCCCCTTCCCCCTCCCTCTCCCCCTTTCTCCCCTCCCCCTTCCCCTCCCTCTCCCCCCTTCTCCCCTCCCCCTCCCCTTCCTCCTCCCCTTCCCCTCCCCCTCCCCTCCCCCCCCCTCTCCCTCCCTCTCCCTCTGCCTCCGTCTTTGGGTGAAGATGTGAGCTGCCCATGCTCCCTGCCATGATGGTCATAGACTTTCTCTGCTTCCGTCTTTGGGTGAAGATGTGAGCTCTCAGCTATGCCCCAGCACCATGCCTGCCTGCTACCCACGCTCCCTGCCATGACGGTCATAGACTCATTCTCTGAAGCTAAGAAAGACCCTAATTAAACACTTTCTTTTCTAAGTTGCCTTTATCATGGTTGTCTCTTCGCAGTAACAGTACAGTAACTAAGAGACACCCTAACTGCTTTTAAGGGTTCGGGGCGCACACAACTCTAAGTTGGCAAGAAGGCCAGTGTAGAAGTGGCAGGAGTTAGAGCACTTCAGGGGGGGTTCAGTGTAGAGCCCACGATGATCCTGAGCATGAGGTAGCCTCGTGATGACAGTATTCGTCCTTGAAGATGAGGTCGTGTCTGTAATACACAAGTGAGGCTGTTCGTACTATTGCAATGATTATTGAGAGTGTGTGGGCAGTTTCACACAGGAAACAGGAAAGAAAAGCATCTAAAGAATCATGGGCAGGCTTTGTTGATTACAAGATGCAAGGCCACTGATTCAGTGGGGGAGACACTGTTCATTGGTCAGCATACATTCTGAACTGGCCACCAGGTTTCTTCCATCGCTACCATGCAGGGAATCCTGAGAAACAAAGTTAATGAGGGAAAACTGTCAACATAATGATTCACACGGGTTTGTCTTAGTAAGACGGAGAGTAATCAGGTGGCTGGACCATGATCTGGGGCTTTGTAGGAGGACGGGGTAACTGTGTAACCAGCTGCGGCCTCAGACTCCTGCACGAGAGCACCTGGAAGTTTTGTAAAAGAAGGCAAAGCCAGCATCTGACAATTTAAAAAAGAAATAGAACCGTAGTGAGTCCTTTTCATAGGAGTGCCCAGCAACATCTCAAAGACATTACCCAAGTATCCTGAAGGATTTCCCAAAACCTGTGAGTTTGATGGTGGGGTCTCTGTTAGCTCCTTTAACTAGGAAACACCTTCAAGACCTAAAATGCTGTCAGCACCACAGCGGTGGGGGCTGGCAAAATGGCGCAGCAGTTAAGAAGTCCAGCCACGTAATTCCAGCACCAGGGCGAATCCAACACCTCTGTCCTCTGCCAGCACCCAAGACACATGTGTGCATACATACAATTGCAAAAAAAAAAAAAAAAAAAAAGTCTGAAAACAGTTTTTTAAACCATAGTGAGGTGGTGCCCGTGTCCCACAACCCCCTGAGGGCACAGGCCACCTCCCTTCCTGAACTGCCCCGGCCTAGCCCAGTGCCAGGCATGTGTGCACTTAGAGGATACCCAGAAGGCTCCTGGAGCATGTCCATTCCCGTGGCAGTGGCCACTGAAAGCCAGCTTGGAAGGGCATAGAGGGTCAGCCCTGACAGAAAGGAATCCTCGGAGTGACCTCTGAGGGGACAGACAATGGCGGAAGTCTATCAGAGCTCGGAAGACAGGAGCTGAGAATGAGTTCCACTGGGGTAAAGTCCAGGTGTGGGTGGGCTGCACTCTCTCGCTGCTTCCGCTTCTGGTGGATTGGGCCTTGGTAGACTGAGCAGGCTCAGGGTTGCGACATCAGCTAGTCTACACAGCTCTTCGCATGGGTATCAGAGCTCCCACCACGTCCTTTCATGCACAAGGACTCCCACCCTCAAGGCTGGTTGCTCTCACATGGAGATTCTCACATGTCTGCAATGTCACATTTTTCAGATAAAGCCACCTCCCCTGGTCGCAGATGTTAGAACACCGATGGCACGTATCAACCAACTGCACTTCCTTAGGCATAAATGCCAAGAATTCTCCAAAGCAGGAAGGGACAAACCTTCTCCTGTGTCACTTTGGGCCCATGATAGCCCCCTCTCCTACTGCTTGGGGCAGCAGGGCAAGAAACCTCTGGCCTCGACAAGACGATAAACAAGCACCAAACCGTCTCCAGACACCATCAGATCCCCTGTGAGATTTAGCCCAGGTCTCAAGGTGCCACTCAGGGTGGAGCTGGGGCTGAGGCCAGGGGCAGGTCTCCTTCTTCTATTGACTCATCCAAGCTGCTCTGAGGGACATGATTCACTGGGATGGAGCATGTCCATTTCATAAGTCACCCCCCTCATTAGAGGCAGCTGAGGTGCACACGGGCTCCACGGGACTTTTCCTCAGACCCCTCACCCACTTCTGCAACCGCATCTTGAACCGCTCGTTCTAGTTCTGTGAACCTCACAATAAAATTAAACAGCTAACGATAGCTTAAATTCCTTCTCCAGCCAGGCTAGCTGTGAGCAAACAAACCGTCCTGGGTGTCTGGAGAGGGCTGAGGGAAGAGGGACAGCAGGGGCCAGGCCCATACCAAGCCGCGCATTCCATGGCCTGGCTTGCAAGAGCAGCAGGATCAGACACAGCAACACTCCTCCACTGCCTGCGGGACTCTCATATTCTTGAGACCTCAACTTGGGTAAAACTATATAATCAGCTTCTACACACACACACACACACACACAGAGAGAGAGAGAGAGAAAGAGAGAGAGAGAGAGAGAGAGAGAGAGAGAGAGAGAGAGAGAGAGAGAGAGAGTATTAGAACTAGTCAGTATGGAGCAGAGTTGGGTTTATTAAAGGTATTTTAACATATATTCCCAGCATAAGGCTTGAGATGAATGGGACACTAAGGGAATTGGGGCACTCAGGCAGAAGGTGACACACAGAGGACACAGGTGTGGGCTCCCCTAAGATTAGTCACACTTCACTGTCTTTACAGCAGTCATGGGACTTCCCTGAGTCTTTCCTTTCTCACACCCCTGTCTCTCTAGCTCTCCAGTCTTGTTTTAGGTTTTTTAAGTTTATTTTATTGTGTGTATGTATGGTGTGTGTGTGTGTGTGTGTGTGTGTGTGTGTGTGTGTGTGTGTGTTGCCTGTATGTTTGTCTCTGACTCTATGTGTATGGTGTCTGCAGAGGACAGAAGAGGATATTGGGTCCCCTAGGAAATGTAGTTACACGTGGTTGTGAGCCACCATGTAGGTGCTGGGAATGGATCCTCTTCTGCCAAAGCTCTCTTAGTTGCTGGGCATCTCTCCCACCCATCTCTCCCACCCACCTCCTCAGTCTCTCCAGGCCACCTCCTCCATCTCTTCCACCCTCCTCCTCCATCTCTCCCACCCACCTCCTCAGTCTCTCCCACCTACCTCCTCCATCTCTCCCACCCACCTCCTCAGTCTTAACTGAGTGGAGGTCCCTGAGGACAGAACGGGGAGACCTCTCCATTCTTCAGGATGGTACAATCCCTTCCTGTCTCTAACCAGGGACCCTGCACACAGGCAACTCCTAAAACCTTATCATGTCACTGCTCCTTACTGCCTAGCCCATCAGTGTCCACAGTCAAACTCTCAAGCTGTCCCCTCCACACCTGCTCCCCCTCATACCTGCTCCCCCCCATACCTGCTCCCCCTCCACACCTGCTCCCACTCCACACCTGCCCCTCCTCCACACCTGCTCCCTCCACACCTGCTCCCCTAGACACCTGCTCCCCTCCATACCTCTCCCCTCCATACCTGCTCCCCCTCCACACCTGCTCCCCCTCCTCACCTGCTCCCCCTCCACACCTGCTCCCACTCCACACCTGCCCCTCCTCCACACCTGCTCCCACTCCACACCTGCTCCCCTCCACACCTGCCTCCCCTCCAACCTGCTCCCCCTCATCACCTGCTCCCCCTCCACACCTGCTCCCCCTCCACACCTGCTCCCCCTCCACACCTGCTCCCCTCTATACCTGCTCCCCTCCACACCTGCTCCCCTCCACACCTGCTCCCCTCCACACCTGCTCCCCTCCTCACCTGCTCCCCCTCCTCACCTGCTCCCCCTCCACACCTGCTCCCCTCCACACCTGCTCCCCCTCCTCACTTGCTCCCCCTCCACACCTGCTCCCCTCCACACCTGCTCCCCCTCCATACCTGCTCCCTCCACACCTGCTCCCCCTCCACACCTGCTCCCCTCCACACCTGCTCCCCCTCCTCACTTGCTCCCCCTCCACACCTGCTCCCTTCCACACCTGCTCCCCCTCCATACCTGCTCCCCTCCACACCTGCTCCCCCTCCACACCTGCTCCCCCTCCACACCTGCTCCCCCTCCACACCTGCTCCCCCTCATCACCTGCTCCCCCTCCATACCTGCTCCCTCCACACCTGCTCCCCCTCCACACCTGCTCCCCCTCCACACCTGCTCCCCTCCACACCTGCTCCCCTCCACACCTGCTCCCTTCCACACCTGCTCCCTTCCACACCTGCTCCCCTCCACACCTGCTCCCCCTCCACACCTGCTCCCCCTCCACACCTGCTCCCCCTCCACACCTGCTCCCTTCCACACCTGCTCCCCTCCATACCTGCTCCCCCTCCACACCTGCTCCCCTTCCACACCTGCTCCCCTCCATACCTGCTCCCCTCCACACCTGCTCTCCCTCCACACCTTCTCCCCTCCATACCTGCTCCCCCTCCACACCTGCTCCCCTCCATACCTGTTCCCCCTCACACCTACTTCCCCTCCATACCTGCTCCCTCCACACCTGCTCCCCCTCCACACCTGCTCCCCCTCCACACCTGCTCCCCCTCCACACCTGCTCCCCCTCATACCTGCTACCCCTCCATACCTGCTCCCTCCACATCTGCTCCCCCTCACACCTGCTACCCCTCCATACCTGCTCCCCTCCACACCTGCTTCCCCTCCACACCTGCTCCCCCTCCACACCTGCTCCCCCTCACACCTGCTTCCCCTCCACACCTGCTCCCCCTTCTGGGATGTCTGTCCACATGAGCATCACCATCACACCAGGCATCGTGACACAGCTCTGATTACCTACCAAGACTGCACACACAGAGCCTTTGAGCAGAAGTCCAAACCTCTTCAAATGTCTACAGGGCCCCGTGTGGCAAACACTAGCATGCCTCTCCAGCTTTCTCTCCCATCCACCCAGCAGACTAGAGCCACTCCAGGACACTCAGAGCACCTAACCTGCTCCCCACCCCGTCATTTCTCCGTGACTGCTAAGTTGTTCCTGTTGGCCAGAACATTCCTTTGTTCTTTCCTCACATTATTTGCTCAGCGCCAGCCCTCCAGAAGGCCTGTGTCAACACTCCCCCCCCCAGGCTCTCACAGCACCTGACACACACGTCAGCAGTGCCTCTTACTCTCTGCCCCCCCTCCACCTGCCACATCTCATACCGCCTACCCCAGACCAAGCAAGCCCTTTGAAGCTTAAGACTATCTCTGGGTGTTGCAGAGCTTGGCACATGACATCCACCTGTGTCAGTCCCTTAATAACTGTTTACTGAAATGTTCTATGCCCAGGACAAAGCAACACGCCATTTCAATAAGCAGGTAGTTCATTCTTAAACACCCACAAAAACTATTTTGTACGATAAAAGAAACATGGATCACGCCTCTAATAATTTCCCATTGTGGAACATGCCAGAGTGCTCTTTATGTGATCATCTCTTTCACTGTCTTTCCACAAAACCCAAGCCACACAGGGTTTTACTAGGAGACTGGATTAATGTAGTTATATATAGAACTGTCCAGCAGTTAATCAGTAGGAATTAAAATTCAATAATTGAAAACAGTAGTCGAACAGCTCACCCTGGGGGAAGCCAAGACTCTGATAGCTTCTCAGCTGCTGTTGGTTCAAGACTAAATTTCCTCAGAAGAATCGAGGGCTCGCACATCCTTGGTGGTTTATCAGAAATGTGAATGTTTGGGCTATCAAGCACATGAGTGCCAAGTGAGTACTGTGTGCTTAGTATCTGTTGGAGGACTGGGTAGTTTATTAAAGAGACGAGGCCTCTGTGGTCTCAGACTTACACAGAGGAATGTCAAGGTCACCAAGATTAGTTTTAGAGGTTACCAAGGACTTGCTTAAAAGCGTTTTCATGTCTGGCAACTCTGACCTTTAGAAATAGATAAGAGATTATTTTAACTTGTGCTTTCTTTTTTTTTTTTTTTTTTTTTTTTTTGAGAGGGGGGAGGGTGATGCCTCCCTCCCAGCACTCATAGGTGGGTCACAACCCCTGCACATCCCCTGTGCCCCGGCAATGCTGGTGGCCATCTGTCCCAAATACAGTTTGTACCTTCCCTACCTCCGGTATTTCCTCTTCTTTTTTTTTTTTTTTAATTTGAGAGAGAGAGAGAGAGAGAGCGCACTCATGATTGGGGGCAGGGTGTGTACATGCCATAGCGTTTGTTTTCTCCTTCAATTTTTCCATTATTCATTTGCCAAGGCCCAAGTCCTTGTGACAGGGCAATGGAGATACTTCTATCCACATTTAATTTCTGTTTGCCTGGTTGCAGACTACATTTTCTGGCCTCTGCTTTATTATTATTATTATTATTATTATTATTATTATTATTATTATTATTTCTTGAGGCAAGGCCTCACTATAACACCTGACTATGCAGCCCAGGTTAGCCTCAAACTCATACAGAGCCGCCTGCTTCTGCCTCCTGAGTGCTAAGACTAAAAGTGAACACCACCACTCTCTGGGCAGTGGTGGTGCCTGCTTTTTAATCCCAACATTCAGAAAGCAGAGGCAGGCAGATATTTATGTATTCCAGGCCAGCCTGGTCTACAGAGCTAATCCCAGGACAGCCAGAGTTACAGAGAAACCCTGTCTCAAAACAACAAAAGAAAAAAAAAAGTACCACCACACCTGGTGTTGGAGGTTTTGTAACCAGAAATGGCCAGATAACAAAGCACTAGCCAGAGGACGAGTGAGTGAGGCCCTAGGCCTGTGCTGTGTGCTCGTCAAACCTGTCATCGGCCTTTCCACTATCTGGGATTCCTGTGTGACCATGACCAGGTCATACAGAACAATAGAACAAAGCAACAAGACAGAGCATCCTGGTGACCTTGTGGCTCCGAGCCACCCCACCCACCAACCTCAATTTCCCTCTGTGTGCATTATCACAGGGCAGAGAAAGATGATTGCACCTGGTGGCTGACCTCTGAACCTTAGCTAATCTAATCATCCACCTTCATGAAGCTTCCCCTGTAAAACTCTGACCAGCCTTAACTTACTAGAGACCCCTGAGTGAACAACGTGGAGACGGGAATTGATGCAAAAGCAAGAGGAATTTTATTTAATCCAGCACGCTGGGGTCGCCCTGCACATGGAGAGAGAAGGACCACACAGCCCGTCCAGCGGGCCTTTATACAGTCCACAGGGCAGCCGCCATTAGGCACAATGTGATTGGCAGAACAGTGTTACCTTTAAACTGATTGGTTGCTAGGGAATGAGGTATGTGGCCAACGGTCTCAGAATAACTCTGTGCCTCCCCTAGCCACGGGAACCTCCCTGTGGTCTGAGGAATGTAATTTAGCCCCCCTCCTTCTGGAGGGGTCTGGTGGAATTTTCCAAAGTTTCTGAGCTGACCTCTTCACCCCAAGAGTGTGAGCTCTAGAGTGTGAGCCTCGGTGACAGAGCTCACACTAGACTCACGTGTCACTGTAGTGACCTGTGCATAGGTTAGACTGTTGGGAGTGACTGTAAGATTGTTATGGCAGGGCTACATTGGTGTCTTCTGTGATATTCGGCAATTAGCAGTGCCCTGGGCACAGCAGTCTGTGGAGAAGAATGAACCAACAGCCCTTGCCACTTTGATGCTCCTCCTAGAAACGAAACAAAGATGGCAGCCATGAAGTCAATACACAGTGATTTACAGAGCAAGCAGAGAGAATGCAGCTACCAAGTGAGGGGCCCAGTGTGCTCGACTGGGACTAGTAATTCTCCAACAATAAATGTATTGTGGTAACAAAGTTTGCAGAGAGTTCATGTAAGACACAGGTGGCTGCTGAGAGCCTGGCTAAAGTCTCTCATGACACCACAACCCTCGGGAGATCCTGGGAAAGATGGCCACATGGTTCTTCTACAGCATAGATAACCTCCACTGGGCAGTTCTCCTTAGAGTCTGACCTGTGCATATTGTTTCTCAGAGATACTTGCCCCAAAGGCAGAATATTTCATGGGTCCCCAGACAGCTGAGAGGTCTGACTACACTCCTGGGCTTGGAGCCAACTTCTCCACTTAGCTCCTGTGCAAACTTAGACATGTGATTGTCCTGTATCTTCATGTCTTCCCTATAAAACAGACACAACAGAGCCATCTCCTGAGGCTGTGTAGGAATCAGTTTCTACCTAAGAGACCTAGGACCTTGCCTAGTAAAGAGCACATGACAGTCATATGGTCACTAATGTGTTTATCTTACTTGTCCTCGCCCCCGCAGGTGACTCCATCCACACAGTGTTTCTGATCAAAATAATAATAACCTTCCAGGCAAGGGTGGGGTGGGGGTGCTGGACGTGTGTCCAGGCACTCAGGAAGCTGAGCAGGAAGAGCATTTGAGGTAAGTTAGACAGACACAAAGAAAGAATGGATAGAGGAAAAGTGGGGTTAGTTGTTTTTCTCGTTGGAGTGGAAAACGCAACTGAAGTGAGAAAGGGTGTCTCAGGGTTCACAGTTTGAGAGAACGGCCCCCCAAGATGGCAGGGAAAGGGCGGTGGCTGGTCACACACCCTCCTCAGTCGGGGAAGCAGATGGAGAGTGCTGGTGCTCAGCTCACTCTCCCTTATTTCTAATTTGTAAAAAGGCGTATGTATGTGCACTAGGCATAGTAGTGCACACCTGTAATTCCAGAACAAGAGAGGTGAAGGCAGGCAATCTCTGAGTTCAAGGCCAGCCTGGTCTACAGAGTGAGTTCCAGAATAGCCAAAGCTGCACAGTGAAGACCTGTGTCAATTAAAATAAAGTGTGTGAGGTGTGTGTGTGTGTGTGTGTGTGTGTGTGTACATGTGTGTTGCCACACACTTGTGAGCACACACAGATGTACACATTCCATGACATATGTGTGCGGGTGAAAAGGCACCTTTGGGTATCATTGGCCACCTCCCAAGTGGTTTGAGACAGGGTTGCTTTTGTTCATTACTTTAGATACCAGGCTAGCTAGCCCGTGAGCTTCTAGGAAGCCTCGTGTCTCTGCCTCCCGTCTGAGGGTTACCCAGATCCTCACACTAAGCGAGCCCTTTGCTGTCTTAGTCCTCTTTCAAGTGAGTCTCCCCTTCTCTCTTAACCCTCCATAGAAAACCCCCACAGACACACTCACATCTGGGTGAGTCCAGATTTATGTGAAGTTGACAATCAACATTTACCACCCCAGAAGGGAAGGATCACAAAGGGGGAAACAGAGGGAGGGGGGAAGACAAAGTGCCTCCGAGGCGAAAACAAACAAACAGCCAAGATGGGACGGGGCCATGGACATGAACTGAGGCCTGGCACCATGCGGCAAGGTCACTCACTGAAGAGAGCTCAAGAGAAGCTATTAGTAAAGGGACAGCCTAGTGGCAGAGACCACAGCATTTTGGAGATGCCAGGATCATAGGATGATCACCAAGGACATCAGCAGCTGTGGAATGGAGCTGATCCGAGCCCAGGAGGAAAGCCCATGCGGACAGCAGAGCCGGAGAAGTGTGTGCCAAGGCTCTTAGCCCAGCTAGTCATGAGTGAGTCCCAGACGCTGAGCACTGAGCTCTCCACACTGCTGGACTCTGGGTTTGCTTTAATTAGATTGTGCAATTGTTCCAAGGGTCTTTCCTCTTGGGATAAGAAAGTATTTAACTTATTTTTTTATTCTACAAGATTCCACAGTTAGAGTTGGAAAGTTTATAGATTTTAGAATCTTATAGACTTTGGAGATCTTAGAGAAAGTTGTGAATTTGCAAGAGACTTTGGGTGTTTTTTTGGTTTTTTGTTTTGTTTTGTTTTTTGTTTGTTTGTTTGTTTGTTTGTTTTTGGTTTTTGGTTTTTTGAGGCAGGGTTTCTCTGTGTAGCCCTGGCTGTCCTGGAACTCACTTTGTAGACCAGGCTGGCCTCGAACTCAGAAATCCGCCTGCCTCTGCCTCCCAAGTGCTAGGATTAAAGGTGTGCGCCACCAACACCCGGCGGGTGTTTTTTTTTTTTTTTTTTTTTAAAGAGACTGAACTTTAAAGCATTTGAGTGTTTAAAGACTGTGGGACTTTTAAGGTTATTTATGTTTATATTGCGATATTAATATTAATGTGAGATCTTGGAGATGAACAAGCAAAGAAAGGTCATGGCTTAACCGTGGCATGTCTGAGTTGACTAGGGTCCCGTTGACTGGCTCATTGTATGCCAACTTGACATATGCTAGAGTCACTTACAAAAGGGAACTTCCTTTGAGAAAATGCCTCCACCTGATTGGCCTGTGGAGAAGACTGTGATGCATTTTCTTGATTGATGATTGATGTGGGAGGGACCAGCTCACTGGGGATGCTGCCATCCCCGTGAAGGTCGTCCTGGAAGCTGGAGGAAGGTAGACTGGGCAAGCCACGAGGAGTGAGTTGCTTAACACTGTTCCTGCATGGCCTCTGCACAGGTTCCTGCCTGTGCCCTATGCCCTGACTTCCTGGATGACAGACTACAACTGTAAGATAAAACAAGCCCTTTCCTCCCTTTGTGGTCATGGTGTTTTATCGTAGCCATAGAAATCCTAATTAGCATGCAGCCTAAAGCCAAGTCTACTCATCTGACCTTTTCTATATCTAACCCCTGATCTTTTCAAATAGCCTCTTACTTCCTTGTGTTCCCCACCAGTCCATAAAGTTTTTTCTGCTTCATCATCCCCACCCCCACTTGCCCATCATCAGGTCTGGGGAGCAGTAAAGGTGGCTGCCAAGGGGAGGAGTCATTCACCCATGCTGTTAGAAAGAGACGGCTTACCCGCACTTAGTGTTTTCTACTGTGGGTAGGAAACATCCTTGCAAGTAAGTACGGCCTCTCCCTGGCTCCCTTCCCTGCGAGCTATAGGATGAACACAGCCTACTGAAGTACACCCGTGGCGGCCACAGAGAGCCAAGAGAGGTAGCCCTTCCGGGTTCCTAGGCTTTCTCTCATCAGGATGGCTTTCCTCAGGACACCGCGGTCCTCTGCTGGCTGACTCTTTTGCAATAGAATGCCACGGGTCACGTGTGACAGAGTAGGAAGCACGCGCCCAGCTGGGCGGAGAGAGATAAAGCTACTTCCAAAGGGATGCCCTCCGTGAACAGAGGAAGCAGGGAGTTTAGGCCAAACACGGTTCTAGAGGTGGGACCCATTCCTGAGCAAGCGCTGTGGTTTGGGAAGAGGGAGGGGTGAGGCACCTCGGGACACACCCCTAATCGCAGCCCTGTAAACGGAAGTGAAGATAATCCTCTGCTGCACAGGGAGGTCAAGGCCAGTTCAAGCTGACCCCTCACCCCCTACACACACCCCAAAAAGGGATGGTAGATACATTTTGGGGCATGCTTAGCTTAGTTTAGGGAGGGAGGTGTTTAAAAGGTTAACAGGGGCCAGGAAAAGGTTGTGCATGCCTTTAATCCCAGCACTTAGGAGGCAGAGGCAGGCGGATTTCTGAGTTCGAGGCCAGCCTGGTCTAAGAGTTCCTGAGTTCCAGGACAGCCAGGGCTACACAGAGAAACCCTGTCTGGAAAAAAAAAAAAAATGTTAACGGGGATGGGAATGCTCTGATCACACATCATAAAATTTTGAAGATGTGTTTACTAACTGTTCCTGCATTGCTTACCTTCTAAGGTGTTCCCTGAAATATACTGGAACCCTGGTCCTTCTCCCTGCCAGTGCCCTCAGCAAAGGCGCGAGCTGGCCTCTTAGCGTGTCCATCTCCTTTGAGAGTGTGGGTGGCTATAAAGCCCCCTCTCCACAGATAACCAGTACCCGCAGATGCTGCTGTCTATGGAAAGGGGAGGCTCTTTGCTTGTAGGGTTAGAGGGCCTGAGATAGGAAGCCTGCCCCAGATTATCTGAATGGGCCCTAACTGCCTTTGTGGGTCCTTTCACAAGAGGCCCTTTGACCCAAGCAGAAACTGTGGCTTGAAGCCAACGGATTTACAGCCACCAGAGGCTGGATAGCACGGGAGCACAACATGCTATCAACCTGACTTCAGTCTAGATATGCTGATCACAGACGTCTGACCTGCAGAACTCTGATGGATCAAATGAATGTGGTTTTCCACCACCCAGTTTATCCTAATGTGTTCTGGGAGCCACAGTTCAGCAAACAACCACAACAGATTCATTTCCATATATTCACTCAACACACAGTTACTAGAAGCCAGACACTGTGATAGATGCTGAGATATCGCAACAGACAGGGCTGAAATTCAGTGACATGGCCATCTGAAGGATGTGCTCTGTGTGACCACAGAGGAGGTGGTGAACGGAATGATCAAACCACCATATGGATCTCATGCACCAGAAGCAATTCCTGTACAAATGGTGCACAGGTATACTCATGGTGGCCGGATTTACCTGAAGAAAGCAAAGCTATTCAGAAGCTAGTTACACCCCAGCAGCAAGGCTCAGGCTGTGGTGTCTGGTAGGGAAAACAGAGCTCAGAGCATTTTCCTGCAGGCTCCCACATACAGCTACAAGCACACCCTGTGCAAAACGGTCTCAAGAAAACTCCACCATACTTCCCAATGGCATGCATAACTATAAGAAAGGGTTTTTTTTCCCCCAACATTAACTCAGAGACCAGTCATGCGTAATGCACAACCAGCTTCGGGGTGAGGTCATGACTCTGGCGATGCCTTGTTCAGATGAGTTAAAACATGTTGCAGCCGGAGGCGCACGCATCAGGCAAACACTGTGCCTCCCTTGTGCCAATTGGTCACCTCAGGCGGACAGTGACCTCATGAAACCCCGTGCGATGCATTTCAGAACAGGTCATCCCCAAAGCTCGGTAAGTTCCTAGCACTAACCTGGCATTAGAAGACACTTGAATCTGCAAAATATCTGTTGATTGTGGTCGCAGAACTCACTGCCTGAATCACCCACCGGAGATGTTGGATGAAGTGGGTGGGGCAGGTGGTAGGTGTGGGGGTCGGAAGACTCGAGCGTTCTCCCCTCCCCCACTCATCCCATGACCCTGTAAACCGAGGCTTCCAAGACACTCGCTACTCAGATGCTAAACCACGCTCTTCTTTTGAGGAATCACACACACACACACACGTTCAGAGGGTGTTAAGTATTATTTGCCAGGCTCAGAGGCACAGACCTGCAGTCCTGGCATTCATGAGGCTAAGGCAGGAAGAGGATGAGATCCCGGCCAGCCTGTGCTACACAAAGAGACCTTACTTCAAGGTCCCTCTCCGGAGCCACTGCCGAGGGACATTTGAATCATTAGCGTTATTCTGTTGTTTCTGTAAGCAGTGAGCTCTACATCATCTTTACAGAGTACAAAATGCTGTCGTTGTTGTTTTCCTTTTGTTGAAAATAGATTTTTTTTTTCTGCATATAATATATCCTGATTAAAGTTTCCTTCCCTGGACCCCCCCCCTATTTCCCCCCCCCACCTCCCCTCACATCCAGATCCTCTCCCTTTCTGTCTCTTGTTAGAAAACAGGCTTCTAAAGGACAATAATGAAATAAAGTATAATAAAGATAAAACAAAAACTAACACACTGGAAATGGACAGAGCAAACCAAGACAAAGAAAAGAACCCAAGAGAAAAGCATAAGAATCAGAGACCCACTCGCTTGCACAGGAATCCCACAAAAACACCGAACTAGAAGCTCTAATATATGCGCAGAGGACTGGGTGGAGACTTGTGAGACCTGTGTGTGCTTCCTCGGACTGTGAGTTCTGTGAGTTCGTGTGAAGTTTAGTCCCGTTGATTAGAGGGCCTTGTTCCCTTGCTGTCCCCCATCCTGTCTGGCTCTTACTCTCCTTCTGCCTCCGCTTCCACAGGTTGTCTGAGGCCTGAGGGGAGGGATAAAGACATCCTGTTTAGGGCTCAGTGTTCTAAGGACTCTCTCTGTATGGGGGCGGGGGGGGGGTCTCAGTATTTGGTTCTATCTATAGAGCTTCTCTGGTGAGGGCTTACTGTAGAACCTGGTCTCAGGTGACCCAAGCAGTGAGGTACGGGCTCCATCTCCCGGGGTGGTCCTTAAGTCAAGTCAGATATTGGTCGGCTACTTCCACACACTTTGTGTCACTATGGTCCTAGCAAATCTTGCAGGCAGGACAAATTGTGTAGACAGCAGGGTGTGTAGCCAGGCTGGGGTTTACATTTCTATCTGGGTAGCTCTTGAAGTACCTTCCTGTAAGTACGTTGTAGCCAACATGTAAGTGTGAAGGTTCTGTGTAGGCACCAACTCGGCTGGCTTCTCCACGTTCAATGCGTTGTACAGGTGGGTGCTGTCTTCAGCACTGAGGCCATGTTTGGGAAGTCTTGGGTTGGTTGACGGCTCCCATGGGACTCCTTTGGCCAACAACTCAACTAGATGTAACCCGATCCCAGGACTGAAAGCTTGGGGACAAGCAATGTCCAGTAGGGACTCTGTCCTCCCATTATTCTGCAGTTTCATTTAGATTACTTTCATATATGTACATATTTTAGGAAGCATCTACTGTAGGAGGTCTCCATACTTCCTCACAAATGGCCGTTAGCTGTCTCTTCACATAGTCCTTCCCTCATCCCTTTCTCCCTCTCCTCTTGATCCTCTCACTCTAGCCCCTATCCATCCATAACTATCTATTCATTTCCCTTTCCTAACAAGATCTATCCGCACCACCCATAGTGCATTACTCTCTACCTGGCCTCTGAGGTTCTACAGGCTCTACTATCACCAACATAACCGCTAGCATCCACATATGAGCAGGTGTGTACCATATTTTGTCTTTCTGACTTGAAATATCCCACTCAGGACACTTTTGTCTACTTCCATTTCACTTACCAGTGAATTTTATAATTTTTACCCTTCTTAACAACTAATACTACATTGTATGAATTTATTACGTTTTCTTTATTCGTTTCTTCTGTTGAGGGACGTCTACATTGTTTCCAATTCCTGGCTATTGTGAATAAAGCAGCAGTGAAGATGGCGTATCAAGTGTCTCTGATGATAAAGCATCCTTTGGGTATATGCCTAAGAGTGAATCTTGAGGTAGATCAATCCTCATGTCCCGAGGAACCGGCACACTGATTTCCATAGTGGCTGTACAAGTGTTCACTCCTACCAGGAATGTGTGAGTGTCCCTCTAACTCCACATCCTCGCCAGCAGGAACTGTCGCTTGTTTTTATTGATCTGAGCCATGCTGACAGGTACAAAATTGAATCTCATTCCCTGATGAAAAGAATGCTGAACATTTAAGTGTTTCTGGGCCATTTCAGTTTCCTCTTTTGAGAACTCTGTTTAGCCCTGTAACTCATTTTTTTGTTTGTTTTGTTTTTTCGAGACAGGGTTTCTCTGTGTAGTCCTGGCTGTCCTGGAACTCACTCTGTAAACCAGGCTGGCCTCGAACTCAGAAATCCGCCTGCCTCTGCCTCCCAAGTGCTGGGATTACAGGCATGCGCCACCACGCCCGGCTGTAACTCATTTTTTAATTGAATTATTTTTCTTGATATCTGGTGCTTTTAGTTCTTTATATATTTTGAATATTAGCCCTGTAGCAGATTTGTAGTTGGTAAAAATCTTTTTTCCATTCTGTAGGCTTCCATTTTGCCTAAGTTATGGTGTTCTTTGCCTTATAGAAGCTTTTCAGTTTCATGAGGTCCCAATTATTTTTTTTCCTTTTGGTTTTTTGAGACAGGGTTTCTCTGTGTAGTCCTGGCTGTCCTGGAACTCACTCTGTAGACCAGGCTGGCCTCGAACTCAGAAATCTGCCTGCCTCTGCCTCCCAAGTGCTGGGATTACAGGTGTGCGCCACCACGCCCGGCGAGGTCCCAATTATTAATTGTTGATCTTAGTGCTTGTGCTAACAATTACTAACAATAACTGTTCAGAAAGTTGTCTCCCATCCCAAGAAGTTCAAGGATATCCCCCCTTTCTCTTCTGCCAGGGTCAGTGTAACTGGTTTTGTACTGAAGACTCTGATCCATTTGGACTTGACTTTTGTGCATTATGGATCCATTTGGATTCTTCTACATGAAGCCATCTAGCATGACTACCTCTATTTGTTGAAGATATTTTTCCAGTGTGTATTTCTGGCTTCTTTTGTAGAGAGCAAGAGGTCCTTGTGTACACAGATAAGCATTAGGGAAGCCAGGAAAACACAGACTTATCTTTTCTAAAGAGGGAGATGTTTATCTGTCTCTCTCTCAGAACACTGGAAAAGGATGTAGTTTACAAGCTTCTTTTGCTATCTGTAGAGCCAGGTTTCACCCGAATGCCCCCAGAAAATTATGTTTGTTTATCCCAGACTTAGCCCTACCCCAAATCTTGAACAATTCTTCCTGGTCCGTAAAACCCATCCTTATGAGAGATGTCACTTGTACTTTACAACAGCCTAAGTAACTTCCGTGTTATCTTAGGTCCAGGCCAATCCTGACTCCAACAGGCACTGTGTTACGTCAGGCTTCCTAGACCCTTATCTTGAGCATTGTTCCTGAGACAACAGAACCCACCTTCAAGGAAGAAGCCATATGTACTTTGTAAAGGGTTTAAATGTAAACATCTTAATGGGTTTTTGTTTTGTTTTGTTTTTTCACACACAGGACTGAGTTAATTGTCAATTTTAATACAATTGTGCTGTCCTTAAATATGGTTTTAAAAAACCACGTAGTGTCGGACTCCAGAACTTTGGGTCAGCGCTGGCTAACTAAATTAGCTGGCTAAGTTTCATTTCTACCTCTCTGCCGATCATTCCACTGACGACAGTGACACTTACAGGGACCCCTACATTTTCATCAAATATCAAGGATCAATAGGTATATAGATTTAGATCTGAGTCTTTAACTCAATTCTGTTGGTCGATGAGTTGGCTTCTGTGCCTGTTTGATGTGTTTTTATTACTATAGCTCTCTAGCACCATTTGAAACTGAGGACACCTGCCGTTTTTTTGTTCGTTATTCGAGATTGTTTTTTAGCAATCTTGGTGTTTTTCTGCTTCCATGTGAAACTAAGAATTGTCCTTTCAAGATTTATAAAAAAATTGTGTTAGAACTTTGATGGAAATTGCATTAAATCTATAGCTTGCTCTAGGTGAGATGGCCATTTGCACTATGTTAATCCTATTAATCCATGAGCAAGACAGATATTTCCATCTTCTGATGTCTTTAATTTCTTCCTTCAGGGATTTGAAGTTTTTGTCATTCAGGTCTTTTACTTCTTAGTTAGAGTTACCTCAAGATACTTATTTTATCTGAAGTTTTTATAAAAGGTGTTGTTTCCATGATTTCTTTCTTCAGGCCATTTGCCATTTGTATATAGGAGGGCTACTGATTTTTGTGAGTGAATTTTGTCTCCAGCTACTTCTCTGATAATGTCTATGGCCATAGGAGTTTCCTGGTGGGATTTTAGGGTCAGTTATGTGTATTATCATATCATCTGCAAATAACGATACTCTGAGTTCTTTCTTTCCATTTCTCTCCCGTGGATCTCCTTCAGTTGTCCTACTGCTCAGGCTCAGACTTCAGGTTTTGTATTGAATAGGTATGGAGGGCGTGGACAGCCTTGTCTTGCATCTAATTTTAGTGGAATTGCTTTGAGTTTCACTCCATTTAATATTATGTTGGCTATGGGCTTGCTGTAAACTGCCTTTATGATGGTTAGATAGGTACCTTTTATCTCTAATCTCTGCAGGACTTTTATCATGAAGGGGTGTTGGACTTTTGTCAAAGGCCTTTTCTTCATTTATGAAGGAGACAATGTCATTTTTGTCCTTCAGTTTATTTATGTGCTGGATTACATCTATGATTTACATATGTTGAACCATCATCACTGCATCTCTGGGATGAAGCCTACTTGATCATGACGGATAACCTTATTGATGTGTTCTTGAATACAGTTTTCAAGTAGTTTACTGGAAATTTTTACATCTATGTAATTAATTCTCTTTCTTTTTCAGGTCTTTATGTGGTTTGGGTATCAAGGTAACTGTGGCCTTGTAAAATGAACTGGGCAATGTTCCTCCTATTTCTATTTTGTGGAACAATTTAAGAAATATTGCATTAACTCTTCTTTGAATGACAGGTAATATTCTGTGCTAAAACCTAGCCCTGAGTTGGAAGACTTTTAATGTCTGTTTCTATTTCACTAGGGGTTACAGTTTAAATTATTTATCTGATCTTGATTTAACTTTGGCGAGTGGTATGAATCGAGAAAATCATCCACTTCATTTTCTAATTTGGTGGAGTACAGGTTTTTAAGTCCTATCCTTATGACTCTCTAACTGTTGTTATACCCCCTTTTCTCAACACAAATTTTGTTAATTTGAATATTCTCTATCTTTTAGTTAACTTGGATAAGGGCGTGCCAATCTTACTGATTTTCTCAAAGAACCAACTTTTTGTTTAATTAATTCTTTATATTGTTTTGTTTGTTTGAAAATGTTTTCAGCAGCTGGGCGTGGTGGCACATGCCTGTGATCCCAGTACTTGGGAGACAGAGGCAGGCAGATTTCTGAGTTTGAGGCCAGCCTGGTCTACAGAGTGTACAGAGTGAGTTCCAGGACAGCCAGGGCTGCACAGAGAAACCCTGTCTCGAAAAACCAAAAAAAAAGAAAAGAAAAAAAAAGAAAGAAAGAAAGAAAGAAAGAAAGAAAGTAAGAAAGAAAGAAAGAAAGAAAATGTTTTCAGCCCTGAGTCTGATTATTTCTCGCCATCTACTCCTTTTGTGTGTGATGTCCTCTCCATGTTTTAGAGATTTCAGGTGCTGTTAAATTACTAGTATGAGATCACCCCATTATTTTATTCTGTTACTTAGTGCCTTGAACTTGCCTCTTAGGACCATCTTCATTGTGTCCTGTAAGTTTGTATATGTGGTGTTTTCACTTTCATTAAATTCTAGAAAGTCTTTAATGTCTTTCCTGGGTTCTATCTTGACTCATTTTTCATCCAGCAGTGAGTTGTTCAGTTTCCATGAATTTGAAAGTTTTCTCTGGTTTCTGTTGATGTTCATATCTAGTTTAAATCCATGGTGGTCAGATAGTCTACAGGGTGTTATTTCAATTTTCTTGTATCTGTTGAGACTTGGTTTGTATCCAAGTATTTGGTCAGTTTTGGAGAATATTCTGTGAGGTGCTGGGAAGATGGTATATTCTTTTGTGTTTGGGTAAAGTGTTCTGTAAATATACATTAGATCCATTTGATTCATAATGTCCATTAGCTCGAGCATTGAACTGTTTAGTGTTGTCTGGATGAGCTATTGGTGTGAGTGGGGTACTGAAGTCTCCACTATCAGTGTGTGAGAGTCAATACGTGATTTAAGCTACAGTAGTGTTTCTTTTATGAACATGAATGCCCTTGTGTTTGAGGTATAGATGCTAAGAATTGCAATGTCCTCATGGTAGATTTTTTTTTCCTTTGATGAGTAGGTAGTGTCCTTCCCTATCTTCTGATTATTGTTGATTTGAAGCCATTTTGACAGATATAAAAATGGCTTTACCAGCCTGCTTCTTAGGTTTATTTGCTTGGAATATCTTTTTCCATCCTTTACCCAGAGGCGATGTCTATCCTTGATGTTAAAGTGTGTTTCTTGGATATAGCAGAAGGGATGGATTCTGTTTTCATATCCATTCTGTTAGTCTATATCTTTTTATTGGGGATTAAGCTCATTGATTTTGTGAGTTATCAATGAGCAGTGTTTATTGATTCCTATTATTTTGCTGTTGTGGTGGCAACAGTGGTGATGATGATAGTGATAGTGGTGGTGGTGGTGGTGGTAGTGGTGGTGGTGGTGGTGGTGGTGGTGGTGGTGGTGGTGTGTGTGTGTGTTTCACCTCTTTTTGTTTGCTATCTGGAATTATTCATTCCCCATGTTTTCTTGTGGTTAATCTCTTTAGGCTGGAAATTTCCAGCACCTTCTGTAGGACTGGATTTGTAGATAGATACGACTTAAATTTAGTTTTATCATAGAATGTCTTCTCTACTCTCTCTGACATCTTCCCTCGCCGTCACCGTGTTGCGAAGGAATGTTCTGGCGATGCTCTCTAGGGCATCAACAACCCCGAGAAGAGAGGCAAAGGCCAGGTCCTCATCAGGCCCTGTCCTGATGCCATCGTTCCGTTCTTAACTGTGAGGATGAAGCAGGGCTACCTCGGAGATCACTGATGGTCACAGAGCTGGGAAGAGCGCTGTGAACCTCACAGGGCGGTTGAACAAGTGTGGAGTTATAAGCCCTAGATTTGATGTTCAACTCAAAGACCTAGAGAGATGGCAGAATGATCTGCTCCCACCACGGCTGTTTGGGTTCACTGTGCTGACAACTTCGACTGGCACTGTAGACCATGAAGAGGCAAGACAAAAACATACAGGAGGGAAAATCCTGGGATTCTTTTTTTTTTTTTTTTTAATGTAATGCATAAATAAAAAGCCTTTGTGGTCTGTGGGGGAAAAAAAAGAAAAGAAAAGAAAAGAAAATGCAAAGCAGTGGTGGCGCACGCCTTTAATCCCAGCACTTGTGGGTAGAGGCAGGCAGATTTCTGAGTTGAGGCCAGCCTGGTCTACAGAGTGAGTTCCAGGACAGTCAGGGCTACACAGAGAAACCCTGCCTTGGAAAAAAAAAAAAAAAAGAAAGAAAAGAAAAGAAAATGAATGTCTTCTCCAGCTATTGTGACTGAAACTTTTGCTGGGTATCCATGGTTTCTTAGAGTTATTAGAACATCTGTCTAGGACACTGGCTTTTAGAGTCTCCACTGAGAAATAACATGTTATTCTAATGTCTTTTTCCCATACAACTTTTAATAATTTTTCTTTGTTCTATATGTTTAGTGTTTAGATTATAATGTGCCAAGGGGCTTTCTTTTCAGTTCCAGTCTACCTGGGGTTTTTTACGTTTCTTATACCTTGATAGGCCTCTCCTTCTTTAGGTTAGGAAATTTTTCTTCTATGACTTCTTGAATATTTTCGGTACCTTTGACCTGTGTTTCTTCCTCTCACTATTCTTATTATTCTTAAATTTGATGTCTCAGATTCCCTGAATGTTTAGTGGTAGGATGTTTGCTTGGGATTTTTTGTTTTGTTTTGTTTTTTACATTTAACATTTTCTTTGACTAATGTATCCATTTATTGTATTTATCTTCAATCCCTGAAATTCCTTTCTTCCATCTTTTACGTTCAATCTGTGATGCTTGTCTCTAAGGTTCCTGTTTGACTTCCTAAATGTTTCACTTTCAGATTTCCTTCAGTTTGGGTTTTCTTTATTGATTCTATTTCCACTTTCATGGTTGAACTGGTTTCTTTTGTTTTGTTTTCATTTCCCTCCACTGTTTGTGTTTTCGTGTATTTCTTTAGGGGATTTATTCATTTCCTCTTTAAAGACCTCTATTATGTCCATAAATGGTATTTGAAGGTCTTTCCCTCGTGCTTCAGCTGTGTTGCAATACTCAGGGCCTGCTATGGTAGAGTTGCTAGGCTCTGGTAGAGACATACTGTCCTGACTGTTATTGATTGTGTTTTTGTGCTGGTGTCTAGGCAGCTGGATTTGAGATGATTATAAATCTGGGTTCTAGTATCTGGCCTTGTCTTCACTGGGTGGGTGTTCCTCGGTGTCTGCTGCCCTCTCTGATTCTTAGGAGAGTGTGGAGCTGTGTGTTGCTCTTCTGGAAGCTTAATAGGTTCCAGATAAGACATGTTTCTAAGTGTTGGAACTGTCAAGCAGGAACAGGGCTGGGCTGACAGAAGGCTGGGGGCTCCACAGGAGGTAGGAAAGCAGGCTGTTCCACCAGGATCTGCTTAGTGTCCTGGGAATGGGCTCAGAGAATAAGGAGAGGCTGACGCTGGTCAGTCCCAAGAAATGCCTGCTGGGGTTAGAGATCTGGGACAAAGTGTTGGGAGGGAAGTTTGAAATCTCTGTGTGGTTCACTGGAGAAGAAAGCAGAAGGGAAACCGAGGCTGAGGCAGGTGGTCTGGTGCAGAACTGGGAGGAGACTGGGCACTGGTTTTGGAGGAGCTGATGGAGAGGGGAAGATGTGCAGTTAGCCTACCTGCTTCCCTGGCTGGAGTCCACAACAGTGCTCTTCCTTCTAATGGTGTTTCGGGGGCTGCTCTGAGTGTGGGCTGCCTCCTGCACACCCTTCCCCACCCACCCCCGGGCTTGCAGCCCCACCCCAGTCACTAGAAAGGAATGTGTATAGAAAAGAATGAGCCCCTCCCGGAGAGATAGCACTGGCTCTGGACTCTGAACCCTTAGAGTACCCTGCCTGACAAGAGTGTCCTTTTGAGCCGGGCGTGGTGGCGCACGCTTGTAATCCCAGCACTTGGGAGGCAGAGGCAGGCGGATTTCTGAGTTTGAGGCCAGCCTGGTCTACAGAGTTCCAGGATAGCCAGGACTACACAGAGAAACCCTGTCTCGGAAAAAAAACAACAACAACAACAACAACAACAACAACAACAACAAAAATAGAGTGTCCTTTTGTCCTGGGATTGGCCCACACTGGGCAGTCTAACAATGGGACTGATGGTGGGTGGAGCTGTTGTGGGTGGGTGGAGCTGTGGGGGGTGGAGCTGTGGTGGGGGGTGGAGCTGTAAGGTCAGTCTTGCAGGTAGCCCATCATACCCACCTGTCCAAGCCTTGATATCTACACCTAGCTGTAGCTGAGCGTCCCAAGGTAACAACACACACTGCATGTTCACAAAGATCACCAAAACTGGCACTGCCCATGACTTCATTGGGACAGAACACTGGAGAACATCAGAAACTTCGTTCTTAGAATAGTCTGTTCCATTCCAGAACCACAAATATGGCAGCATTTGGTAACTGCTTCAAGCCATTCTAGAGACGTGGGAATCCTGAGTGGCCTAGAATCCTGCAATTGACAGTCGGCCTAAGAAAGGAGGGTCATCTCAGCCTCCGCTCTCAGTTGTTAGGCTTTTAGAGCCATGGACTCTGTTGATGGCCCTGTGGATGGGGGCGCTTTTTTGTTTTGTTTTGAAACAAGGTCTGGCTATGTAATTTAGGCTGTCCTTGACCTTAAAATGACCATCCAGTATCAGCCTCCCAAGTGCTGGGATTACAAGTGTGTACCATGACCATAATGCTGTCATATAAAATTTTCAGTACTCAGAGAAAGCTAGTTATGAGGACATGTATACGTCAAAAGTGTTGCTTTGCTTGTGTTGTTTTCTGTTTTATTTTTAGTGATGGTTTTGAGACAAGGTCTCACCGGGTATCCCTGACTGGTGTGCACTCACCGCATGGCTCAGTCTAGCCTGAAATTTACCTGATGATGTTGGTGCCTCTGCCCCCTGGATGCTGCTGGATTCTAAGCCTGAGGTGCTGTGCTAAGATTGCTTCATGTTAAATAGCAAGTTCCAGCAACGTGGTTAATGTTTAACACAATCTAGAGAAAGCAACCAGCATAGCCAATATTTCAACAGCTGTAAAGAGAGGTGGGTCCATGGCTATCACAGCCTCGGCTGTGTATTCCTTTGCCACCGCTTGTGATAGATGATTGGGAATTTCAGCTGACAAGTTGGGTGTGGAGCTACATACTTTTGTGTAGTATGGAGCTACACACTTTTGATCTCCACAATCTGGAGGGACGGGAAGGCAGATCTCTGTGAGTCAAAGGCCACCCTGGCCTACGTACCAAGTTCCAGGACAGCTAGGAGGGCTACATAATGATGCTCTCTTCCATAACTGTAAAAAATAAAATAAGATACATTTCAGTGGGGATTAAGGTCCAACATTTACAAATAAGGAAAATGTGGCTCAGAGAACCCAGGCAACTGGCCTAAACTACAAAGCTAGGAGTTTTCATTCACCGAAGTCTGTCTGAGAACAGAACAATAATAAATCTGGCAGTTCGGCAATCTGTGAAACAAAATGGTCAAGAGAGTACCCCAGGATGTCCTGGGCTCAGACCACATGCCCAAAGGTCTGACCGCAGCACAGAGACAGAACACAGGACACAGTCCTGAACCTGGTGCATTATCACGCCAGTGACCGCTGAGACTGCGGCCAAGCTCCTGCAAAAATCACTATCAGATAGAGTCCGGGACCGTGGGGTTGTGGAAGATTAACTCACTGGAGGAAGAGCTTCCTGGCTTCTCTAGAGACAATCTGGCTGTGCACACAAAGAAACCTGCAGGGGCCTTGCCAAGATCCACATCACCTTCAATGTCTGCTTTCTCAAAACCTAAAAGACAGAAGGATGAGCGAGCACCCACCCCCACCCACTTCCCACCCCCAACCCGAACACACACCGGTTGTTTCATTGTGTTCCCTGCAACCTTTGGACGTGAAACGCCTTTATCTGCAGGGCTGTGGCGGCTGAACTCCTGAGTCCTGGGAGACATGCGAATGTCTGAGTCCTGGAGACATGTTCAATGTCTGAGTCCTGGATAATACCCTCAATACCCGGGTCCCGGGAGACATGCTGAGTACCTGGGTCCTGGAAGACTTGCATATTTCTTACGGCTTCTGGAACAAGTCACTTCAAACTCAGAGGCTGACAATAATTCACATTGATTTTCTTGAAACCCCGGGTATCAGGAGCCTGGAATGGGTTAGCAGCCTTCGGAAGACCAAAGGAGACAACCCCTTCCTTGCCTCTTAGCTTCCTTGCCCTGGCTCCTGTGCATACTCTTTCTTCAAAACCAGTGTCAGCCGACCTCCTCCCGGCCCTGGTTTCTGCCCCTCCTCACATGGTCGGCTTACAGCTCTTGGGTCTTCACTGGGCTCACCTGAACTGTGTATACTGACTTCCGTATCAGGACCCTAATCGTAACTGCCAAGCTCCTTCCCTGGGTAGATGAGTCCACGGGTTCCAGGCATTAGCACACAACCCTCTTTGGGAGACTTAGTCAGCAATAGTGTCAGAGGAAGGATCCTTCCCTGTCACCAAAGGGCTGTGGGTTCTTTGCTGGCCATCCCCAGTGCCCGGTGTTCTGATCCAGGCACTACGAGTGATGCCCTCAGCTAACTTGCTACAATTCCTCGGCTCAACTGAAACAGTAACCCACTAAGGTTCTTTTCCCCGGAGGCTCCTCTCACCGGGCAGAGGGGGGACTCGGGAAGCATCAGGACAGGGGAACTTGCTTTGGCTCATGGTCTGAGGTCACAACCACAGCAGGGGAAGCTGGAGGCAATGGTGACACTGTGCTTGCAGTCAGGAGGCTGAGATAACTGCTGATCTGCCCCTCGGTTTTCCTTTTTTTTGGGGGGGGGGGTTTGAGACAGGGTTTCTCTGTGTAGCCCTGGCTGTCCTGGAACTCACTCTGTAGACCAGGCTGGCCTCGAACTCAGAAATCCGCCTGCCTCTGCCTCCCAAGTGCTGGGATTAAAGGTGTGTGCCACCACCGCCTGGCCAGTTTTCCTTTTTGATACAGTCTAGGACCCAACCAATAGAGTGGCACCACCCTCGCGTACAGTGAGTGGGTTTTACCTCCTTAATTAAACGTCTAGAAAATCCCCTCAGAGGCATGGGCAGAGGCTTGTCTTCTACTTGATTCTAGATGCTGCCGGGCTGACAGTCAACATCCCCCAGCCCGGTGGGTTCTGTAAGACCCTTGAGCCTGGCCTGAGCCCAAGGTGTTGTATCGCCTTGACTCCAAGGAAAGGTTCCAGCCCTGGTCCCAACAAACTGTGAACATGTATGCTGCTTCCCGAGAAGCAGTTAAATGCTCAGATCCTAGAACTGGCCTGCACATGTTTTTCGATAAAGAAATCCTTAACTCTGAACAATGTTTAAGCCTCTCTTTAGATCTAGGCTTGGAGGTGGGTGATTTGCCAAGACCAGGAGTTGTGAGACCAGTTTGAATACTTCTCAAGTTCTGCATGAATGGTCTTGCGTCTTTCTAAAATGTGTGTGTGTGTGTGTGTGTGTGTGTGTGTGTGTGTCTGTGTGTCTGTGTGTCTGTGTGTGTGTCTGTATGTGTGTGTCTCTGTGTGTGTTCACATTAGCACATGCTCATACACACACACACACACACACACACACACACACACACACGCTATGAGAAGGTGGCAAGTGTGATTATCTATCGTACTATGTTTGAGTTTGGGTCAGTAGCTTCAAGCACCTGGAAAGTCAACCGATCCTTCTAGACCAGGGTTTCTCAACCTGTGGGTCTCAGCCCTTTGCAGGGTCAAACAATCTTTTCATAAGAGTCACCTAAGACCATGAGAAAACACTGACATTTACACTGTGATTCATAACAGCAGCAAGATCACAGCTATGAAGGAGCAATGAAATAATAAGACCAGGAGAAAAGTGATGAGGGAAACGCATAACACCGGGCAGAGTGCAAGCAAAGATGTTCCCCTTAGGGTAAGAAGATGGCTCAGTGGGTAAAGTGTTTGCCACACAGCGAGGGACCTGCACTTGATCCCTACACTCCGTATAAAAGCCAGGTGTGGAGGGCACACGTGTACCCCCAGTGCTGGGTGGTCCCCTACAGCTGGATGACCAAGCAGCCAAGCCTAGTAACTTCCAAGTCACACGTCCCAGGGAGAGACACTTTCCAAAGGCCCAGGTGAGCACTAAGGAGATGACTAAGAGTGGTAAGTATGTGCTACGAGAGCATGAGGCTTTGAGTTCGGATCCCCAGCGCCCATGTGAAAGGCCAGGCACGAGGGCGTAGCACGAGGGCAGAGCACTAGGGGGTGTGGGGACGGGCAGGCCCCTGAAGCATGGTTGTCAGCCAGTCTAACTGAACCAGTGACTTTTCACATTCCGTGAAAGAGCCTCTCCCAAAAATAAGGTAAGAAGTGAGAAAAGAAGATGCCTGAGGCTGACCCGCCGTGTACATGCATGCATACACATTTGCACACACACCCTCACACACAAAAGCATATAAACAACACACATACACACACACACACACACACACACACACACACACACACATTCTCCCCATCAATTACAAACCTTCACGTTCTTGCTCCAGTCCTTCCTGGCCCTCTCCCGGCCCTGGCCACCCGAGCTGGTCTCAGCGTTCCTCAGGAGAAGCCTCATCCCGCCCAAGACATACCTGAGTCTACACAGGGAGACAACGATGTCACTTGGCAGTAGGCTTGAAAAACACCAGGGGGACTCAGGGAGTTTGGCCTAAGAGCCTGCTGTGCATTCAGGCTGCCTCCTCTTCAGTTCTGTGAAATGGTCTCACGGAGCCCAGCCTGGCCCCCAACTTGCTGCGTAGCCCGGGGTGACCTTGGCTTTCCTTCTCATTCTAACCCCATCTTAAACATCCAATCCCATCTTATACAGATATAAGACGCAAGGAGGCCTCCCTCCGCCTGGCTTTCTTGTGCAGCATCTCACAGCCACTCCTCCCAGGAGTGTCACCACTGTGTCACCACTCCATCCAGGTCTGGGCCGTGGGACCTCTGTTCCCCTCCAGGGTCCTGTTCATGCATCCAACTGAGAGTCACGTGACCAGGGAGCTACAAGAGTGGCCACTTCTCTGCCCCGGAAGGGGACTCACCGATCTGCTGGAGGCCTTGGTGACCCCTGAGCCACCAGAGTCTAGTGCTGTTTATCTGCTACTGACCTCAGCTCTGGCCGGTGGCTCCTTCCTTCACCCTCTGAGACAGGGACCACAGCCAGGGTGCCGCCTTCTTTGGCTGCAGCAGCTGTCAAGACAATGGAGGTATTAGGTGAGTGCCTCAGGCTGCGGGGGAGGGGGGTCTCTTTTCCTGCCTGGAACACACATCGGATGCCTGTGGACACCCTGGGCCTGTGATGCTGTAAACCAAAGCTGCTGCCTGCCCTCTCCTTTCATAGCGCTGGGGGCCCCAGAGGCACTCGGGAGCCTCCTGTCTTGGGGAAACCAGAATAAAGTGTGCCCTTGTGTACAGCTGTGGGCTGAGCTGGGAGGGGGGAGCCCCAGGCCATAGATAGCCCTGCCTCCTTCTCTGGCCTGGCTGTGACCCAGCTCTTGCCCCACACCACCTGGCCTGCCTAGAGACCCAAGGGGAAGGTGACAGACGCGAAGGTAAGCTTCTGAGAATGTTCAAATGCTGTCCCCCTGGCTTTTCCGTTCTGAAAGGGAGCCTGGCAACGGAACAGCATCCGTAAGAAACGCCAGCAGGCTGTCCTTGAGCAGCCTGGCGCTCGTCCAGGTGTCTCGGAATATAAACCCACACTTCAGGTGAGCAGCCTGGCCCTCGTCCAGGCATTTCAGAATAGAAGCCCTTGCTTCAGGGAAGCTTCTGTATCTGTCCAACAAGCATGCCGGTTGTATGGTCCATGGGGACTCGTGGTGCGTGGGTTACTCTTCTCACTGCTACGGCAGAACCCCCAACCAAATCAGCTCAAGGGAGGCTCTGGCTAGTCCTTCGTGGCACGGAGGGTACAGCAACTGGGACGGGTCCATCCATGGTGGCGGGAATGTTCGCGCAAAGCTTGCTCGCATCCCGGAGGATCTGGACGCACGGTTGGGCTACCTCACTCAAGGGCTGAATCTAGTCTAACGATTCCGTGGGCCCCAAAACAATGCCAGCAGCTCTGGACACCAAGGGATCAAACACATGAGCCCAAGGGACTTTTCACACCCAGGCCAAGACCCATGGGATTTTCCCAATACCTGGAAGCTGCTCACGGCTGCAAAGCCATACTTACAGGCTTCGAGGAGGGAAGGAAATGGACCTTGGATGAGGCAGAAGTGGCAGGGTGAGAAAATACATTTCCTGCAAGCAACGCATTCATTGTAAGAACGCCCTGTCGTATGTCAGTCTAGCAGAGCTTCAAGGTCAGTGAGAGACCTTGCCTAAAAAAAGTGGGGTGGGGGTGGGGTGGGCATCAAATGAGGAAGACACCCAACTTTGACCTCTCTCCCCTCTCTCTCTCCCTCTCCCTCCCCCTCCCCCTCTCCCTCCCCCTCCCCCCTCTCCCTCCCCCTCTCCCTCCCCCTCCCCCTCCCCCTCTCCCTCTCCCTCCCCCTCCCCTCCCCCTCTTCCTCTCCCTCCCCCTCCCCCCTCTCCCTCCCCCTCTCCCTCCCCTTCCCCCCTCTCCCTCCCCCTCTCCCCTCCCCCTCCCCTCTCTCCCCCTCCCCCTCCCCCTCCCCTCTCTCCCCCTCCCCCTCCCCCTCCCCTCTCTCCCCCTCCCCCTCCCCCTCCCCTCTCTCCCCCTCCCCCTCCCCCTCCCATCTCTCCCCCTCCCCCTCTTCCTCCCCCTCTTCCTCCCCCTCTCCCTCCCCCTCCCCCTTCCCCCTCCCCTTTCCCCCTCCCCTCTCTCCCCCTCCCCCTCCCCCTCCCCCTCTTCCTCCCCCTCTTCCTCCCCCTCTCCCTCCCCCTCCCCCTCCCCCTTCCCCCTCCCCTTTCCCCTCCCCTCCTCCTCCCCCTCCCCCTCTCCTTTCCCTCTCCCTCTCCCTCTCCCCCTCCTCTTTCCCCTCCCTCTCTCCCCTGCCTCTTTCCCTCCCCTCACCCCCCTCTCTCTCTCCTCTCTCTTTATCTCAGGAATGAGGAGGCAAGAAGTACCTACCTTAAGAGTAGCCTGGCTTGCTTAGTTTAGTTTTCACAGTTCGGTACAGCTGAAAGGGAACAGGAATCTAGAACTGCCTGCCTTCCAGGGAAGGCCTCATTCTTTTCCCTCCATATCATAAGGAATATGGCAGGGGCCTCGCATGCTGAGGAGACACTGAGGTTGTGCCTGCACTGTGTGGGTCCCACATGTTGAAGTCTGGGAAAGCTGAGCCTGTGAGGACACTGGGTTCTTGTCGCAGAGCAGAACACAGCACAAGGCTCAGGGAAGAGCACTGGGCAAGCAGGTGAGACGCAGCCCAAACACCCAAGCACAGCTCATGGCTGATGCCCTTGTACCAAGTGCTTGAGGGTAACAGGAGGGGTGCCAGGCTGCTATACCAATAATAACCTGGATAATAAGCACAAGAGGCAGCCACCAATAGGTCACAGGTGCCCGCCATTGTGACAGCTCTTTATTTCTATTGCTTTTTAGAATCTCCACTGAACCCCCACTACCACAAAAAACCAATTTTATTATTATTACCAGTGGCCACCATTTGATAAGCGTGAGTGTGACACCCTCGTTGGTTTATTATCTCAATTAACACAAACAGCAATCCTATCAAGTCGAGTACCATTATTCGCATTTCAGATAGTGAGAACGGTTACAAAATATGTCCAAGATCCGGCTGTCAGAAACCAAAGCTAGATCTGCTTTATTCCGGGATCTCTGATCTTTCTTCTGCTCCTCACAGCCTCTGGGGATCCGAGAGGCTCAGAGCTCTCCTACCCAGGTAGTTCTTGCTATCAAAAGGGAAGCAGACCTTAGGAGCACAAGTCCAGACAGCTCTCCCACACGCGCCCTTCACCCACAAAGGGATCTGTGTCATAACTAACCTTAAATCACCTGGGGATAATCCAGCCAGAAACAAAACTTCAAACCGAGGCTGGGCCCCCGTACTGTCCTAGTTTACGCATCCCCACAGGGAGTATCCTCGCCTTTCCCACAGCTTGTGACCACTCCCTTCCTCCAGCCTAGCTGAGCGCCTGTCAGCCATCTACACCTACCTTCCTCCTCACTGAGGCCGCTTTCCAGCCCCGCGATGGGACCAGGAGACGCACCAACTACTCCCTCCAAACGACAAGCCCATGAATCACTGCCCTCCAACCCACTGAGGGCTTAGATAATTTCACTTAAAACTCTAATTGAAGGCTGGAAAACTTAGCTCAGCTGGTAGATGACTTGTCTAGTGTATGTGAAGTCCTGAGTTCGAGCCCCAGAACATCGTAAACAAAGCTCTCGGAAGGCTGAGGTGTGAGGATTATTAGGTGGTCACCTTTATCAGTCTTTTGCTTTACAGCCAGTAGAGTCCCGGAGGCCTGGGCAACATGGAATCTCAAAAAGTGAATAAAAGAAAGGAGAGAGGGAGGAAACAGGAAGAGGAGGGAGAAAGGGACGGAGGAAGGGTCCACAACTCTCTGTTAAAAAACATTTCCTAAAAAGCCGGGCGTGGTGGCGCACGCCTGTAATCCCAGCACTTGGGAGGCAGAGGCAGGCGGATTTCTGAGTTCGAGGCCAGCCTGGTCTACAGAGTGAGTTCCAGGACAGCCAGGATTACACAGAAAAACCCTGTCTCGAAAAACCAAAAAAAATTCCTAAAAACATGAACTCTATGTTCATGAGACCAGGCCTGCCTGGAACTCATAGAAATATCCACCTGCCTCTGCCTTTAGAGTGCTGGGATTAAGGCATGCACCACCACAGCTGGCTACAAATGCGTCTTATAAAAAAGCAAGGACACATGATAAAGTATTCCCCTGAACTAACATCAACGTGATGGAGTGTTTAAATTTGTAAAAACATAGAAGCCTGGAACAATATGAATCTATAATGGAGTGTCACCTCACAGCTAAAAATCCATTGTGATAATTGTAAAAATTATCAGAACGCCATAAAACATATACAAATGAGTTTTGTATAACTTCTGGACAGAGAAAGATCTCATAAGCATAAGAATTCCAGGATATCCATGAAGGACATAACTGCATGGCTGATCAATATAACCTTAAAATTCTAAACAACAACAACAACAAAAAGAAACAAAAAGATTTGTTCACTTGTGCGGTTTGCCTTTTTAATATAGTCAGAACACTGGAAAGAAGCCCAAAGGATACCCAAATACGCAGAATATCCCTTTACAGTCTCTCTCCGTTTGGCTACGGTGTTAGGGTTTGACATAAGGGGCTCTTATTTTGGTTCCGAAACCTTCCACAGTTGCCTAACTTTTTGGCCAGCTTTTAATTTAAAAATGCATCTTTATTAATTTCTGTATTTCCTTCATGTATTAGAGCTGTTAGCCATCCACATATGGTGTTGGCAATTTTTTTAGTTTCTCTGGTATTTTATCTCTGCTCATTAGTTTTGATATGTAAATGAATTTTTAAGTTATGTATTCGAATCGGCAATAGTCCTTGATAGTTCCTTTTCACTGTCATGTCTTCTGTACTTTAACACTAAAACATTCACCCGCATTTCTGTATTTTTTTTCATGTTGGAATTCTTATAATTGTCCATTTGTTTTTGTTTTTGTTTTTAATAGAAAGTGAGAGGATTTGGCTTTGCAGTCAGCTTGTGATAGACAGTTGAAGCTGAGCATGGGGAATCACAAATCTGCCGTCAGTTGGAGTGTGTAGTGAGTTCAAAGCCAGCCTCGGTTACTTAGCAAGTAGGCCGGGTGGTGGTGGCGCACCCTTTAATCCCAGCACTGGGGAGGCAGAGGCAGGCAGATTTCTGAGTTCGAGGCCAGCCTGGTCTACAGAGTGAGTTCTAGGACAGCCAGAGCTACACAGAGAAACCCTGTCTGGGCGTGGGGGAGGTGGTAGGACTATTACATTTGGCGTTTTCTGGCATTTATAGCCTGGTTTTCAGCACTGGGTCTTCCCAGGCAGTAAGGCTCGCCTCCCGTGCACTCCAGCGGTGGCTCGCCCAGGACAGACTCATAAAGACTTCATGTCACTCTGTTTGGCTTTCCTGATCAGTTGTGTGTATTTCTCAGCGCTCTGTTTTATTTATGCTATTGGGACAAGAATGTCCTTTCTAGAGCCGGGCGTGGTGGCGCACGCCTGTAATCCCAGCACTTGGGAGGCAGAGGCAGGTGGATTTCTGAGTTTGAGGCCAGCCTGGTCTACAGAGTGAGTTCCAGGACAACCAGGGCTACACAGAGAAACTCTGTCTCGAAAAACAAAACAAAAAAACAAAACAAACAAACAAAAAAAAGTCCTTTCTAATTATTATTGTTAATATGTAAAAGACTTATTTTTAAATGTTTATTTTGTATCTGTCTATTTCATTAAGCTCTAGTATTTCTGAAAGATTCTTTAAGTGATTCTCTTTGGAGACATTTATGTCATCCTTAAAGGAAGCTATTTTGCCTTCTGTCCAGTCTCATCTCAACAATAATTTTCTTAAACCAAGGAATTCTGTGTGTGTGTGTGTGTGTGTGTGTGTGTGTGTGTCCTTTCCTCCCTCCATCCCTCCCTCCCTTCCTCCTTTCCTTCCTCCCTCCCTTCCTCCCTCCCTCCCTCCCTCCTATTTGCTTGATCTCATTCTGAGGATACTGGGTGTCCTGCTATTCCAATGTCCTTCTGACCCTGAGCTAGGCTGGCATGTGGCAAGGCCCAGCAATCCTCCTGTTTCTGCCCCACACAGTGCTGGGATTGCAGGCACACTGTAGGCATGCCTAGCTCTTCCCTGCGGGGCTAGGGATTTGAACTCTGGTCCTTGTGCTTGTATGGCAAGTACTCTCACCACTGAGCCATCTCCACAGCCCTAGCCATCCTCACTGGCATGTTTAGATTACAGAAACAGCAGGAGTGCTTGGACGTGGCTATTAGCAGGAGCCACGGAGAATTTCAGCTCCTCGCATGGTTTCATACAATTTTTCCGTATCAAAATGATCACTGGATTCTCCCATAAGGTTGGGTATAGAAGCAGACATTTTGCCTCTGCGTCCCTAGAATGAATTTCACCTGATAATGGCACATTCTTTGGAGTATACGGCTAGGTTGTCGATGTATTGTCTTACATTCCTCACTGATGTGCTTAGGGAAGATTAAGATGCAGAACTTGTATACTGCTGTGCTGTCTCTTCCCTCACGTGACAGTCTGTGCAGTATGACTTGTTCCAGGAAAATGCTGATGTTGTAATATATATCGTCCCTTAATCTCTAGTTTACCTTTCCAGGGTTTCAGCTGCAACAAAAGAAGTTGAGTCCAATACAGTAAAATGTTTTGAGAAAGGCCATCACTCACATAACTGTTATTACATACAATATACTATTATATTGTTCATTTTTGCTATGTTATTCTTGTCTAGCCCTTGTGTCTAATTTATACACTCTGCCACAGAAACTTGTGCATAGGAAACCACATTCACAGTGTCAGTACTCTGAAGCTTCAGGTATCCATTGGAGAATTTGAGACGTATCCCTGTGGGTAAGAGGGGGCTGATGTATTCAGTCGTTGCCTTTATACATATTGAGTGGGAAACACAAAACAGAAACCACGGAGTACTTCATAATAGTAACGCTAGTGAGCTAAGCGATGGAAACACTGGCTGATTTTCTTTTTGTATATGATGTTATTTTTATAACAAGACATTTCAAATACAAGCCATTAAAAGAGACTTCTGGAGACCGTAGTGACCACTGGGAAGGGGAAATGAGATACAAGCTTCCTGTTCTCTGTCCTCTCGTTAAATCTTGGCAGCCGTGAGCACTTCCCCCTCTCTGTCTATACTCCAACCCTGGCTGCTAAAAATAAAAAATATGCATGTTTACATGAAATATAATTACCTCCTTCACTGCCTCAAACTCAAGACTTCTTGGCTTGTAAGCCAAGGCAAACAGATCCAAACTGTTCTCAGGCTACAGTGAAAAGGAAACCCCGTGTGTGATGGGGAAACATGCTGAGGACCGGTGGGTCTGGCTCTGAGCACTGGGGTGTAGAAACTCAAGTCAGAGCAGGCCATGGCGTCCCAGACAAGTGTCGAAATCTCGTCGAAACTACAAGATCTTTTTTTTTTTTTCTAAGACAGGGTCTTGCTTTATAACTCAAGCTAAACTTGAACTGGTTCTACATTCTTAACCTCCTGTACACTAGAATTTTAGACATGTGTCACCATAAGGGACTGAGGAAGTCTCACTTCTCTAGGAAGGCACCATTTGGGATTGAGTAGGACTCAACAGTCTGTAGCAAGGGGGGATGCAGCTGTAATCGGGGGATGCAGCTGTAATCAAGGGATGCAGCTGTAATCGGGGGGTGCAGCTGTAATCAAGGGATGCAGCTGTAATTGGGGGATGCAGCTGTAATCGGGGAATGCAGCTGTAATCGGGGGATGCAGCTGTAATGGGGGGGATGCAGCTGTAATGGGGGATGCAGCTGTAATCGGGGAATGCAGCTGTAATCGGGGGATGCAGCTGTAATGGGGGGATGCAGCTGTAATCGGGGGATGCAGCTGTAATCGGGAGATGCAGCTGTAATGGGGGGTGCAGCTGTAATCGGGGGATGCAGCTGCAATCGGGGGTGCAGCTGTAATGGGGGATGCAGCTGTAATGGGGGATGCAGCTGTAATCGGAAGATGCAGCTGTAATCGGGGGGTGCAGCTGTAATCGGGGGATGCAGCTGTAATGGGGGGTGCAGCTGTAATCGGGGGATGCAGCTGCAATCGGGGGTGCAGCTGTAATGGGGGATGCAGCTGTAATGGGGGATGCAGCTGTAATGGGGAATGCAGCTGTAATGGGGGATGCAGCTGTAATCGGAAGATGCAGCTGTAATCAAGGGATGCAGCTGTAATGGGGGATGCAGCTGTAATGGGGGGTGCAGCTGTAATCGGGGGATGCAGCTGTAATCGGGGGATGCAGCTGTAATCGGGGGATGCAGCTGTAATCGGGAGATGCAGCTGTAATCGGGGGATGCAGCTGTAATGGGGGGTGCAGCTGTAATCAAGGGATGCAGCTGTAATCAGGGGATGCAGCTGTAATGGGGGAATGCAGCTGTAATCGGGGGATGCAGCTGTAATCGGGGGATGCAGCTGTAATCGGGGGATGCAGCTGTAATCGGGGGATGCAGCTGTAATGGGGGGTGCAGCTGTAATCGGGGGATGCAGCTGTAATCGGGGGATGCAGCTGTAATCGGGGGATGCAGCTATAATGGGGAATGCAGCTGTAATGGGGGATGCAGCTGTAATGGGGGTGCAGCTGTAATGGGGGGTGCAGCTGTAATCGGGGGATGCAGCTGTAATGGGGGATGCAGCTGTAATGGGGGGTATGCAGCTGTAATGGGGGGTGCAGCTGTAATCGGGGTATGCAGCTGTAATGGGGGATGCAGCTGTAATGGGGGGTGCAGCTGTAATGGGGGGTGCAGCTGTAATCGGGGGATGCAGCTGTAATGGGGGATGCAGCTGTAATCGGGGGATGCAGCTGTAATGGGGGATGTAGCTGTAATGGGGGGTATGCAGCTGTAATGGGGGGATGCAGCTGTAATGGGGGGATGCAGCTGTAATGGGAGATGCAGCTGTAATCGGGAGATGCAGCTGTAATGGGGGGTGCAGCTGTAATCGGCGGTGCAGCTGTAATCGGGGGATGCAGCTGTAATGGGGGGTGCAGCTGTAATCGGGGGATGCAGCTGTAATCGGGGGATGCAGCTGTAATCGGGGGATGCAGCTATAATGGGGAATGCAGCTGTAATGGGGGATGCAGCTGTAATGGGGGTGCAGCTGTAATGGGGGGTGCAGCTGTAATCGGGGGATGCAGCTGTAATCGGGAGATGCAGCTGTAATCGGGGGGTGCAGCTGTAATCAAGGGATGCAGCTGTAATCAAGGGATGCAGCTGTAATCAAGGGATGCAGCTGTAATCAAGGGATGCAGCTGTAATCGGGGGATGCAGCTGTAATCGGGGGATGCAGCTGTAATGGGGGATGCAGCTGTAATGGGGGGATGCAGCTGTAATGGGGGATGCAGCTGTAATGGGGGGTATGCAGTAATGGGGGGATGCAGCTGTAATCGGGGGATGCAGCTGTAATGGGGGATGCAGCTGTAATGGGGGATGCAGCTGTAATGGGGGGTATGCAGCTGTAATGGGGGGATGCAGCTGTAATCGGGAGATGCAGCTGTAATGGGGGGATGCAGCTGTAATGGGAGATGCAGCTGTAATCGGGAGATGCAGCTGTAATGGGGGGTACAGCTGTAATGTTCAGGTTGCAAGGCCACCAGGGCAGGAAGACTCTGTGAGAAGACCGTGACTGGCCTTTGCTGCCTTTCCTTGACTCTACAACACTATATCCTGTGAAATCATCCCCAGACCCCAGCCCTGGTCCTGTTTAACTCACATATGTTAGAGAAGAGAGGGTTTCTGTAACCACCATGGCCAGCAGACCAATGATCTGTGAGAGACAATTTTCATTTTTGTGAAAATATTGCTGGTGATAATTAACTCAATCCTGCGTGCACAATAAAAGCACATGACTATATCAAAACTCTTTGTAAAGTACATACGACATCTTCTATAAGATGGGTCCTATAGATTGACTGCATGTGGCAGTGTCTATAAAGATAGTTTCTATAGATTGACAAGCTCACACTAAGGGTCTGGGAGACGATCCAGTGTTGTCTTGGCCACACAGTGCAGAAGACCACTAACCAGTTAACTGCTCTGCTCTTAGCCTGCTGGGCAGTTAGCAGGTCATGTAGTTCCTTCCTTTGAAGGAACAATGCTGTGTGTTTAACATTCCTGGTTTCCCTGTGTTTGTCTATGAGCACAGGATCCCTATGCCTCCCCCAATATCCTTCCAGGGACAGAGGGCTAATAATGATTGCAATCCCAGCACTTGGGAGACAGAGGCAGGAGAATTGCTGTGATTTCAAGGCCAGCCTAGACTACAGAGAGAGTTCCAAACCAATCTGAGCTGCAGAGTGAAACCCTGCACCTGCAGAACAGAAACTCTAAAATCTATGTTCCTTTTTAAGGATGACAAACAATGAGAATCAAGATCAGTTCTTTTTACTTAGTTCTTAATTACTGGTTTATTATTTTATGTGTAGAGGTGTTTCCCACTCAGACCTGTCTGGACACCACATGCACGCCTGATGTTCACTGAGGTCAGGCATCAGCTCCCCGGACCTGGAGTTAGAGAGAGTCGTGGGCCACCATGTGGGGGCTGGGAATCAAACCAGGTCTTCTGGGAGAGCAGCCAGCACTCTTAACTGCTCTCAACAGCGCTCTTAACTCTTCTCCAGCCCAAGACTACAATTTTAAACTGAGTTTGTGTCAATAGTAAATTTGGAAGAAAAAAAAAAGTACTGGAATTTCCCATATGTCCCTTACCCCCTCCCATGTGTCATCTCCCATATCCACATCCTCATCAGACTGATATATTTGTTACTGATGAACTCGTACCCACACACCACTGTACTTCATGAACATTAGACTTCATTCATGGTGTTCTATATTCTACACATCTGGACAAATATATAACGGCATATGGCATCATCACAATCTCAGAGTCCTCTGCCCTCTTAGTTCACTCAGCTACATGCTAACTGCTCTCTGGAAACACCCTCATGCTCACACCCAGAAGAAGGTTGTATCATCTTTCTATGGGTCTCTTAATCCAGTCCCACCCAACCTTCATGGCTTGGGTCCAACCACCCTGGCTAGGAGTGGCATGGTAATAAAGAAAGGACAGACACACAGACACTCATACAGTCAAGCTGGGATCAGTTGGGGTCCGGCTACCACTGCAAACTGCAACCACCATGTGTTAATTAGATGCAGCATGAGGGGGCAAAGGTTAACTCGTCTCTTTAGGAGGTCTCCGTGGCCAGCAGTCTCAGGCTGTAAACATTCAGGAGAAGGAAGCCCTAGTTCCTAGTCTTCGCATACGTTCATCAGTCATCCATAAACACCCATTCCTTAAAAAAGCTTTCCCATATGAGGCATGGCTCTACCAATTGTCCCATGGGCCAAGGCCACGCCCATGTCAAAATACACTTTGCTCGCTCAGGTCTCCCTCTGCTCCCTACACCAGTCAAAGGTGACAAGAAGACTATTCATCACAGCCCAGAAGAGGCTAAGGTCCAAAGGGTGCTGGAGTCAGGGAGCTCCTCGGCCTAGCTGGGGCTCTGTTAACACAACACTACTTGCCTATTGTTGTTTCCAGTAGCTAGAGAGAGGTTTCAGGGAGACGACAAACTTTTTCCTAGGAAACATTTCTCTTAGAAAAGTCAGCGGTATTGAATATTCTTTTACACTTGAACTGGGTGATGCTAAGGAAATGTGCTGAAATGGGTTTGGGGGGGGAGGGAGGAGTCTTTTCTTCTTGACAGTCCTGGAGTAGGAAGCCAGAGCCTCAAACATGCTATGCTAGCACTATTCCGCTGATCTCTGTCCCCAGCACTTGGGGACTTGTAGCTTGTTTGGCTCTTGTGATAAAGCCCAGGGTGGCCTCAGACTCCTGTGTCTGCCTGCTTATACCTCTCAAGTGTTGGATTATCCATGGACACCATCACACTAGGCCCTGAGAACTTAACTCCAACTGGTGTCCTTCTCCTATAATGAAAGAAAAACAGATAAGATGAGACTCAATTACTTCCTCGGGGTTCAGAGATATATTTAAGATCAGTCCCCAGAGACCAATTAAACCAAAAGGAAAGAGCAATGCTTCTGGGACAGACCAAGCTCATCCACTGTAACGACATGGGCACTTGCTGTGACCTGTGAATTCTGAAGTGTGACACCAGAGTAAGGGCACAGCAGGGTGGCTGCGCCCTGCCTTCTCCCTGGGGAGTGATGGGTTACTTCCTGTCTGGTGGCAGATGGCTGCCTGTCACAAGGACGGGGAGGGGGGGTGACAGAGTCGTCTCGGGTTATCACTTCCTCCTCCCACAACAGAGGCCATCTGTCTGCCAAGAGGATGTGTCTGGAAAAGTCTCCACCCACAATTTTCAAATAAGTCTGAGTGGTGCCTCTGCTGGAGATGATACAGTTGCAAGATGGAGATGATACAGTTGTTCAATGGAGGTGATACAGTTTCATTTACATGAAACAAGCCAAGTTGGAGTGAAAGAGAAGAACCCGCTGATGGTAACTGCAGCTCCAAACTTAAACAAGTCCCCCCCACCTCCCTGGCTCCTCAGCCTCTGAGGGAAGTTGGCTCAAGTCACACACCCCAGCAAGTGAGAGCCACAGGTGGGCAGCACTGGGTATCTCTTCCTCCTGGCATTCAACTGTCCCTTTGTCCCTAGGCAGGGACTAAGGATTAAGTGGGACTTTAGAGGGGTCCCCTAAGTAGTACAGTAAGAAAAAACAGAAGGCTGCGATTCCAGCTCTTCTCCGCCTTTTGTTGTTTTGTGGGGGTTGCCATTTGCAGGTGACTCTTGTAGTCCCTGCTAGCCCCAGACTTAGTATACAGCCGAGCGTTGATGTTCCAGCTTCTACCTTCAAAGTGCTAGGGTCACAGTAGGCACCACCATGACACCCTGACAATAGACTCTCCAATGCAATATGGTTTTCTTGTCCTGATTGTTCATGACACCGAGCCTTTCTTTTTGTATACCTGTGGCCATGTGTATGGTTTTTTGGTTTTTTGGGGTTTTTGTTGTTGTTGTTGTTGTTGTTGTTGTTTTGAGAAATGTCTACAATTAAAGTCTTTCTTCAAGTAGTAATTGGACAGAAAAACCCAGATTAAACTAAGTGACTCAGTTTCTGCTACACATTAAAAAAAATGTTTCTAGGGTTGAGAATGTAACTTGGTGGTTGTCTTAGGGTTTTAGCACTGAGAGCAGACACCATGACCAAGACAAGTCTTATAAAGGACAACATCTAATTGGGGCTGGCTTACAGGTTCAGAGGTTCAGTCCATTATCATCAAGGCGTGAACATGGCAGCATCCAAGCAGGCATGGTGCAGGAGGAACTGAGAGTTCTACATCTTCCTCTGAAGGTTGCGAGCGGAATACTGGCTTCTAGGCAACTAGGGTGAGGGTCTTATAGCCCACACCCACAGTGACACACCTACTCTTCCAACAAGGCCACACCTCCTACTAGTGCCACTCACTGGGCTAAGCGTGTACAGACCATCCCAGTGGTTATGCACGAAGCCCTGGGCTCGGTCCTCGTCACTGCAGCACAAACCGCGGACAGTGGTGTCCTCCCAGCACTCAGAGATGGAAGGGGCAGGGGGACCCGAAGCTCAGGGTCATCCTAGGCTACACAATGAGTTTGAGGTCCCTTGTACTTCATTGCAATCTATTTTTAGGGGAAAAACAAAAGCATACCTGCAGACCTGCAGCACCTCCACCCGGCTAAGCTGACTCCTCTGAACTAAAGGCTGAGGCTACAAACACTGTGCTTTTCACTTGACTGGACTGCCCCTAAGGAAGTCTAAAGGACTGACTCCAGCCCCAAAATCCTAGCTCTTGTAGCCCTTAGAAAGTTCAGTAGCGAGCCGGGCGGTGGTGGCGCACGCCTGTAATCCCAGCACTTGGGAGGCAGAGCAGGCGGATTTCTGAGTTCAAGGCCAGCCTGGTCTACAGAGTGAGTTCCAGGACAGCCAGGGATACACAGAGAAACCCTGTCTCGAAAAAAAAAAAAAGAAGAAGAAGGAGGAGGAGGAGGAGGAGAGGAGGAGGAGGAGGAGGAGGAGGAGGAGGAGGAGGAGGAGGAAGAAGAAGAAGAAGAAGAAGAAGAAGAAGAAGAAGAAGAAGAAGAAGAAGAAGAAGAAGAAGAAGAAGAAAGTTCAGTAACCCACATAAAGATCAGCTTTTCAGCCAAACCTTTCACATTTTCATGTACAAATAAATCAGTTGACCACACACCTTAACCTAAGCCAGAAGAGGTGTGGGTTGGAGTAGGATGGTATCCCACCATCCTGTGACTGGATGTCCATGTCTCCTCAGTGGAAGTGGATGACAGAGATATCTTCCACCAAGGCTGTCTCGTTCTGCCTAGCTCAACCCAGATTAACACCAGCCAGGGAGGGCACTACTCTGGCTTGAACCAGGCTAGAGTCATTTTAGAAGAGGTAACTTTAATTAAGAAAATGTTCTCACTGGCTCGGCCTGTGGACACGCCTGTGGCACATTTTCTTTGTTGGTTATTGATGTGAGGGCCCAGCTCTGCGGATGGGGCCACACCTGGGCTAGTGGTCCTGGGTACTATAAGAAAGCAGGCTGAGCACGCCGTGAAGATGAGGTTACAAAGCAGCATCCCTCCATGACCCCTGCATAGCTCCTGCCTGGAGCTCCTGCCCCGACTTCCTGGGAAGATGGACTGCAAGCTGGAAGAAGAAATGAACCGTCTTCTCTCGAGCTGATTTTGGTCCTGGTTCTGTCCCAGCAGTAGAACCCCTAATTGAGACATGCGCATCCCGGTGAGTCTTCTTCATGGTTTTCCTAGATACCAAGTCTTTCCCCTACGGGTGTCTAGTAATTTCTGTTTACTTCTCAAAATCACTATTCTCTCTTTGCCTGTCTCTGTGTCTCTGCCTCTCTCTCTCTCTCTCTCTCTCTTTCTCTCTCTCTCTCTCTCTCTCTCTCTCTCTCTCTCACACACACACACACACACACACACACACACACACACACACCTTGCTAAACACAGACTGACCCGCAAACTTTATAATCCAGACTACCTCTTGAATCCTCCATCCTCCTGCCTCAGCCTCCTAAGTGCGGAACTTATAGGACCCTGTACACAAGCACACCCAACTTACATTTCTTGATAAATATAATAACTTACAATAGTTGAACATGGAAGTGTCTAGAAAAACAAAGTAAGATTTCCCGCCTAACCCTTGCTTTTGTGTCTTCCTCCCCCTGCTAAGTGACTCAGTGGACAAAAACTACAAGGAGGCCTCTGGGGCTTTGTTCTTGAGTTATTTTTTTTTTTTACACGAGTTCAAATTCCACTTGTTAATTTTTAATATGTCTGACTTCCGGAGGGGAAGAAAGTGCATTACCCCATGTGAAACTGAAACTTTGGTGACCTTGCAAAGGCCACATATGCTAAGTATCTAGCCCAGGTCATGGCTGCATGTTCCTGCTGTCTATTAAATTTCTAAGGGTCTAAATTTGAAAGTCCGGTCTCCACCTACTCTTTCTTCCTGGCCCTCTAGGTACCAGGAGACAGAAGATGGGTGCTGGCCTGGTTGCAGTTACTGGTTCACTCAGTCAGAACAAAGAGAGCGGCTGAGGTTCCTTGTTGCTGATTCCTAGCTGTGCTCAGACCTGGGGCGGAATGGGATGGACGCTGGCCCGATTAACTGCGGGTGGATTCTGTCCACTCGCCCTTCCGTGGTAAGAGCCAGCATCGCTGAAGCTGGCTTTGTCTGGGAGCCTCATTGTTCAGTCCCGGATGCTTTCCTGCATTTCAAGGCTCTTAAAGACTTCATGAAGTAGAAGACACAAGAAAAGGGGCAGTGAGACAGGACACACTGCCTGTACTATTCCGGCCAGTCCACGCGGTTCCAATGAGCTCCTGCATCTTGAATGAGGGCTGCAGCTGGCTGTGTCCCTCTGACGGCCACATCCTCACACTGGGCTCACCATGCAAATGTGGGTTCTCCAGCTTGCTCCGGTGCCCCCGCCTGGCACACGGATTTGATGCACAGGGCTCTGCTGTTGCCCAGTGTCTCTGGGGACACTTTAAAAAAAAAAAAAAAGCAAAACAGGCTTGGGGTGCTAACCTGTAATGCCAGGACTCAGGAGGTAGTGGCTGGGACCTCCAAATCAAGGTCATCCTGACCTACAGCTGGGCAAAATGAAACCAATTTCAAAATAAAAGACTGGCTAGGGAGACACTCCTGGATGGGGTGGGAGTCTAGGCTGATCGAGCCCCAGGGAGCCCGGGATCCTCCACAGCCTCTGTGCCAGCTCCTGCCTACAGGTTCCTGGCCCGGCGTACCTGGATGATAGGCTGTGATATGGGAGTGAGAGTGAAATCAGTAAGTTGCTTTGGGTCATGTGTTTTGTCATATCAGTAGAAACCCTAACTGAGACGCTCAGTAAACAAGGCACCTCTCCGCGGCACACCGTTGCTTCCCCAGTACGAAAGTGTCTCTACCATTCTAGTTAGAAGAAGCACTTCTGGCTGTTTTCTTAGATCCCAGGGTCTCTGGGCTGACAAGATGGTTCAGTGGGTAAGAGCACTTGCTTCCACGCTTGAGTTCAAGCCATAAGAACCCACAGGGTGAAAGAAGAGAACGGACTCTGACGGGTTGTCGTGATGTGACCTCTAAACACAGGCCATGGCCGGTATGTCAACACACACACACACACACACACACACACACACACACATGTACACACACACACACAGTAAGTAAGCAAGTAAATTCAAAGAAAAAAATCAATGTCAAAGTCACACTCTGGCTTCAAGCTCCCGGCACAAGTGGCGCCCCCACCTTAGCCTCTGAGTGTCCAGGACCACATAATAGGCACTGTACCCACTGCTTTCTATTTATTTTTGTCTCTCTCTTGCTATATTTCAGGAGCTACTAATGTTCAATCAGGCCTTTACTGGCCTAAAATTTCATTAGAGGCTGATTTCGGCATCTCGTTCCACAGCAAATGCAACATGTCATTTCGATTTGTGATCGTCCCTCAGCAAGGCTGAAGAAAAGCAGGCAGGAAGCCTCTCCTCCAAGGGGTGGTGCGAATACTCCCCTCCCCAGGCGAAGTGACAGTAGGAAGTGTGGGGAGAGTGTGGGACAGTAGGAGGTGTGGGGAGAGGCAGTCACCATAGCTAGACCAAACTCAAAGAGCACTCTGAAGAGGGAGCCTGCTAGAGGCTCTTTTGTGATAATGTGAAAATCCGGAAAACATCCTGTGCAAATGAGAGGCTGGGGGCTCTGCCAAGGCACAGCATCACCCAGGGAAGTGGCACAGATGTCTTTTCAAAGGGAAATCCTGCACCGGCTGGCACCTGGAACACAAGACTAAGCAAGCCACGCCTCCTGTCACACCACAGAGCATCATCTGTGGATCAGGAACAGGCACCTGGTTTCCTTGGCACTCCACTACGTGAAGTGAACTGCCAGCACAAAGCAGTCTCTGGGTTGGGTTGGGTTGGGTTGGGTTGGGTTGGTTTAGGTTGGGTCGTGTTGGTTTGGGTTGGTTTGGTTTGGTTTGGGTTTGGGTTGGTTTGGTTTGGGTTGGGTTGGTTTGGGTTGAGTTGGGTTGAGTTGAGTTGGTTTGGGTTGGTTTGGTTTGGTTTGGGTTTGGTTGGGTTGGGTTGACTTGGTTTGGGTTGGTTTGGGTTGGGTTGGTTTGGTTTGGTTTGGGTTTGGTTGGGTTGGGTTGACTTGGTTTGGGTTGGTTTGGGTTGGTTTGGTTTGGTTTGGGTTGGGTTGGGTTGGGTTGGGTTGAGTTGGGTTGGGTTGGGTTGGGTTGACTTGGTTTGGGTTGGTTTGGGTTGGGTTTTGAGACAGGAGTCTCATTGATCCCCGGCAGGCCTTGAACACAAATATAGACAAGAATGACCTTGTATTTCTAATTCTTCTTCTGTGTTTACCTTACCTCACGGGTGCTAGAATTATAAGCCATTACACATTTTTGATGCTGGAGACAAAATATAAGACTTCCTGCATGCTAGCAAACACTCTACCACTGAACCACATCCCACCCCCACAAAAATAAATGCCTCTCTGGATTAAAGAGGACAGCATGTCTGCAACTAATGAAGACATCTTCCCCTAAGAGTCAGTAAAGCCAGATGGGTGTTGCTACCAAATTCAGTTCAGCAAGTTACCATGCTAGTCCTGTATCAGGCTGTGAGTTAAAGGACGGACAAATAAACTCTTCTCTTTTTTTTTTTTTTTTTTTTTTTTTTTTTTTTTTTTTTGAGACAACCTCTTCATGTGGCCCACATGCTGACTTTGAACTCACTTCATAGCTGAAGGTGAGCTTAATTCCTGATCCACCTGCTCATCCTCCCAAAGCCAAGATTACAAGCATATACCACCACACCCAAGGAGGAAGGACCTTTCTTAGGGGGTTCCAAACTAGCCTGAGACAGAGACCCAGCTAAAGCAATACGAGCAATACAGCGCAGGGCCGGCTCTGGCCTAGCCCACCATAGAGAAGCAGTGGGGGCGGGGAAGGCTGTCCCTGCCAGTCCCACTCCAGTGCCAGGCAGCAAGCCCCAATCCTTCCTTTCAAAGTTCTTTGTTTTAGGAGCTGGCAGAGGTTTGGAAAGAGCTACATTCTTCAGATACATAACGTCCTAATTAGTGGTTGCTCTCGGACCAAACAAAGCTTCCAAGCAGTAGGCTTCAAAGCCACCCTTCTGATGACAGACTGGGACACAGGGGGACTGTAAATCAGAATAAGTCCCGGCTGAGCCGCGTTTTGGCTGGCTTCCCAACTAATCGCCATTGATGGCATGCCTAATTTACTCTTTGTCACCCCAGAGCAAGATCAGTCTCTCTTTAGCAGTCTGCAAGGGGAAATATTAACAAATTCACTAATTAAAAGATGTATGTAAACTTAACCTTGTAAACTATCATCCCTGTTGAATTCAGTAAGCAAGCAAGTTCTCAGTCAAGCAAAAAAGAAAATAAAAAGTCTAGGAGGTTCAAGTTTGTCTGGGACTGGAAACTGCCTTTCTTTCAAACATGAGTTACTTAAATGTTCATTCACCCTTCAGAATGAAATTATAATAGCCGATTCTCATTTAGGATAGTAAGCCCAATTTCTGTTATTAATTTCTTACATCTACTGGGGGAGGGGTGTACCCACCACCGTGTGTGGGGCTAGTCTTTTGTTGCCTTGACACAAGGTAGAGTAATTTGAGAAGGGGGGACACACAGAGTAGAAAAAGCCTTCATAAGATTGGCTGTAGGCAAGTCTCTAAGGGCATTTCCTGAATTAGCAATTGATGTGGGAGGGGTTAGGGCCCAGCCCATCGTGGGTGGCGCCGTTCCTGGGCCGGTGCTTCTGAGGTGCTATGAGAACACAGGCTAGGCTTGCCCTGTGGAGCACTCCACGGTGTCTGCATCAGTCTCTGCCTCCGGCTTTCCATCTTGTGTTCCTGCCATGACGTCTCTGGATAACGGACTGTTACATTGCAGTGTAAGATAAGATAAATAATTTCTTGTCCATGTGGCTTTTTGTCAGTGTTTCATCATGGCAATAGAAATGCTCACTAAGATCAGCTGCATGTGGAACTCAGAAACCGACTCAAGTACCCTGTCTCCTCCCACTGCGTCAGTCCCAGGAATGGACAGCAATTGCCTGTACCCACTGTGCCATCTCAATGACTCACGGGTTCAGTTTCTTTTTCTTTCTTTCTTTCTTTCTTTCTTCCTTCCTTCCTTTCTTTCTTTCTTTCTTTCTTTCTTTTTTATAAATTCACAACTGTTTTTTTGTTTTTGGTTTTGGTTTTTTTGTTTGTTTTTGGTTCTTTTTGAGGGGTATTTTGGGGTTTTTTTGGGGGGGGGTTGGGAGGGGTTTCGAGACAGGGTTTCTCTGTATAGCCCTGGCTGTCCTGGAACTCAGTCTGTAGACCAGGCTGGCCTCGAACTCAGAAATCCGCCTGCCTCTGTCTCCCAGAGTGCTGGGATTACAGGCGTGTGCCACCACCGCCCGGCTTTTTTTTTTTTTAATGAGACAGGATCCCATTATGCAGCCCAAGCTGGCCTCGAACTTTCCATTCTTCTGTCTCAGTCCCCTGAATGTTCAGATTATAGACATGTCCTACCACACCTGTCAGTCTTAGGCTTTAATATGCATCCATCCCAGTATTCATGAGCACTTGCTATGCACACGCTAGAGCCTCGAAACTGACGTCCCCCCATCTGTCTCCACTTCCTGGCACTTTACCTCACTTGTCAGCACAGAGCGCAGACTATGCGACATTAAATGTTCCGACCCCACAGCATTCACGCTTCGTGAGGCTGTGTTGATCACCGCTGTGACTCCAGAGCCTAAGAACAGTGCCTGGCAAAACAAAGTTCTTGTTCATGGACAGCAGATGCTCTGTCATTTAGGGGAGTGGGTGAGCTGGAAGTCACAGCACCTGATGTGACGCCGTGACGTTGTGGCATCGTTTCCATGTAAAAGAAGTTGACTGGTCCCAGTCTAGCCCTGGGAGGAAGAAGCTTGCCTCAAAATAAGTTCTCCATAGCAAGCACGCTGTTTCTGCTTAGATCGTTTTCTGGGTGCTTCGGTGATCATGGCAGTGTTAAGGAGACGACTTAGTTGGCTGTATGGAATTCTTTTCTCCCAAGGAAGGTTTAACTGGCAAAAACAGGTTTGTGTTATGAAATATGATGGACAGAATGCACAGACCACACAAGGGAAGCCCCGGAAAGCCAGCCACCAGGGGAAGAAGGGCTGAGATCCTCGGGCAGGAGCTGGCCAGGACTGACTCTACCAACTGGCCCAGGACACAACCGTTAGGAGTTCCTCAAAACACAGGAAGATTTGCACAACCGAATAAATAGCCTCTTAGCTTGGGTGCAGGGATGTGACCCCGGGAGCCACACCTCAGGTCTGCCACCTACTAGACCCTCCTATGTGACAGACGTATTAGACTTATCCCCCAGGGCTGACATATGTGTGTAACTGACTTGATAAGCACAGTTAGAGCAGAGTGACCCTGTGATTGTTATTCGCACTAACAAAAGCATTCCTCAATACCAGAAAAGAAATAGCCAGCTGTCTCAGTCAGTGTTCTGTTCCTGGGAAGAAACACCACAATTATGGAAACTCCTTTTTCAGATGTAAATTCTTTTTTGATTTATTTTCTTTATTTTATGTATATAAGGCCATTGGATCCCATTACAGATGGTTGTGAGCCATCATGTGGTCACTGGGAATTGAACTCGGGACCTCTGGAAGAGCAGTCAGTGCTCTTAACCTCTGAGCCATCTCTCCAGCCCAATGTCAACTCTTATAAAGGAAAACATTTAATTTAGTTGGGGCTGGCCTAGAGTTTAGAGGTTTAGTCCATTGTCATCATGGTGGGGAACGTGGTTGGCATGCAGGCAGACATGGTGCTGGAGAAGGAGCTGAGAGTTCTACATATGGATCAGCAGGCAGCAGGCAGAGACAGACAGACAGACAGACAGACAGACAGACAGACAGACTAGGCCTCACTTGAGTATTGGAAACCTCAAAGCCCACCCCCAGTGACACACTTCCACAAGGTCACACCTCCTAATAGTGCCAATGCCTGGCCATCAAACATTCAGATCTATGAGCCTCTAAGGGCCATTCCTATTCAAGCCACCACGCCATGCATGACTTAAAGCAGCTTCTATTTGTACCACACACCGAGCGGCAAAGTGGGCCTCCAAATGAGGAGCGCCACTTTTGGTTTATTACTTTTTATTTTTCGTATTTATGTATGTCGGCATGTGCTGTGTCACACGTGTGACGGCCAGCGAACAGCCTTCGGTTGCAGTTTCTCTCTACCACGTGTGTTCCAAGACCACTTCATGGGTGAAACTTGGGTCATCCGTCTTGGCAGCAAGTGCCGTTACCTGCTGAGCCATGTGGCCAGTCCACGAGAAGACCAACTGTAACGGGCACAGGTCGTTTTAAAGAAATCACACAGAGGGAGGAGAATAGCTTGAACCTTAACCCCGCACAAGAAACTTCATAAGACACAGTGAATTGGGCGGTGGTGATGCTCACCTTTAATCCCAGCACTTGGGAGGCAGGGGTAGGTGGATCTCTGAGTTCGAGGCCAGCCTGGTCTACAGAGTGAGTTCCAGGACAGCCAGGGCTACACAGAGAAACCCTGTCTCGAAAAACAAAACAAAAAAAAAAAAAAAAGACACAGTGAAGAAGAAGAAGAAGAAGAAGAAGAAGAAGAAGAAGAAGAAGAAGAAGAAGAAGAAGAAGAAGAAATAGGGTATTTCATTCCTATATTTATTCTCTCAGACTTACATAGCCTATCACTAACTCATAAAATGGAATGCCTCCCCCCACACACCCATTTTTCTATGTTTCGTTTGGGTCATTTGCTTGTTTGTTTTTGAGATGAGGTCTCATTGTGTAGCCCGGTGAACCTCCTGCCCGAGTGTCTCACACAGCTGAGAGTACAGATATATACACTGCCACGCCTGCTGCCTGTTTCCTTTCAAGACTGATACTGCTTTATACTCATGTAATTAAGGATACCCTGTGTTTATTAAATATCAAATCACATTAACATGTTAGGAATAAAAAATTTCAGGACTTTGTTTTTGTTGGGTGTTGTTGTTGCTGTAAGTTTTGTTTTGTTTGGTTTGGTTTGGTTTGGTTTGGTTTGGTTTGGTTTGGTTTGGTTTGGTTTTGAGGTTTTTGGTCTTTCAAGACAGGGTTTCTCTATGTAGCCCTAGCTGTTCCAGAATTTGCTCTTTAGACCAGGCTGGCTTTGAACTCACAGAGCTTCCCTGCCTCTGCCTCTGAAATGATAAGATTAAAGGCATGGGCCACCACTGCCTGGCTTGTAATAAAAGTTTGTATCAAGAAAAGAAATGTGGACCAGTGAGATGGCTCTCCAGGTAAAGGCGCTTGTGGTCAAGCCTGAGCACTTGAGCTCAATCCCCAGGCCCAACATACTGGAAAGAGAACAGACTTCTACAGGCCATCCTCTGACTCCACGTATATACTGTGGCACATGTGCACATGTGTGTATGCACACACACACACACACACACACACACACACACACACACACTAAAATGAGATTTAAAAAGCAAACATGAGCCGGGCACTTGGGAGGCAGAGGCAGGGGGATTTCTGAGTTCGGGGCCAGCCTGATCTACAGAGTGAGTTCCAGGGCTATATACAGGGCAATCTCAAAAAACAAAACAAAATACACAAACAAACAAAAACCCTAAAAAATAGAACTGCTATGGGCCCAGAGGACTCACTTCCTACCACAGACACCTACACATCCGTGTTCACAAGCGCTAAGGAGACAGGAGTGACCTAGACGCTCACCGCCTGATGAGGATGCTGAAACCGGGATGCGTACACATGACAGAACTTTATTCCACCATAAAGAAAAGTGAAATTAGCAGAAAACAGAGGAACAGAAAGCATTGCATTAACAGGCACAGAGAGACAAGCGTTACCCGTTGTCTGTCCTACACAGATCCAAGCTTCTAATTTTATACATGTGTATACATGGGAGTCATCAACTGGATATAGATCAAGAAACTGGCAAGGGGGAGGGGGCCTGGGGCACAGGCCTGGAACCCCAGCACTCGGGAGGCAGAAGCGGGCAGATCTCTGTGAGTTTGAGGCCAGCTCGGTCTAAGTAGACAGTTCCAGGCTAGCCTGGGCTACATAGTGATACCTTCCCTCAAACCAGAGAGAGAGAGAGACAGAGACAGAGACAGAGACAGAGACAGAGACATAGAAAAAGGACCATTAGAAGGAGAAAGTGGTTTTAAAGGGCCATGGAGAGGGTCCTAGCACATGCGTGATGTGAAAGCAGAAAGAGCGTACGCAGACAGAAGGCACGGGTAGGGAAGGATAGCCCGGAGAGGGGAAAGGAGCAGAGGAACCAACCAAAACAGTCTACGAAAGGGCAAATGAAGTCTAACTGACTTCCAGGACAGCCAGGGCTATATAATGAGACTGTCTCAACACCTCAACACACACACACACACACACACACACACACCCCTTAAACTTTGTCCAATTACTTTGTGCTTAAGCTGTTGGCTTCTGAGGAAGGCATTTAAAAACACTTGTAGCCGCCAGGAGAGCCAGCTGCAGCTGCAGCGTGGTTATAAGGTAAGGCGGAGCAGTGCGGTAGCGCAGCGCAGTGCGGGGCTGCAGCTCTGGCCGAGGGTGGAGGCTTTGAAGACGGGGTCTCCCGAGGACAGCGAAGCGCGCACTCCCAGGGCTGAGTAAGCAGATGGTCGCAGGCACAGAGGGGCAGGGCGTGGGGGTGGGAAGGCAGCAAAGTCCTCTCCGGGAGCAGCAGTCATTCCAGGGCTGCCTGAGACCTAGAGACACACTGCGTGGGCTTAACCTGCAGTTCGTAAAGCGCACGCCCTCAGAAGCTACTGCAAACACACACTACCTCTAAATGGTGTGTGTTAGGTACAAACAGTGTACTAAAACTTAAAATCACACCTCTACAATCATGATTATGACTAAAGGAAATGTCTACAAGCAGAAAACGGGATCTGTACGTTGATAGATTTATCACCTTTTTGCTCATAAAAATATAAATGTTTTTCCTTGTCACACAATGGGGAGAGAACCCACATTTATCCATTATCTGTATGCTTTAGCATTATATTTGTGTTAAATGCTAAGAGGAACCTGGAGGTGGTTCACCTTTATATTTCCAATTCTTAGGAGGCAGGAGAGTGAGTCCGAGGCTGGTTGGGCTAGGGAATGGGTCCCAAGCCTGCCGGACGACAGTGAGTGAGAGCGGGTGTCATAACCAGACGACAAAGCATGCCAGGGAGAGTGGTGGGCGCCGCCAGCGCTCAGGAGGCAGAGGCAGAGGCAGGTGGATCTCTGTGAGTCTGAGGCCAGCCTGGTCTACGACGAGAGCTACAGGCTAGCCAGGACTATGCAGTGAGACCCGGCCTCAAAAAATCAACTTAAATTAAAATAAAATTTAAAAGGATATGTTTTAAGGAAATGTTTTCACTTCTTTCTCTTATTTAGGAGCAAAGTAGATATAATGTCCCTCGTGTCTTCATGCTATGGGAACCTATCTGATTTAATGAAATTCTAGTCATTCTGCACGAAATGAAATTCAAGATTCTAAAACACGGCTGAGAAGTCCCAGCAGGCAAAAGTGTCTTTTACCAAGCCTGCCCCTGGAGCCCACATGGTGGAAGGAAGGACAGAAGAGACCCTGCCAAGTGGTCCTCTGACCTCACACTTGTGCCATGGTACTTGAGCACGCGCGCACACACACACACACACATACACACACACATGCACACGACTACATCATGAACTTAGACACAGTTACATATTACATACAGGGAAGCTCGGAACCAGCCAGCACCACACTCTCAACCTGCGTGGCTCCTCGGCATCTCTAACTGGCTTGGCTGCAGGTCTCCCGGCACCTGAGCACCTGCCCTAGGAAAGGGTTCTAACACTCCGTCACCATTCTTTCTGCTCCTAAGACCTTAAAATAGCCACCAGCAAAATACTGCAGCCGGGCATAATAGGCCACACCTGTAATCTGAGCACTGGGGAGGCCGAGTCAGGAAGGTTCCATGAGGTGAATTCCAGGCTAGCCTGGAACTATGAAGTGACTGCTCCCCCGTCTACAAACAAACAAACAAACAAATGCCGGGCATGATGGCATATGCCAGTAATCCCAGCCCTTCGAAGGCAGAAGCAGAAGGATCAGACAGAAGTTCAAGGCCAAACTTGGCTAAGTAATTGAATTCCAGGCTAGCCTGAGCTACATGAGACTCTATTATTAAATTAGTAAAAATTAATAAAAAGTCCAAATCACAGAAACATATGCCACTAGGTGTAAAAATGACAGGTCCTTCCATAAATAAGGATATCATCACCGCTACATCCTCATGGTAGAATACAAACTTGAGAAGACAGTAAAATTTCATGAATTATACATGTTCCTATGTGAAGCACACGTCTGATGATTTCATTCATGCAAAGGATCAAGTAAGAACCTAACATTCTAACTTCTGAGATATCTAGATGGTAAAATATCTTCTCAGGGGCTGGAGCGGTGACTCAGCACCTGAGGACCCTCCCAGACTACTGGGTGACTGCTCTCCCAGAGGACCTGGGTTCAATTCCCAGCACCCACGCGGTGACCCACAACCATCTGTAACCTTCTGGCTATCATGAGCACTGCACACACATGGTACACAGATATTCATGCAGGCAAAAAGCCCAAACATATAGTTAAGTATTAAAGAAAAAAAAGCCGGGCGGTGGTGGCGCACGCCTGTAATCCCAGCACTTGGGAGGCAGAGGCAGGCGAATTTCTGAGTTCGAGGCCAGCCTGGTCTACAGAGTGAGTTCTAGGACAGCCGGGGCTACACAGAGAAACCCTGTCTTGAAAAACAAAAACAAAAACAAAAACAAAAACAAAAAAAAGGAAAGAAAGAAAAAGAAAAATGAAAAAAAAAGCCAGGCGTGGTGGCGCATGCCTGTAATCCCAGCACTTGGGAGGTAGGGGGGGCAGGCAGATTTCTGAGTTCGAGGCCAGCCTGGTCTACAGAGTGAGTGCCAGGACAGCCAGGGCTACACAGAGAAACTCTGTCTCGAAAAACAAAAACAAAAACAAAAAAAAAACAAAAACAAAAACAAAAACAAAAACAAAAAAAGACCAGTTGATTCCATTCAGGAATTCCTCATCCACACTGAAAGTCCTAAGTCTCCTCCTGAGACAGTGCAGGTCAGGGTCACCGCAGTGACGCTGACTTCTGCCTGACTTGTATGCTAATCAGGAGCTCTGAGGGTGACCAGACACTGGGTGGCTGGCGAGCACTTGGGTTACTGTGAGAAGGCAAGCGCTCCGGTGGGTGCGGTGACAAGCTGGGTCAAGGGACTTGGGATGAAGCAATGACTTTCAGCTCCTCCTCTGCAGGGGCATTCGGCGGGCTGGGAGGCAGGCCTGGGCTTGTCTGTCCCGTGCTGTCTTTAGCCTGGGCAGTGCCGGAGCTATAGTCGCATCTGTCTTGTTCGTACTTGCTGTTTCTTTTGAAAACAGATTTTGCTCTCCTTCCTTCCTCCTTTCCGTTTTTCCTTCCTTCCCTCTCCTTTCTTCCTCAGACTGAACAGTTTGTATACACTGTGATAGGCATTCCTCTTCCCGGTTCCGTCTGAGCAGTTCGTTCCGGAGGTCCAGCAAGTGGGCCGATGCCAGGAGGAACCTGCCCAGGGCGCAGAGCCTGCGCGGGCTGAGCGATGCTGGGACAGGGCAGCCTGGGGCGGGAGGGGAACCCAGAGAGGGGACAGGCCCCCTGGGGGAGCAGCCTGCCCTGAGTCCTGAGAGTTGAGTGGGGGCCTCCTGGCGTGAGCAGCGGGGCAGTTATAAATCCAAGATGGGGTGAAGAGATCCTCTACACAAGGGGGAGGCCCCGGATCTGGGGTCCAGGGAGTGGGGTGGCATGCAGGGTAGCCCATGAGAGGAATCTGAGACCGAGCCTGACCTCTAAATACTGTCAGACCTGAAGCTCACATGACATAGAGCCCCGCGCAGAAGGAATGAGAGCAGTGTCCCGGGCCAGAGTCCAAAGAACGCGCAGAAAGCAGAGGATGGACCCCGGGGGAGAGTAAGAGGTGCGGGAGGGGGGTGGGGTGGGGACAGATGAATGGTAGGAGCCGCTTGGTGGAGAAGCAAAGCCATCCCTGATGGGCCAACCCTGAGAGGATGAGCGGAGGAGTGAGGAAGGGAGACTCCTGGGTAAGGGCAGATGTGGCGATGAAAGGTCAGTTTGCGTACAGGGCGACTGACTGTCCTACTTCGGGTTCCCATCGCTGTGTGAAGCAAAAGCAACTGGGGAGGAAACAGTTTATTTCCTGCACAGATCCATGTAACAGCTCCTCATCAGAAACAGTGAGAGCAGAAACTCAAGCAGGGTAGGAGCCAGGGCAAAGGCCATGGACAGAGGAGGCTGCTTAGCGGCTTGCTCATAAAGGGCGGGTTAGCCTGCTTCTACCGGGGGTGGGGGGTGGGGGTGGGGGATGGCGGTGGGGGGGGCTCCACCCACTGCGGGCCCAGTGGGCTGGGCCCTCCCCCATCAATCACTAAATAGGAAATGCTCTGCCGGGCGGCGGTGGTGGCGCACGCCTGTAATCCGAGCACTTGGGAGGCAGAGGCAGGAGGATTTCTGAGTTCGAGGCAAGCCTGGTCTACAGAGTGAGTTCCAGGACAGCCAGGGCTACACAGAGAAACCCTGTCTCGAAAAAACAAACAAACAAACAAACAAAAAGGAAAGAAAAAAAGAAATGCTCTCCGAGCTTGCCAATCTTAGGGAGGCGGTTTCTCAGCTGAGACTCCTCCGACCTGGTAACCTTGCGTCAAGTGGACATAAAACTAGCCAGCGCAGTGATCAAACAGTTTAAATATCTACTAAAAAGGATTTATGTTTGTGCCCGTGTGTGTATGCCGCGGGTTTGGCTGCCCTTGGAGGCCAGCAGAGGAATGGATCCCCTCAGGCTGGTTAGTCCGATGTGGCTGTTGGAGACCTAGCAAGTCCAGGGGGTAGCTTGGACTATCTTTACCTATTTTAAAATTGGGTATTTTAGTGTTTTATTTTTGGGACAGGGCCGTGACTGGTTTCCCACTCCCCATCCTGGCGATGAGGATTAACATCCAGGCTCCCGAGCTCCGGAACCACAGGAGGGGCAGCAGCAGTGTTGGTAAAAAATGTTATCTTTTTCCTAAGTAGCCTGTAATCCAACACACAATTTGCAAATATTTTGTTTTCTTTTGTTTTTTCACATTTCCTTTTATTTTTCCCTTTATTGTGTCTGAGACAAGTCTTGCTAATTTAGCATGGCTGAGCCAGATTGGAATTTCTGATGGATCCTCGTGCCTGATTCCCAAGTGCTGGGGTTACCGACATGTGCCACCATGGCCAGCTCTTGCCAGTATTTTTGTTTGGTCCTGGCTGTCCTGGAACTCACTCTGTAGTCCAGGCTGGCCTCGAACTCAGAAATCCGCCTGCCTCTGCCTCCCAAGTGCTGGGATTACAGGCGTGCGCCACCACTTCTGGCTCCTTGCCAGTATTTTTGATGGAGTCATTTGAAGCACAAATATAATTCTGATCAAGCTTAATCCATCTTTTTTTTTTTTTTTCTGGATTATTTTGGAAACAATCACTTAATCCTGCCCTGGTTACCAAGAGTTCCTCCTGTGTTTTTTTTTTTTTTTTTTCTTTTTCTTTCTTTCTTTCTTTCTTTTTTTTTTTTTTTTTTTTTTTTTTTTGGTTCGAGACAGGGTTTTTCTGTGTAGTCCTGGCTGTCCTGGAACTCACTCTGTAGTCCAGGCTGGCCTCGAACTCAGAAATCCGCCTGCCTCTGCCTCCCAAGTGCTGGGATTACAGGCGTGCGCCACCACGCCCGGCTTCCTCCTGTGTTTTCTAATGACTCCAGTTACTGATCCACAAAACATACACACACATACACACACACACACACACACACACACACACACCTCTGCAGTGCCTCCAGAAAGGGTTAGAGACTCTCTTCTACTGGAATAGAAAACTCATTACACTTCATTAGGAATTTCCAGGCAAATAAAACACTGGTGAATTTCATGAGCTTTTCTCTTCCAGTCAGTGGGTAAATTACACTTCTGAATGCACGGTGGGTAGGCTCAGAAGACAGAAAGCATCCTCCATCTTCTCGGGCGTGCCAAAGACAAAGCCAGTTTTAGTAAGAACTGCATTAATATAATGTGCCTTTTCTGCCCAGTTACTACTAGAAAGGACTTAGCTGCAGAGATTTTTCTAAAGACATACAAAACATTAGCACGTATACTTTAAAGAATGTCTAGTGTCACTAATCACCAGGGAACAAACCCACGATGAGCTCACATGGCTATTATCAAGATGACAAGGAGCATGTGTTGGTAAAGGTGTGGGGAAGGGAACTCCGGCATGCCAGGTAGGAATGTAAACTGGCATAGCCATTACAAAAGGACCGTGAAAATAAGCAAGGCTAACCTGATGGCCGGGCAGCTGAGAGTGCTTCCTTGGGTTCCAGATAACCGGGGTCAATTCCCAGCACCTTAAAGCTGGCAACTTTAATTCCAGCTCCGAAGTGTCAATGCCTTCTTCAGAAACACTTACATACAAAAGGCTCTCACAAGCGGAGGGTACACACACACACACACACACACACACACACACACACTTGGACCCAAAAGAGTGGAAGGAGTGTGCGCACACTCACACACAAATTTAACTGAAAAGGTTATTTGGTACTAAGAGTGTGAAGGGTTCATTAACACTATACAAACGAGCCATGAGAACGTTAGTGAACTAAATGGGTCCCCAGAGGCTACACGGTGAGTAATTTCACTGTAAAACAACCCCTGCCCCATCCCCCTACCCCACCCCCCTAAAGAGCAAAAATAGAGACAGAAAATGGTTGTCTGAGATCAGGGGATCAAGCAGGAATGAGGGAGGGCCTTGTGGGCGGGGCATGCTAAAGATCCTCAAAACTCAGTCACGGCTTTAATGAATATGAACCGCTGAACTGAACAGCTCAAACAGGAGAGCTGCCGGTCTGTAAAACGGAGGATGTTTCAAATAAAGCTAAAATCGGTTAAGTCAACAAAAGCACACAATTATATTTCCTCCAAAGAAGCTCAAAGGCACAGGTACAAACAGTGCCTCGTAAAGTGGTAAATTCTTTTTTCCCCTGATGAAACTTGTACTACCAAAGCTTTTCAACTATCATTTTTACGTGGATTACTTAATAGAACAACTTTTTTTTTACTTTTATTGGTTTTTTCGAGACAGGGTTTCTCTGTGTAGCCCTGGCTGTCCTGGAACTCTCTCTGTAGACCAGGCTGGCCTTGATCTCAGAAATCCGCCTGCCTCTGCCTCCCAAGTGCTGGGATTAAAGGCGTGTGCCACCACCGCCCGGCTACTTAATAGAACAATTAACTAAATAGCAAAGGGATAGCAATACCAATCAGTCTCCCTGTTCTTTCTACTCTCAGAAAGTTAAGATGTTAAGAGTCACGGAGAGGGACAACCTAAGAGCATCTCACCAAAGCACCATGGCCCACCTCACCACTTTCCTGCAAAGCCTATCATGGAGGCCACCTAAGCAAACACCTTGCTTTGGGTGGCCGCACTGAGATCGGCCTTTTCACCACATTGTGGTTGCTCACAAGTGTTCCAGGAATGGCCACTCCGAGGAGCAGTTGGGTTCCTATGATCCACTGCCCAACACTAACGGAGAAAACCTTGCTGCCCTCAACCTGGACCAGATCTGGCTTTGGATTGGCTGTGGGGCTCACTTCTTTAAGCTTTTCCCTCCTGTATCAGATGATGATCACCAACACAGAGACTGCAGAGGTAGACAGCAGGAAAAATCCTCTTAGCGTCTCAGAAAAAAAAAACAATCAGAGGCCTGGCGGTGGTGGCGCACGCCTTTAATCCCAGCACTTGGGATGCGAAGACAGGTGGATTTCTGAGTTCGAGGCCAGCCTGGTCTACAGAGTGAGTTCCAGGACAGCCAGGGCTACACAGAGAAACCCTGTCTCGAAGGAAAAAAAGAAAAAAAGAAAAGAAAAAAGAATCAGAGCCCAGACAGACATCAGCAAACAGAGCTGTGGCCACCAGGTCAAGGGCCTGTAAAACTTGTGCATAGCGTTTTGTTATTGGGTTTGAGGATCAATAAACAGTTTTCCAAGTCAAAAAATATATATATATTTTTTAACCAAGATCTGAGAAGCAATTCTGCCACTCGTGCATCAGCAGCTCCTGAAGAGCAGACAGGGCTGGGGTGTGGCTCAGCTGGTGGGGTGCTTGCCTACAAGAGCTCAGGACGGCAGTACTCCATAAGTCAGCCCAGCCTGCTCTTCTAGTACCCAGGATGTGGACGCAGGAGGATCAGTTCAAGGGAATTCTCTGCTTCAAACTTAGAGCTACTACTTGTTACACAGCCAGTTTGAGGCCAGATTGGTCTAAATGAGACCCTATCTTTAAAAAAACCAAACAAGGGCAGTGGTGGCGCACGCCTTTAATCCCAGCACTTGGGAGGTGAAGGCAGGCGGATTTCTGAGTTCGAGGCCAGCCTGGTCTACAGAGTGAGTTCCAGGACAGCCAGGGCTACACAGAGAAACCCTGTCTTGAAAAACAAAACAAAACAAAAAAAAAAACCAAAAAACAAAAAACAAAAACAAAAACAAAAACCAAAAAACAAAAAACAAAAACAAACAAACAAAAAAAAAAAAACAAAAAAACCCAATTCTCCATTAGTGTCTACACTGGGCATTCATAGCTAATAAATACTAAGATAGAACTATGCATGAAATCTTATAGTTAGAAAAGGAAGAAAATCTTCAAGTTACAGTATAAAAAACACAGGAAATAAGCTGCAAAATATTTTTATTGTAAAAACAGTCAACAGAGGTCGACAATGCAAATGTTATCTCAGGACACTTCCCCTTGGTTCCTGGACTTCCAAGTTTCCGTCAGCATTTCTTGATTTTTAAGGTCCTTTCAAACATGCTTACTGACTGCATGTATATGCTGCTTTGAAACTAACATAGATCCATCTGATAGTAAAACCAACCAACCAAAAAAAGAAAAAAAGCAGGAACAAACCCCCGAGCCATGTTCTATTGTGCTTTTTGTCACATTTCCTACAGGGAAACCTATATAGCTCATACACTTCAGAACTGAACAGAAAAGTAAAATTAGTACTGTAACTACATAGTGAAATACCAATGACTCTTCCATTCAAAAGTTACTGAATCAAACCCCAGGACATCTGCAGAATTATGCAGGTTTTAAAATTTGAAAAGGTGGGCAAGGTTTGAAAATAACTCTGGAAAAAAAAACACACACACACACAACCCAGACCTTTCAGGCTGTAGGTTTCCTGCATCTGAGTTCCTAGTTCCTGCCTCATGCCAGTGGCCAGAGTGTGCACAGCGCACCCAGGGCTGTGCAGAGAGCGGGCCTACAGCCTAATGGCTGCCTCCAAGCATACAGAGAATAAATAACTACCCGTTCTCAGCGGTCTCCACCGATGGTCCCAATTTAGAAATATCAACTGCTGCACTATTTCCATAGATTGCAAAATGATTTCAGAAACAGATTAAACATACAATTGTTTCACAAAAATAAAAATTGTCTGGGGCTTCATAAACTCTGTAAAATACAACACCACATTGTAAATCAAGATAATTTCACACACACACAAAAACTGACAATGCTTGTGGACAGGCACACACAAAAACTGGCAACGCTTGTGGACAGGCAATCTAGTCTGATCTCTTCCAGATCCATAAGACTCCGTGTTCTAATGGGAGGATTTTCTTAAAACTTTCATTCTTGCCAGGTGGTAGTAGTGCCTGGCAAAGGCAGGTGGATTTCTGAGAATTCGAGACCAGCCCGGTCAACAAATCGAGTTCCAGGACAAGCAAAGCTACACAGAGAAACCCTGTTGGAAAATATAAGGATTGCCTCAGATTTTTCCTTTTAGAAATAATGTAAAGCAAATAAAGTTATTTGTAAAAAATATCTTAGGAAAGTAGAGGCTAGTGGAACAGGCCACTTCTGTATTAGTGATGAATTTCAAATCGAATTCCCAACAGTGGCAACTGGCTAGTTTTAAACATATATGTGACCATTATAATTTGGTGCCTAAAAGATGTAAAAATATAATCACAACTATTTTATGAAAAATAAGTATTCATATTAAGAGTGGATACCTCTAAATTTAGTTCCTCGTAGCTGTCAAATAAATATTCTTACCTACATCCATCAAACACACAATCTCCACCTCTAAGAGCACCAGTGTGTTTAAATCAATCAAAGGAGAAGGCAGGGCTTACGTTTATTTCAGTGACAGTGACAATGCTGCCACGGTAAGGCACCACTTGGTATTGAGGAAAGAGAATAAAGTTTCCAAACCATGGTCTGTCACTGGTGTCGTAACCATTGCCTAGAATGCTTGGGGGAAAGCCACGGACAGTCACGGCACACTCTTGTCCCATCACTCTGTGCTTTTAGTTTTTCCATATCAGGGGGAAAATGTAATACAAGATCTGTTAAATAAACATCTTTTCCAAGTTACAAGAAAATGATCTAGAAATAAGGAGAGTAGGAAGCCCAGACCCTATCGGACGTATTTGCAACAGCTCGTCCCTGTGAGTGCAGAGGAGGAGAGAGCGCGGGGCGGCTTTCTGTAAGACAGACAGGCACGGAGGCTAAGGCCTTCTCGGGCAGTCATGGCTAGAGCAAACGGAGGGAGCATGGAATTTTCCACGTCCCCAAGCCGATTCTCAGGCAGTCAATTAAATATTTCACAGCATGTCCTTAGTCACTGCTATCATCGTCATCGTCGTCATCAGAGGCGTCATTTAAAGGCGACTTCAATGACTGACTGTAAGAGTCTGATCTAGTCGGCTGACACGCGGCCATGTCCCCTGTGGAGAGCAGGTCATAGCAGAAGTCACAAATCCGCACGGGCTTGGAAGACTGGCTGGGGAGAAGGAATCTCTTTTCAGAGCAGGGACCACAGACAACAAAGCCACACTTGCGGCAATGGTGCCGCCGATTCACCGGTGTGAACTTTGCTTTCTGACAGCGCATGCACACGGTGGCCTCAGAGTCAGGGACCCAGACAGCCGCGTGCTCGTTGCTAGGCGTCTTCCCGCTTTTGGAGAGTAAATCCGTGACACACTTATTGATGTGATTCATCCACTCTGACTTCTCCGTGGCAGTGGCAGCATAAACGGCAAACGACTTAGTCGGTGTCTTAATAAGCCATCCATTCCGTAACTCCCCTTCATCCTTGATGGAATCAATGGTGACATTTTCCAGGGGAATAATATGCTGTTTGTTGTATTTTTTCTTCTGGATAACAATATTGCCGTATACAAGAATATCATTAAACAGGAAAAACTGCCTCGCTTTCGGCTTCTTTCTGCACAGCTTGGTCAACACTCCTTCTCCGATCAGCACACGCCCAGGGATGGTCAGGGGCTGACCAGCTGCCCCAAAGCAGCTCTCCACGATACTGATGCGCCTGGTGTTCGCTTCGCTGTTTGCCAGGCGATCCACCATCTTCTGCTGATAACCTTTAGGGGGAAAGAAGAAAAGAAATTAGCACACGGAAAGTATGAATTCCTATAAGGAATAACAAAATGTGACCTACCAAGACACTGGTTTTCCCAAAGGTAAGTTATCCAGAGTTCTCTTTCCCTCTAAAATAGTCAGTAGGCACGCTAACCTGTAGAAAACCTGTCGAGTCTTCCTGCGCAGCCCCCGCTGGCCTAGAACAGTCCTCCTGCCTCCACCCAAGTGAGGGATTACAGTGTGGGCCATTACACCCAGCACACATAACAACAACAACTAAAAACAACTTCTGCAAAATAATAAACCCAGTTCCAGGAAACTGAATCTCAATGAATGAACACTTAAAAAAGTATAACTTCAGTTTTCCCAATTAGCTTCATAAAAGCCCCGGGCCTGGGCCCCATGCTCTCACCTGGATTAGCCCCAAAGTTTCCCCAAGTACTTCCAGCCTTCCATTCTAAACCAATCCATAGGCAGTGATCTCGAAAGTGAATTGTTCTTGCTGTTACTTGAAATGATTCCCCTTAATCTTCAAAATCTATAACGCTTAGCATAGAGTGTAAGGACCTTAACTACCTGAAGATTTTTGATTTTAACTTTTGTTTTTGAGATTGGTCCTTACACTACTCAGCCCACGCTGGTCCTGAACTTGCCATGCCCCTGCCCCAGACTCCTGAGTACCGGAACAATAGGCATCGGTCACAAATCCAGCTATTAACAGACTTGTTCTCTCCACCTCAACTCGGCATTTGAAGAAAACACTACTGTGCGTAGGCGGACTTCACTGTAGTCTTCCTTACTACTCACACCCCAGCTGCCTCTTCCCCACCCTCCAAATCCTAGTCAGCGCCTTCTCTCTAGTACCTAGCAACAGCAAACAATCCGTCCTCCATGTATTTCTTAGCTTATTTTTTAAAAAAAGGACTGAAATCCACGCCCACCACTGGCTGCAGAGACCATCCAGCTGCCATTTTTTACATGATCTAAAGCACAAAATATACAAGATAAACAAGAACATTTTAAGTGTTTTTAAAAAAGACTATTAATTCAATGATCCTAGATCTAATCTCTAGATCCAATATTGACTTCTCTCAAGTCCCTGAATAATGTTTTATTTCAACCACTAACCAAGTACTACTATAGTAACAACCACACACACCAAACACCAGAGTTTGAGAAGGGAAATATTTAAAGACTAACGTGGGTGATTGCCGTCAGCTCATCAACCGATGATACCGTAACCTGTCTTGGCTTCCATTAAAAGCTTATTAGAAGCCTGGTTATTCCTGAATCACAAGGAGGGGGCACTGGCATGCCTGAGGACACTCCCAACAGTGAACAAGACGCTGGCTGGCTTCGAACCTTGAAGGTGTTAACTAAGTGACCAGTCCTTTCTCGGTCTCTGTCCCTAGCCCGCACCCCTCTTTTGAGACTGGATACCACAGCTCAGTGACAGAGTGCTCACCTGGGATGCACAGGCCTGGGCTCCACTTCCAGCTACATAAGGAAAGCAAAAAGCCTACCATCTTATGAAGACTATATCCCAGAAGAGGGCCAGTGAGGTGGGTGAAGATGCTTGCCGCCAAATCTAATGACCCGAGTTTAATCCCCGGGACCCACAGGACAGGACTGGATCCCAAAAGTCCCCTGACCTCCACAAGCACACCTTGATGAGCAAGCTGTCTACAAGAATGTGTGCCCCACACACACACAATAAATGTAAAAAGTAAATCACAGAATTAAAATAACATGAAAAATCTAACCTCATTTATAATTAAAACACCAAGATATTCTTTAAATTCCTGTTGTTTTCTTTTTTTAAGATTGATTTATGTATGTATGTATTTCATGTATATGAGTACACGGTTGCTGTCTTCAGACACTCCAGAACAGGGCATCGGATCCCCATTACAGATGGTGGTGAGACACCATATGGTTGCTGGGAATTGAACTCAGAACCTCTGAGCCATCTCTCTAGTCCCACACTAAGATATTTTTATCAGATTGACAAAAAAAAGAAAGAAAGAAAGAAAGAAAGAAAGAAAGAAAGGAAGGAAGGAAGGAAGAAAGAAAGAAAGAAAGAAAGAAAGAATAAAGAAAAAGGAAATTTCCTAAAATATAGTACTTGTGACAATATAGGGCAACAAGTGCTTTTTTTGTACTTTACAGAAAATAGGTGTAACCACCAATTTGATATCCAATCAAAAGAAATTTTGGACCACTAAGTTGGTACAATGGGTAAAGGCCTGAACAGCCTGAGTCCCATCTCAGGGCCCACACAAGCTGGCTTGTGACTCATGCACAGGCCCATCCACCCACACAAATAAACAAATAAATGTAATAATAAAGCTGTCTCAGTGCATAAAGGTAGTACAGAATATTAAATATAGCACTATTTACAACAAGTAAGCTACAATGCATCTTAATCAAACCCAAGCATGAGACAAACCTAAACAAGCAACTGAAATACACTCCAGACAACCAAGAGGGGAGAAGTGACCCCCCCACCCGCCAGGTCTAATGCGCTGTGTCAGCAGACCCTGGTGCCACAGTACAGGGCTCCATAGAAGATCCTCAGTAAGAATCCAACTTAGAGATAATAAAACACAACTTAAAAGTTTATCTTAAGATTAAGTATACTATGAAAGCATAATCATAGCTACCTATAAAATTTGGAAATACACAGAAACTAAAATTAAAAATCTAACAGTATCTACAGTAGAAACTTATCCATGAAAAATATCACATAAGTGTTCAGACCTCACATTCATTCAAAAACTGTTTCTCAGGCATGACATACGGACGCTCCCACCCCCACCCTCACCCTCACCCTCGTTCCTGGCCTCAGACTTGCTATGTACCCAGAGACTGATTTGGGGTGTTCTTGCCTCTATCCAGGCAGTGGTGCATGCCTGTAACCCTAGCACGGGGACAATGAGGAGAACAAGGCCAGTCTGAGCTGCGTGAGACCTGTTCCCAAAGGCCAAAGGAAAAAGAAAAAGCTGAACTGATAAATCACAAGTCACCAACTCTATGGCCAAGAAAGTGGTTAAGGGAGCACCGGGTTACTCTAGGCAAAAAGGCCAGTTTCAGAGAGGACTGAAGGCAGTAATAATAACTTCTTAATGAGGAAGAAGATTCTGAACACAATTCCAGGCATATTAAATTGTAAAATTAATTACTGTTACTGTTATTAATGCGTGGATGTGTGTGGATGCCAAAGGACAACTCTGCAGAGTAGGTTCTCTCCGTCCCCCTTCATGTGGGTTCCAGGCTAGCCCAGCAAGCACCATGTGGGTTCCAGGCTAGCCCAGCAAGCACCGTTACCCACTGAGCCAGCCTGTGAGCTCTCCCCCATTTAAGAATGATGCAACCTAGAGAGGTTTGGACATTATTAACCAGCACTTGGCTACAGCAAATGATTTCCAAAATTTGGCAATTATACATGAAATATACTACAAGGCTACAAAAACACACTCTCGTAATTCCTCCAATGATAAATGATGAGTCTTAGTATCTCCATTTATTTTAATAAGTAGGGCAGCAACCTTCTGATCTCACACCAGGTTGTAACCTATGCTGAAACGCAACGGGAATGTAGAACCCGAGACTCTGGCTCCACACTGAGCCTTCCACTATAGACTGGTGTGGAGTCTGGGGGAGATTTTTATGTTAATGGGAGTTTTTCGAATAATATGATTCAAATCTTGAAGTTTCATTTTCTCTCAGCTTAGTAAAATATAGCATTGATAAGTCTGTACATAAAATACAGAAGTCTGTTCCCTTTCTTATCTACAGTCTTGCCTTTCCCTTTACAGTGCGTGTTAAGAGTGAAATCTTAGTGGAGAGGCCAGAGAGCGTAGACTCTTCTGTTGATGGAGAAAGTAAAATTCACTCAAATTTAGTTGCTCAGATGTCAAGTATTTCTTCTTCCTCCTCCTCCTCTTCCTCCTCCTCCTCCTCTTCTTCTTCTCTTCTTCTTCTTTTGATTGTTGTTGTTTTGGGGTTTTTTTTTCCCGAGACAGGGTTTCTCTGTGTAGCCCTGGCTGTCCTGGAACTCACTCTGTAGACCAGGCTGGCCTCGAACTCAGAAATCCACCTGCCTCTGCCTCCCAAGTGCTGGGATTAAAGGGATGCGCCACCACCGCCCGGCTTCTTGTTTTATTATCCCACTATTTTAGCAGACACTAAGAACTCCAGACACTGTTGTGAGAACCAGAGAGTAAGAGCACTGGGCTTACTCAAGGATAGAGTCAACTACATCCTAAAGGACCTTACTGGGAAAAGAGGGCCACAGTGTGGTGTCATCTGAATGCTGTCTGCTTTTCCTGGGAAAGAATACCACAGACTATCAGTGACTAGGAAGAAAAACTCCCTATTCTCTGGCAGACGAGAACCTCATTTACACTGCCCATGCATATCTGTAACACACTCGGTGGGACCCGCTTGCCACCTGTTAAAATGTGATGGGGGGTGGGGTGGGGGAGCAGCAAACCCACAGACAAAGGATCCTATCTACTTACAGCTGAGAGCAGACCCACCTGTCAAGACTACTGCGCTATTCTTCCTGCTGACAATCAGTGAGTGCCTCTCACCTCACGCCTACTGAAACACAGGTCATGTCTGTCCTTCCTTCCTTCCGAGACAGGGGCTCTCTCACTGTGTAGACCAGGCTGGTAGGGAGCTCACAGAGACAGACCTACCTGCCTCTGTCTGTAGTTAAAGGCATGTGGGACTATGCCTGGACTAATTTTTTCTCACCCATGCTTATGACTTCTGACATTAATAAAGTCCAGTATTTAAATTTCAATACTACAGTAGAAAAATCCCAATAAACTATGAGCCAAATGGTCTGGTTTAAAAAAGAAACAGCAGCAGCAAACAGTCAGTGAAGTACTTATTGTCTTTGAAAAACAAATAGGTGGGCTGGCTGGATTTCCCATTTACAGCAAGTCTTAACCTGCCTGACTGGATTCACCAACACCCTACACTGCCCAGGGCTGGGGACTGGATTCAGGGCAGACGCTCTCCCGCCAAGTCATGCCTGCACACCGTTTTAAGCACACATGATGACTATCTACACAGATCAATACTTTAAAGTGAGAGCTCCCTTGAACTGAGAGTTTAAAGAAAACAGGCGGCGAGGCTAAGACCCCTGGGAAGTGACCATGGGAAACAAAGCAGTGCCCATGCCCAAAGCTCAGCAGAGAGCCCTGCCTCAGTCTCCAGCAACTGCGGGATGAAACACAAAACAGCAGAAAACTGCCTAGAACACACCGGCCGCGCGCGCGCACACACACACACATTCTAAGTGCCTACTTTTCACAGTCACACAATCTAATAACCAGCACAAAAAAATTACTAAAAGTATAAATAAAATATTGGGATAATAAAACAAGAAGAAATACTTGACATCTGAGCAAACTAAATTTGAGTGAATTTTACTTTCTCCATCAACAGAAGAGTCTACGCTCTCTGGCCTGTCCACCAAGATTTCACTCTTAACACGCACTGTAAAGGGAAAGGCAAGATAAGAAAAAGGGAACAGACTTTTTGTTCAGACTTATCAATGCTATATTTTACTAAACAGAGAGAAAATGAAACCTCAAGATTTGAATCATATTATAAAAAAAACTCCCATTAACATAAAAATCTCTCAGACACACATCCCCATTATTTCATAATAGACATATGCCCATTATTTCATATTATCTATCATGGAAGGGAAACACACACACACACACACACACACACACACAATGTCTACTAGGCAGATTTACTTTACTCTTTCTCGTAATGATACTGGGTGAAGATGGGCGGTGGTGGCTCATGCCTTTCTTTAAGACCAGCACTCGGGCGGGAGGCGGAGGCAGGTGGATCTCTGTGAATTTGAGGCCAGCCTGGTCTACAGAGTAAGTTCAGGGTCAGCCAGTGAGTGCTACACAAAGAAACCTGACTCAAAAAATCCAATAGTAATGATGATGACAGTGAGGTGAAAATAATTCATTCTACCAAATCAATAAATAAGTAAATATAAACCAAGTCATAAAGTGGCTTAAAAATAAACAGCCACGTAGAGATTCACGCACCACGCTCTGCCTCTCTGGAAGCTGAGTCAGGAGGACTGAATGTTGCAGTCAGACAGGCCGGGGAGGCGGCTCCACAGTGAAAGGCATTTGGACTTGTTAGGAATTGGGGTCCAGCGCCAGCACCTACTCAGGAGCTTTAACCATCTGTCCCCAGACCCATGGTGTCTGCCCCCTCCCTCTTCAGAGATACCAGGCATGCGTGTGGTGCACATCCATCCCTGCAAGGAAAGCAGTCATACATTGAAAATGTTTTAAGTTAAATAACTTTTCTATGACTTCACAGCATGATACATTTTTTAAGGGGTGATGGGGATAAATGGTCTTTTCTGTACTGCTCGTTACCTTAAGAAACAGATTGCAGATGTACACCTTTGATTACACAGCTAGGAAAGGTCACTGGCAGAAAAAAAAAATTAACATTTTCAAGAGGGCTCTACTTCACCCATAGGCCCAAATTTGGATATATGCTTATTCCGAACAGATTGGGAAGTTCCTAAAAACAAAAATTATTTCCTATAAGCTGGTGTTGTCAACAGTACCTACAAAAATGCTTCAGAGCACGCTTGCTTTGGCAGCTCATAGACTAGAGAAAAATAAAAAAGCTTTACATTCATGCCCCGACCACAACTGAGTAGGGGCAGGGGGCAGAAAGGACAGAGGAGGTATGCTCCAGTGTAAGATATATATGCAAAAGGGTTCCTGAAGTCCTAAAATGCAGAGTTCTGTCTGACTAAGTCAGTGTCAGCAAAAGTGGTCTCAAATAGGTTAGGTCTGACAAAGAAATAGAGCATGCTACACGGGAACAGAGTCAGGCAAAGACTTTAGAAAACCCTGAACCAGCCGGGCGGTGGTGGTGCACACCTTTAATCCCAGCACTTGGGAGGCAGAGGCAGGCAGATTTCTGAGTTCGAGGCCAGCCTGGTCTACAGAGTGAGTTCCAGGACAGCCAGGGCTACACAGAGAAACTCTGTCTCAAAAAAAAAAAAAAGAGAGAGAGAGAAAAGAAAAAAAGAAAACCCTGAAGCAGAACAAGCACACTGAGCTGCAGGCTGGCTGGTGGTGCTGGTGCTCGTTTTTTAAAGTCTGTTTAGGAGAGTAGAACACAGACCTCAAGTTTCTCAAGAATCCTCTCGGTCAGTCAAGTCATCCTAAATTAAGCAAGATTAACATTCTTCTACCGCAGCAGGGCCCAGGGAACTCTTAAAAAAAAAACAGACACCCAAGGCCGACGGAGGCAAGTCCACTGACCCCTTAGCGCGCTCAGAGCTCTCACACCAGACCCGGGCCTCTTGCGGTCTTTCTTTCCCATCATCCCATGATCTCTGTTGAACATCAAACCAGACTGTCGGCAGCCAGCGCTCTGGGCCTCCTCCCATCTCCAGACTCAGCGGCGGGACACATCCTTCTCTATTTGCTGAAACCTCCCCAGTCCCTGAAGGGCCAAAGCCAGACAGGGTTTCACCTTTACTCTCCACGCCACTTAAAACACAGTTTACTACAGGTTTCAGTAATATTTGGCTACATGTTTATTCCAAATAGATTTGGGAGTTCCTGAAAACAAAAACAGTATTTTCTACAATTATGTATTCCCAACAGCACCTGCAAACTTGCTGCTTTACACAAGCCACAATATACAGTGTTGAATATGATTAGCAGTTACAAGTAACAGCAGCCTCTCAATCTGGAGCTTGCTAAAAACCAGCTACATCTTTAAAGCCTGCTAATCTTCAGAGAAAGCAGGGACGGTGCCCCACTCACCAAGCGCTTCACTAGAGCCACAGATTTCCGACTGGCAATCAAATGTAACCTAAGCACATCTAATTATGAATTCTAAACATCGAACATGGAAGCTCCTATTTAAGGAAAAAAAAAAAAACACCAAAATGTCACGATAATCTGAGTTCTTTCCAAAAAGCCCAGCTGTTTTGTCAATAAAAAAAATGATAATACAAGCATATTTTTTGCCATCGACAGAACTCAGAAAGTGCCCGCGAACAGCAGCACAGTGCTGGCAACCCAGAGGGCACTGCCAGCCCTGCCAGGGGGGCCGCCATGGCAGCCTCCTCAGCACACCCTGCACTTCCTTCCCTCAGTATCATTCTCAACACTTGTGACTTGCTCACTGTATAGTTGGTAGGGAAAAAAATGAACAAGACACACGCAGTTTCGGATTCGCAGTCAGCTTTATCTAAAGTATAATAGACAATGAACAAGCGGGAAGTGGGAAGAGAGAATGGGACACACAGGATTTACCTTTCTAACAGTGGAAGGAACAAGTGAAACTTAAATAGTAAATAGAAACACAAAACAAAATGAAAACAAAACCCACCCTGTAAAGGCCTGAAACTCTGAAGTAAACAGCAGTTCCTTGTGTTTCTCTGAGCTCCCTGCATACACTGCAGTGGAGGAGTGGGGAGTTAGTTACTCAAAGAGAAGAGGACAGGTGTCTGACCACACACCACCTTAGTGTTCCCTCAGCTTCAGGCCTAGCCTGATTTCACTCAGTCCTCACAGACAATGAAAGGCACTGCTTTGGAAGGAAGAGACTGAAAGCAGGATCTAAGAGCGGGGTGTGGACTCCGGCCCACAGTCCACCGGTCAGAAGGCTGAAGGAAGCAGGAAGAGTTAGTTGTTCAGTTCCAGCCAGTCTGGGCCAGTGAGTGCTAGGTCTGAGCTAGGGTAAGGGCTGGGGGCTGGAGGAGAGGCCTAAGGCTAAGCTGGCCTGAAGGCTGGAGGAGCGGCTCAGCGGTGCGGTCCACAACGAGCATTGCAGGAGCGGTGGGTAAGTGTAAAATGATCCCCACGGTTTAAATGTAAGAAATGTGGAAGCAAATAAAGCCCGGGATAACTGACAACAGGTTCCAACGAGTGAAACAGCTACTGGCCACTGGGCACCACACAAAATTCTGGTAAACAAGACACTCAAGCTAAAAATCTTTGTGGTAAAAAAGACAGTTATAGTCTCTTTTATATATATATATATAAAAAATTCAGGTGTGTTTCTATAGGAACGAAGATGGAAATAATTTGTAAAGGAAAAAAATGGCCGACGTGGTGGCACACACCTTTAATCCAAGCATTCAAAAGTCAAATACTGGTAGATTCCTGTGAGTTCAGGGCCAGCCTGGTCTACAAATCAATTTCCGACCCAGCCAGGGCTACATAACATATTTAACCAAAACAACAAACAAACAAACAAACAAAGAACAGTAAGAAAGGGGTCTGGTACTCCTGCAATGTACTAAAGTAGAACAGGAGGAATAAAGTCTCTGCACTTAGCTGGGTGGTGGTGGTGCACGCCTTTAATCCTAGCACTTGGGAGGCAGAGGCAGGTGGATTTCTGAGTTCGAGGCCAGCCTGGTCTACAGAGTGAGTTCCAGGACAGCCAGGGCTACACAGAGACACCCCCAGGGGAGTGGGGGGGGAGTCTAAACAGCAGAGAAGCAACGAACCAGCAAACACAGACACCAGAGAACACACAGTCTCAGGGCTAAGAGTTGATCTGTGGTAATTCTGATCATGTAGATATCTAGGCCCAAACCTTGAAACAAAAGTAAGTTCTCCAAGATCCATCACTTCACTAGCCTGGGGCTGCGTTTCCAGTACCAGGCATATTCTCCCTCCCCGAGTGGGCCTTAATTCCCACTGCTGCTGGCGACTGTGAAGGCATGTGTGCTACTACTGTACCCTAGATTATCCTGTCACGCTGGTTGCTGTATCCAGAGACATAATTGCTGGGTAGGACACTGCTGGCTGCCCCCTTCTCTTGGAAGTTTGCAGTGTCTTCTGGTACCAACCTAGTCATAAGGGAGGGGGCCTTCAGGTCAGATCCAGCTCAGATCCCTCTGGGTTCTGTGTCAAAGTGCATGGTGTGTCAGCAATAGGACTTCTACCTCAGGGAGGCAACCAAGGGCAGTAGAGCCTGGAACGCTCTGGGAGTCTCTTCAACCCTGACCAAACTGAAAGCACGGCTGGTGTTGGACTTCTTGTCATTGCCACTTTACTAAGCCAGCTTGACCCCTGAATACACTGAATCGTTATTCCTATCCCACCCTACTTCCCACCCCTTGTTAAAGAACACGGCCTTTGCAACAGACTGAGACCATTACAGAAATCCACAGCCTACCAAAATGCAGGGAACAAGACAGCACAGTACAGCGCCCAGTCCCAACCCCAGTCCCAACCGGCACATCTGTGAGACAATTGCTGCATCTAAGACTTATTTATGGATGACTGCAGAACAAAGGAAAGACTGTAAGTGCCAGAGAAACAGGTTTCCTGTGGGAGTGTGTCTCCTGGAAATGTCAGAGAAGATACACCCCTGAAATCTCATCAGCATGGCTTCATGAACAAGCCTTGAACAATGGTGACTGCAATGGACACGCTAAGATGGAAGGGGAAAGCTCTCAGGTGTCAACTCTATCCAAAGAGCCACAGGCGACAAGAATGCTGGAGCTGGGAAAATGTTCTTCCCCAGGGAAGAGCCGCCATCAGTTATCCAATACCAAAAGTCAAACTAGGATCATACGCACAGGTAAGATGACACAGGCCAAGCAGCTCTTACTCATGTACTCAGAAGCATACACACATATGGATGGATGGAAGGATGGATGGATGGAAGGATGGATGGATGGAGGGAGGGAAGGATGGATGGATGGATGAAAGGATGGATGGATGGATGTCAGGAAAGGATGGATGAAGGGAGAGATGGATAGAGGGATGGACGGATGGATAGATGGATGGATGGAGGGAGGGAAGGATGGATGGATGAAAGGATGGATGGATGGATGGATGGATGGATGGATGGATGGATGGAAGGAAGGATGGATGGAAGGATGGGTGGATGGACGGAAGGATGGGTGGATGGATGGATGGATGGATGAATAGATGGAAGGATGGATGGATGGATGGATGGATGGATGGATGTCAGGAAAGAAGGATGGTGATAAGCTGCAAAGGCAAGCATCCAACTGAAGCCGGGTGTGATGGCACGTGCCTAGAATCCCGGCATTTGGGGAAATGGAGGCAGAAGGATCACCAGTCCAAGGTTCCCTACAGCCATAGTGAGAGGCCTTCTGGGCTACACGAAACCGAATCCAGTTGCTCCTGGAAAAGGCCCAAGTTCAGTTCCGAGCATGGATATTAGGTGGCTATCAATCACCTAGAACCAGCACCCTCCTCTGCCTCCACAGGCACCTGCTCTCCTGTGTGCAGAGCCACACAAAGATAAACACAAACGCATAATTAAAAATGAAGTCTAAAAACATCTTTAAAAAATAGACAGAGCCAGAGAATTTTAAGATTGGAGAATTTAGATCTGAATACAGAGGCAATGGGAGCCCAAGGGTTTTTTTAAATAGGAAACAGTACACAGGATGAACTGAGTGAAAGCCAGGAAAGCTAAAGCAGGCTCCAAATGGACGGAATCAAAGGCCATTATACACAGGCGTGAGCACAGCATCAGCGAAGCCCAGTGTTCCCTGCGACTAAGACATGATAACAACATCGTTTTCAAACAATTTTGATATTAACAAAAGCATAAAGAACCATGGAGACCAGAAATGGAGGGGGTGGGGCTGAGGAGCAGTAGATATGACCAGTCAGGAACTGACTGAATACTCGGATGAAGAGTTAGGCAAGAAGCCGGAGGAAAGCGAAGAAACCGCCTGACGCGCGTTAGGCTGTAGGAAGAAGGAATCGGTTCGGCTCATTTCTCTTGAGGTCCTCCAGAGAATCCACAAGGCAATCATTCAACATAGCCACAACACCAGAAACGCCAGCATGAGCGGGGTCCCAGAACAGAGGGAGATTCAGTGGTCACGCATGAGATGCTGGCAGCTCAGTGGGAAATGCAGTAAGATTCGACTGTGTGCCAAGCACTTCCACAAACATCTTAGTGAATCTTCACAACTTTCTGAAGCAAACTTCTGTGTCTACTTTACAAACGACTCCAGTGGAGCTCGGAGAATGAACCGCCTTGTTGGAATGTAGTAACAGGCAGCGAGGGCCAGGGCCCAGAGGACTGTTCGGGGCCAGGGCCCAGAGGACTGTTCAGGGCCAGGGCCCAGAGGACTGTTCGGGGCCAGGGCCCAGAGGACTGTTCAGCCCTCCTTCCACCCAAGGTGCTCACAGCAATCATCCAAATGCCGTCTATTCTCTTTTCAGGTATTCCTCATACTGTACACATCTTCGCTGTGTACATCTTCTGTGTACTGTGCTTCACAGATTTAACTGAGGGACCCAGAATGGTGGCACACCCCTGTGACTGCAGCCCTGAGGTGTCAGAAGCCTAGGATGGAGAATTTGGGATCACCCTGAGCTTCCCAAAAACCAAAAACAGCACCACCACCACCAACAACAACAACAACAACAACAAAAGTCCTAGGTGCAGTGGGGAAGGTCTATTCTAATACACAGGAAGATATGGTTATCCCTAACTACATATGGTATTAGATGGAGGCCAGCCTAGGCTACATGAAACCCTGCCTCAAAAGTCAGACTGAGAAAGGCTTAAGTGAGGACATGAAATGAATCCAAAATTTACAGTCCTTACAGAATTACAAAATACCTTAACCTAGAAAAGTTTTACAAGTCGGCACTGCAAAAGCACATAGCCAGGCATGGTGACACAGGCCTTTAGTCCCAGTACTCAGGAGACAGGCGCGTTTAAAGAGTCTGGCCTGGTCTACAAAGCAAGATCCAGGACAGCCAGGGCTGTTACACAGAAAAACACTGTTGCAAAAAAAAGAAAGGAAGGAAGGAAGGAAGGAAGGAAGGAAGGAAGGGGGAAGGAAGGAAAAGAGCTCTTATTTCTTCACTGGCCTGAGAATTGCTACATAAGCAAAAAGCTTACATGTAAAGCTGAGTCTCAAAGATCAACATCAATAGAAAATCAGGTTTTATTTGATTCTCATTGAGCTCTTAGAGGAAATTCTAAGACGATTATGACAAAACCACAACAAAAACTGTTTAGTTAAACAGCCTATAGACAAACAAAACCTCATTTTCCAGGCATTAATACTCCATCAAGGGCAAAAAATTCAATCCCATTTTAAACTGATTTTTTTTTTTCAATCCTTTTGTCCATCCACAGCCTCTCTCCATCACAATTACCCATCAGTCCATTATCTGCTTGGAAATTTCATAAATATTCAAATCTGTGTGCCCATGCCAAAATTCAGTCAAAGTTAATTGTGTCTAAAAAGAAAACACTTAAAAAAAAAAAAAAAAAAAAAAAAGAGAGTTCAAGCGCCTGCCTCCGCCACCACCCGAAAGGAGTCCGAGGTTCGCAGGCAGACTGCAGAGGAGAATAACTGTCCCACGGATATTACAGTTCGGTGAGTTCATGAAGACTATTTACAAGGAATGCACTCAAACCTCTCCTGAGCAGCTGCTGCGCTTCAGCTTGCTGAAGATGGACAAGCAAATGGGACCTCACGGGTCGCCTGCTGCCAAGGGCGTGCCATTATAGACCTATGTGGTACTTCTGGGACACAGAGGGGGAAGAGAACCGAATCCAGAGGAGAAAGAGGAAGCCGGGCGGCTCAGGGGGTGGCAGGGCTTCAAAGGGGCAGGTTTAAGGGTCTGCTTAGTTTTCGTTGGTTCTGGGACAGTGTCACTATGATGTCCAGATCAAACTCTCATCAGTTTAGCCTCAGGGTGCTGGGATTACAGACAACACTCCCGGCTTCCGCCAAAAACAGCCCCACAACACTCCCTGCTTCCGCGAAAAGCTTTCAGGAAGAAAACATTCAGTATCACACACACTTGCACTATCAGCTCTTAGCAGACGGTTATATTGAAACCTGAATTAGAAGGATAAGTGATAAAAAGAAGAAACAAGGGCTGGAGAGGTGGCTCAGAAGTTAAGAACAGACTGCTCCTCAGAAGGTCCTGAATTCAAATCCCAGCAACCACAAGGTGGCTTACATCCATCTGTAATGAGATCTGACGCCCTCTTCTGGTGTGTCTGAAGACAGCTAGAGTGTACTCATATAACAATAAATCTTTAAAAAAAAAAACAAGATGGGCAGAGAATGCCCCCACAGGAATGAGTTATGCTGTGTTCTAGAAACGACGAGATGGCTGCAGAGTCATCAGATTGACTGCTAAGATTTGTGATATCAGGCTAGTAACTTCTTCCTGATCAATAATTTTTGGTCCAAAAAAATACATACACACACACACACACACACACACACACATACACAATGGAAGTGTCCTGACAAGGGAGCAAAACTTAAAGAAAAAAAGTTTTTTAAAAAGAACTAAAAAAGCTGACATACCTAACAAAGTACTTTTACCTACTAAAGACTTAAAAAGAAGGACCGGGAGACGGCTCGGTGGGGTGAGGCCCAGAGGCCAGGCCTGACAGCCTCAGCTCCACCCTTGGGGGCAAGAAGGTGGAAGGAGAACCAACTCCCAAAGTTATCCCTTGCCCTCCACAGTTGTGCCTACACAAGTGTACACACACACACACACACACACACACACACAACAGATATAACTGAAAATAGAGGGCTCGGAAAGTAATGACAGTAGCTAGCCCCCAAGCCTGACAACCTAAGTTCCAGCCCACAGCTCACAAGGTGAAGAGAAGAAACCGAGGAAATGTCTTCTGACCTCTCCACCTGAGGTCTGGGGCTGTGGGCCTCGCCTCCTCCTTCCCCACACAGAAAAGTGACTTTAAAAACTTAAATAGTAAAAAAGGAAATCCTCCACAGCATGTTTACGGCTTTTCAGCCCATTTAACTTAATTTTAAAGCCGCCTCTATTTTTTTTTTTTTAAGGGTATTTATTTACTAGGCTACTTCGTGCTGTGCACCAGTTTCATTTGGGGGCAGGTGCGATTATAAGGAACTTTCAAGGAGCTTTCCAAATAAGCAACTTAATACCATTCACCTCTCAAAGCTACCATGACCCACGGCGATTAAAAATAGCCTTTGTTAATTCTGAATTAACCTGAGCCCTCCCACCCCTTAAGCTACAAAGGCACAAAGATAAGGGCTCAAAACTCATGCACCTTTAAGGAGCCATTCTGTTTTTTGTGGTCCAGGGCTAGTTTCAGACTCCCGCAGTAGCCAAGGCTGGCCTAGAACTCGCAGCCACGCCACCGCCCCTGCCTGCGGGGAGTGCTCCGAATGGGCCAACTCGCAGAGGTATTTCACTGTAGTCTTAAGACAACACTGGCCTTAATGTTTCAATGTTTCTTTAAAGAGTCTCTCCAGGCAACGCATTAAAAACATAACAAAGAAGGCATTTACCAGTTTAATGTACTCGGGAGTCTGGAATACTGCTAAGGTGTACGTAACCTGAATTCTATTCATTTCCACTGCACCCTCACACAACTTACTGCTTTAATATTCAATTAATATACATGTCTACTCGAGCAACTCGGGGAACCAGCTCTCGGCCTTTAATAACAATTTTTTTTAAAAAAAAACTAGGCAAAAGATCATAAAACTTAAAAAAACCGAAACCCTCCAAATACCGCTCCTATCAGAGCCAATTTGTGCGGTGCCATTTTCACATAAAGTCACATAAAATAAACTGCTGGAGTCACAGCGTGCCCCTGGCGCCCGGACCCTGCAAAGTTTTAAGACCGCACGATCTGGGGACCCGAGTCCTGGCGCCCCACAACTTCGGGGGCGACGCGAGGTCCAGTCCCCAGCCGCCGGCCCCGGTCCCGGCCCCGGCCCTCGGGGCGGCGTCCGGCGGACGGGCGCGGCGGGACCGAGGCGGTTCCAGCCCGAGCGCCGGCCCAGAGGGGAGCCGCCCGAGCGCCCCGTTTCCCACAGACCCCAACATGGCGTCGGCCGCCGCCGCCCGCGCCAACACCTCCCCGCGCCACGGCCGGCCCGGGCCCGCGGGGGACAGGCGCCCGCAAACTTTCGCTTCCCGGTCCCCAGCCCGCCGCCGCCCGGTGCGTCCCGAGCCCCACGGCACCTACCCGGCCCGGCGCGGGCGGCGGCGCCGAGGGTGCGTCTCCTCCTCGTCGCCGACTCCCGGCGCGGACTCTGCCTGCTCCCCGACACCCCAGCCTCGCAGGGTGCGTGGGGCCCCGCGGGGCCGGCGCGATCCGGACGCGGCGGGCGCAGCCGCTCGCAGGTGACTTCACCGCCCCTCCAGTCGAACCCGACAACGGCCGCTCCGGCTGCCTTCCCTCCTGCGCGCGCACCGGCGCGCCCCCGCCCCAGCGCCAAGCACGGGCACGAGCACACCCGCCCTGCCCTTTCTTCCCAGTTCCCTCGCCCCGCCCAGCGCCTCGCCCCGCCCCTCCATCCCCACGCGACCGCACGAGGGGCGGGCTCTTCCGCGGAGGCCACACCCACTCGGGGGCCAACCCCCGGCGGGGCTGCGGAACGCGCTCCTCTGCGCAGAGCTGCCGCGCCCAGAAGCCCGCAGAGGCCACCCTGGGTCGCCTGACCTGACTTTCCTGACTCGGGCCAGCCTTCGGAAAGGGCTCTTAAGCTGCCCGCGAAGTTCTCTGGAAGAATGGGCGGAAGCCGCCTCCACGCCTCCCTAAGGAACAGGAAAGGCTTTGCATCTCGCCACCCGACCGCGGCTGCCTGCCCCGCCCGGCTCGGCCATGCTGCCGAGCACCTGCGCTCGCTCTCTCCCAAGCCAGGGGTCAGCGCTTACCGCACTCTTGACCCGCGGGCTTCATTCTGCGTAACCTCCTGCCTAAGAACTCCGCTCTTTTCAAAACTTCCCTGGCGCCTGAACCTCCGCCAACTGCTTCGCGTACCTGGAACTCTGTGCTAAGATAACGCTGGGTTAGGTGAGCGTTTATTAGATGCTGCGGCGAGACAGCAGAGGCATCTAGGCCGGCAGGATAGGCAAAGCACACCGTTTAAACCGGGGTAGAAGTCGGGTTAGAGTAAGTTTTATTACTTCAGGGATTTTTTTTTAAACCTCTTGTTCGGCAGTTCCCAACCTGCGGACCACAGGGGTCACCTAAGACTGTCGGAGAGCACACAGATATTTAACAGCAAAATTACAGTTATGAAGTAGTAACACAGATGATTGAGGGTGGAGGTCACGGCAATACGAGGAGCTGTATTAAAGCATCAAGAAGATTGAGAGCCAGTTGTTGAATTAGTGGGTCTACCCTCCAACCAACCATCCTATGCACGAATGAGCCTGGTTTGGGGTGGCGGTTGGTTCTGTTGGTTTTCCTCTTGCTCTTATGCCTGGAATTCTTTAAGATCTCCCCATCCCTTGCTATTTCAATGTCTGTGCAACAAATACAGTTGTTTTAAATTAGTATCCAGAACAAAACTGGCAAAGGAGATCAATTATAATAGGGATAGTACAGGATTTCAGTCAGATACGCACACACAATCTTTATATGTGCTAGACTAGGCACACTCTAAGATCCCTTTAAATTTCAAGAGTAGGAACTGCTTTGTTTCTAGTGGCCAAACATTTTTTTTGGTCATTCATGTCGTCAATAAAAATGTGGCCCTCTGCCAGGTGATGGTGGCGCACGTCTGTAATCCCAGCACTTGGGAGGCAGGGGCAGGCAAATTTCTGAGTTTGAGGCCAGCCTGGCCTACAGAGTGAGTTCCAGGACAGCCAGGGCTACACAGAGAAACCCTGTCTCGAAAAAAAAAAAAAAAACAAATCCAAAAAAAAAAAAAAGAGTACCTCAAAGAGTCATTAGATGAATCGATATTTGTAACACGCCAAACACAAGCTAAATGCTATGTAAGAATGATGAAAATTATTAAACACATATGTACTAAGTGTGCACACACATGTCTATTACAGTTTACCTCATTATTAAATAAGACATGCCAAATAATGATGTAAATATATGGAGCAATACGTCTTCTTCCTGCAGTCTGTGTATTCTCTTCCCTTCCTGGGATGTGTGCTCCCCAGTTTGGAAGCCATTTATTTGGACTCATACTGACAGAAACCACTAAGCAGGTGTATTGATTAAAATTTAAATTTAGGATCTGGTTCCTTACGCCGATCATGTGACTCTGAGACATTGGCACTATAACGTGTCCCACCATCATAGAAAGTTCTGTACCATAGCAACCCAAACAAGATAAGAAACCAAAGTCACCTAAGGACAGTTGGGCAATCCCGACACAGCCTGCCACTCCAGCACCTGTTTAGATGGTAAGATCTGTCTCTCGCCCTCACACCTCAGCAGGAGCATGAAAATAAAACAGGCCTGGCAAAGGTCCAACACATAGAAAAGCTTGAAAAATAGCAGTAAAATTTGAGTTTTAGTCCATTGAATTCTATAAGCCTGTAAGACAAAGTTGATTTGTTAATTGTCCTTCTATCAAAAGGACTTTTTTCTAGGGTGTCTGCTTTGGGAATGAGAAGAGCTAGTGTGGTGGTTTGAATACGCTTGGCCCAGGGACCGGCACTATTAGGAGGTGTGGTCTTGTTGGAGGAAGTGTGTCACTGTCGGGGTGCACTTTGAGACCTAGCTCCTAGCCATGTGGAAGCCATTCTTCTCCTGTCTGTCCAGCCCCATGTCACCCCCTAGATGCTGCCATGCTTCCCGCCATAATGATGATGGACTGAACCTCTGAGCCCAACCCAATTAAATGTTGTCCCTTATAAGAGTTGCCTAGTCAGGGTGTCTCTTCACAGCAATGAAACCCTGACTAAGACAGTTTGGTTAGCTGGAGACGGCATTCAAAGGGAGATAGCAAGTTCCTACATTTTTATTACTCCTTGGTTTTATTATTCCTTTGCCCATGAGCTTTGATTCCCCATTCCCCCAGACTTGACCATCACATCCACATCCACAAACTTGATAAGTCATTATCCTTTTTTTTTTTGTCCCCTGAGATCCAAAGTCCACTTCCGAAACATAGAAAGATCTGTCTTCAAACAACTTCATCTTTCACTGTGTGATGGTACTTGCCCAGAACCAGAGCACCTCGGCAAGGGGAGGACTGGAAGCTTGAGGTCATCTTCAGCAGGACACGTGGAGTTGGATGTCAATCAGGGATACATGAGACCCTAGCTCAGAAAACAACAGCAATAAGGGCTGCGTAAATGGCTCAGTCAGTGAAGAGCTCGCTTTGCAAACATGAAGACTTAAGGTCAAACCCCAGCACCCACATCAAACACTGAGTATGGTGGCACGCACCTGTAATCCCACTGTTGTGAAGGTACAGAGAGGATCCCTGGGGCTCACTGGCCAGCCAACCTCCTATATCTGGGTCCCAGTGACTGATACTATGCGGAGTGGTCCCTGAGAAGGGATCCCAGAGATTAGCCTCTGTGTCCCAGCACGGCATAAAGCTGAGTGTGGTGGTACATACCTGTAATGCCAGCACCTGGAAAATAGAGGCAAGAGGGTCAGAGGTTCAAAGTCATCTACCCGCAGCTACATGGAGCATTTGAAACAAGTCTGAAATATATGCCAGTCTATCTCAAATAATAATGTCCTAGGACAATTAAAAACACTGGTGATTATCAGATATTAATGGAGAGGGAGAGATGAATAAAAAGGTGGGCCATGGAGAATTATTAGGTGTTTGACAGTACTCCGTATGATAACTACTGTCACAATGGATACATGTTCTCTATAACCCCAGAATGAAGAATATCAAAAGTGAACCTTCTGGGGCCAGTAGAGTGTTTGCCCAGCATGCACAAGGTCCTGGGCTAGATCCTCCAGTCAGTATAGATTAATCTAACAGACATACTACCATGTCTCGGGACAGTTATGGTTGGGGACCTGGAGAGGGTGTTTATAGGAACTGTGTATGTTTCCCTCAGAGTTGCTATGAACCAAAAGCTGCCCAATAAATAAGTAAATAAATAAATGAATAAGCAAAGTTTATTCAAAAAGGAAAACAGCAAAAAAACGTTGAATATGTGCCTTTGGGAAGATGGGATTTAAGCTGAGACGTGATCTGAGGCACTTCTTGGCAGGCTTTTGGGTGCATTTTGTGGAGAATTGCTATAAACTGCATCTCTTAGGCGACTGCTCTTTTTACATCTGTCAAAACCTCACCTTAGAATCTTTTAAATGGTGTTTACATTTGAAGAGATCCTTATTCCTATTTTTAAATTATATCTTCTTTTCCTTTTGAAACAAGCTGGCATGTTTCCTGTAACTAAGGATGTTACTAACTAACCATGTAACTAAAGATGGCCTTGAACAAAACAAATAACATAGAAAGCACCTAAGGAAAATAACTAACGTCAATTTCCAGCCTATACATACAAACACATGTACACACATACACACACACATGTACACACATACACACACATTCACACACACGGGCATGATTGTGGTCAAGTTTTATTATGGAGTATAAATCTTATTCAAATACTCTCAACACTATATATATATATATATATATATATACACACACACACATACATATACGTATACATATACGTATATGTATATATGTGTGTGTATATGTATGTGTGTGTATGTATATATATATATATATATATATATATATATATATAGTCTGCTTTTTACTATAGCAAATTCCTAAACTCTATACTCACTACCTTCTCTAAATCTTCCTTGACTTTGGGCATGGTGATGCACATCTCTGCTCTCTGCACTGCGGAGAGAGAGGCAAGCACATCTCTGTGAGTTTGAGGTCAACCTAATCTACATAGTGAGTTCCTGGTCAGCAGTGGCTACACTGTGAGACCTTATCTTCAAAACAGATAAACAAACAAAAAGGAAACTTCATTTATTACTAGTATGTGTGGCAGGCAATTAGTGAATAACCTTACTTCCCATGATTACTTCAAAATACATATTTATCCACAAAAAAAAAAACAAACAATTTTTAAAACATGACTCCACAGCCAGGTGGTGGTGGCTCACGCCTGTAATCCCAGCACTTGGGAGGCAGAGGCAGGCGGATTTCTGAGTTCGAGGCCAGCCTGGTCTACAGAGTGAGTTCCAGGACAGCCAGGGCTACATAGAGAAACCCTGTCTCGAAAAACCAAAAAAACAAAAACAACAAACAAAAAAACAAAAAACAAACAAAAAAAAAAATGTGACTCCACGGGCAGTGATGGCACACGCCTTTAATCCCAGAGATGGGGAGACAGGAGCAAGCGACTATCAGGGTTCAAGGGAAGCCTAGTCTACAGAGTGATTTCCAGGACCACCAAGACTACACAGAGAAAGCCTGTCTTGATGGAGAGAGGATGAGTTGGCTCCAGATTAAATAAAAATCAACGGAATATTTAGATCCAAATATTGCCAAGAGAATCTATTTAAAGAAAAAAAAAAAACAGCATTTGGTAGGGCACTGGCATTCGTTCCTTTGTAAAGAGAAATGTAAGTATGATTTCATTTTGAAATTTCTTCCTAAGTAGAAACAAAGTCTTCTGGAAGACAAAACAAAACAAGAAACTTCTCTCCTTTGGAGTCAAACACAGCTGGCTTCCAGTTGCTGTCGTGTAACTTCTCAGCCACACGGCCATGTGAAAGAGGGGCAGTGACCGTGCTTCAGCGAAGTCTCCAAATGTTTGAATTTTCTAAAACTCTGAACTCCTAGGATGATAAAGGTCAGGAGAGGGGCAGGCCCAGCAGGTCACACGGCACCTGGCAGATGAAAGATGCTCAGTAGGGTAGCAGTGGCCGTGACCAGTGGCCGTGACCGCTGTAAATAGGGCCGCCTCTGACGGGATCAGCAGGAAATACGAATGCTTACCAAATCTTTGAAGCATGTGAAATTGTCTGGTAAGCCTTGACACGTGTAATTCATAGATCCTTGGCTCGCTCTCTCTCTCTCTCTCTCTCTCTCTCTCTCTCTCTCCCCCCCCCCGTCTCTCTGTCTCTGTCTCTCTCTCTCTCTCTGTGTCTGTGTGTCTCTCTCTCATGCGCAGACACAGTTTTTTTTCCCCTTTCAGACAGTTTTTAGTGTATGTCAGAAGGCTGCCCTTGAACCAATCCTGCCTGTATCACCTGAATTCTGGGGTTGTGGGAATGTCCTACCATGCCGGCCCGGTTTCTGTGGTTCTAGAGATCCAGTCCAGGTATCCATTCCAGCTCCATCCTCGGTATCCCTCAACCAACTCTTACCAAACTCTTTCCTTCACAGCGTGCACTTCTTCACTTCAAAGTGAGAACACCTGTAGTCTGCTCACTAGCAGGACAAATGCCAGATAGATATGCCTGCCAAAGACCAGCCTAGAGAGGGGCTCTGAGAGAGGGAAGGGGTGTCAGGGAGTGGTAAAGAGAGGGACTCGAAGTCAAATCCTGGATCCAAGCGGAAAACCTGTGTCCTGCTCAATACAGCTTTTCTAGTTTGCCTCTCTCTACTTCTGTCTGCCTTCTCTCTGGAAATCTATCAGTTTATATTCTATATAATCTATATTCTAGATTATAGATTATGGATTATAGATTCTGCTTGTTTGCTATTCTAAGAGATCTCTCTGTCCATGTCCTGCTCACTTTTGTGTGTGTGTTCTCTCTCTTTTTTAAAGATTTATTAATTTATTATATATAAGTGCTCTGTTGCTGTCTTCAGACACACCAGAAGAGGGCATCAGATCTCATTACAGGTGGTTGTGAGCCACCATGTCGTTGTTGCTGGGATTTGAACTCAGGAAGAGCAGTCAGTGCTCCTAACCGCTGAGCCATCTCTCCAGCCCGAATTCTTTCTCTTTATCCTAAAAAATTCTCTGAATAGCTCATCTCCTACAGAACCCAGGTCCAGTCTTCTATTTTACATATCAATTGAGTCATTTACTCCAGGTTTCCTTTAGATAATCTTATGAATCGGCATCCCGGGGTCCCAGTCCTTTGTTTCTTAGGAGACCGCAGCTTACAATTTTCTCTTAACAGCACAAAAGAATTCAGAGATCTGCCTGCCTTTGTTAAGCACTGATGAAGATAAGATAATTGGGTGGGACCCTGCCCTGAAATTACCATTTCTACCACTCCTGGGCCTAACCTCCTCACTCAGTTTAAAACTGACCTTGGACTCTGGAAATCTGCCTGCCTTTGTATCTTTCTGACAAGCTGGCTCATAGGGTAGCTGCCTTTGTTCCTTTAGATACATGAAGCCCTTCATAATTGAGAAATATATACACATGTATATACGCGTACACATATGTGTGTATATATATGTATGTGTATATATATACATATATGTATATATATACACATACATATATATAATTTACATATTTAGAGCTCTTTCCAGAGCTTTAAGGGCTGTCCTGAAGGTTCCAGTATTTACCATTTTGTGGATACATAGCCACACTCTCAACTCCCAGACTTGTTTCTAATTTTCATGGAGTCATTAATGTCTACAGGGAGGACATTCCTCAGAGGAATGTGAAAATATGCACCTGTTATACAAACAAGCCTTATACCCACAGCAACCATTGACACTTTTGGAGACTCACACTGGGCCAGGAACCATGTCACTCTGTCCCCACCTGGACCACACAGGGCTCACTCAATACATGCTTACCCTTGAAAACCCAGTCCCACTCTTTACCTCGTCTCCTGCTGAGTAAAGCTCCCCAGCACCCTTCTCCAATCTGACATCAATTAAATCCCTCCGTAACTTCCTTTACTTTTTATCTCAAGCTCAGACACAGGATCTAGGTTTCCGGACAGGCGGGCATGGATAGAAGGCACAAAGCACTGGCTTTAGAAGCGAGACTGCCCCAGAGAAAGGGCCCTTGGCGCTTGCCCCACTTGGTTAGACCCCAGCACATGAGTATATATAATCATTAAGCAGTGCTGAGGGTGGAACCCAGGTCCTCACACACTAGGCAAGTGCTCCACCACAGGCTTTTTACACATGGAGGTTGGGAGTCTGGGGCTGGAAGTGCAGCTCGCCTAATGGAACGCTCCCCTGGTGCCCACAAAGCCTGGTCTCATCCTCAGCATCGCATAAAGAGCAGGTATAATAGTGCATGCTTGTCTTTTGTTGGTTTGTTCGTCTCTCCATGTAACTCTGTCCATCCTAGAACTCACTCTGTAGATCAGGCTGGCCTCAAACTCACAGAGATCTGCCCGTCTCTGCCTCCAGAGTGCTGGGATTGAAGGTGTGCACCACCACCACCCAGCCTTATAAGACACTTTGTAACTTGCCCTTATTTTGAGGGTAAGATCCTAGCACACAGGCATTGAAAAGCTCGAGTCACGCCCATGCTTCAGTTGTAGCCTCCAGGACTCTCAGTAGATAAGCATCACTCCTCCTAGCCTACTGGAGGAACCATTTTAGGCTCCAGTTCAGATGAGTCATAAGGAGGCCGACTGCAGCTCCAACTATCAATATAGACTGGACCCTTGGAACTGCTAAAAGAGCCTAGTGGGCCCTCACAGAACCACAAGAGACAATAGCTCCACACGACAGCTTTCAGGAGTCCATTGCTTCCCACCTGGCTGAAACAGCGTCTCTCTGGTTTCTGCCGCACACTGTACGGCTTGCTCCGGGATCGCTGCCTGCTGAGCTTCAGGGCCGTTCTATCTCTGCCTCCCATCTCTCTGTGGGCGTGGTGAGACCTTCGAGTGAGCCACTGTATCTGGACTTCTGTTTGGACCACACAGCCAGCGCTTCACCTGCTGAGACATCTCCTTAGCTCCAAGCTAAGCACGGGGACCTTTTGCCGTCCAGAAATCAACGAGCAGAACATTTGCCTCTGCTCCAGGACAGCTGGCAGCCATGCATCCAGGTTTCCTATAGCTCCTCATCATCATCAATATCTCTCCTTTTTCTGTCCATTTCCACCCAAGAGTCCTAATTTTTTTTTGTTGTTGTTGTTTTTGCTTTTGTTTTTTTTGTTTTTCCAGACAAGGTTTTTCTGTATAGCCCTGGCTGTCCTGGAACTCACTCTGTAGACCAGGCTGGCCTCGAACTCAGAAATCTGCCTGCCTCTGCCCCGCAAGTGCTGGGATTAAAGGTGTGCGCCACCACTGCCCTGCTCAAGAGTCCTAACTATTGGTGCCAATACTGTGAGCAGCTACAGGTTATTTTCAGTTTTTCAAAATCCAGGTGCTTTTTATTTCACTATACATTTATGCACCCCAAATACATTGAACATTGTCATCACGATCCTAGATCCTGTCTAGTGGCTTGGATGATATCGTAGTTAGCAGAGATGGCTCCCTTTCCAAGTTCAGGGCACGACCAAACAAAATCACCACCATGTAGGAGGAACTTTAAAATTGGAGACTACTCCACGTTTCCTGCTGTCAACGTGTGCATTCCTTGGGCATTGGTTTGTAGTCATTTGTCACTTGGAGGGTGTTTCTGGGCAAATGGGCACTCTTCTCTGAGTTCCAAGCTCTGAATAGTTTCGGTTAGATGGTCAAAACTCAGCCTTGGGGCATGTGGAGAGCCTGGTAGGAGGATGCAGTTGTGACACCACGTGCCTAGAAAAGCCCCAGTTGAGTAACAGGAAGTTAGGCTCTTACCGTCCGGATGGGTTGTGTGGATAAGGACGCGTGCTCCCCAGGATGTGCAGTGATGCTCTGGCCAGTGTGGTTCAGTCTACTAAGGAGCATATAACAGATGGATTAGAATACAAGAAATGGGAAAATGGCTTCCAGTTAGAAGAGTTGCCCCTCTGTTTCAACTCTCTCGTCTCCTTACCACAATGAAGCTGGTAGAGAATTGCCAGGGAATGATAAATCCGGCCACATGTAGAACACCGCTGCCCCCCACCCCCAGCCAGGAAACTGTGGTAAACGAGGCATGTGGTGGCGTGTTCTTGGCCATTCAAAGCCACCTTTCTTGTGTTACTGTAATTTCTTTCTCTTTTTCCTAGATAAGGTCTCTCAGCCCTCTTGGTGTTAAAAATAGTGCTCAGGACAAATTCTTTACATTTCAGTGAGCTGGTCATGGTGACACATGCTTGTAGTCCCATAACAAAGGAGGCTGAGTCAGGACAATCACAGATTTGAGTTTGCGACCAGATGGTCTATTTAAGACCTTCCCTGTCTCCAGAAGGAAGAAGAGGGAGAGAAGGGAAAGAAGGAGGGGGGGAGAGACATACTAACCAAGAAACTTTGGTGTCAAATGATGGAAAAACAGATCCATTAAGAAACAGAAGCCTGGGGCTGGAGAGGTGGCTCAGCAGTTAAGAGCACCAACTGCTCTTCCAGAGGGAAGTTCAAATCCCAGCAATGACATGGTGGCTCACAACCATCTGTAATGGGCACCCAATGCCATCTTCTGGGGGGTCTGAAGACAGCGACAGTATAATCACATACATGAAATAAATGAATAAATTAAAAAAAAAGAAGAGAAACAGGAGGAGGCTGGTCTTCTTTTAAAAAGAAAAAGAAAGAAACAGAAGCCTGGCTGAGTAGAGCAATACCACGTCCCCAGTACTCAGAGGGTGGGGCAGGAAGGCCGTAGTTTGAGTCCAATTGGAGTTACAGATACATAGCAAGTGTAAGGCCAGCCTGAAATACATAGCTAAGTTCTGTCTCAAAAATACAAATGAAAGGGGGCAGGGGAGCCGGGCATGGTGGCGCACACCTGTAATCCCAGCACTTGGGAGGCAGGGAGGCAGAGGCAGGTGGATTTCTGAGTTCGAGGCCGGCCTGGTCTACAGAGTGAGTTCCAGGACAGCCAGGACTACACAGAGAAACCCTGTCTCGAAAAACCAGAAAGAAAGAAAGAAAGAAAGAAAGAAAGAAAGAAAGAAAGAAAGAAAGAAAGAAAGAAAGAAAAGAAAGGGGGCAGGGACTAGAGAGGTGACTCCGCAGCTAAGAGCACTTCCTGCTCTGGCAGAGGTCTCGGGTTTGGTTTCCAGCACCCTCTCAACCACTCACAACCGTCTGTAACTCCAGTAACAGGGGATCTGATGCTCTTTTCTAATCCCCACAGGCACCAGGCATTTATGGCGCGCGCGCGCGCGCGCGCGCACACACACACACACATACACAAGCAAACACTCATACATATAAAAATTTTTTTTTAAAAAATTTGAGGAGTCGGCAATTAGTCAAGACAGATACACGATTCGATAGGCCCTTCAAAGCCAAGATTATTTGTATTTGTCTGTGTATCTGTGTGTTTGTCTACATATCTTTATGTGTATGTGTCTGTATGTGTGTGTACATGTATATGTGTGTATATGTCTATGTATCTATGTGTGACTGTGTTGGGGTATCTATGTGTGTGTGTATGTTGGGGTTATATATGTGTGTGTATGTCTGCATTGCTGTGTGTAATGTGTGTGCGTGTGTGTATATATGTGTGTGTCTGTTTTCATATATATGTCAGCAAATATCTGTGTGTCTGTGTGTGCATGTGTGTGTCTATGTGTATCTGTGTGTATATGTTTATGTCTGTATCTGTGTGTATGTATGCATGCACATATGTGTCTTTTATCAAATACAGGAGCAATTTTATTATGATCCCCTCATATTATCTACTCACAACGTAGGAGCAGGTAGGAGTGACAAGAAATGATAGTGTGACCACATTTGAAAGCGATGCCTCTCGGGGAGCGAGCACAGGTCTTTGCACGCGCTTGACGGCTGTCCTATCAGCCCACACTTGCGACCGTCCTAGGTCTCCTGCGATGTGCAAAAGAGCGCGCCTATCAGCTCACCTGCCGTTCCCGACCCGAACGGAGGCACAGTATCAAGTTCAGCTTTATAAATATCTGTGAAATAGTCAAGGAAACCACCGTATCTGCCTCTTTCGTTATCGTTGCTATCGTGATCTCTCAGAGGGAGAGGTAGGCAGGAAAAGAAGAGCTTAATTATCGCCCATATCCACTGAACAAAAGGTGGAGATTATAGAGCAGAGCTTAAAAAAACAACAACAACAAAAAAAAAAAAAAAAAAAAAAAAAACGGATGAGGGATTCGACAAGTCGACTCCTAAACGCAGTCGTAGCTCAGCTCTCTCAGTAGTGTGAGGGATGTGAGGGGTCTGCCCAAAACCAAGCAAATGGGGTCACTAATAACTTGTCACTGGGGTTATTTGAGAGAGTCCCCTGAACGTACCCCTACATCTGCAGAGCCAGAAAATGCCGACCGACTTCGGTCAAGCCTGGCACGTGAGGGTCAAGGCAAGCAAATTACACAGGGACAGACTGCAGCGCCAGTTGCTCTTGCATTCGCGGGGTGGGGGGCGGGGCACCCTCTCTGTGGCCACCTCTCTGCCCACAACCTCTGGGGGGCCACACCTCCAGCTGAGGCTGACCGGGCTCCCTGGTTCTTCCTTCCCTCTCTTGCGCCTGCAGGCAGCTTAGGGGCCTTCTCTCTTTCAGGTACTGTGTCTCAGTCGCAGGTTATTTTTGGTCTCACGTCTCCGCTCTAAAGTGGAAGTACAGGTTTAACCCAGCCTTTGCCCCACCCTCACAGATGCTCTTAGCGCCAAGGCTCCGCTGCAGATAGGCCTCAGGGTTGCAACATGTCAGAGAGTCTCGGGGGCTCAAGGAAGCTAACCAAGTTCCCTTCTCTGGGAGCCCGCCAGGGTTTCCACTTCCCTGGAATTCCCACTTCCTTCTGTGTGGCGTGGAGAACAGGACACCTGACCTCACAAGATGGCCTTCTTCACTAACGAGGCATGCCTCTGGGCTCCCAGACCTGCATTCCAGTGGAGACCGAGTGTTGGCCATTAGAGTCCACCCTGCAGCATTTTTTTTTTCTGTGAAGTTGAGTTTCCTTTTTTGAGGCCATCCAGACGGGGTGTCTCCTTCCTCTTTGTATTCCTTACTCCATAGAGAAATTATTTCTCTCCAGATCCTGAGAGAAGACGCCAGGCCTCCTGCCCCTCAGCGGACATTCCCCGCTCCCTGAGTGACCTCCAGCAATGCACGAGCCGCTGCACCGTCCGTCCGTTTGCCCACACAGTTTCGAAAGGAGTCGACTGAGGACTGACACTACCGTATGGCAAGAACTGACATGAGAAGGGGGGAGATGGCTCAAAGGCGTTGTGGTGCCCGGCGGCCATGGATCTGCGGATGACCTGGGTTACCCGAAAGGGAGGGTGGAAATGGAAAAGGACAGGGGTGGGGGGGGGTAAGAGAGAAGGATGAGGCCAAGACAGTGGTTCTGATCAAGGCTCGAAGTTTAATATTTAGCACTGTGTTTATACAGGGAGAGCCCTCAGACCATCCTTTGTTTCTGCTGGAGTGTGTCCGCAAAGCAAGCTCAGCGGGCGGTCTGCTCCTGTAGGAAACGCAGGGGCTGCAAGGCCGAAGACCAACTGTGGCAAACACTCAAGGTCTATTTAGCCTTCTCAGGGCTGGAGGAAGGGCACAGGGGAGCAGAGTGTGCCACACACGGCTGCCAACTTGGGTTCAAGTCTCAGAACCCACAATGGAAGGAGAAAGCAGACCCCTGAGAGTTATGCTCTGACCTCCTTCGGCGTTATGTGGAGCTCCCCCAGCACCCAGACACATAGACAGGCTCTCTCTCTCTCTCTCTCTCTCTCTCTCTCTCTCTCTCCTCCCCCCTTCCCTCCCCTTCTTCTCTGTTCTGTCTCTCTGTCTCTTTCCTCCTCCTGTACCCCTCCCCCTCCTTCTCTCCCCGTTTCTTGTTTTTTCACACACATGCATGCACCCTCGGTCACTAGCATGCAAACACACACACACTGCAGCAGCCTCTAAAACCATCAACGTCTAGTCCTGCTGGGGACCTCGTGGACTTTGCTCCATCGCTTTGGCAACTGACCATTCGAGCTGTTGACAGCCATGCCAACCTGACTGCCACACAGCCCTCGTCTTACAGCCCTTTGTGCTACCTGTGCCAAAAGCCAGGCAGGCTGCTGAATGTGCACTAATGGATCAGCACAGCGCAGGAGGAAAGAGATCGGAACCACAGCCCAGCACATCAGAGGAAGAGGAGAGAACTGAGCCAGGGGACTTTTGGTTGTGGCATGGTCAGCAAACAGGGTCTTGGTGGCTCTGGTATGATAAAGGAATGAGGAAAACAGTTCTGCTAGTGACTGTAGCTACCACAGCAGTGACTGAAAGCCAGGAGGCTTGGCAACCGCAATCATCTCTCTCAATTCTGGAGGCTGGGAAGCCTGTGTTCCTCTGAAGGCTCCATGATCCTCCCCCCAACCCCCCAATCTTGTGCTGCCGGAGGCTCCAGCACTCCTAGGCTCGCCCGAATCTCTGGTCTCATCGTCACAGGTGTTTCCTTATTGAAATCTCCCTCTGCCGAGCTCATAAGGACACCTGTCCCTGGAGATGCCCAGAATCCAGGGTCAATCTCACTTGTTGCATCTGCAAAGAACTTTCCCCAAATAAGATCATGCTCAAAGCATCAAGGACTTAAGATCTGAGCACATTTCTCTGGCCGTCACCACGGAACCCACTAAAACATATCCAAAAACAGATGCCTTTGTCTACAAGGGCACCTAATAGATACTACATAGATGTCTACCTAATGTTGGTTGATTCCCAAGCTGTAATTCTTTGAGCCTGAAGTTTCAACAGGAGAAAGAAAGGAGGAGAAAACTACTGGCATCAGGCTGGAGAGATGGCTCAGCGGTTAAGAGCACTAACTGCTCTTCTGAAGGTCCTGAGTTCAAATCCCAGCAACCACGCAGTGGCTCACAACCATCAGTAATGAGATCTGATGCCCTCTTCTGGGGTGTCTGAGAACAGCTACAGTGTACTTAAATGAACAAATCTTTGGGCCGGAGCAAGCGGGGCTGGAGAGAGAAGAAAAAGTGTCTGAAGACAGCTACAGTGTATTTACATTACATATAATAAATAAATAAATCTTAAAAAAAACCTACTGGCATCCCTAGTTCATGACCCTGCACCGCTCCAGTCTCTTTTCCCATCATTCAACTCTCTTCCCCCTATGAGCACCACCATGACCACACTATTCCAGCTAGAAAACCCAGGACCATCTCCCCAGCCAGACTCTTTAACCAAATCTTAGCTGCATAACCACCTTTAACATAACCACGGGAGGTGCAGGGGATAAGATGTAGATAGATACCTTTGGAGGGTAATTACTCTGTGAGCCATCGTAGAGAACATGGGTTTTGCTCTAAGAAGAGTCAATGGGGGATTTTCAAGGAGGGGGTGAAACCAACAGCATCCAATAGACCGATGCAGAAATCACTCCACAGCAGAGGAAAAGACGGAGTCATGACTGTAGGATTAGACAGCCACACAGAAGCAACTGCACAGCATTCTTATACCTATGGATATAGAGGATAATTGGTAAATGATGGGTTTCTCCTTTTGTATTCTGACTTCATCTTTATCGCTGGAGGTTGGTTATTGTTAGATGAACAGCTGGACAAGATAGTCTGGTGATTATTTTGGCCAAGGCTGTGGTGCCCGCAGTGATGAACGGGCTAGGTGTAACACGTGACATGTGTGCTGTGATACAGGGCATGTTTCCACAACACAGCCTAGCAGAGAAAGAACCAAGGACCTGTTAGAGTAAGAAAGGGGTAAACAGCTACGCACAAGATCAAGTCAGTCCGCATTCCAGATCCAAGGGAGGGAGGAGCTCAGCAGCCCGACACCTAGCTGAGGCGCTGTTGACGGTCATGTTTGCTGTCAGAAAGGGAGTCACTTTTCTTTAAAGGTGTAGCTCCTAGGAGGTTGTCCCTGCTCCAGGGGATAGCCCCACACCCATGCATACATGGGCAGCACAAATCGAACTGGATGGGCTATGAGAGAGAGAGAGAGAGAGAGAGAGAGAGAGAGAGAGACGAGAACCTGGGGCATTGTGACTCATGCTTTTAATTCCAGTACTCAGAAGGCTGAGACAGACGGCTATGAGCTTATGAGTTCAAGGCCAGTCAAACTTACATAGAACTTCTCAGACCAGCCAGGACTATAACCTGGGAACTGTCTTGGAAAAAAAAAAAAAAAGTTTGTGAAGTTGGGAGGGGTTTTGAGGGTTGGGGGTGAACTTAGAAGAAGTTAGGGGGGAAAGTGGAGCATATATGCATGTATGACAATTTAAGATATATTATATTAATAAGCATTAGAAATCCAAGAATGAGCCGGGCGGTGGCGCACGCCTGTAATCCCAGCACTTGGGAGGCAGAGGCAGGCGGATTTCTGAGTTTGAGGCCAGCCTGGTCTACAAAGTGAGTTGCAGGACTGCCAGGGCTACACAGAGAAACCCTGTCTTGAAAAAACCAAATCCAAAAAAACCAAAAAAAAAAAAAAAAAAAAAAAGAAAGAAAGAAAGAAAGAAAAAGAAAGAAAGAAAAGAAAAGAAAAGGAAAAAGAAAGGAAATCCAAGAATGGACTGTGTGGGTTTCTGGAGAAGCTTTATTAGCACGAGTGCATAAAATTGCTCACACAGAGAAAGAATGAGTTAATTAAGGAAGTTTAGGAGAGTTGTCACTAACGTTGGTGAAGGTCACTCACTTGGTGCTTCGGGTATCTCTGACCTTGCACAGAATTGCTCAGAACTCCCCAGCATTCCCCTCCAGCCAACGTTCAGGGCTAGCCTCTCCCTGCCCTTCCCAGGTTTTCTAATCCCACTCCTTCCGGCTTCTGCGCCCTTCCTACCTTAGCGATAATAGCTCAGGTGACCTACGGTAATAACATTCCTGACATGGCTGCCTGCTCTGGCTGAGCTGTAGCTCCACGCTCTTATCTGAGAAACCTCAGCCTTCCTGTCCTTGTCTGTCTGCTTAGTCAAGCCAGGCTAGCCCACAGGTTTCACTTCCAAGTACAGCACCAGAGAGAAGGTATAAACATTTCTTTCCAGAAATGGATGAGATATGGTGGGACATTAGATTGCCCTTCCCAAGGCAATTATATTAAGTAACTTTAAAATGACATGGTAGCTTGTGCATATAATCCCAGCATTTGGTAGGTTACGGCAAAAGGATAGCTGAGGCTAGACCAGGCTACATAGTGAGTTTAGGCCAGCCTGTGTTACATAGTAAAAAAAAAACAGGCCGGGCGGTGGTGGCGCACGCCTGTAATCCCAGCACTTGGGAGGCAGAGGCATTTCTGAGTTCAAGGCCAGCCTGGTCTACAGAGTGAGTTCTAGGACAGCTAGGGCTATACAGAGAAACCCTGTCTCAAAAAAACAAAAACAAAAACAAAAACAAAAACAAAACAAAGATAGATAGATAGATCGACAGATATCTAGATGGATAGATAGATACATAGACAGACAGATAGATTTAAGCAGAAAGAGAAAGGGGAGAAGGAAGAGGAGGAGAAACTAAAAAAATACAAAGATAGCTGGGAAAGTGGCTCATCACAGCTTTAATCTCATCACTGCGGTGGATCTCTGAGTCCAAGGCCAGCCTGGGCTACAGAGCAAGTTCCAGGACAGCCAGGGCTACACGGGAGAAACCCTGTCTCGAAAAACAAAACAAGGGGCCTAGAGAGATGGCTCAGAGGATAAGAGCACTGGTTGGTCTTCCAGAAATCCTGAGTTCAATTCCCAGCAACCACATGGTGGCTCACAACCATCTGTAGTAAGATCCAGTGCCCTCTTCTGGCTGTTCAGGCAGAACATTGTATACATAACAAATAAATAAATCTTAAAAAAGAAAAGAAAAGAACAGAAAAGAAAAGAAAAGAAAAGACAAAGAGCAAGTGGAGGAAGGCATGGGTATGTAATAAAGAGAAGGCCCATGCAGAAACACAACTTCAAATTATCCAGAGGTACAGCAGAAAAGTCCATAAAAAGAACCAGAAGGTCAAGGGACACGACCCAGTGCTTGCCTAGCAAGAGCCCGTGGGTCCTACCCCAGCACCAAACAGAAAAATCATGGAGACAAAAGACGCCACAGAGACAGAGAAACTCACCAGAAACCCCCGTCTTCCTTTTTTTCCAGGCACCTTTCCTTTCCTGATTCTGTTATTTACAGCCTCATCCTATTCTCTCAAAACGTCAGACTGGCTCAGACCACCTTCCCAGGAGGCCTTTGTATAGACATATATACAACCTTCTTTAATAAGGGTCCAACCTGCCTTCTAGCCCACCACCCACCCGAGGCCGTGGGAAAGAAAGGTTATTAGGATACAGGGTGAGGGACCTGTTTGGGAATAGTTATTTGTGGTGAATCCAGTCTTTGCTGTTCTCAGCCGTACACTCCACAGTATATCAGAGTCAAGGAACTGTAACGATCTAGAGCCATACTGGGGAGGGCACGATGCTTCTTCCTAGGGTTGCTGGAGGAAAGTTCCAGGCCTGGAGCTTAGACCTCGTCGGTGAAGAGGGCGTGTGCAGCTGCGACTTGGACCTTCCGATTATCAAGGGCGAGGGCAGGGCCCGCAGGAGGGAGAGAGAGGCGTAGGTCTGTCCGTGGCTGATGTGCAGCCTTCTCTACAAAGTCACCCTTGGTCGCTTGCACAGCAAACATGTAGCTGGGTCTCTACATTTCTCCTCTGCAGCCGTCAGGATGTGGAACTCTGACGGTAGAGGGCGCTGGGGAGACACTGCGGAAGGAGGGTTCTGCTTTCCGGTTCTGGCATGTTCCATGCCGGCAGGCACAGCTTCTTCTTCAGGGCCCAGCTCTTGCACCACCCACAGCTCTTCTGGCTCTCTTTGTTTCGTCAGATTGAAGGGCGCCTCCCCCAGTATCTTCAGAAAGACACTTCTCCACGGACAACTTGGGACTGCCAGGGACTGAACCAACACCTCGTGGCAGCGGCTTCTGTCAGTCATAAAACACAGCTGCGCTCTGAACCACACCATCAAGATTTCAACCCAGGTTGGGGGACAGAGGAGGCAGATTTCTTTCTCCCTCGAGGACTCTGTGGCAGACCTAGGTGTTCTCCGTATCTGAATTATTTAGAATCGCCTCTGCTCAGATTTGGGCCATAAAGCCATAGGACATGATCCTAAATTATCATAATCCAGAATGTTGAAATCATGAAAGTCCAATATCCTTAAGTCTAAGATAACAAAAAGATTAAAATTCTAGAATTACTCTTCTGGGAGAAAATCCAAATGTATTTATTTCTAGACGGTACTAACTGGTTTTCCCCCCACACTTATTTATTTTTATGCCTATGAGTGTTTGCCTACATGTATGTACGTGCATGTGCCTCAGAGGCTAAAAGCAGTCGTCATATTCCCCTGGGACTGGAGAACAGATGACTGTGACCCACCCTGTGGTGCTGGGAACCAAAAAACAAGTCCTCTGCAAGTGCATCCAGCGCTCTGCCTGCTGAGCCATCCCCCAGCCTCATTCTGCTCCTTTTAATTTTTTTCTATGATTTGATATTCACTGACATAGCTTTCCCATCTCCTACATTACACTGTGTGTGTGTGTGTGTGTGTGTGTGTGTGTGTTTAGGTCGGTTCTGGGTGTGCTCACACACGGACCGCACGTTTGAACAATGGCTGGTGACTAAGCAGCAGCCACTGGACGTCCGGTTGCTCCTCGCATCATTATTCTGGAAGCAGTCAACTTTCCTGGCTGCTTCACACAAACACAATGTAAGAACATTAAAACCTTGAAGGGATGTCAGTGCAGATAAGAAAACCTACTCAAGTTCCATCCCTGCTGCAGCCTGAGGCTAATCCCTCCCCACCCCCCACCCCCTCCCACTCCCATACCTACCCCTTCCCACCCCCATCCCCTCCCACCCCCATCCCTACCCCTTCCCACCCCCACCCTCTTCCACTCCCCCACCCCCACCCCCAGGCTGGATTTACTCCCCATTGTATGTAGCAGTCCCCCCACTCCCCTATGGGAATTTGGGTTGAGGTCTACAACCTCAGGCTTAGCATTGGATACCTTCCCTACGAAGCCATCTCATAGGCTAACTCTCTCTCTCTCTCTCTCTCTCTCTCTCTCTCTCTCTCTCAGTCTTGCAATTACACAATCCTTTTTTTTTTTTTTTTTTTTTTTTTTGCTTGACTTATTTCAGTTGCATTTCTCTATCTCAGGCAAATTAAAGACTGGCACTCGTACAAGACACAAAAGAACAGAACAGAAAATGCTTACCAAATGCCAGGTCAGGAGGCAATATGAAACTGCGCATATTCACAGCAAAGAGCTCAACTCAAATGATTTGACTTCAATCTCACCAGCACCCTGTTAGGGCCAGAAGCACAAATGTCACAGGGAGATAAAATCTTAGTTCTTCGTGGCAGCCTGAAGAAGGATGAAGCAATTCAGTGTTCAAAATGGAATTAAACTAGGAGTGGTGGTGTGCGCCTTTCATCTCTGTACTTGAGTTCTAGTTCGGCCTGGTCTGCTCAGCAAGTTCCAAACCAGTCAGAGCTACATACTGAGAGCCTGTCTCAGAAAGAAAGAAAGAAAGAAAGAAAGAAAGAAAGAAAGAAAGAAAGAAAGGAAGGAAGGAAGGAAGGAAGGAAGGAAGGAAGGAAGGAAGGAGAAAGAAAAAAGAGAGAAAGAAAGGAAAGGAAAGGAAAGGAAAGGAAAGGAAAGGAAAGGAAAGGAAAGGAAAGGAAAGGAAAGGAAAAGAAAAGAAAGTGGATTTAACTGCTTTGTTCAGTTGTGAGTACCTTAGAGATCTTGGGAACAAGGAGCGACAGTCACTGCCCAGAATACTATGGGAGAGATTATTGCATAATTGTACTGGGTATGAAAGGCAACTAAATGAGCCCATGAAGTCCCTCTGAGATCTAAGACTCTAGTAAGCCCCAGCTAAAAGAAAAACGGACAGAGGCAACGCTGTGCATTGTGTCATCAGGAACTCTGGGCACTGCCAGATGTCACTAGACACAAAGACTATGGACCTAGTCACAAGACAGTGACGCTTAAATACGGACTTCTTTCCTGGTTGAGAACACAAAGTATTTTGTGAAAAGCAGCGAAGCAATTACTGTAAATAAGCATATTAGACACTTCGGCTTTCATTGGACTGAAGCACACTTACCTGACTCAGAACGACATTGCTTAAACAAGTCAGCAAATGAGAAGTGCCCTAAGACCTGGCTTACCCACAGGACAGACGGACGGACGAAGCTGGGAGGCAGCCAACCCTGATGCTAATCCTGTTTTTATAGTAACCGCGAGCGGGAGAGGAGGGTGGAAGGGAGAAGAAAGCAAAAGAACTTGGTTTTGCAGAGCCCTGGTTTGTCCGGCTACAAGCGTAAACAAAGCCGCCGTCACACCCTGTACAGCGAGCGTGTGAGAAAGTCCAGCAGGAAATGTCTGGGGAAATAGGAAACAATGCCCTAGTTGATGGAGCGTAGATACTCCAGGTCAGAAGCTTTTCATGGAGAAGTTCCTGAGCATGGCTTACGCTGAGAACCGGATCATTTAGCCGACGTTTTCCAACACCCTCTGAGTACATTTCAGTTCTATTGGGTTTTGTTTGTTTGGTTGGTTTGGTTTGGTTTGGTTTGGTTTGGTTTGGTTTGGTTTGGTTTGGTTTGGTTTGGTTTGGTTTGGTTTGGTTTGGTTTGGTTTGGTTTGGTTTGGTTTGGTTTGGTTTTTCGAGACAGGGTTTCTCTATATAGCCTAGGCTGTCCTGGAACTCACTCTGTAGACCAGGCTGGCCTTGAACTCAAAAATCCTCCTGCCTCTGCCTCCCAAGTGCTGGGATTAAAGGCACACGGCGCCACCACTGCTCAGCATGATTTCATTTCTAAAGATGTCCGATTCCTGTCTAGCTGGCTTTAGTTCTAGCATAATCATAAGGCAGTGGGTTTGATGGCCCAGTATCCACGTAGTCAGAGGCCATGTACAGCGGAAAGCCTCTAGACCAAACAGTTCATCAGATCTGATCATCCCGCCTTCATTACCAGTAACAGTCTAGCTACAAAGGCCGTGTGGACGCCTGCCTTGTGCGGCTGTCCTTGGGAGTTTAATTACTTGCTTCTTCATCCCGTTTGCTATTGTCTTACTCGCCTTTTGCCTGCATCCTGAGGAGGACATCAATTTAAAACCCGACTCTTACAGATATCTCCAGCTCAGGGTCATTTAGTTATGGCCCCTTGATTCCTCACAAGTGGACAAAGACAGGAGTTGGTTAACTGACGGATGGGTGTGTGTGTGTGTGTGTGTGTGTGTGTGTGTGTGTGTACAGAGAGAGAGAGAGAGAGAGAGAGAGAGAGAGAGAGAGAGAGAGAGAGAGAGAGAGAGAGATGTGGGGCTGCGGGCTGGGGTGGGCCTTCAGAGTTTACCTCCCTAAATCAATTTACTTCAGTTTTTAAACTTCCAGCTCAGATAGACTTAGCCATGTCTCACCCGAAACCATATGCTTGAAAGTGGGGATAATTATCTGCATCCCATAGCAGGCAAAAGAGCCTGGACTAGTTTGCAGAGGCTCTGTGAGACCTGGGGCAATGGAAGGGTCACCAGGGACATCATTTAAAGGTCGTTTCTCCTAACAGAGGATTAATTATTTTACAGACCTTACAAATGCCTCGCAGTAGGAAACACTTCAGAGATGAGATACTGTAGGGGCATAGGCGGTCATAAGGACACCGGGAGGCACAAACTCTGTGTGGAGCGGAAAGAGATGGGAGAGGAGAACTTTCAAAGTGCAAGTCTCCAGACTGCAAGGACTGTGGTGTGTGTGTGTGTCTGTGTGTGTGTCTGTGCGTGTGTCTGTGTGTGTCTGTGTGTGTCTGTGTGTGTGTGTGTGTCTGTGTGTGTCTGTGTGTGTGTCTGTCTGTGTGTGTTGGAGGTTCAAGGAAGAGGTTATATCAATAAAATACTCTACCAATGACCCCTAATATGAACTATCAGCAGTCTGAGCCTGACAGTAGAGGTCAGGGCAAACAGGGACTATAGAGTCCAGCACAGATGACAGTGACCATTTCTGCCAGCCACTGAAAGCCCAGAGGAACTAACGGTCAGTGATGGTGGCCTAGAATATACCCCAACAGGAAACGGATCAGTCCAAGGTCTCAGGCTGACCTAGAGCTTGTCGTGTTTTACAGACTGGCTTCCAGTCCTCCGTTCTCCTGCCTCTACCTCTAGAGGGCTAGGCTTGAAGGCAGGCACCATGTAAGATATATATATCTTACATATATACATACATATAGTATATATGTAATATATGTATATATATACATGTGTATATATACATATATATACGTATATATGTGTGTATACATATATAAATATTTTTTTTCTCCCCGAGACAGGGTTTCTCTGTGTAGTCCTGGCTGTCCTGGAACTCACTTTGTAGACCAGGCTGGCCTCGAACTCAGAAATCCACCTGCTTCTGCCTCCCAAGTGCTGGGATTAAAGGCATGCACCACCACTGCCCAGCATGAGTTATATTTTAATGGTCCCAAATTCTGGCCTTATAAAATAAAAAGCATTCAGGTAGTAGTGTCTGTACTATGTGAGTGTCTCTATTGTTCCTCTCCATACACTTTTTGGTTTTTTGCTTTTTAAAAAAAAATTTTATTTATTAGTATACATAAGTAAACTGTAGTTTTCTTCAGATACACCAGAAGAGGGTGTCAGATCTCATTACAGATGGTTGTGAGCCATCATGTGGCTGCTGTCAGTGCAGTCAGTGTTCTTAACCACTGAGCCATCTCTCCAGCCCCTTTCCATACACTTAAAGTGGTCAATATAGTCCACTTTCAGTTGCAAATATTTAATCATAAGTGTCAGAAATTATACATTCAACTTAAAAACATTTGAAAAACATATACAACAACATGCCAAGAGTTGTCATTTCAGGATAGTAGAAACACAGAGTTAATTTTCTTTGTGCATTCCCCACCCCAAGTTTTCTACAATACGTATTTATTATTTATTTATTTATTTATTCATTCATTCATTCATTCAGGAATTTATTGTGTAGACCAAACTAACCCTGGACTCCAGGCAGTCCTCATAGCTCAGTCTTTCAAGTGCTGGGGTTACAGGCATGAGTTACCATGTTTGGTCTAAGAACAGACTTTTCTTTTTTTTTTTTTTTTTTTTTGGTTTTTTGAGACAGGGTTTCTCTGTATAGCCCTGGCTGTCCTGGAACTCACTCTGTAGACCAGGCTGGCCTCGAACTCAGAAATCCGCCTGCCTCTGCCTCCCAAGTGCTGGGATTAAAGGTATGCACCACCACCACCCGGCTTTTTTTTTTTTTTTTAAGATTTATTTATTATTATATGTAAGTGCACTGTAGCAGTCTTCAGACATGCCAGAAGAGGGTGTCAAATCTCATTTCAGATGGTTGAGAGCCATCATGTGGTTGCTGGGATTTGAACTCAGGACCTCTGGAAGAGCAGTCAGTGCTCTTAACCGCTGAGCCATCTCTCCAGCTAGACATTTTTTTAATTAAAAATTAACTTTAAACATTTCCGTTCAAATTCCAGTTTCCTTAGATTTCTCTCATCACGCACCTACTCTCTACTTCCTCAGGGTTTCCCAGGCATAGCTAATCTCTAGGGCATTCTTTTTCATGGGACAACATGTCTGTCTAATTTCCCAGTAAAATTTCAGAGTCAGGAAACCACAAGTGCCAGGGACTCCAATGGAGTCCAGGCTCGGGATCCCTCTTGTAAGAGGCGCTCCCTCTGCCCAGGCTCCGTCTGCCTGCTGGATACTGTCCACCCAGCTTCTCCACATGTCCTCTCACGCCCTCTCGATGGTGTAAGACACAGGGGCGACAGAGAGTGGATGTGGTTTTATTTCTTGGATTATAATTGCCATCAGCTCAGTGTTCCATGTTCTTGAGATCTGCCCCCTAATTACGAATGATCTGTGTGAGCAGCAGACATCTGTGTCTTTAAGAATGTATGCGAGGTAACGCCTGCCTGTAAGCCCAGCACTTGGGAGGTTGATGCAGGAGCATGAGGGGTACAGGAGTAGCCCAGGCTATATAGTAGATCCGAGGGCAGCCTGGGCTACCTTAGACACTGTGTCAAAAGAGAAAAGGAGGAAGGAAGGAAGGAAGGAAGGAAGGAAGGAAGGAAGGAAAGGAGAGAGAGGGAGCAGGAGGGAGGGGAAAGAAGCAAGCAGGGAGGATTAAATTTAGGAGAGAAAAGGATTCTATAAGCCAGTCAGTGGTGGCGCACTTGGGAGGCAGAGGCAGGCGGATTTCTGAGTTCGAGGCCAGCCTGGTCTACAGAGTGAGTTCCAGGACAGCCAGGGCTATTCAAAGAAACCCTGTCTTTAAAACAAAACAAAACAAAAACAACAAACAAACAAAAAAAGAAACATGCTTTTTACAGCTCTGGTGGTGTAATATTTTGTTACTTGTTCGTTTCGCTTCGTTTCTGGTCAGTGGTTATGGCCTATACACATTTCCATTTGTTCTTATTCTTGAGACAGGCTGATATCAAACTCTACAGCTAAGGACGACCTTAAGCTTCTGATCTACCTGAGGATTACAGTCTTGAGTGGGCTCTAGAAAACAACTCAAACACTATTCAAGGAATGTATGCCCAAGTATGTTTGGGCCCTAACTGATGTCACTGTTATTTTGCTTGGGGTTTTTGTCACTCTTTTTTGTTTTTATTTGTTTTTGAGACAGAAGGAGGCAGGAGAATTAGGAGTTCAATGTTGACCTCAGCTATGTATAAAATTTGAAGCCAGTCTGGGCCGTATAAGACTCATCTCAAAATAAAAACATGAAAACTGATCAAGTAACTGATCATTCAAGTAATTAAAATAAAATCTCTCTCTTTTTTTAAAGATTTATTTATTTATTATATGTTAAGTACACTGTAGCTGTCTTTAGACACACCAGAAGAGGGCATCAGATCTCATTACAGATGGTTGTGAGCCACCATGTGGTTTCTGGGATTTGAACTCAGGACCTTCGGAAGAACAGTCAGTGCTCTTAACCGCTGAGCCATCTCTCCAGCCCCTAAAATAAAATCTCTTAATTACACCTCATCTGTTTGCCAGCTTTTTCTCAGGTTAAGTTTCTGTGAAAGTCTGGTTGCAAAAGCTACCTTCTGTGCCCTGTGGATTAGTTAGTCCACCTTTTGTTATCGTAATAAAATACCAGCGACCAGACTGCTGCCGCCGCTGTTCCTTCAGCTCGGTATAGGAGATTGGAATTCCGAGTAGCACACTGCTGGCTCTGAGGGCTTCACAGCAGAGGCCGCCATGGAGCAGGGGTATGTGCAGAAGGAAGGGGTCACATGGTCACGCCGGAACTCAAAAGTGGCTTACGGTTTGTTGTCACTCATAACTCAGTCTCACACAGAGCTCAGGAGCTCCTTGAGAATGCCTGATACTCTTGCAGCCGCAGCCCCCAGTGACCCCTAGTGACCCCCCCAGTAAACCACCCCCCCAGTGACCCCGGACTTCTGACTAGCCCCTACTTCTTTTCTGTTCTCACTCCTGGTGATCCTCCTGCCTCAGCTTCCTGAATACATGAGCCTGTTCCAGACCCTACGCCTTTAAGATTCCACACCATCACCCAGCACTACTGCTTCTCTGGGGCCGGGTTATAATACATGAAGGTTCAGGGGGGCAAATTACATCCAAACCACAGGAGTAGCCAGCGTTGTTTGGGTGTAGACAGAAACCTACATGTGTAGGTATGGCACAGGATGGCTTTCAAATGTCTAGTGACTTTTCCTGCTGCGGTGCCATGGTTTGCTGTCCTTGGAGAAGTCCGAGGCCAGTTGGCCAGGAAGCAGAACTGACCCCAAGCCAGGAGACTGGGACCAGAGGAAGTTGGGTGGTGCCCATTACAAAGAGGCTTCCAGCCGGGCAGTGGTGGCGCACGCCTTTATTCCCAGCATTTGGGAGGCAGAGACAGGCGGATTTCTGAATTCGCAGCCAGCCTGTTTTACAGAGTGAGTTACAGGACAGCCAGGGCTACACAGAGAAACCCTGTCTCCAGGGGGGTGGGGGGAGGGGGGTGGGGGAGGGGGGAACAAGCACCCATATCTTTAGCTATATCACAGGCTGATTGTGTCCAGGTATCAGATTCAAACTGAAGAGAGAGGAAAGAACATTAATTTTTTGAGTCCTAACTTAAAAACTTTATTAGTTATGAGAAAATTATTTAAACACCGAGTAAAGACTTGCTAATATTAAGAGATTTTTTTTCACTCATTTTTCTTTTTTGCGTTTCTTTACTGTGAAGTGAGTCGTGCCTCACATACAGGAGGCAGAGGACCACTTTCAGGAGTTGGCTCTCCCTTGTTGGTTCTTGCAGGGGGAAGAACCGAGCTTCAGAGCAGGCAGCCGGCCTGGTTCTGACTGTCCAGCCGGGCTCTTGGAAGCCTCCCTGGGGTACTCCTGAAACTGAGAAGCTCTTTGTCCTCAGAACAAAAGATAACAGAGAGGCTCCTCCTCTCGAGACAGTGGTAAGTGACAATTCACACTTCTCTACTGAATTAACAGCGCGGCCAGCTGATGGGCAGCTGCCCGGTCACTGGCACACTTCCTCACTGTCCCGTCGGCTCTGTCCTTCTGCGCAGACGCAGACCGGATTCCACGCCACGTTCTCTGCTGTAGCTGCCGTAGCCCTCTCTTAGCTCCCCAAACTAAACGACTGGTTCTTCCTGGGTCTCATCACTTTGGGCTTCTCAGCAGGATGTCCTAGCACGGCCCTCTGCACTCCAGTCAGCCCTCCGTTCACGGCTTTCCCGCGAACACTCCACTTTCTTGTTTAGTTTTCTGTCTTCTGACCTGATCAAATCGTTGATGATCCCATATTTCCCCACGGCCTCCTTTGTCTTATTGTCATCTTACCCAAGTGCTCAGCCTACACAAGAAAGCACACCCACCGGACGGACGACTCACGGTTCACTTGGTCCTGCCTTGTAAACAGCTAAGCCAGGTGGCTACTGTGGTGGGGCTAATGTTCTTCCCTTGGAAGACGCAGAGACTAGATAGCAGGCATAATGCATGAAGCACGAGACACGCGGCATTTAAACAATATAAAGTGGGTAAACTTTATATGTATATAGTCTCAGTCATCTATTCTGTTGTTGAGCCTACAGCTGAGACTTCCCCGACACAGCACCCTGAAGACTATGGCTACCACCTCATCTTTATTTGTGATGACTTATTCAGCGCTGGCCTTTTATACAGTTGAGGGTATAAGAATTATGTTTGCATTAAACCTCAAAATATTCCCAGACTTTAACTTACAAATACATATAGTTGCTACTTACAAATACATATCGTTTTTGCATTTTCAATTTGTGTGTGTGTGTGTGTGTGTGTGTGTGTTCTGGTGTTCTTGGAGGCCAGAAGAAGGTGACAGATCCCCAGCACTGGCATTACAGCCAGTTGAGGGCTACCTGACATGAGGGCTGGGAACCAAACTCCAGCCCTTTGCAAGGCCACTATGTGCTCTTAACGACCGTGCCGTCTCTCGAGCTCCTTCCAAGTGGTTTTAAGTGTTAGTGATGTTTTGTGATTGGCTTAAAGCAATTCTGATGAACAGTCTGGAGCACTTTTTTTTTAACCAATCAGCACCTTCACGTCCTTAGAACATCCTTATCCCGTGAACTGCATCCAAGGTGGCCAAGGTAGACAGATGCCCCGGCTGGTTCTGTGTCTCAAGGAGAAGGCCTCCTTTTATTTCAGAGGTGCATTGTGTGGGCTCGGATGTGCCCACCTCGTGGCATAGAGTCATATTTAGATACTCCACTTTTGTTTTGTTTTGTGTTTTGTTTTTACTTTTGATTATAACCCCAACATTTCTCCCTTCCCTTTTCTCTCTCCACCCCTCCTGCATACCCCTCCTTGCTCTTTCAAATTCAGGGCTTTATTTTCACTCGTTGTCATCACATGCATATATGTTGTGACGGTTTGAATACTCTTGGCCCAGGGAGTGGCACTGTAAGGAGGTGTGGCCTTGTTGGAGTAGGTGTGTCACTGTGGGTGTGGGCTTTAAGACCCTCATCCTGGCTGCCTAGCAGTGAGTCTTCTAGCTGCCTTTGGAACAAGAGGTGGAGCTCCTACAGCCCCACATCCGCCTGATGCTGCCATGTTCCCACCTTGATGATACCGGACTGATCCTCTGAGCCTGTAAGCCAGTCCCAATTGAATGTTGTCCTTATATGAGTTGCCTTGGTCATGGTGTCTGCTCACAGCAGTAAAACCCTAACTACGGCATATGTATAAGCATATCCTTACAGATTCCTAAATATAACCTGCTCGGTCTATATGACATCACTTGTATATGTTTTCAGGGCTAACCATTTGGCCCTGGATAACCAATTGGTGTGCTCTTCACTGGGGAAGACTATTTCTCTGACTATCAACATTCCTTAGTTACCTGTAGTTCTTTGTGTAGAATTAAGACCTCATACATCCTTTCCTGTCCATTTTGGCATGTCCGTTGGGGTCATCTATGTTCAGTTCATGTTGGGGCAGTCCTGTTAGTGACATTTTATGGGCAAGGCTTCTGACATCACGAGGAGACACAATCTCACAGCAAACTGATCCTCAGACTCTTAAAATCTTTCTGCCTGTCCTCTGCAGTTTCCTGAACCTTATCTGTAGAAGTGTTTTGTAGATGTATCCACTGGGACTGGGCTTCACCAGAGGCAGAAGGCATTGCTGAAGATACCACACGTGTCAGGAACAGGGTCCAGAGGTCCCTGAGCTGGAACCGACCTGAATGCCTCTCCCCAAGAACTAGCATTCACGAAACCAAAAGGCACGCCAATGACCAGCACGGAACAATAACCCTACAGGTGCAGAAGTGGGGTGGTAACCAACCCTCACGAATTGGACTTAAGACCTGTTCAACAAGAGGAAAACCATGCCCAGTACTGGTGAATGGTTCAAAAATCTTGGGAATAAAAATTTCCAGTTCTCTGAGAGGCAAACTGGTCTTCTCAGTGGAAGTCACTCTGACAATGGGCCGTTGATCAGTGACGACCGTGTCTTAGGGAAGATAGGTATGATACCGAGTCTGCTCCTGGGACACCTGACACCTGAGCAGAGCTGATAACAAGGCCAAAACCGAGCTAGTTTTTTAAACTCTTCAAGGTCCCCCCAAATATAATAAAACTATCATAGCAGCTAATCAGAATTATAGTAATGTCTCTGCTTTGCCCACTACCAGTCATATTAGAGGCTATCTAGTCCTTCTGGAAAATTCCCCTAGCCCTGGATAAAAAGGGGCCATTTTGATGAATGGTTGACCCCTGCATGCTAGTAATTTCTGTAGAATAAATTCTCTCTGCTTTTGCATATTATTTAAGTCTGGGGTCTTCCTTCGGCAATTCTTGGACCCTAATACTGGAAACCTAGCTAGCTATTCATTGCTAGTGAAGTCATGGTTATTGAAGGAGAACCTACAACCACTACTTTATTAAATAACCGTAATCTCCAGCAATGATCTAAACGTCTGTCATATGCCATAGGTCGGTGTAGTCTTCACCCCTAATCAAGGACCCTCCAGTCCTCAGTGACTGACTGCTCAAACGTTGTTTAGCACAGTTGTGCCTCGATTTTCTCACTGGTAAGATGGGATAATGTCCTAACTTCAGAATAGCCATGAAGATTAACTGAGAATAGTGACCCACCCCTAGTCTAGTCTGGGGCATGTTGACCGTTGACTGTTTCCTAAGCAACGGGTAAGCATTTGCTATTGTGAGTTATTTACATTACTACTTTCACTACTTTCAGAGAAACACAGATCACTAGATTTTTACCTAGTGTAATCTTGCTGACTTTAAAGTTTTAATAATTTTATTTTCCATCTTGGATAATTTAATGATTTTTTGGTTTTTTTTCGAGACAGGGTTTCTCTGTGTAGTCCTGGCTGTCCTGGAACTCACTCTGGAGACCAGACTGGCCTCAAACTCAGAAATCTGCCTGCCTCTGCCTCCCAGAGTGCTGGGATTACAGGCATGCGCCACCACCGCCCGGCAATAATTTAATGATTTAGGTTATTAAAAAGTTTTAAAAACCTGGAGGCAATGGCTCAGAGGTTGAGTGCTTGCTGTTCTTGCAGAGGACCCATGTTCAGTTCCTAGCATGTATGCTGGGCAGCCCTCACTCACCGGGCTTTGATAGCGAATGAATTCTGAGAGCTGAAAGATGGAATAAGAGTTATCCCACTCTATCCCATGTATCTACCTGCCGTAGCACACTTCCACGAGCAGCCTGCTCCCAGGCAGACACTGGGACACTGGTGTGTGTGTGTGTGTGTGTGTGTGTGTGTGTGTGTGTGTGTTTAGGTCTTTTGGAATATATATATATATAATTTCACTTGTGATTTATTGTGTAGCACAGGCTAGCCCCAACCTTGTGGCCATCCTTCTGACTCTGCCTCCCAAGTACTGGGATTCTACACACATGGCACATGGCTGGCTTTTGCTGGTATTTTTAAAAGTAACTGGGTTGAGGCTGGAGAAATGACTCAGTAATTAAGAGCCTCTGCTGCTTGATCCTGAGGTCCGTCATCAGTTCAAATCCCAGGTGTCACCTATAACTCCAGCTCCAAGAAATCACGTGCCCTCTTCTGGCCTCCCTGGGCATCCACGTATATGTGCGAGTACACTTACAGAGACACAAATAAAATACAAATATACCATTTTTTAAAGTAACTAACTGCTTTGGTTTGTGGCTCATTTACCTTACTTACTGACAGTTTGTCACTTTACCACCTGTTCTGCCTTACGAATAGTTACCAAGTTTTTTTTTTTTAAGATTTATTTATTTATTAAATGTAAGTACACTGTAGCTGTCTTCAGACACCAGAAGAGGGCATCAGATCTCATTACGGATGGTTGTGAGCCGCCATGTGGTTGCTGGGAATTGAACTCAGGACCTTGGAAAGAACAGTCAGTGCTCTTACCCACTGAGCCATCTCTCCAGCCCTACCAAGTCTTTTCTAACGCAGTCTTGAGTGAAGAGTTTCAAACACTTAAATGCTTCTTAATATCCCAGTGGCCTTCACTCTAGTTTTCTTATTTGTATTTGTTTGTTCAATTATTTATTGGTTGGTCCTGGAGATTGAACCCAAGGCCTTATATAGAGCAGGCAACTGTTCCACTACCCAGCAATCTCTGCAGCATTTAGCTACTAAAATTCAGGTAGAGCGTGTGTGTGTGTCTCTCTCTCTCTCTCTCTCTCTCTCTCTCTCTCTCTCTCTCTCTCTCTTTCTCTCTGACAGGAAGTTAAAAGGAGTTCAATTACAAATTAGTATTTGTTCTGTTCTGTTCTACTTTATTAACCATTCTCATTTGGAGCGGTGCCCATGGGAATGCCATTGGACCTCACCACAACGCCAACGAAGCTGGAGAGAGACCTTGTGCTTCGGAAACAGTCAACGGTCAACATGCCACAGTCAGAAACACAGTCCCCCTTTGAAAATGTCGTCTGGCCAGTCGGTGGTGGCGCACGGCTTTAATCCCAGCACTTGGGAGGCAGAGGCAGGTGGATCTCTGAGTTCGAGGCCAGCCTGGTCTACAAAGTGAGTTCCAGGACAGCCAGAGCTACACAGAGAAATCCTGTCTCGAAAAACCAAAAAGAAAGAAAGAAAGAAAGAAAGAAAGAAAGAAAGAAAGAAAGAAGGAAAGAAAGAAAAGAAAGAAAAGAAAGAAAGACAGAAAATGTCTGGAAAACAGGTAAATAACAGCTGCTAAAATAATAAAATAATAAAAATTTGTCTAGAAACAACCAGAAAACCAGCCCAGTTGCAACTGTGCTCTTTCTCGAATGCCACGGTCACAGTGGAGTATGAAAAGCGTCTGTGCACACTCACACACCGGCACACTCGCTGGGGCTGCAGACTGCATGAATCCTGCTTATACCTAGAATGCAAGGAACTGCAGGGCTTCTCCAAGATCACACGAATCTTAGCTTAAGGCTCACGATGGTGAAATAAACATGAAAAGAAGATTCATCTTAGCTAGACATGACAGGACGTACCTAAAACATCCATAACTTGAAGGTGGAGGCAGGAGGATTGCAGTTTAAGGCCAGCCTCGACTGCTGCAAGCTGGTATTCAGCCAGACTACATGAGACTGTCTCGGAACACACCAACCACACAGCCCACAGCCCCACACCTCCCTGCACTTAATTCTCACTATACATTTATCTGGGAACTTCTACAGATCCCTGCCCTTCTTGTTGTTTTCTGCTGCTGCTTTTGGAGACAGGGCTCTGCTATGTAACTCTGACTATTCTGGAACTCATTATGTAGATCAGGCTAGCCTCAAACTCACAGAGATCCACCTGCCTCAGCCTCTGGAGTGCACAACCACTCTTGGTTTTTGTTGTTGTTGTTGTTGTTGTTTTTGTTTATATATATATATATATATATATTTGTCATTTTCTTGTGGAATTCCTGCCATACTTTTCCTACTGTGAAAGAAAAATTTCCCATTGAATATATTTCCACTGAATACAAAGCCCTCTGATCATTTCGTATCCAATTTTGTGACTTATAGTTCATCAGCAAATCTTTAGGATCATAACCCTAAAAGATAAAGACTTCTTCAATTTTTTGAGACATGGTCTATTTTAATACCAGGCTAGCCTAAAACCTGAGGTCCTCCTGCCCTCTGTCTCCCGAATGTTGGTAATACGAGTGTGTGCCACCACACTAGACTCAAATAAGACTATTTTAAAAATACCATGACTCGGTTTTAAAGAAGCAGGGGCAGGGGAATGGCTCAACTGGTAAAGAACTTTCCCCAGAGGGGGCAGATGCTGTGTATCAGGGCATGACCAGAACACTAGTGGAGAAGTAAACTCCCTACACTTCCCCAAACAGGAAGCCAGCCGGCACTGTTGAGTTTCACCCTGAATGCGGAAGTCTAGGAAGATGGACTGTAGACAGAGGCAGGATAGAACCCCGGCATTGCTCTCAGACACAGAGGGAAGAAAGCAGCTCAGCCAGGCACAGCAGGATCAGCCTGGGGACAGGGTCTCGGGCCTATGGTAAATTAAATCCTAGAAAAAAGGTTAATACTTTGTTTAATTCACCAGGGTCTCTGGGATTCCTTGTTTGTCTCACATAGCCCAGACTAAGGGTTGAGAAGGCTACAAACCCGGAAAGGCTATTCATGGGCCAGGCAGAGCTACACACACCTGCAGTCCCAGGACTCAGGTTGGGTTGGAGGATTACAAATTTGAGGCCAACCTGGTCTACATAGTGAGATGTTGTTCTTTCTTTGTCCACAGATGGTGTGTGTGCTAGGAGCACAGTCTTCAGTGTGGTGGTGGTGATTGGGTGGGGCCTGTAAATGGTGGCGCTCCAGCCTCACAGATGGATTGATGGAATTTCTCAAGTCAGCCTCCTCTCTCATCACAGATGAGTTCTCTGACCTGCATTGCTGCCATATGATGTCATCTCGGAGTTGTAACAAGGACATGGAGCCCTTGACAGATATCAAAGTCATATATTTATACTCTATAGCCACTAGAACTGTGGACCAAATAGACCTTTTTTCTTTATTAAGCACCCCGTCTCAGGTATTGTGTTAGAGCAACAAGACCAAGAAAAGGACAGCCTAATAAGACAAAAAAAGCTTTTCACAGTAGCCACAGGTTCTAGGTTAAAAAACACACCTCTTCTGGGGCCAGAGAGATGGCACTGACTGCTCTTCCAGAGGTCCTGAGTTCAATTCCTCCCCAGCAACTACATAGTGGCTCACAACCATCTGTAATGGGATCTGATGCCCTCTTCTGGTGTTTATGAAGAGAGCTACAATGTACTTATAAAAAAAATAAATCTTTTTTTTAAAAAAAAAAAACTTTAATCCCAGCACTTGGGAGGCAGAAGCAGATGGATTTCTGAGTTCGAGGCCAGCACAGCCAGGGCTACATATAGAAACCCTGTCTCAAAAAACAAACAAACAAACAAAAAAACAACAAACAAACAAAAAACAACCCTGACCTCTTCCCCGTTTTACCAGACTCTCTCCTTCGTTATGCCACAATAAAGGACTCCATCTTCACTGTGTGAACCTGCCAGCCAGGACTCTCCCCTAGATCTCACCCCCATCCCAATGGGTCAGTGCAACCCCACTCAGTGTGAACTTGCACACACACACAGAGGTAGAGATATGCCCTAACTCACGGGGGTGTCAGAAGGGAGCTAGATGGAGCACCAGAAGACAGCACTGTCAGTGGAGGCCACATGGGAAACATGAGGACGCAGTCCTACTGTATGCAGCCCGAGTGGTATCAGTAGATGTCTGCAGTAGGGCAGGGCCAAGCAGCTAATGGCCCTTACTGCTCCCGTGTCAAGAGAAACCCAAGTGGTGAAACGGAATTGAAGTTCCGCTTTCTCTTGACAGACTGGTATCAGGTTAAGGCAGGTTTAGATGCGTGTGGAGACCAGTGCTCACTCCAGCAGCTCCCACACCTTCACAGAACCTGGAAGCAGCCCCTAGGCGGACACTGGCTTGGGAAGCTCTTCGGCCTCCTGCTTCGTGGTCGAGCTCCAGGCCCTGTTTGCCACTTTTCCTGGTTGTTGTTTCTTGGTTGAGTTCACATCCCAGCTAATGTATGTGGAAATGGGACATGTCAACAAACTAGAAAAACCCAGGTAATAAAAGCAAGCCAAGACGATTGAGAGCTGACTGTGTTCTTGGGCTCAGACACGAGGATTCTTGGTGGTGTCCAAAGACTTCCAGTTTATACTCCACCTTCACCTGAAACAGAAAGGGCCAAGACTGAGAAAGATGGAAGAAAAGTGGGAGAACACCTCAGACAATGTAAGGCCAGGTGGAGTTCTGTAATCTCAGCCTCAAGAAGCAGAGGCAGTAAAAGGACCAGAGGTTCAAGGCCATCCTCAGATACACAGTGAGTTCAAGGCCAGCCTGGGCTACAAGAGACCCTGTGTATAAATAAATAAAGTTACCACAACTCTCTATCCCACCTAACATCAGACAGGACTGAAAACAAGAGCAGCCTGGTGTGGTGATGTATACCTTTAATCTCAGGATTTGGGAGCAGAGGCAGGTGGCTCTCTGAAGGTCATGTGGAGAGTTCTAGGCCAGCCAGAGGCAATAGTAATGCTCTGTCTAAAAGCAGCATCAGAATCTTTGCGCTGTATGAAAGTGTTCACATGGACGGTAACAGAGTGACCGCCACTCCTTACCCTTTCCAGCGTGTTCTGAGAAGAACATTTTATTAAACGGTGATCTCCACCAGGTCACGTTAAATACTTTTCTGACTCAAACCCACATGGAAAATGAATAGACGCTAAGGATGACATCACCTGTGGGTTAAGATGGTGGCCCACGTGCGGCCACTGGGCGAGGAAGACCTGAGAAGTTGGACTGTGTGCATCCCACGCCGCTGCCGCCGCCGCCACCGGGCAGGAGTCGGGCTGTGAGAAGCCTCAGGAGCCTGCTCCGTGGATTGGGAAGCGCAGTCTGGGGTCCCTGTGGAACTGCCAGAGTCGGGCTCCGCCTCTTGGGCAACACTAACGCGGCCCGATGCCTAGGAAGAGCTGAGAACGGGGTGGGGGCCCGCGGGGCTGGATCTAGCCTGGGGCGGAAGGGGAAAGAGGAAACGGAGGAGCTCTGGCTGGGTCCCACGGGGACGAGTCCTTGGTTTGTTTGGCAGCTGCTGGGCTTGGTGGAGACTGTGTCTGGGAGCGCAGAGAGGTTTCCTGCGAAAGACTAGGCGTGGCTCTTTGGAGGAAGGACTGCTCGGTTGCTCCAGCACGGAGGAGCCAGATGACAGGAGGCAGTCCATGGGTTAAAGCGTTTCTTGTTGGCGGAGAGTTGTGATGAGTGGAAAGTAGAGGCTGGCCATGGCCACTTGGAGAGAGGGGGGAGGGAATGCGGAGAGAGGGGGAGCAGGAGGGCAAGAGAGAGAAGAAAGAGGAAGAGAGGAAGAGAGGAAGAAAGAAGAGAGAAGAGAGGAAGAGAAGGGGGAGGGGGCAAATAGCCCCTTTTATAGTGAGCCAGGCCTACCTGGCTGTTGCCAGGTAACCGTGGGGCGGAGCATACCTGGCTGTTGCCAGGTAACTGTGGGGTGGAGTCCACACAGAATACCAGGGGCTTGGGGCTTTGCCCTATGTCACAGAATTATGGAGCCGGGCCTTGTGTCAGGAGCCTGGTGTCTGGGAGCATGGTAAATGGCCTTCTGTCCCTTCCAGAATTATCTGGTGGGTCTCCGGAGTTTAAACCTACCTCGACCAGAAAACAGGCTGCTTTCATGGTCCCCCAATCCCCAGGAAAAAGAAACCCTCATCTGGGTGGCCTTCTGCGTCTCTACAGTGTATGCCTCAGACCACTTCCTTGTGGATCTAAATCCCAGAAAATGCGAAGAAAAAGGGTATTACGAAAATGTGAGAAGATATTTTTCATATTGAATGTGCAAGGGAATGAAACGAAAGGCTACACAAATGACTTTTAAGTATGTCTAGAGATATGCAACCTTGCTCATAACACAGGCAGTGACTCCTTGCCTTCCTAAGATCCACGGGATCGACGGACCCTGTGCTACCCTCCGCCCCGCACTCGTAGATACGGGCATGCAGAGAACATCAGGTAACAGCAGCTTACATACGTCCACCGGTGATGGAAGGGAAAGCTGGTCTCATAAGAGCTGCACTCTTAAGTATGTCTGGATTATAACCATAAAAAGATACATCCTCAGTAAATTAGAACCATCTTTTATACAATGAACTATGAGGACCTTGGTGATGGCTGTTCTTGGATGTCAATTTGATTATATTTGGAATTAAGTAAAACCCCCAAATTGAGGGCACATCTGTGGAAGATTTCTGTTTAATTGGAAGTGAGAAGATCTACTTCTAATCCAGATTTTAGAGGTAGGAAGACACACCTTTAATCCAGATATTTAATCTAGATCTAATCTGGAAGCCTATACAAGAACAAGCAAGAAAGCCCCTTGCCCGCTGGCTCTCCTGTTAGTACATCCATCCTCCACTGGCATTGCGACCTAAGTCTTCAGTGTATACTGAGGGTCACCTGGGTCGTCCAGCCTCACGGACTGAGCAGCTACAGCCAGCCATTGTTGGATTAGCTGGACCACAGACAAAGTTATTTTTATAAATCCCCTTTTATTAGAGGACATACATACATACATACATACATACATACATGTTCTGTTATTCTAGAGAACCCTGAGTAATACAATTTCCCTCTTTAAAAATTTCTACACCAACTGAGCTGTGATGGTACACACCTTTAGTCCCAGCACTTGGGAGGCAGAGGCAGAGGCAGGTAGAAGCTGGATCTCTGAGTTTGAGGGCAGTCTGGTCTACAGGGTGCGTTCCAGGACAGACAGGGCTCCACAGGAAAATGTTGTCAAAAACAAAACAAAAAACAAACCAAGAGACAATCCATTTTTATAGCTTATTGTTAGTGTGTGTGTGCATGGTGAGGGGACAAGAATCGTGGCGCACACACGAGGGTCAGAGGACGGCTCTGGGAACCAGCCGGCTCCCCTCCTTACCGTGGGTTTGGGGGACAGGACCTTGGGAGTCAGACTTGCATGGCAAGTGCCTTCACAAGCGCTACCACCTCACCACCCCGAGAGTATTTTCTGATATGATCTTTTCCACACTGCATTACTAGGCTTCAGTGCAGACTAAAACATTTTAAAAGACAATTGAGTAATCCCAGCACTTGGGAAGCAGAGGAATGCAGATTTCTGAGTTTGAGGCCAGCCTGGTCTACAGAGTGAATTCCAGGACATCCAGGGCTACACAGAGAAACCCTGTCTCAAAAAACCAAAAAAAAAAAAAAAAAAAAAAAAAAGAAAGAAAGAAAGACAGAACTCGATATGTAGGTGAGGCTGGTTTCAATCTCACAGAGATCTGCCAACCTCTTCCTTCAGAGTGCTGGGATTAAAGGTGTGTCCCACCACACCTGGCTCTGCTCCACAGCTGGTCATTTGTTGGTTAGTTGGATTTGAGACAATGTGCCTGGCTCTACCTTGGTAGTGCTGGGATCACAGGTATGGCACAGTGCCTAGCTGGATACTGTTTTTAATGTTACATGTATGTTGAGAAAAAAATGGGGAGGAATTAATTCATTTAATGGTGGTTATCTCTTACTTATGAAATGTTTGACTTAAAAATAATTATCCTTAGGCTGGAGAGATGGCTCAGTTAGGTTAAGAGCACTGACTGCTCTTCCAAAGGTCCTGAGTTCAATTCCCAGGACAACATGGTGGCTCACAACCATCTGTAATGGGATCCGATGCCCTCTTCTGGTGTGTCTGAAGAGATCAACAGTGTGTTCACATACATAAAATAAATAAATTTAAAAAAATTAATAATTATCCTCCACTGTTTATTTGACTCCAGCATTTCTGTACTGAGTACATGTAAGTAGGCGGTGTAAAAACAACATATATTCAGTGTTTCAAAATAACCTAAGAGAGCAGGGTCCAGTCAGATCGGTCTCAGCCACGCACCGCTTACACGTAAGGGATGGCAGTAGCATCTGTCTGCTAAGGAAGGAGAGCGCAGTGCATTTGGAAATGAGTATTGCGTAGACAAGTGCCCCATGAAACAAACATAGAATTTACTGAAACAGCTTTCTGAGTCACTAATGTGGAGTTCCTTTGGAGTCCTGCCCTACCCATAAAAGGGACTTCAAGGCTTATAAAGCTCTTGAATGTAGTCCTTGAAAAACTCAAGATGTTGGCCTGTGCTGAGACACACAGGACACTGTTACATAACTGAGCAGCCGGGAGAGGGATCAGGATTAAAAATAAAATAGAAAACGCGGTGAAGCCAGGCAGGGCTGTTTAATGAGGAGGTGACTCAAAGGCAAACAGTATTTGTGCAGGAGAAAAAAAAAAGTCGGCCCACAGGCTCATCAAACAACGAGGGCTCTCTGTCTAGCTCTGAGTCAAAAGGCTTTGTTTATCCAAGGAACATTTACATTAGAAACATTATAAACAACAATCATGAGTACACATACAAAATACCTATCTTAAAAGCCAAACCCCTTACTGCGTCCTCCGACTGACTGGTCGTCCTTCCTCTCAGCCTGCTTTCTGACTGCAGCCAGCAATCTAGATTCCTGAAGACGGTGTGCTTGACTCAGCTGCTGCGTGTGGTCCGTGTGTGCACATATGCGTGTGGGACTGTGTGGGGCTGCACGTGTGTGTGTAGGCGTCAGTCTGTCCTTCCATCGGCCTTCTAAGACTGAACTCTAGTGGCTCTGCCTGAACGGTGAGTGCATTTGCCCAACGAGCAACCCGTGACCCTGAATAAACCGTGGCCCGTGAGACGTCATGCTCACCAGTCATTCACACAGCAGTCACCTGCCTACCACCCTCCTCCTGCGTGAAGGGGCCGCCATGAAATTCTTCATGTGCACGATTGCTTTGCCTGCATGCCTGCATGTGCACCACAGTGCCTGGTTCCCTGAGAGGTCAGAAGAGGCCAGCGGATCACCTGTTACTAGGTAGGCATGGTTGTGGGAACTGAACACAGGTCCTCTGTAAGGCAGCCCCAGGATCCTAATTTTTAAGAAATAATGCCTACTACACAGTAACGTTCACCATAAGGAGAGGCAGGTAAGTGGCCGTGTGCCTCCTCCTGACCCCTTCAGTCAACCCCAGGTCCCTATCCATCTGGCTTCTTGCTCAGGCTTGTTTTGGAAACAGACAGTAGGCTAATGCTTTGTTTTACTTCAAGTAACTGTCTGCATAGTGTTTACAAGCTGGACGACCTTCCTGGTCAAGTCATCAAGTGGGCTAGTGTTTTTAAAGAAATTAAATTTGTACCAACTAAAACAGCTGGAACCCAAGGGCACCTGGAGGTTTGCTGAACTGGGTAAGACAAACACCAATTCTCTGATCTTAATTCAGAATGTTTCACCAGGCCTGAGGATATGGACATTTGTATTCACAAGGTTCCCTTTAGAAGTCAGCCTACCGGGCTGGAGAGATGGCTCAGCAGTTAAGAGCACTGACTGCTCTCCTGAAGGTCCCGAGTTCAAATCCCAGCAACCACATGGTGGCTCACAACCATCCATAAAAAGAGACCTGACGCCGGGCGTTGGTGGCGCACGCCTTTAATCCCAGCACTTGGGAGGCAGAGGCAGGCGGATTTCTGAGTTCGAGGCCAGCCTGGTCTTCAGAGTGAGCTCCAGGACAGCCAGGACTACACAGAGAAACCCTGTCTCGAAAAAAAACAAAAAACAAAAAACAAAAAACAAAAAAAAAAAAGAGACCTGACGCCCTCCTCTGGTGTCTGAAGACAGCTACAGTGTACTTAGATATAACAATAAATAAATCTTTAAGCCGAAGCAAGCCGGGTCGACCAGAGCAAGCAGAATTGAATTCAAATCAATTGAATTCAAATCAAGTCTTGAATTCAAATTCCCAGCAACCACAGGATGGCTCACAGCCATCTGTACAGCTACAGAATACTCATATATACATTAAATAAATTATAAATAAATTAAAAAAAAAGGAGTTGCCAGGTGGTGGTGGCACACACCTGTAATCCCAGCACTTGGGAGGCAGAGGCAGGCGGATTTCTGAGTTTGAGGCCAGCCTGGTGAGTGTGTGCTGAGCCCTAAGGACCTGCAGCGCACCTGAGCGTCCCAGCCCCTCTTGAGACACTTAGGCAGGACGTCGGTCGCTGCCAAACTTATCTCCAAACACGGCACAGCGCTGCCAGAGACTCCGGACACCTCAACCCCGGCTCCTTCAGAACCTTCAGAAGTGAGTCCCATTTCCATGTGCTCGCCTCTGAGGACCAGCCAGAAGACTCCCTGGATGCCTTCTAAGGACAGCTAAGGATCTGGTCCCTGCAGCACCAGAATCAACCCGAGACTTGCTGACACACACACTGGACACTCACCCACCAACCCATGCAATGACTCCCAGCCGCTGTCAACCAGAAGGCTCCCCAGGCGCTGGGAAGGCCAGGATGAGGGAGCCGTACAGCCTTGGCCTCACAATGTTCTCATTTGGATTTTATTTGCAAAACTGCATCATTTTAAACGATTACTAATGCACAATTAAAGTAGACACTAATTCATAGCTAAAACAAAGACGAGTCACCGGCCAAGCACCACGGAAGTGGGAGAGGGCAGTGAGAGCCTGGAAAAGCAGGAAGGACCAGGCACAGACCTGGTCACAGGACTCTCACCCATCGTCCTAATCTGCTAGAGAGCAGCCATGTAAATACTTTTAATCTGTGCAACTAGTAAGTAGTTTATAATCTAAACTTTAGCCACTCTGACTCCTGAAACTTTGGAGGCAGAAGTAAGTGGATCTTGGAGTTTGAGGCCAGCCTGGTCTACAGAGCAAGTTCTAGGACAGCCAGGGCTACACAGAGAAATACTGTCTGGGGAAAAAAAACAAAATAAGTAAATAAATAAATTAAAAGTGCACATTTCCTGTTGGGTGTGGTGGTACACACCTTTAACCCCTGTACTCAGGAAGCAGAGGTTTTAGATGTTCAAGGCCAGCCTAGTCTACCTGGTGAGTTCTAGGGTGGACAAGTGAGACAAAGTAAGATCCTGTCTCAAACAAGCAAAAAACAAACAAAACTCACAACCTCTAGACGGCTGCTCAATGTGATACTGTTAGTGTAATTTATACGAATACAGAGTTTGGCCAACACAATTTCATTCATGACCATGTGAACACTGACCAACTGAGGCTGTGGGCTCAGTTAGCCGGGGTTAGTAAGAAAGTGACAGCTTCCAGACCACCCAGAGCTGAAGTTAAATAAGGCTCCAACCATGATGAGCAGCTGCTTAATCTTAAACTCAGGATTTTTTCATTTTTGGTTAGAAAGCCTAACATTAGGGTTATACAGCCCTTAACAACCTCTTGGACTTAGTTCATTTTCCTGCCGAAAACTACATTTTGCAGCTCCACGGAGCACCTCAGCCTTGGCGGCCAGCATGGTACAGTGGGGTTCTAAATCCTTTCCCTTGGTCCCCAGGGATGAGACACGGGAAGGTGACTGACTGCCTTTCCCTCACACCTGGCTCCCCCTGGCATCTCACTTCCCAGCAGCCTCGTCCATCCGGCACCCCAGTCCACTGAGACTCTGCGGCTGCTCTGTGAGCTGCCTGAGCCCCAGCAAAAGTGCCTTCTCCTTAAGTAAAATGCCAGTTTCCAGGGCTGGGAAGCTGGTTCAGCGGCTCAGAGCTCTTACGGAGGTTCCTGTATCCACATCAGGTGGCTCACAGCCACTTGTGACCCCAGTTCCGTGGGATCTGATATCCTCTGGCCTCTGTGGATTATTGCACATAAATTAACAAAGGCACACACACACACACACACACACACACAGAGTTCTTAATGTTTCTAAAAAGAAACCCAGACCACACATTTTCTAAACCAATAAACTAAAAGTAAATCAGTATGAGCAACATAAAATCATTTTAGTATCTTTTTCTCCATGATTGAATATACAAAGATAATGGAAGTAATGTATTCTTCTGCTGTAAAGATGGATGGAATATATCAAAGTCTACTCGCTGGATTTTCTTTAAATAGTCTTCTAGAGAAACCTGGAGAAAGAGAACAGCGGTCACTAGACCATAAAATGATCACATTTCCTAAAAAGAGGAAAGCACAGCCTGGCACAATGGTCACATCTGCAATCCCAACTCTCAGAAGACTGGAACAGAGGAAATGCCATGAGTTTGAGCTGAGGCCAGCCTGTGCTAAATGGTAAAATGGAGGCTAGCCTGGGCTACAGAGTAAGAAAGACCTTGCTTCAAAGCAAAAGTCCAAATATTAAAGGTAGGAACACTGGGCCTCCTCTGTCAATCGTACATATAATGTTGCCCAAGGCCTAAGGCGTTGGAGAAACTGTGCTTTTTTCTGAGGCATTAGAGGAGATGCCCAGCTCGGAAGCAGGCTGGCGATGGAGGGACCAGCATCTGCGAGAGCCTGAGCTTGATGCCAAAGACCAAAAAGCAATTGTGTTTGTTTCTGTAATAGTCTACCTAACTATCCCTTCCCTTAGTTGTTTCTGTAATAGTCAACTCTCAGCAGGCACCCCAGACTGGCCTCAGATACACCATCACCCTCCCTTAGCGTCTGGAGTGCTGGAATTACAGTGTGTGCCGTCCCAACAGAACAACTAATCAAGGAATATGAAACATCTCCAAATGCGCGTGCTGGGAAGCCCAAGCAGACTATTGGTTTGAAAGATGTATTTATTTATGGGCATCCGATGGAGCTGGGCCTGTGGCCGGATCACACTCAGGCCCTCAGCATGGGCAGCAAGTGCTCTGACCACTGAGCCTCTCCAGCCCCTCAGGTTGACCTTCTAAAAAATTAGTTTTTGAGCTGGGCGGGCGGTGGTGGCGCACATCTGTAATCCCAGCACTTGGGAGGCAGAGGCAGGCGGATTTCTGAGTTCGAGGCCAGCCTGGTCTACAGAGTGAGTTCCAGGACAGCCAGAGTTACACAGAGAAACCCTGTCTCAGAAAAAAAAAAATTATTTTTTGAAGTTCAATTATCTCTTTGTTCTTGCTAGAAAACAAGATTTTCTGACAAAAAGAATAATCACAGGTCCCTATAAAAGTCATCCTACCCACCACCTATCTATCACACAAGGACTAAGGAAAGATGGGAACTCTTTTAATCTTTGGTTGTCAGTTGTTTTGGCTAATTTGTAATTTCCTCCTCTCACTGACAGGCACTGGCGCCCCTCCCGGGAGTGCAGGGTCACACTCTAACTGGGCGGCTTGCCTGGTGAGAGCTACTCAAGAGACCCATTCATTTGGCACTGCATGACTGAGGCCCCAAGCCCTTCTCAGACACAGCACCCCCTGGAGTCCTTTAGCATAGACCAGGGCGGTGTCAAACCAGAGTAAGTGAGGCCTCCTTTCTCTTCTTCTGACGGGTTTTCATTGTGTATTACGCAGTGTGGAGATCAGAGGAGCCAGTTCTCTTCTTACACCAGGAGCTCCAGACCAACAGGGCACAGCTCCTCCGCTCCCCAGCGCCTCCCCCTCACAGCTAAGCGGTTTGTGGAGTCCCTTCCTTCCTACTAATGGGGCCTCCTGCTGTTGAACTCAGACTGACAGGCTTATATAAGAAGCACAGTTTCCTGCTGGGCCATCTCACAGGAAGGGAATCAGAGCCCAGGAAGCTACCTTTTAAACAATGTCTCCAGGCTATTTCAATACAGCCAGCTCAGCAATGACCTGTGAGCTTAACCTGTGAGGTTACCATGGAGACCCTCCAACCAGGTGGCTTCTTGTGTAATTTTCATTTTACTGAGTATAATTGAGGAAGGGGGGGTAGGGGGGGACTAAAGAAATTAAGGCCCCATGGCTAGAAAGAGACAGAGTGAGGCCTGGCTGCAGCGTCTGTGCTGACGCCATCACAGAAAGCACACGTGCTATCCTAATCAAGCCACCATAAGGTAGGGAAGAGAACCCACAGAAGCACTCTGGAGAGCTGACGACATGAGACATGGCCTCAGTCTCCCCTGAAGCACTCACCGTCTGAAGAAAAGCAGGAAACGCTTCCGCAGGAACGCTTCTGTGGAAGGACCTCGCCTTAAAGGAAGAAGGAAAGAAATTGGTTGGACTGCTTCAGAAGCAGCCTCCCTGGAGACCACAAAGCAGCAGCGGCTTGACAAAGGCCTCTCACAAAAGCGAGAAACCAGCTCGCCCCGCTGCGCAAGGCCAGCAGCCAAGCCTCACTGATTTAGCGACCCAACTCTGTCCTATCGTAGCTCCTTCCTTCCGCTTGGCTTAGCTGTGGCACTGCCCGACTCCCTCGCCACACGCACCCTGACTGTGGTAAGAGAAGACTCAACACTTGCCCACTTGCCGGCCTAGACGGTCTCCTGTTCAGATGCACAGACGGCCTCTCTAGTGGGCCTGCCTCTGCCTGGCTCATTCACGTCTTCATTTCATTATTTCACTTTCATCTGATTAGATCCCTGGTGGTCAGGCATCAGCTAGTCTTCCTGCAATGCAAATGTCTTTGTATTTAACTCCCAATCTCAAGTCAGCCTGACTCCTGCTCTGAACCCCTGGTCCACTCGGGCTGATGCCATCCTCCTGAGCTGGCCAGACCTAGCCTTTCCAGGTCTTTGTCTATAACAGAGACTCCACGTTGTCTGTTACACCAGGAAGAGCACACCGTGCCTGCCCGTCCTGACTGCACACCGGCTTTACCCCCGACAGCACACTCAGACGCCATTTCTCTATGCCATGTTTCTCTAAGCTCTAAGCCTCTCCTTGGCACAGGAGTGCTGGCAATCGGTTCCCCTCTGCTCTCAGGATGGGGCCTCCCAGTTTTCCGGTGGTTCTTCCTTTCAGCTTCTTCCTAATACAAGGCCCAGTCTCCAGGCTGAATGGGCGTGGCCTCACACCTCTGTCCCCCATCCTCCTCTAGAGGCACTCTCCGTGAGCAACATGGAGACTCATGGCTTTGACAGTAACCTCTTACTCATGACTCCAACTCTAACCTGCCAAAGTCACAGTCCTGCACTCTCCAGTAGCCCATGTCCCTAAAGTCACCCACCTCAAAGGAATTATAACCAGACAACGATGACGAAGACGTTGACGAGCACCAAGCAAGCCACCCACTGTCCTGCACTGACGGGGACTACAGTGGCCTACTGTGAACACTGTGCAGCCTTCGACCTGCTCTCCTCACCAGCTTGTCACAGTCAGTCAATTATCACGTGCCATTGTGGCTGGTGGCATACACACACACATGCATTTCTCTCCAAACCCCTCTCCCTTGTCAGAAGTAAGTCTTACTTGTGGGAAGCCCTGGGTGTTATTAACCCGAGCACAGCCATGTCAGGCCCTTCCACCAGCACCTGAGACCTATGGGAATGACAAAGTTTTCCCTGAGTCACACTCAGAGAAATGACAGAAACCTTTCCCTGGTCTGTGTGCGAATGTTGACACACATACAGATGTTTACGGGCCAAGCCTGCTCACCTACAGAACCTGCAGAGAGCAGCTTCCGCTCCACTGGTGCGGCGCAGAACGCACACAGAGTTTCCAGGTGAGGAGTTGCCCTCTCTCTGAGGGAGCTCTTCTGTGTGTGTCTCTACTGTTTCCTCACTGTCATTTCTTAGGTCCTGAGAAGCCCCAGTCAGGTGGTTTATGCAACCAATAAATTAGTAGCTTTCAGACCTGGCTACTTACAATGACTGGAGACTCCGCGCTAGTTCAGTGGTAGCTTCCCTAGCACGTGCAGGACCCTGAGGTCAGCCTCCAGCACTCAACAACAAATACATTTTATTTATTTATTTGTTTGTTTGTTTGTTTTTGTTTTGGTTTTTCGAGACAGGGTTTCTCTGTGTAGTCCTGGCTGTCCTGGAGCTCACTCTGTAGACCAGGCTGGCCTCGAACTCAAATATCTGCCTGCCTCTGCCTCCCAAGTGCTGGGAGTACAGGCGTGCGCCACCACGCCCGGAGTAACAAATATATTTTTAAATTATCATTTAAAAAAATTTTTTTTTTAGTTTTTTGAAACAGGGTTTTTTTTTTTTTGGACCTCCTGCCTTTAGGATTAAAGGCATGCACCATTATGCACAACCACAAGTAAATTAATAAAACACTTGGAAATTGTAATTCTCAGTTTATGTTACTCTACTAATCCGGGGGAAGGCAGACAAATGTCTTTGAATCTGAGGCTAGCTTGGTCTACACAGTAAGTTCCAGACTATTCAGGGTTATACCATGGAACCCTGCTTCAAAAAAGATTTGTTCTTTCACAATTTCATACTCAGGTGTGTGTGAATGACAGACACATACACACAATGCACTTAGGTCATAGTCTTCCTCCCCCCTTAGCCTCTCTTACCCCTTCTCCCACCAAACCCATCCTGAGGAGTAAACTCTTAAAGAACAGAAACAGATTCAGGAGAACAACAGTTTAGGAGTCATCAGAGACTCAAATGGAAAAAGAAATTTCACGGTGGAAAGGTCAAAAAGAGTAAGAGGGAGAGTAAAATGACTTCAGTTTGGGTCAACTGGGACCGCCCCCAGCTGCTGTCCCATCAGAGTGGTTAGGAGCATGAGGAACAAGGCCTGGTGACACGCCTTCCCTCTGAAGCAACAAAGAGAGCAGAGCATGCAGTCAGCAGGATGGAACTAGACATCCAGGGCAGCCATGAGCCCAGTGTACTGGCTGGTGTGTGTGTCAACGTGACACAGGCTGGAGTTATCACAGAGAAAGGAGCTTCAGTTGGGGAAGTGCCTCCATGAGATCCAGCTGTGGGGCATTTTCTCAATTAGTGATTAAGAGGGAAGGGCCCCTTGTGGGTGGTGCCATCTCTGGGCTGGTATTCTTGGGTTCTATAAGAAAGCAGGCTGAGCAAGCCAGGGGAAGCAAGCCAGTAAGAAACACCCCTCCATGGCCTCCGCATCAGCTCCTGCTTCCTGACCTGCTTGAGTTCCAGTCCTGACTTCCTTTGGTGATGAACAGCTGTGTGGAAGTGTAAGCGGAATAAACCCTTTCCTCCCCAACTTGCTTCTTGGTCGTGATGTTTGTGCAGGAATAGAAACCCTGACTAAGCTGCCCAGCCTGCAGCAGCAGCCAGCAACAAGCCAGGAGAGAGTCCCGGCAACTGAGGACGCTGGCTGCAAATGGGGCCCCAGGGGAGGGAGAGACAGGCAGCGTGTAAGGCAGACACTGCGGATGGGCAGAGAGCCTGCATGAGAGCTCACACTCACAAAAGGCTGTGTGTCCGTCAGCTGAGGGTAGAGGGCGCTTTCTAGAGTAGGAAAAGGTTTCAATAGTCCCTGAGATAAACCCCAAGAATCCAATGAACAGTGGAATACACACTGTCAAGGTAAGAATCCACAGTACGCTACAGAAATGCTATGGTATATGTAAGTCCATAGGAGTCTGGTGGTGGTGACTCCTGAGTGACTGACTGGGCAGAGCCTACTTACGTGCTTTAGGTGCAAGTGTGCCTGGCTGGCAATGTCATATACCACATCTCTCACGTTTTTATCTTGGTTCCTCCGTAGAAAGTCCTCTTGTGAAACACCATGCTGTGAAGAAAATGTTAGGAATCTATAAGCGCATTCAAAAATCAATATTGCTTTAAAAAAACAGACAGACAGCATATATAAGATAAAGGCTATTTTTTTTGTTTGTTTGTTTTTCGAGATAGGGTTTCTCTGGGTAGCCCTGGCTGTTCTGGAACTCACTCTGTAGACCAGGCTGGCCTCGAACTCAGAAATCTGCCTGCCTCTGCCTCCCAAGTGCTGGGATTAAAGGTGTGTGCCACCAATGCCCGGCTAAGGCTAATTTTTTTAAAAAAATATTTATTATTATATGTAAGTACACTGTAGCGGTCTTCAGACACACCAGAAAAGGACGTCAGATCTCCTTATAGATGGTTGTGAGCCACCATGTGGTTCCTGAGATTTGAACTCAGGACCTTCAGAAGAGCAGTCATTGCTCTTAACCACTGAGCCATCTCTCCAGCCCCTAAAGGCTAAATTTTAAATTGTGTGTGTATACGTGTGAGGGGCGATCTTCCTTGTCAACTTGGTTGGCTCTATAACTAAGAGACATGCTCGTAGGTGGGGCTCTGAAAGTATTTCCTAGAAGGACTAACTAAGGGGCAAAGATGTCCCCCAGATGTTTGAAAAGTACTGCTGTTTTTGCCTGTCACCTTTGCTCCTTGCTGGCGTATGCATCTGCCACTGCTGCTAGTGAGTGCTATCATGCTGCTACCACTGCTGCCATGCTTCCCCGACACTGGAGCCAGCTTCTATGGACTTTAAAGGTCTGCAGCTCTCCAGGAATCCCCCAGGCCTTCAGTGTCAGGCTGGATCAGCAGTGGCAACTAGCCACGGGGACTGGCCAGGTCCTCAGTTTCTCCAGTGTGCAGGCAGCCACAATTGGGCATGAGGCAAGGCAATGTCATAACCCCCTTTATGATATATGTTCGCTCTACTAGTTCTGTTTCCCTAGAAAACCCCGACTAGAGAGTACAGTGTGTGTGATGGAAGAGATACATGGAAGAGAAAGCATACCGAAATGCAAATGACTACAAGGAGGGCTGGAGCGGCGGCCCAGGCGGCCCAGCACTTAGGAGTACTTGCTGTTCCCAGCAGAGGACGGACCAGGTTCCTTTCCCAGCACCCACATCGGGGGTCCAGAAACTCCTGCCCCAGAGGACCTGAGACTCTCTTCTGGCCTTCACAGGCACCCATATGCATATATACATTCACACATACATACATACACACACACACACACACACACACACACACACACACACATCAATAAAATAAATCTTTTTAAAAATTTAAGATGGCAGACAATCCTCACTCACACACAGCCCGATCCCCATGACTACCACCTTTATGGTTTTTCAAGACAGGGTCTCTGTGTAGACCTGGCTGTCCCGGAACTTGCATTCAAAAATCAATATTGCTTTAAAAAACAGACAGACAGCATATATAGGATAAAGGCTAATTTTTTTAAAAAAAATTTATTATTATATGTAAGTACACTGTAGCTGTCTATAAACCATGTTGGCCTCAAATCCTGCCTGCCTCTGCCTCCCAAGTGCTGGGATTACAGGCGTGCGCCACCACGCCCGGCTCTGATATGCATTTTTAAAATACATATTCCATTGTATGGGTGAGGCAGCCAATGTCTGCAATGCCAACACTTAAGAGGTGGAGGCAGGAGGATCGGAAGCTCAAGTCATCCTCAGCTACATAGAGTCAGAGTTCAAGTCCAGCCGGAGCTACCAGAGACCTTGTCCTCCCTAAAACAAATCAACAACAAATGATTACCACCAATAAAATAGAGCAATATCAAATATCAAACAGGCCCAGGTGAGGTTACTATAACTACCTGAACAGATGGTGCACACTATTCAGGCCTCTTACTACAGTAAGAAGTACCACTCCAGACACCTACATGCTTGACATATACGGTTCTCTCTCACAATCAGGGCAAATCAGGAAGTGACGTGCATACCTTTCAAACAGCTATATAACAAAACAAAACAAAGAGTACCCTCCTCCTGCTGCCCCAGGGGAACCAGCTGGTGACAGCCTCACCTTAGCACAGACATCCATGGGCAGGAACACTTGTCTCCTGCTACTGTGATAAGGTGTTGCTCTCAAGCACGTGACGATGCCTTGTGCCTTTCCAATGTGGCTTGCAGCATGATCTGCATGAAGATCCTTCACGCCTAGAACCACAGAAACCAAACAGGCTTGCTCTATTGTCCTTGAAGCATTTGACAAGCATATTGTCCTTGAAACAAATCAAGACATACAACACAAGACATCATCCAAACCCAGTAGAGGTATCCATCCTGTTTGACATCTGGGAAACAGGACTTATGACAGAAACTGGGTGACAGGGGTCTTCCCGCTGGCAGGCATCCAGAAAACCCAGTTAACCTGACTTTAGCACACCAAGAACACACTAAGAATTTACTCAGCCTTTGTGGGAAACGCCAAGGGTTTCTTTCTTCCATCTAAGCAATTTCCTACATCCTTCCTGCTACGGTGCATCAGGACAGGCCTGGGACATTCAACAGGGACTGTGCTGAGGGGTGACATCAAGATGGGTTACCCTCTTCAAATGAGATACTACCGTCCTGGCCCTAGCAATCTCCTCCTTACAGTAAGACACCACCAGCCTGGAGCAAGAGAACAAGAAAAAGCCCATTCAATACTCTTAAAGGAGAGGAGAAAAAAACTTGTAAAAATTGTATTTTCTATTTTCCCACATGGGGAAGAATCCTAACAGGGAGGAACTGAAGGAGGTGCTGTAGGGAAGGTAAAGCCATGGGCACCACCAGCTTTGACCCAGAGCGCTCCTGGGAGGCGCCTACTGCCTCTGAGAGCCTGAGCACCTGGGTGCGTCTGCATTATGGAAGAAATGTAAAAGCACAGAATATAGAGACGCTCTCTCTTACCACTAAAGATATGAGCTGGCTGGTGGAGCACACCTTTAAGCCCAGCACTCAGGAAGCAGAGGTGGGTAGATTCCAATGAATTAAGGAAAACCTTGGTCTGCATACTGATTCCAGACTGGCCATGGTCATAGTGTGAAACCCTGTCTCAAAAAAACCTAAGTAGCCGGGCGGTGGTAGCACACGCCTGTAATCCCAGCATTTAGGGAGGTTGAGGCAGAAGGATTGCCTCTAATTTGAGTTCAGCCTATGCCACACAGTGAATTCCTGTCTCAAAGGGGGAAACGTTCCTGCAGGGACAACAGAGAGAGAAATTAAAAGTGCAATCTGAGGTCGGAAGCGGAGAAGCAGCTCACCCAGCACCTCCAGGGTCAGGTAGAGCAGGGAACTCTGCGTGTTCTCAGCATACTCTTCAAGTTCCTGGATACTGCGGTATGCTTTGTCATCCAGATTTTTTTCCTGAAGTCAAAGGAAATGCAAATGAAGTTCAGTAAATTATTATTTTAAAATACAAAGTGCTATTTTTAAAGTTTTTTTGTTATTTTTGGGGGGGGGGATTTGGTTTTTTTGAGACAGGGTTTCTCTGTATAGCCCTGGCTGTCCTGGAACTCACTCTGTAGACCAGGCTGCTCTCGAACTCAGAAATCCGCCTGCCTCTGCCTCCCAGAGTGCTGGGATTACAGGCGTGCGCCACCACCACCCGGCACAAAGTGCTATTTTTATATTTTCATTTTATATTCATTGGGGTTTTGCCTGCATGGATGTCAAAGTGCTTTTTGGTTTTTTTTTTTTTGCCTAAGATAAAGAAAAATATCACGTAACAGATTTGTTTAGAGAACAATAAAGATTAAAATATAACTACTGGGGTTGGAAAGCCAGCCCCGTGGCTAAGAGCACATGGTACTCTTCCAGAGGACCTGACTTCAGTCCCCAGCACCCACATCAGACAGTCCAGGAACATCTGTAAGTCTAGCTCCAGGGGATCTGACACCCGCTTCTGACTTCCAAGAAGCACCTGTGTGTATGTGGCACGCACGCGTGCATGCGCGCGCGCGCGCACACACACACACACACACACACACACACACACACACACAAGCGCACGCACACTCGCACACAGCGATGACAGGGACTGGCTGATGACTCGGTGGTTGAGAGTGCTCGCTGCTCTTGTAAAGGCCCCAGGCGCTGTCCTCAGCATGCCGGGGATCCAGTGCCCTCTGACCCCTCAGGCACACTTGTACATACTGTACAGACTATTCATACACATAACATCAAATACTTTAAATATACTTTTCATTTTACATAATTTTTAAAAATTTTATATAAATGCCATGTTAGACAGAGCTACATGAGACCCTGTCTCAAAAAGCAAAAATAATTGCCCCATCAAAGTCTTATACATTGGTGCTTACAAATCAAATCATCTCACAAAACAAGGCTCAAGAATATTCCGAATGCACAAGCCCAGCACGGGGCTTCCCTTTCTCAGGTTCTTACTGGCCATGTGTGTATCTTCCCTGCCTACGTGTCTAGGTGGCGTTCTATTGCTGAGTTGGGAGTTCCTACATATCTCACACATTAAGTCCTTCCCAGAGAAGTGACTGGCAGTGTGTTTCCCAACCTTCTGCACTTTTTTGTTTGTTTGTTTGTTTGTTTGTTCTGTTTTTTTGTTTTTTTTGTTTTTTCCGAGACAGGGTTTCTCTGTGTAGCCCTGGCTGTCCTGGAACTCTGTAGACCAGGCTGGCCTCAAACTCAGAAATCCGCCTGCCTCTGCCTCCCAAGTGCTGGGATTAAAGGTGTGCGCCACCACCACCCAGCCTACCTTCTGCACTATCAATGTTAAGGAATTTTAACATCTCTTTTTTTCTTATATGTGTCGTTGACATCATACTTAATAAACTATCACCTAATTTAAAATCACGAAGATTTATAGTTTACATCAATGTTTTCTCCAATAAGTTTTTGGTTTTCCCACAGGCCATCAGACTATCCTGCTGACCTTCATAAGCCAGCACGAGGCGGCGGTCCTGACTCAGGCTACTTAGAATGTTTACAGACAGGGTCTCCGGCAAACCAAGCTGCCCTCTAACTATGAACGTGCCTAAGCATGGCCTTGAACCCTTGTCCTCACAATCCAAGGGCTGGAGTGTGCACCTGCTCCGTGACATTTGGCCAGGTTCCTTCTTTTGCAAGTTACACCCCGTGGTCCCAGCATCATCTGTTGAAAACAATACTTTTCCTACTGAACTGTTCAGATAGTCAATTGGCTATAAATATATGTTTTATATCTGGTCCCTCCACCCCCATAACTGAGATAGGATTTCTCTGTAGTACTCCTGGCTGTCCTGGAACTCACTCTGCAGACCAGGCTGGCCTTGAACTCCCAGAGATCGGCCTGCCTCTGCCTCCTGAGTGCTGGGATTAAAGGTGTGCACCACCACTGCCCTGCTTGCTTATAATTTCTTTTATAATTACTTGATTGATTTTGTGTGCCTGCATATATGAGAGCAGGTTTATCTGTCCCAGGTAGACATGTAAAGGTCTTTGGACAACTTTGGGAAGTCAGTTCTCTCTTGCCACCCTGTGGGATCAAGGGGTCGCACTCGGGTCACAGGCTTCTGCAGTAAGTGCTTTCACTTGCTGAGGCACCTGGCCTGCCCCTGGCCTCTGTCTGTACCACCAATCTGTGCGCCCATCCTCTGCCAATACCACACGGTTTGATCACTACAGCCTAACTGCGATGTTTTGTATAAACAGCTTAATAATTGAAGGAGGAGGAGACCACGACCAAGGAGGGCCGCTTAGAGAAGGACTCATCGAGACTGTAGACTGAGCAAGCTGAAGGGACGGAGCATACCTGTGACCCCGCACTCCAGACCAGGGTGGAGCAGGGGATCTGACTTGAGATCACCCTTAGTTCCAGAACAGGCTGGCTACATAGGACCTGCTCTTAAAAAACAAAAAGAGGTAACCCGAGTCCTTTCCTTTACCCAGCCTCCCTGGACACTCCCTCAAAATGCTGGGGCTGCGCTTAATGACACTCTTGTAAGCCCAGCACTCAGGACACTGCTGCAAGTTCAAGGCTAACTGACCACTGGGGGCTCCACCAGTCAGGGATATACAGTGAGGTCCGGCTCAAAACATGTCAGGGCTGGAGAGATGACTTGGTGGTTAAGAGCACTTGCTGCTCTTTCAGAGGACCCAGGATCAATTCTCAGCATAATGTCTATCTAAAATGATTAACAAGCATCTAACTCCAGTTCCAGAAGATCCAACCCCTTCTCCTGGATTCCTTGGGGCATGTGTACACATGATGCTGTGTATACATGGAGGCTAAACATCTATACATATGCATTTTTAAAATCTCAAAAATAAAAATAATAACTTAAGAGCCAGGGATGTAGCCCAGTGGGCAGCATCCATAAAACCATGTTAATTCCCCAGCACAGCATGAAACGAGGTGTGGAGGCAGACCAGTAATGGACACTCAGGAGGGAGGAGCTGGAAGAGCGCAGGTTCAAGGCCATCCTGCACTACACAGTGAGTTCAAGGACAGCCTGAGCATACTTGAGACCCTGTCTGGAAAAAAATTAAGGAATAAGTAAATAAAGCAAACATACATCTTCTTGACCATGATGTGTGATTAAACAATGGGCCAAGGAGAACATTGACCCAAAATTACTAGACTACAAAAATGGTACCAAGGCACAGAGCAAGAAGCAGCTCAGCTGGGCCAGACTTCAGTTCTCAGAGTTTAACAGCAATGTCTATCTACGGGAATTGTCAGACTGTATGATCTTTACTTCTCAGACACACATCTAAGCACCAGTGTACATAATATATGTGTAAGATACTCTGGCAGTTGATGATGTCAAGGAAGGAGTCATGTTAAGGCATGGTGATCATACATGAAGAAACGGTCATGTAAGGCATGGCGATCAGAGTTTGGTACTGTGATTAACTCCTCAAAAGGCGCTCTTCTGGTTACCTTCTTACCCACTCATCTAGTTTTCCTGGGGCTAGGGATGAAGCCTAGCATTGCAAAAGCTCTACCACTGAGCCACATCCCCAGCCCAGAAAGTCTTTTTTTTTTTTTTTTTTTTTTTTTTTTTTTTTTTTGGTTTTTCGAGACAGGGTTTCTCTGTGTAGCCCTGGCTGTCCTGGAACTCACTCTGTAGACCAAGCTGGCCTCGAACTCAGAAATCCGCCTGCCTCTGCCTCCCAAGTGCTGGGATTACAGGCGTGCGCCACCACCGCCCGGCCAGAAAGTCTTTTTAAGACACATATGTGGCCAGGTGGTAGTGGCACACACTTTTAATCCTAGTACTTCAGAAGTAAAGGCAGGTGAATCTATGAGTTCAAGGCCAGCCTGGTCTACAGAGTTCCAGGACAGTCAGGACTACACAGAAAAATCCTGCCTCAAAAAAACTAAAAACCTCAAACAAACAAACAAACCAAAAAGATAAAAAGATTCATCTGTATTTGCTCATCAAATGATGTGACTAGGGTTTGTTTTTCTTTAAAAGCCAATGAAGTTAATGAAGAGAGTTAGAATATACACAAAATAAAATCAGGTATCTGGGCATGGTGGCTTCTCTCTCTCTCTCTCTCTCTCTCTCTCTCTCACACACACACACACACACACACACACACACACACGCACGCGAGCGCACTCAGCGCTGGCCTTCTGTCTGGGTGCTGGTCTCTACCTGACCCGGGGGAGAGAGGGAGAGCAGGTAAGCATGTGGGGATGGACTGTGGAGAAATACCTTTGTTCCCTAAGTTTCCTTCCTCCAAATGATTACTACACATACAAAGCCTTTCCTCCATGAGTAATTAACCTAAGGACTAGGAAGGAGAAAGAATTTAAGACTTGGGTAACTCCGACTTACTCTTTCATCAATGATTCTTGTGAGCCATCTTTTAGTTAGGTTATGTTTCTTGACAGCCTGAAAAACAAGAGTATTAGACATTGTTAGAAGGCACTAGAAATGCCTTCTCTAGATATGAACAAAGTACACTGAAAAGGTAGGTAAGGAACACTTGTTACAACTCATCAGATAGGCATTAATGCTGAAAAGACATCAGGAGACAAGCAGTCATCCCAGACAGGCATGACAGGTCCCTTCCTGTAAAGTGACACGTAAGGCTTCCACACCCTCTCTCCTGCTGGACTGGCACAGCACACACTTAATAGTCTACTTTCTTCCTTTTTCTTTTCTTCCTTTGAATGTTAGGCTCTTTTTTTTTTTAACCTTTTTATATTAAAATATAATTATAGTTGGGCGGTGGTGGTGCACACCTTTGATCCCAGCACTTGGGAGGCAGAAGCAGGCAGATTTCTGAGTTCAAGGCCAGTCTGGTCTATAAAACAAGTTCCAGAACAGCAAGGGCCACCCATAAAAACTTTGTCTTAAAAAACCAATATATAAATAAAATATAACATTCCTCTCAGAGAGAGAGAGAGAGAGAGAGAGAGAGAGAGAGAGAGAGATGATAGACACACAGGTACACAGACAGAAAAGTGTCCTTCTAGAAGTGACACGTTGAGGACATATTTCCTATTAAACATTCCAGCCAAGAATCCATCACCAGGCTGGAGAGATGGCTCAGTGGTTAAGAGCACTGACTGTTCTCCTGAGTTCAATTCCCAGCAACCACATGGTGGCTCACAACCATCTCTAATGGGATCCGATGCCCTCTTCTGGTGTGTCTGAAGACAGCTACAGTGTACTTACATATAATAAATAAATCTTTTTTAAAAATCCATAACCTATACCTAATGAGAAATTATTAGACAAAATGAATGTCCAGAGAAGAAAAAACAAGTTAGGACTGATTTTACTCCTTAAGAAAATGTCAGTAGGAGCTAGGCTGTACGTCCATTCGTGGGGTGCTCACCTGGTGTATGCAAAGCCCTAGCTTCAGCCCTCGGTGCCACAGAAAACAAAAAAGTCTATGCCACTTGGGGCTATGAAGAGGCACATCTGTAATTTCAGCCCTTGAGATGCTGAGGCTGCAAGTTCTAGGCCAGGCTGAGGGTGCACGGTGAACTCCAAGCCGCCTTGCTATAGTGGGACTCGGAGTGGGGTTGGGAGTAAGTTCACTGAGTTCACAGGCTGCTCCAGCTATATGGGAGGCTTGTCTCTATTTTTCTGGGGGAAGGGTGCATAGTTCCTTCTAAGGGGGTCTTGTCACACAGCCTGAGCTGTAACTTCTAGTCCTCCTGCCTCCACCTCCCAAACACTGGGATTAGAGTAAGTATTACTATGCTCTGCTGGAAAATATCCTCATTCTCAGGACATCCCAAGATATTTAGATTATGGAAATGATATAACACACAAATGAGTTAGAAAAAATTATTTGTGTGAATATACATATTACACACACACATATATAAACACATGCGTGTACATATGAAGACATTAAGAGGGAGGGAAAAGGAGAGGCAAAGTGCAGAATACAAGAGAAGAGACACTTGTAAATAATTCATCAGGACTGGGGCTATAACTCAATCATTCTAGTTTGCTTTCTGTTGCTGTGATAATAAAATACTCTGACCAAAAGAAACTTAGGGAGGAAGGTTTAGCTGGCTTACCCCTCCAGATCACAGTCCACCAATAAGGCAAGTCAAGGCGGGAACAGAAGCTAGAACTAGAAGTGGAAACCGCAGAGTAATGCTTGTGGGTTTGCTCCCTGGCTTCTGCTCGGCTGGCTTTCTTATACAGCTCAGGACCACCTGCCTAGGGATGGGATGTCCCTCAGTGAGCTGGCCCTCTTACATCAATTACCAATCAAAACAATGCTGCATAGATACAGCCACAGCCCAATCTGCAGGAGGCAATTCAGTTGAGTTTGCAAGGATTAAACTCAAGTTCAGGGCTTGATTGGGAAGCTTTTATCAGCTACTCTTTTTATTTTTTCCAAGACAGGGTTCCTCTGTGTAGCCCTGGCTGTCCTGGAACTCGATCTGTAGACCAGACTGGCCTGGAACTCAGAAATCTGCCTGCCTCTGCCTCCCAGAGTGCTGGGGACGCAGGCGTGCGCCACCCAGCCTTACCTGCTGCTCTTTAAGAGCACTGACACTGACATTCTGTAGATATGCAGAGAGAAACTCTCCCTGCACAGAAGACTAACGAGGACTGGCAGAAAGAACTGCCCAGCAGAGGATGGAAATGCCCCTACCGTGCCTCCAAACCTGCAGCTTCCCTTCTCCACACAGATGTGGAGAAAACGCATGAGAAGTTATACTATGTAGGCAGGTTCCGCGTTCACTTAACAACACAGGACAGCACGATGTCTCAGAGGTGACCAGTCCTGTCAAGCAAACCGCCTACCTGAGTTCAGCGCACAGAAGGGGACAGCTGGCTTGTCCTCTGAGTGACATGGTGACACATTCTGTGGCATCCCCATACCTGGCCTCCTCCCTTCCCTTCGCCCCCCCCCACAAGAATACAAAATAAAGCTGGGCGTGGTGGCACACGCCTGTAATCCCAGCACTTGGGAGGCAGAGGCAGGCGGATTTCTGAGTTCAAGGCCAGCCTGGTCTATATAGAGAAACCCTGTCTCGAAAAACCAAAAAAAAAAAAAAAAAAAAAAAAAAAAAAAAAAAGGAAATAAAATGTAAGTTACATTTAATTCCATTTAAAGAAGCACCACAGGGTATGGCGAGGTAGCTCGATCAGTGAAGCACTTACCATCTGAGTCCCCCAGAGCCTATGTGAAAAGCTACAGCCGGCGGGACATGCTTGTGACCCCAGCACTAGGAAGTCGAGGACTAGCAGACCCTGGGACGCACTGTCCAGTCAGGTTAGCTTACTTAGTGAGCGTAGTGAGAGATCCTGCCTCAAAAGAGCAAGCACACAACAAAAGGGGCTGGTGCCTACGGAGTGAGACTGAAGACATGAATACCCCCCACAGAAATGCGAGCTCGGGAGACAGGGAGTGGGGAAAGCACTTGATTTGATAGTGTGAGGGTCTGAGTTTGAATCTCTAGCACCAATGCAGAGCCAGGCATGGTGGCCACATCTCTAACCCCATGCTGGGTAGTTGGGGTAGGGTAAGATGCAGATACAGGAAGATCCTGCGGCCTCACTGGCTGAATGGTTAATTCTAGATTCAGTGAGAAATCTGAACTAGAAAAATAAGACGGAGAACAACAAAGAAAAGTACCCACAGTCAATCTCTAGTCTCTTCACACACCCTAACAGCAAGCGCACATGCACCACACACACACACACACACACACACACACACACACACACGCTAAGTGAGCAATTGCCTACACTAGGTTAACTGAGGTAGAAAGGCCCACAGTAAACGTGAGTAGTGCCATCCCACAGGCCACGGTGGCAGACTGAGTGAGAGAAGGAAGTGAGGGCCAATGAGACGGCTCAGCAGGTAAAGGCACAGAAAGACAGCGGACTCCCACAGGCTGTACTGTGACTCCCTCAGGCTGTACTGTGACTCCCACAGGCTGTACTGTGACTCCCACAGGCTGTACTGTGACTCCCACAGGCTGTACTGTGACTCCCACAGGCTGTACTGTGACTCCCACAGGCTGTATTGTGACTCCCACAGGCTGTACTGTGACTCCCTCAGGCTGTACTGTGACTCCCTCAGGCTGTACTGTGACTCCCTCAGGCTGTACTGTGACTCCCTCAGGCTGTACTGTGACTCCCACAGGCTGTACTGTGACTCCCTCAGGCTGTACTGTGACTCCCACAGGCTGTACTGTGACTCCCACCGGCTGTACTGTGACTCCCACGGGCTGTACTGTGACTCCCTCGGGCTGTACTGTGACTCCCACAGGCTGTACTATGACTCCCACAGGCTGTACTGTGACTCCCACAGGCTGTACTGTGACTCCCTCAGGCTGTACTGTGACTCCCACAGGCTGTACTGTGACTCCCACAGGCTGTACTGTGACTCCCACAGGCTGTACTGTGACTCCCACAGGCTGTACTGTGACTCCCACAGGCTGTACTGTGACTCCCACAGGCTGTACTGTGACTCCCTCAGGCTGTACTGTGACTCCCTCAGGCTGTACTGTGACTCCCTCAGGCTGTACTGTGACTCCCTCAGGCTGTACTGTGACTCCCACAGGCTGTACTGTGACTCCCTCAGGCTGTACTGTGACTCCCACGGGCTGTACTGTGACTCCCACGGGCTGTACTGTGACTCCCACGGGCTATACTGTGACTCCCACAGGCTGTACTGTGACTCCCACAGGCTGTACTGTGACTCCCTCAGGCTGTACTGTGACTCCCTCAGGCTGTACTGTGACTCCCACAGGCTGTATTGTGACTCCCACAGGCTGTACTGTGACTCCCTCAGGCTGTACTGTGACTCCCACAGGCTGTACTGTGACTCCCTCAGGCTGTACTGTGACTCCCACAGGCTGTACTGTGACTCCCTCAGGCTGTACTGTGACTCCCTCAGGCTGTACTGTGACTCCCACAGGCTGTACTGTGACTCCCACGGGCTGTACTGTGACTCCCTCAGGCTGTACTGTGACTCCCACAGGCTGTACTGTGACTCCCACGGGCTGTACTGTGACTCCCTCGGGCTGTACTGTGACTCCCTCGGGCTGTACTGTGACTCCCACAGGCTGTACTATGACTCCCTCAGGCTGTACTGTGACTCCCACAGGCTGTACTGTGACTCCCACAGGCTGTACTGTGACTCCCACGGGCTGTACTGTGACTCCCACGGGCTGTACTGTGACTCCCACGGGCTGTACTGTGACTCCCACGGGCTGTACTGTGACTCCCACAGGCTATACTATGACTCCCTCAGGCTGTACTGTGACTCCCACAGGCTGTACTGTGACTCCCTCGGGCTGTACTGTGACTCCCTCAGGCTGTACTGTGACTCCCACAGGTACTTCTTGGCTCCTTCTTGTACTTGTCGTACACACACACACACACACACGCACACGCACACGCACACGCACACGCACACGCACACGCGCACACATATAATAATGTTTAAACTGGGGAGCAGGCTGGATACCAGCATTTACTGCTCCCTGCTTCCTGACCATGTCTGCAATGTGACCAACTACCTCCTGCTCCTAAAGTTGTACTTGCCCTGCCGAGATGGACTGTACCCCTGGGACCATAAGCCAAAACAAACCCCTCCTTCCTTAAGCTGCTTTTGCTGCAGCAAGGCACGCCACTAATACACCTGACAAAACAGCTCAGAACACTAAAGGAGCCCGAGAATATTCAGGGCAGACGCACACTGCCATGAGCACTTCCTGAGTCACATCCAAGCAGGCTCAAAGAAAACTTATATATGATAAGCAGTAGACACACATGTGTACATAAGCATATATGCATAGATATCTGCATATGTACATATTTTTCCCCTTACCTTCCAGAGTTCCATGGCCACAGGCTGGTGTGGTGGGTTGTCACAGTACATATCTTCCACAGCTTTCTTCCAAAACTGCATACGCATCAGTCCAATCGTTTTCTCAGAGACTGAGTCCTTAACCTGTAAACAGAGTTTAAATCCTCTAGGTTGGAGACATAGCTCAGTGACAGAATGCTTGTCTGTCTATGTATGGAAACCCCAGCAGAGAAACAAAGACGACTTATTATTGAAAACCAAGTTATTATGAGGGGACCTCTGAGTTAATCCAACTGTCCTAGACCATTACTATGGCGGTCAATATATGACTTCATTTTTTAAAAAAGATTTATTTATTTATTATATGTAAGTACACTGCAGATGTTTTTAGACACCAGAAGAGGGCATCTGATCCCATTTCAGATTGTTGTGAGGCATGGTGTGGTTGCTGGGATTTGAACTCAGGACCTCCCGAAGAGCAGTCAGTGCTCTAACCACTGAGCCACCTATCGCTCCAGCCCCACATGGCTTCATTTTTCAGAGCCCACACAAAGTATAAACTGACTGCACATTTCCCTGATGCTACTAATTAATCTTTTACAGGCATAATATAAAGGCCAGGTGTCATGGCTCATGCGTGTAATCCCAGTATTCAGGAGGATAAACAACTGTTGTGAGCTCGAGGCCAGCCTAGGCTATATAGTACATCCCAGGCCAGCCTGGGCTATGTAGTACATTCCGGGCCAGCCTGGGCTACAGAATAAGACCATGTCTAAGTTAACTGTGGAGGTCACAGGCGCGCTCTGGAGTCAGCTCGCTCCTCCCGGCCATATGTCGGTTTCAGGGTTTGGCCTCGGCATGCCAAGCTTGTGAGGGGCACTACTCGCTGAGTTGCCTCGCTGCTGTAAGGGCTGTTTCTTGAGGTTGGAGATGCTCCGGCAGCTGAGAGCACTGCTGCTTTTCCCGAGCAGCCCCCCACCACAGCTCCCACTGCCCAGTTCAACTCCCAGCATCCACAGGGTGGCTCACAGCCATCTGTAACTACAGTTCCTGGAGATCCAATAACCTCCTCTTGTGGCCTGCACAGGCACCAGCTGCACACACGATATACAGATGCACACACAGGCAAACACTTATACACATAAAATAATAGAATTAATGATAACAATAAATGTTGTTTTTCCTTGAGCTGGATAGTAGCACTGCTTGTAACCTCAGCACTCGCCAGGTGGACACCAGAGGACCAACGTTCAACAAGTTTGAAGCCCACCTGGCTTACACAAGAGCCTATCTCAAAAAAAAAAAAAATCAAAGCAAGCCGCGCTCTTCAGCAACCAGGTCTCTCTGTCTCCAAATCTGCATTTTTGGTAACAGACACAGTGGGTACACTCGGCTGCAGGAGGGTCACAAAATCAGCTCTGAACTGCTCCCGTGCTGTGGATCCTAAATCTGCAACTTGATTTTTTTTTTTTTTTTTTTTTTTTTTTTTTTTTTTTTGTGACTGACTTCAATTATTCAGCATCAGGTGTATGAGGGCAGCCAGCCATACCTTCCCCAGCAGCACTGGTGAGTCAGCAGGCTGGAAGGATGGCTCAGAGGTTAAAAGCACTTGGTGGCTGGCAGAGGTGCCTGGGTCTAAGCACCCATATGGTGGCTCACAACCATTTGTAATTCTAGTTCCAGTACCTCCAACACCCTTTCCTGACCTCCCTGGGCGCCAGGCACAAATGCAGTGTATGTACATACATGCAGGCAAAACACTCATACGAATTTTTTTTTAAATAAATCTTTTTAAAAATTATATATCAAGGACGGTTTTCCTACTCTCATAGTGATAATTGCATGGAGGTTGGCATGGTACACACCATTTGTTCCCAGCACTTGGGAGGCAATGGCAGGTGGATCTCTGTGAGTTGTAGGGTAGCCTGGTCTACACAGTGAGTTCTGAGAAAGCCAGGGATACACAGTGAAACCCAGTATCAAAAACAACAACAAACAAACAAGAATGTAGGGGCAGTTCTGATGCTATGGTCCTGTTCCCCAATTGGTTCTTGATCTGTCAGAGAAGAAGCCATGGACCAATTGCAGGGTGGAAGGGACAGGTGGGACTTCCAGGTCCCTGGAGGCAAGCAGACAGACACAAGGGAGGACAGGAGAATTTGCAAGGCTTCTGATGGAGAAAAGTTGACCAGCCACGTAAGACCTCAAAATAGAGTGGCCATACAGCCACTCCTACAGGCGGGTGGCCAGGGGTGTTTAGCAGGTACCAGATGTAACCGAGCAGCTAAAGTTTAGGGCAGGTGGGAGGCGCAGAGCTAAGCGTATTGATAAGGGCACACAAGCCTCGGGAGTATAATAATGCCCGGCAACTGTGCCAAGAAGACAAGTTGAAAATGAGCGTGTGTGTCTGCGCCTTCTATCCACGGACTTAAGGGAAGTGGGTGGGAACTGGTGCTGTGGCCCGTCCCGGAGCTTTGGCAGGAGCAAAGCCACACGCGACACAAGAATAATCGTACGGTGCAGGTGCCTCAGTGTCCCTGGGGACTGCTGTGGCTTCGAGACTTTCCAGGCAGGAGGAAAAGGTTTAGCTAAGGAAGAGAACAGAGTCACTGGGACAGAAGGTGGTGGCCAAGGCTCCTGTGGAAATGTGAGCTATGAGGGGGTGCAGACTGCTTGGCACTAGCAGAGGCAGTAGCCTATCTACACAAATCCAGCTCACTCTTGTGTGTATAACACGCTGTGTTCTCCTACACGTGCCACTCGACCCAAGACTCCAGCTTCCCCGTGCCTCACGTCCATTATCTGACCTATCTGCTGCTGTCCCGAGAAGACCAACCATTTGACTAAAGTTCTTCCATTTCCACCCCCATTTCAAACTTGTCCTGTGTCTTCCTGCACTCTGTCCACCCAAGGGAAAAGAGGCTCTGTTCTTCTTCTATAATCCTGAGACAAAAGCAGCCAGGGTCTGCCAGAATCTCTTACGCTCTACCTCTATTCAACTGCAGAGTGAGTCTTCACACACACAGTATGAAACTGTTGGAGAAGGCAGTAAGATTCTCATTAGTTTGTCCAATTGACAGGCAATGCCAAATGCAAATCTGAAACACACTCAGAAAAACTTAAAAATCCAGAATATCATTTCCAGAACAATTAAATTCATCAACTAGTTTTATTTCTTGGATTTTTTTTCCTTTTTTTTTTTTTTTTTTTTTTTTCGAGACAGGGTTTCTCTGTATAGCCCTGGCTGTCCTGGAACTCACTCTGTAGACCAGGCTGGCCTCGAACTCAGAAATCCGCTTGCCTCTGCCTCCCAGAGTGCTGGGATTACATACAGGCATGCCCCACCACCACGTGGCTTAGTTTTATTTCTTGATTCTAATCAAGCCTGAGGAGCTAGCATGAGAGGGAAACTACTAGCAGCGCCTTTAAGTACGGGTAACATGGATTGCTCTATTTCTTTACTGTTCAGGATCAAGCACACCCTACCACCATCTTGTCATAAATTTTAAGGTATTTTAATACCAGCCTGAGCCAGTTCCACGTTGAAGGCCCGCAGCGCAGAAGCAGACCTTTGACACTCTGCAGGGAGCAGTAAGGAACACAAGTAACTTTCATAATCCCGTTTCCTACAACAAACAGAAACAAAGACAAAAAGGTAGTTAGTCTTACTTTCCAAGCTGCACACAAAAGACTGACTAAAACCAACCAGAAACAATGAAGCTTTGGATCACAGTAGGCCTCAGTTATTAAATTATATAACTATTTCTCTATCAAAAAAACGAATCTGCTTCTCACCCCAAACACATTAAAGGGGAAATCTTTATTATTTTATTTTTATTTACAAAGTACTTGCCATTGCTTCGGAACATTTTGCTCTTCGTAAGAACTGAAATGAGCTACAGAGGAAGAAAGCGGAGCCGGGCATGTCGATGCAATAATCCCAGCGTTTCAGGAGTGAGGGCAGGAGTACCAGGAGTGGGGCTAACCTAGGCTACGTGAAACTGTCTCAAAATAACAATGAAGAAAGGCTGTGGGGGCAGGTAAAAAGAAAATAATTTTAAGTACGTTTGTATTACATATACATAGAAAGATGCTGAAATAAGATATATAAACCAGCCGGGCGTGGTGGCGCACGCCTGTAATCCCAGCACTTGGGAGGCAGAGGCAGGCGGATTTCTGAGTTCGAGGCCAGCCTGGTCTACCGAGTGAGTTCCAGGACAGCCAGGACTACAGAGAAACCCTGTCTCGAAAAACCAAAAAAAAAAAAAAGATATATAAACCAACAGGGTGGTGGAGCAGGCCTGAAATCCCAGCACTCAGGAGGCAGAGGTAGACTACAGAGTGAGTTCTAGGACAGCTAGCACTGTTCTCACACACACACACACACACAAACCTATCTCAAACAAACACAAAAATGATGTGTGTATGTATTTCCGCATTTGCCTAAAGAGCCTAGAAGCAAAAATAATCCCCACAGCCCCAGCACCAACAAATAACACCTATTACCTAAACACAGACATTGGTTCCTAAGACCTCCAGGCGCTCTTGAAAGAGTGATGCCCCGAGCTGGGGCCAGAGAAAATATAAAAACAAGCTGACGACGACATCTTGAACACAAAGATTCAAAGAATGGAAAGACTGATTGTCAAAGGAATACCAGAAACAAGTCTGGCAGAAGTCTACAGAGATCGGAGCATCCAGAGAATGAGTGCAGTGTATACTCGGGAGGCTACAGCCGGAGCCTGTGAGTCCGCAAGGGCAGCTTTCGAAAACACGTGAGAAGCTGTCTAGGACTGTAATGGCTACCGGGCAGCTCAGTGGGGCCGAGCTAGTCCAGCATCACCAGGCTCTGAGTTCAGCCTCCAGCACCAAACACAGAGGGGTGGCAGCCAAAGCCCGTAAACTTGCTGGGGGCAGGCGGGAGGTTTGGGGAGGGGGGGGACCAAAACTCTTGGCAAACGCGGAAGCAAACGGAAGCGATTGCATTTCTCAGATTTACTTCCCTAATCAAATCCAAGGCGACTTAGTAGTTTTAGTAACGCCTTGAAGCCCTTGAAAGCAGGCATTGTAAAACCAGATACTAAGGCTGGATCTCGATGGTTCTTCCTTGAGAGCGATTCTTCAAGAGGGCCCCGGCTTGATTCCCAACATCACATTGGCTCACATGTTCCAGGGAATCTGATGGGTGGCACTGGGCATGCACACAGTACATACATACAAGCAAAACACCCATACTCACCGGAAAAAAAAAAACACCACACATACACACACACAATAAAAACAACAACACAAGAGACGTGGCACTTGGGAGGCAGAGACCACACAGGTCTGGTCTACAGGGCCAACCAGAGCTACATTAAAAACCCTGTCTCAAAACAAACAAAACCATACTGGATAACTGCTGTTAGCAAGGAAGGGTAAAATGCAGGGGTGGTGTGGGTGGATGTAATTAAGTCATAGATTATTCATAGGGCTCAATTCCAAGGCAGACCCAACCCATCCCCACACCCCCACCTAGATCCATGGAGGAACTCCTAGATGTCTTTCCTGATACCAGGTGAACATAACACAAGCCACTGGGAGGTTCTTGTAAATCTCGGGCAAATTCCTTGTTCCCTTGAAATTGTTAAACTTCATTTTTAAAATTGTATTTATTTTTATGGGTATGAGTGCTTGCCTACACATATGTCTATGTACTGCGTGCCTACCTAATGCTCAAGAAAGCCAGCAGACAGCATGAGATCTCGTGTTGGGGCTGGGACTCAAAGCCCTGGTCCTCCAGAGCAGCCTGTGCTCTTAACTGCTAACCCATCTTTCCAGCTCCTAAATGCTCGAATTCGTACAATCCCTTGATGGGAATCACAACTTGTAAGGAGTGTTAAATAAGCTGCTTGGGACTTTATTTATGGAAACAAAATTTTAGTTTTGAGGTTGCTTTGTAGTCAAACTTGAACCTCCGGCCTAAGATGAGTCAAAGGAGCGTGTGCCAGGTTTTGTGAGATGTGTTTATCCAAAGCACGCTATGCAAGCACCCTACCACTGGACCTAAAAGTCCACAGGCCATGTGGACTTTTAATAGTGCAGCATACAGAGCCCGAGGTCAGTTAACGGTGCGAAAGTCACTAGCTGTCCCTAAATAAAAAGTGCTATGCATGCAAAGGTTGTAGGGTCCATTAAAATTAGGGTTCGGGCAGAGTGACATGTTGAGCCACGTGAACGGGCCTGCGGCCTCCTTCTCCAGGCACCGGCACGGAACCGAGCCGAACGCAGGCCCGGGAGGACGCAGCCCGGGGCTCGGGGTTCAGCACTCCTCGTTCCACAGGCTCCGGGCTCTCGGGGACGTCCCCGGCGCGCGGCCGCTCACCTCAGCAGCTCCAGGCAGTAGAGGTGGGAACCGGGGATGCCCGGTCCGCTGGCCGCCGCCACGCTGCGCCGGACGGCCGAGGGCCCCGGCGGGCGCCGCACACGTTCCCACGCATCCCGAGGCGGCCGGCGCCGGAACAAGCTAGCCAAACCGAATGGCCTTGGGCCGCGGACCGAACCCAGCATGGAGGTCGCCATGACACCGGCTTCGGGTGCCCTCCGACCCTGAGGCCACGCCCCCGGCAGGCGGCCACGCCCCCGGCAGGTCTCTGCCACTCAGACCAGAGGCAGGTGTCGCTGTGGTCCCGCACATTGGTGACTTGGCTGTCCTCTCCAGCGTCCAGCCTCAAGGGACTCCAGAAAGCCAAAACGGATGGGTGCCTGCTTTTCAAAGAAGCAGCAGCTGACGTTACATCCTGCCACCCCAGAAATCCCCGTCCTCCTTTGGTCCTCTGCAAGGGCGCTGTGGACACTTGTAACCGCACTGCCGGAAGCTTGCTGTACCTGAATGCCCACTGTTCACCCACACACATTCCCAGAGACTTCCCAGCCTGGCCTTGAATGGGTACCACTGACAAGCTGTTCTACCCCCAAGAGACAAACACAAAGAGACAAACACAAAAGATGCTTCAGAGATGCAACAGGTTATGCCTCCATTATCAACCACTAAGGAAGGGGGGGAGGTCGGGGAGGAAGGGGAAACAGAGACAGAGAGACAAAATTCCTTTCCTTTCGTTTTCTTTCTTTTCTTTTTTTAAAAAATAGTTGGTAACAATATATCATTTGCTGTTAGTTGTCTCTCTCAACACTCTCAAAGCCCAAGAGGGAGGAGTCCTTTGTTTCCTGCTTTAAGCCCATGGACAGACAGTCCTTTGATCACTGGTACCCACACATACACATAGCTAAAAACATTTTTTTTTTCCAAAACAAGGTTTCTGTGTGTAGCCCTGGCTGTCCTGGAACTCACTCTGTAGACCAGGCTGGCCTAGAACTCAGAAATCCACCTGCCTCTGCCTCCCAGAGTGCTGGGATTAAAGGCGTGTGCCACCACTGCTGGCCGAGTTCAAGTTTTTAACCTTGGGCCTTTACACACTGAGCCATCTTGACAATGCCTACCCCCTTTAAATATCGATTTCGTTTTCATGATTATATGATTATATGTCATGTGCGTGGAGGGTTTCCCACAGAGGCCAGAAGAGAGCATCAAATCATGAGGAGCTGGAGGTACAGGTCGTTAGCCACCCAACGTTCGGCTATCTCCGAGCACATCCCATAGATAGACAGCAAGTGCTCTTAACCACTGAGCCATCCCTCCAGCCTCCTTCTTTTACACGTTGTCGTTGTTCATATATAAAGCCCAACAGAAGGGATTTCCTCACTAAGGAAGCTGGGGTGGCTCTCACTTCTAATCACAGCACTTGTGCTGTACACGTAGGGTTCAGGAGTTCAAGGCCATCCTCAGCTGTCTGTTGAATTAGAGGCCTGCATTGGCTATGTAAGACCCTGTCTCAACTCTCTCCCTACCCTGCATGCCCCGCCCACCCCCCAAAAAAAGAAAAGAAAAACACAGGTAACTGTATAAAAAAAAAAGTCATACTACAGCCTGTAATTCAAACAATTACTGCTCATAATTTGATATTTTCCTTTTTTGTGCACAGATTTGGTTTTATATATTGCTTATTCAGTGTTACTTGACTAATCTAGTGTCATCATGTACATTCTTACACTATTATTTTGTTCCTGTCGTGATATTTATCAAGCCTCTACTAGGTGCTTACACTAGCTCAACAGCTAGGATGCCAGGATCTACACATGCTCTGTGTCCGTCTCCTCCTAGTTTACCGAGACAGAGTCTTACCATGCAGCCTGGACCTCAGCATGTAGACCAGGCTGACCTCAAACTCACAGACACCTGTGAGCTGCCTCTGCCTCCCAGGTAACCCTTTTTAATGAGCTTCAGTTGTTGCTGTGCCTGGACACAGAGAACTTTTGCCACCTGTTAAAAACCAATACAGATACTAGTACTAATAAAACAAAACTCTAAGAGTGAAAATTATCACACAGAAATAATTATAAAGCATGGTAACTGTTATTGTATTAATAAGAATATAGCCAGGCAGTGGTGGCCCTACAAATAACAGTTGAATAATAATTGTCTCAAATCAAGCTGGGCGTGTTGGTGCACGCCTTTAATCCCAGCACTTGAGAGGCAGAGGCAGGTGGATTTCTGAGTTCGCGGCCAGCCTGGTCTACAGAATGAGTTCCAGGACAGCCAGGGCTACACAGAGAAACCCTGTCTTGGAAAAAAAAAAAAGAATAATATATATGGAATCTACGCAAACAGGATAGACTGTGAAAGGGGCTCGAACAAGATTAACTCTCAAACAGCAGGGGTTTGGGTGTGAGAAATTTAGGGTGGCTCACAAGGATTGTACCCCAAAGTCAGCACAGTTCTGCGTCCTGGGAACTACATCACACCTTTGGTTTGAGCAGGAAGTGTCTCCCATAGGTTCCTGTGTTGTATGTTGCGTTTGAGCTACTGGCCATGTTCTGGGAAAGCCTGGCATCCCTAAATAGTAGGGGATTTGACTGGAGAAGCAGACCAGACCTTGAAGGTTATGCCTGCTTCTGGTTGGGGATGCACTCTCTTTTTGGTCCATGCCGTGTGAGACGCCGTGTGAGACGCCATCCCTGCATGCTCCTGCTGGCATGCCTTCTGACCGTGACAAGCTCTTCTGTCTGAGACCATGACCAGAATAACCAGGCCGCTTCTCAGGTTGTCTGCAGTGGGTATTTTGCCACAGCAATGAGACGGCTGACGGGTGCTGCCCCCGCCAGCCCTTCTGCGTGGCCGTGGCTAGCACGCTACGGACACGACTCATCTTACATTTTTATTTATTTGTTTGCTTCTTAAGGCACAGTCTTCCATGCCGGGCGTGGTGGTGCACGCCTGTAATCCTAGCACTTGGGAGGCAGAGGCAGGCGGATTTCTGAGTTCGAGGCCAGCCTGGTCTACCGAGTGAGTTCCAGGTCAGCCAGGACTACACAGAGAAACCCTGTCTCGAAAAACCAAAAAAAAAAAAAAAAAAAAAAAAGGCACAGTCTTCCTACCTAGCGCCTTTGGGTTTGATACTGCCTGCGTGGCCTAGGGAACCCTCAAACACTACAGTGCACCGCAACTGGCTTTTAGATTGTTTTATTTTAATTTATTGTGATAGTGGACACTGAAACCAAAGCTTTCAGTTAGACAAGGGAATAACCAATAATTTCATCCCCATCATTTATTTGTTGTTTTGTTTTGTTTGTTTGTTTGTTTGTTTTTTGTTTTTGTTTTTTTTTTTGTTTTCTGAGACAGGGTTTCTCTGTGTAGTCCTGGCTGTCCTGGAACTCACTCTGTAGACCAGGCTGGGCTCGAACTCAGAAATCCGCCTGCCTCTGCCTCCCAAGTGCTGGGATTATAGGCGTGTGCCACCACGCCCGGCTCTTATTTGCTTACTTTATTTTGAGGTAAGCGTAGCTAAGTGGGAAGACAGGCTTCCCACTTGGGAAATTCCTGTCTCAGCCTCCCAGACCCTCTCCCCCATGCCCTAGAAAAGGCAAGCAAGCCCTAGACTCTCGCTCTCCTGCTTCCTCTAGCTCTTGCTCCTCCCTTTCCCTCTCTCTCCCCATTCCCTTCCCCCTTCTCTCTCCACTTGCTCTGCTCATGCCTGGCCTCTCCTCCTCCTCCTCCTCCTCCTCCTCCTCCTCCTCCTCCTCCTCCTCCTTCCTCCTCCCCTTCCTCCTTCTCCTCCTCTTCCTCCTTCTCCTCCTCTTCCTCCTCCTCTTCTTCCTCCTCCTCCTTCCCCCTCCTCTTCCTCCTTCTCCTCCTCCTCTTCCTCCTTCTTCTCTCTCTCTGCCTTTCTCTGCCTCTATTTACCTCTTTACTCCCCACCCCATGCCCTGAATAAACTCTATTCTATACTAAAAAGAAACAAAAACAAAAACAACCAAGCTGTAGACAGGTTAAGTGATGTACTCAGCCAGGCGTGGTGGCGCACGCCTTTAATCCCAGCACTTGGGAGGCAGAGGCAGGCGGATTTCTGAGTTTGAGGCCAGCCTGGTCTACAAAGTGAGTTCCAGGACAGCCCGAACTACACAGAGAAACCCTGTCTCGGAAAAAACAAAACAAAACAAACAACAACAACAACAAAAAAGTGATGTACTCAACATTATGCGACTGGTACAAATCGGTGGAGATAAACGTCTCAACAATCTCCCGCACCCTTCTGTTTTGCCACCAGACAAAGACCGAGTGGAAAGGGTGTTCCACAAGAGGGAGCAGCGGCCTGTGCGAAGGTCCTTGGTACCGGTTCCTGTGGAGGACAGAGTGGTAGCCATGCAATCTGCACTCACAGAGCAAGGGAGGATGCACCTGGGAAGAGGTCGCCGGGGCAAATGTTGGGGAAGTTGGGATTTAGGGATCTCTATTGAAATGTGTTAGGGACCCACCAGAGAAGGCAGACCAGGTGCGTGTATGCAATTTGTCTTAGACTTGAAAAAGACAACTCTGATTTTTGTTAGAAGTAGGGAGGCTATATGGAAGCTTGTTGAAAAAAATCAAACAAGAGGTGCGGTGGCTTGGATGGGCTGTAACTGCGGAGACAGGGAATACAGGGGATTGCAGTCACGGAAAGGAGGCATCCCGCGCTCTCTGCTGCACAGGAGCCTTAGGAAAGGGTTTTGCACGCAGAAGCCCCTTCTTTTCCTCACATGGCCATCCTCTTCTTCCAGAGGAGTCAGAAGCATCGCCAGCCCAGGGATTCGTGTGATTAAAGAAGCAGAGCATGGCGTCCTCATCCACCCGTGACACCATGGAGGGCAGAGCACGGCGTCCTCATCCACCCGCGGCCGTGCCACGGAGGGCGCATCTCTCTGGTTGATCACAATGAGACGTGAAAAGGAGTCCACCGTGGGGCTTCTGAGGAAGCTGCTCCAGTAAAGGAAGCACAAATATAAGACAGCACATAGGAACTATTCCTTCCAAAATGCTTTAACAGACTAAAAGGTGTTTGATGAAATGATTCAGCAGGGAAAGACACGCCCTTTCACAAGCCAGAGGACTTTGTTCAGACCCCACGTGGTAAAAGGAGAGAAGGACTCCCTCAAAGCCATCCCGGCCTCACATAAAATTAATTAATTAATTTAAAAAACTAATTAAAGGGCTAAGGGTACACCTCAATAGTAGGGTCTGATCAGTGTAAGTATAATAGTTCTGAGGAGGAAACATTCCCCACTGTGAGTGGAGAAAGGTACCCTGGCAGGTAGGAGCCAAGGAATACCAGAAGGGCGTGGCACAACACACCCTACACAAGAGATTTACTCGAGAGACACTAGGGGGGCAGCTGCCTCTGCTCCCCAGAAGCATCAAAGAACTGAGTGGAAGGCAGGTCCTTGGGGCCTGCCATTGTGTGGCCTTGTCTTGGGCTTTTCTTTTTTCTGTAGGGTGGGGCCTGGCTACTTTCCTACCTCAACGGGCTAGAAGCTAGGAGCGTGTGTGTGTGTGTGTGTGTGTGTGTGTGTGTGTGTGTGTTACTGAGGCTTGAACCCAAGGCTGAGCTCCATCCCTAGCCCTCCATTAAGAGGGCTTGGTTTTTTGTTGTTGTTGTTGTTGTTGTTTTCTTTTGGTTTCATTTTTTTCCCTAGTGTCTGTATGAGGGTCTCTTTTTTGTTTTGTTTTGTTTTGTTTTGTTTTGTTTTGTTTTGTTTTGTTTTGAGACAGGGTTTCTCTGTGTAGCCCTGGCTGTCCTGGAACTCACTCTGTAGACCAGACTGGCCTCGAACTCAGAAATCCGCCTGCCTCTGCCTCCCCAGAGTGCTGGGATTAAAGGCGTGTGCCACCATACCCGGCTTGTATGAGGGTATCAAATCACACGGGGCTGGATTACAGACAGTTGTGAGCTGCCATGTGGGTACTGGGAATTGAACTCAGGACCTCTGGAAGAGCAGCCAGGGCTCTTAACCACTGAGCCATCTCACCAGCCCCCAGCCTTTGACTTCCTTCTTTCTTTCCTTTGACTTTCTTTCTTTCCTTTGACTTTCTTTCTTTCTTTCTTTCTTTCTTTCTTTCTTTCTTTCTTTCTTTCTTTCTTTCATAGACAGGGTTTCTTTGTGTAGCCCTGGTTGTCCTGGAACTCATTCTGTAGACCAGGCTGGCCTTGAACTCAGAAATCCGCCTGCCTCTGCTTCCCAAGTACTGGGGGATTAATGGCATGCACCACCACTACCCTGCTTTTTAGTTTTTGGGGTTTTGGAGGGTTGGTTTTGTTGTTGTTGTTGTTTGTTTTTGTTTTTTGTCAGTCTTTGGTTTTTTAAGACAGGTTTCACTCCATAGCTCAGGCTGACCTTAAATTTGAGATCTCCTTACCTCTCAAATGCTGGGATTACATGCATTTACCACCATGATAGAATCCTAAAACTAATTTCAAAATTTACAAGAAAAATAAAAACAAGAAGAAAATAAACGCCAAGAAAAAACAAATTTGAAAAAGAAAAAGAAGAAAAAAACAAAGTTGAAATTCACCCTCCCAAAGAAAACCCGCAGCAGTGCTCCTGAGTAGGATTATAAAGAATCGTTCCCTCCCATCTTGAGATCATGACCCTGCTGCCCCCAGTCCCCCAGAATCTAGTCTGTAATCTGTGAGGCGTTAGACGTCCTCACTTGGGAGGACTAAAGGATAGGAACCACTCCTCCTCATTTTTTGTTTTTGTCTTTGCTTATGGGATTTTTTTTCCCATCGAGGAGTTTGTTATTCACGTTTATATAATCAAACACACCAATATTTTCTCTCTCTCCCCCTCCCCCCAGGCAAGGTTTCATTGTGTAGCTTTGGCCTGGAACTCACAGGGATCCACGTGCCCCTGAGACTAAGTGCTGGGATTAAAGGCCAGCATCACACTATTCCTGGCCCGTATATTTACTTATATAACTTTTAGAATTTGAGAGTTTGTGATTTGTGTTTTCTTTAGAAAGTTATTCAGTTCTGTTTCTTTGCTTTTTGGTTTATTATCGTTGTTCTTTTTTTTTTTTTTTTTTTTTTTTTTTTTGGATTTGGTTTTTTCGAGACAGGGTTTCTCTGTGTAGCCCTGGCTGTCCTGGAACTCACTCTGTAGACCAGGCTGGCCTCGAACTCAGAAATCTGCCTGCCTCTGCCTCCCAGAGTGCTGGGATTACAGAAGTGTGCCACCACTGCCCAGCTGTGTTCTTTTTTTAAGATTTATTTATTTTATGTATATGAGTACACCATTGCTCTCATCAGACACACCAGAAGAGGGCATGAGATCCCATTACAGATGGTTGTGAGCTACCATGTAGTTGGTGGGAATTGAACTCAGGACCTCTGGAAGAGCAGTCAGTGCTCTTAACTGCTGAGCCATCTCTCCAGCCCCACTATTGTTCTTTTGACACAGGATTCATTCTGTATTGAAAGCTAACTTGGAACTCCATGTAGCTCAGGCTGGCCTCAAACATGACAGTCACCTTTTCCCAGCCTGAGGTTGGGATCAGAGATGAAAACCACCATGCTGGGCTGGGTTATTTTTTTAAATGATTTTTTAAAATATAATTGTATCATTCCCCCTTTCCCTTTTCTCCCTCCAAACTGGCTCATGGACCCCTTCCCCTTTCTCTCTTTCAAAGTCATAGGTGGCCCTTTTTCTCTAAACATCGTTGCATACATGCATTTGTGTATTTGTTGGTTGTTGAATGAGTAACTGATCTTTTTTCCTGGTCTTACCGGGGCTTACTCAGTAGCCTTCTTCTTCCTGGTTTGATCACGAGATAGGTGACCTGTGTGTGCACCTTGTGTCTGTGTTATTGTGTCTGTCTGCTAATGCTCCTCCACCCACGCTCCTTTTAGTGAGAAGCTTGTTCAACGGCACTCAAGACCCTGTCTGTATAAACAGACACGTCTGGGGAATGACAGCGAAGCAGTTCCTGTTGCAACGGCACGGCCACACTGCCAGCGGCCACGGGTTACAGATGTGGTTTCTGAGCTCTGAGCTGCTGCAGAACTGCCAAGGAGGCAGTGGGATGGTTTAAGTGACGATTTGTGAGCACGGAACATATTTTTTAAAGTGACCACCGCCATAACCTGCTCCCACTCCCTCGGCTGCCGAGGCCCTGCCGCATTTCCTCATGGAGAGCTGGCCGAGGCCCAGTGAGTTGTTCTCTGGTTCTGTAGTTTTCCTGTCTGTTTTTTCTTTATTTTTCCATTTGACTGGCCTTGTTTTGTTTTGTATTTGGCAGTGCCAGCTATTGGACCCAGTGCCTCTCACACACTAGGCAAGAACTCTACCTCTAAGAATGTCCCTATCTGACTTTAGGATCAGTTTTTATTCAATTTAAAAGGCATTTGTATTAGAATTAAATTCTTACGTCATACAACTTTTTAAAACGTTGAGACTTGTACTGACATGGTGCACAGCTTTAATCCTAGAACTTGGGAGGCAGAGGCAGGTGGATCTCTATGAGTTCAAGGCCAGCCTGGTCTACATAGTGAGTACCAGGCTATCCAGAGCTATAAAATGAGACCCATGTCTCAAAATAAATAAAATATTTAAGTTTATAAACATTTAATAACATCATAATTCATTTCATTGGCACAAGTAATTCTTTAATTATTCTCTAATTCTATCCTCCTTATTAAAAAGGAAAACATTTATATTTTTTCTATACTCACACAATACGTGTAACACCAGATATGTGAGTCTTTCACGTAAAATTATTATAACATTTAATACTGAGAGTTGGTCCAGATCCCACAGATTAAGAGGGATCAGTCTTTCAAGACTGACTCCATTTCAGACACCAGTATCAAGAAGTGGATCCCTAGCCGGGCGGTGGTGGTGCACGCCTGTAATCCCATCACTCTGGGAGGCAGAGGCAGGTGGATTTCTGAGTTCGGGGCCAGTCTGGTCTACAGAGTGAGTTCCAGGACAGCCACGGCTACACAGAGAAACTCTGTCTCGAAAAAAAACAAAAAAACAAAAAACAAATCCAAAAAAAACAAGAAGAAGAAGAAGAAGAGGAGGAGGAGGAGGAGGAGGAGGAGGAGGAGGAGGAGGAGGAGAAGAAGAAGAAGAAGAAGAAGAAGAAGAAGAAGAAGAAGAAGAAGAAGAAGAAGAAGAAGAAGAAAGGATCCTTAGACCACTATGCTTTTGTTCAACTGGGCTATAAAGCAAAGATTCCCTGGCTCTCTTCCCCGAGTACAGTAGCGGATGTAGGAGCTCACCTAACTCTTATGCACAGCTATGGTTTGTCATGATGGATATGGAAAAGGACACAGATGAACACCTGGGTGAAGAGCTCCATGAGGTAAGACGTTGGGGGGGGGGCGTGGAGTGTCACGCCATCTCCAGGCACCCCGCTCTCTCAGCACCTGAGTGTGGTCACTGAGCTACAGGATCTCTAGAAGAACTTCCTAGCAGAGGATGGTAGCAAGGCTGAGTCGTGAAGGCAGGGCGGGTTATTAACGCGTGGCTGGCCAGCTGCTGGGCTGGGAGAGTAAAACTGGAAGCTCCAAACGTCTAAGTGACCCGTCCCTAACCAGAAGCTCGCCAGGAACCCATCGAGAAGTCATGTTATCAGAACAAAAGATGCTCCCACGGCCCGTGATATTTAAGAGGGTTAAAAAAATGTTAGAGGGTTGAGGATCTCTGTGTCAGGAACAAGAGTCTAACACAAATACAAAACATGTCTGACAGAAGCTCTCAAGGGCGCTGGAAGTTCTCTGTCAAATCTGCCCTTTTATCAAAAAAATTTTTATTTACTTATTTTTTTAATGTACAACTGTTCTGTCTGCATGTATGCCTGCATACCAGAAGAGGGCATCAGATCTCATTTTAGATGGCTGTGAGCCACCGGTGAGTGCTGGGATTTGAACTCAGGACCTCTGAAAGAGCAGCTGGTGTTCTTAACTGCTGAGCCATCTCTCCAGCCCCCAAATTCCTTATTTCTTTGTCATAGCTTATAGTTGAAGCCTTGCCTATGTCTGTGATTATTACCTTATAATTTCTAGCCTTATAATTTCAAAGCTGAGAATGTTTAATATACCAGACCTTGCCAAATCTCATACAAAGTAAAGTATGTGTTCTCACAGACTGCGAGTATTTGATCTACTGCATTGCGAGGAGGGTGTTGGGTGGCCGTTAGAGAGCTGCTCAGAGGCCAGCAGCCACAGGTCAGCTAACAGTCACGCTTAACTCCAGGGAATGTAACTCTCCCTTCCAACTCTGAGGGAGGCCACTCACGACACACACACACACACACACACACACCATACACCCACATACATACAATTTTTTAAAAAATGAATAAAAAAACAGAACTCTAAGGCATAAAGCAGAGGCAGAGAGGACCCCTCCTGAATATGAACCAGGCAGGAGCTGGGAGCAAGGCTGTCCAAGTGAGAGCGAGATCACTGCGGCCTGGGCTGAGATGGCAGCGATGGAGGTTGTAAAATGAACTGAGGGCCAGGGAGATGGTGCAGATGGGGTGGAGGCACCTGCCCCGAAGGCCTGGAATTAGATCTCCAGGACCCACATAGTAGGAGAGAAACTTCTCTGAAAGTTGAATCTTAAAAAAATATACACAATGAATAAATGAATAAATAGATAGATAGATAGATAGATAGATAGATCAACATATAATTTGGAGGTTGACTTATTTGCTTAATTGAGAATAATAGAAAAAAAGAAGTGATGGCTTTTAAGGGTTTGTTTGATTTGGGGGATGTGTTTGTTTTATTGGTTAATTGTTTCTTGTTTTTGTTTTTGTTTTTGTTTTTGTTTTTGTTTTTGAGACAAGGTTTCTCTGTGTAGCATTGGCTGTCCTGGAACTCGATTAGTAGACCAGGCTGGCCTTGAACTCACGGAGATCCACCGCCTGCCTCTGCCTCCTGAGTGCATGCATCATCACGCCCCTTGCTTTGTTTTGCTTTTTAAATATTTACTTGTGTATGCTTGTGAACTATGTGTGGAGTGTACTACAGCGAGTCTCTCAAAGGACAACTTAGCTTGTGGGAATCTGTTCATCCCTTCCGTCATGGACTTGGTAGCGAGTTCCGTTTAGAGAGCCCAGGGTTTTGCATTTGTTTGGATACAAGGTGCCCCCTCTGCAATCCTGGCCGGCCCCGAACTTGTGACAACCCTCTTGCCTGCACTTCCTGAGTACTGGGAGGATAGGAGGGAGCTAGCACACACTGGGGGTCCCAGGGCTTTTATTGCATTTTGGAGATAGGGTCTCACTGGACGCCCCAAACTAACTTTTGGAACCTTTGATCCTCCTACCTCTGCTTCCTGAGATCTGGAATTGCAGATATGACCACTACAGTCAGCCTTGTTCAAATGCCTCCACCTCTACCTCGACCTCTACCACCTCGACCTCTACCACCTCGACCTCTACCACCTCGACCTCTACCACCTCGACCTCTACCACCTCGATCTCCACCTCCACCTCGACCTCGACCTCGACCTCGACCTCGACCTCGACCTCCGCCTCCGCCTCCGCCTCCGCCTCCGCCTCCGCCTCCGCCTCCGCCTCCGCCTCCGCCTCCGCCTCCACCTCCACCCCCACCCCCACCTCCACCTCTATATATTAACGTAAGGAGCTGGGAGATGGAGTGTCTTGTCTTGGGCTGAGGAGTGTGGAGTTTTAAGGAATGCTTGAGGGTATTTTGGCACATGTTTCCTGGACACTATTCACTGTCACGTGATCATCCTTAGCCGAATCATGAACTACCTCCGGGCACACCCCTGGCTTCTCGGCTACGGCCCTGGATTTTATTCTTTAACCTGCCCTGTTCTAACACACGTCTTACTTTGTAGGAATGTTCTTTCGGTGTGTACACGGTGTTCCTGACTTTGCCTCTTCTTTGGTGATTGCTTCCTGGGTATGGATGTGGGCGGGGCTTGTGTCTCTAGTCAGTTTGGTGCTTCAGAGTGGCACCCGTGACCCTGGAGGACCCGAGGCACGGCAGTGAGGACCCACAGGTGGTTCCGGAAGCTGACTGCTGGGAGCCCACGGCCACCTTTTGTTCACGGAGTCACCGAAGGAGCAGCCCTTGGCTCTGGAGCATGCCGCCTGCATCGGCCGGGGGGGGGGGGGGGAGGGACACACACACTAATTAGGAACAGCATAGCCAGTGAGGTTTCTGCTGATGCTGAGGTGGTGACTTGGCAAAAACGGTGCCCATTGAAGCTTTTAGACCGCCTTTAACACCGCGGACAGGCTCAGAGGGCACAGTGATTTCAGATCAGCAAGGCAATATCAGAATGCTTACTAAAGAGGACCATGTGAAAGATTATTGTCTTAGGCTGGTGAGATGGGCCAGCAGATACAAGGTGCTTGCTGCCAAGACTAACCAGCTGAGTTCTGTCCCTGGCATCCAAATGGCGAAGAAGATGACCTCTGATAGCTGTACTCTGAGCTCCACTTGGGCACCGTGGCATTCGTACACACATACATAAATAAGTGCAGGCGGTAAAGATGTTTTAAAGATCATTGTCTCTCTTTCCCATCCTCCACCTCCAATATGATCAGTCTGATTGATGACTGTATATAACCACACTCTCTTAGTGACTCAGAGATTCCTCCAACTTCCTGCCCAAGGATACTAAGTTGTTTTTCTGAGAGAGGGTGGCTCCCGTGTAACTATTCTACACACAAGCACCCTCTGGATTTTTCTGGCAAGCAGCAGCACCTCACCAAGACAAGGGAAAAGATCACTGGAGTTGGAAATGTAATCTGTGGTCTTGGAATGGCTTCCTGGGGCAAAGCAAGTGATATTTCTTGGGCAATAAGCAGTCTGGGAGTTTCAAAAGTCTACTTTAGCTGATCTTCAATGCTGTTTCGTAACCAGAGGTCACACCTGTTTATCACCAAGGATGTTCCATTTGGCCAATAAAACATTGTGGTATTTTGCTGTTCCCTCTTCCTGGAACATCCTATGTGCTGTGTCTTCAAGGAGACCTTTTAGCAACGATCCAAATCGCCAGCCTTTGACCAACCACCTGGGGGCACTGTGAATCCCAAAGGAGCCACACAGGGACAGTCCTGGCAAACAAAGACCTTTCATTAGTCTCTTGTTTATAAACACTGACGGAGGGCCTGTCTGAATCACGCCAAGGGAAAAAGGAGGGGAAGGGAGGGGAGGGGGGTGAGGAGAGGGGAAAGGAGGAAAAAGGAGGGGAGGAGAGGGAAGGGAAGGAGGAACAAGGAAGGAAGGGACTAAGGAGGGAGGGAGGGAGGGAGGGAGGGAGGGAGAAAATAAAACCAAAGCAAGACAATTCCACCACAAATGGTGTGTGTGACCCAAGGCCGAAGCGCTGAAGTTACAGTCTGCCTCCCTGAGGTTTGTGAGTACAGGAAAAGAGGCTTGAGTTTGCCCTGGTCACCCTACCCTTTTACCACCTCACGAACTTCTATTAATCTTCTTTCCCTATTCAAATGCCTCCTCATCCTTTCTGAATTTTCTGGGCCATAGCCATGACCTAGAAAAACGAATCAGGCCTCCATTTGTGATCATAAACATTACGCATGCTTTTGGTCACTTTACCTGCTTTGACGGTGATCTGTTTACACGGCCCTCTTCCCCAACTGCCAAAAGCAGACGGGCTCATTCTTCCTTTGCTGCCAGGGCATGGCCGAATGCCCGGCGCTGTGCTGCTCTGAAAGACAAGTCTTCTGGCACTGAAAAGAAGGCACCTGGTCGTACGCTGATGCTCTGACGCCCAGATATGCCCGGCTGACGGAGCAAACTGGGTTGCTGGGCTGGTGTGCGTTGTCCTTACCCAGAGGAAGAGGGGGGCCTTTCTCATCATCATGGACTTGCAGGGCTACAACCTTCCTGGAGAAAGGAGGATTACTCAGTATATACCAGGATACCCACTAACCCTGCAATCCCACCAACTGAAGGAGAAGTCAGACCCGGAGGCTTCAAGAACCGGCAGGCTGGGAAGAAAACAAGCTTCGAGGCCTCAGGAGTCCCAGGGAACTGGGTCTACTCTGCTGGGCTTGGAAGTGCACACTTTAATCCCAGCACTAGGGAGGCACAGGAAGGAGGAGCATCCGGTGAAAGTTAGCCTCAGCTACATAGCAAAGTTGAAGACAGCCTGGGCTACTTGAGACCAGGTTCCCACCACTCAATAGTCAGACCTATAGTTATCTGATTCAAGGGAACTTACTGTCAATTATGAGTAAGAGAAACTTGAGTGCACTGTGTTTTTCCTATCATACTTACCCATAATTGCCACCTTTAAAAATGTAGAATTATACAATTATAGCCAAGAGTTAGTCATCTAATGATTCAACAAACAATTTTTGAGCATCTAGCACTGGTTACATGTTTACCAGGCACCTACAAACAGTAAGAAAGCTCCTGATATCTAACACTGGTTTAGTAAAAGTATTTGCATTTTTCTCTCTTTCTTTTCCTTCCTTTTTTGAGACGGGGGATATGTGCCTCACACTGGCTTTATTTACCACGTGGCCGAGGGTGGCCTTATGCTCCTCTTCCTCCGCCTCACAAGTGTGTGTGTGTGTGTGGGGGGGTAGGTATTCATCACCATGCTCAATTTATAGGTTTTTAATTTTGACTTGTTATTACATTAATTTGATTTAAGTTATGTGTGTATGTGTGTGTGTGAGTGTGTACACATGTGCACGCATGTATCAATCCGATGAAAGTCAGAAGACAATGTGCAGAGGGTCCTTCTCTCCATCTACCATGTGGGGCCTAAAGCTCAGGCCCAGAGGCAAGCACCTTCCTCCACTGAGCCATTTGTTGGCCTGTTATATGCAGAGAGCGTCTACCATTCCGTTCTAACAGAAACTGCAATTGTACCTATCTCCATTTTGTTCTTCAGTTTCCTTGAGCCATTCCGGAGAGATGGTCACCAAATGTCTCATAGGCTTGACACGTGAAATTGTATATGTGAAGTAGGGAGATTATGTCATGTGGTTATGGCAGATCATTTCCATATTAATATTTCTCTAATCAGAACTGAGAATCTAGCATTTTTAAATAGTGGGTATGCATACACATATTATATATGTTATATCATTACTTTAAAATTTGATTCTAGCAGGTGGTGGTGGTGGTGCACACTTTCAATCCCAGTAGTGGGGAGGCCGAGGCAGGCAGATCTCTGTGAGTTTGAGGCCAGCCTGGTAGACGGAGTGAGTTCTAGGGCAGCCAGGGAAGACAGGGAATGCCTGTCTCAAAAAAAGTGAAAAAAGAAAAATCCTGAATATATCCTGTTTATATTGTATACATACATCTGTTATACACACACACACACTAAGGTGATGTGACGTTATACACACGCACACTAAGGTGACGTTATATATACACACACACTAAGGTGATGTTACACACGCACACTAAGGTGATGTTATACACACGCACACTAAGGTGATGTTATATACACACACACTAAGGTGACGTTACACACACACACACTAAGGTGACGTTATATACACACACACTAAGGTGATGATGTTACACACACACTAAGGTGACGTTACACACACACTAAGGTGACGTTACACACACGCACACTAAGGTGACGTTATATACACACACACTAAGGTGATGCTGGGTTTTTCCTGTGACAGTGTCACTTCAGTGTGGGAAAGAGCAGGGGCACGGCTGTGCGGCGAACCATGACTACTTTATTCCTACTGCAGGTGCTAGGACGGGTGCCCAGGGGACGAGTCCGGCCTGTGAGCATCTCCCACACCTCGGAGTTATCGCTGCCGTCATCTTTTTTGTCTTCTCTTCCTCTTTCCTCTAATCCTGCCCCTTTGCTTTTTCTACCCCCTTTTGCTGTCTACTGTACCAAGATAAGCAATACCTTCTTTGTTTATTAAGGCAGGGTCTCCTGTGGTGGCCCAGGCTAGCCTTCAGCTTGGTAAGGATCCAAGGATGACCCACACTTCTGATTCTCCCACCTACCCCACTTGGGAGTAGTGGGATTAGAGACACTCGCCAGCATTCCTGATTCAGTCCAGTTTGCATTTTCTCGCAGTGTCTGCGGCGCCCCGCTTCTTCCTTGATGTATCGAGTGTCACCAGACTCCTGTTCCTCCTCTGGCTTTAGAATATCGAAACCCTCAGTTTCTTACAGGAAACTAAAGGAATAGAAGGGGGGAAAGAACCTTTTGCCTTTATTATTATTATTATTATTATTATTATTATTATTTTGGTTTTTCGAGACAGGGTTTCTCTGTGTAGCCCTGGCTGTCCTGGAACTCACTCTGTAGACCAGGCTGGCCTCGAACTCAGAAATCCGCCTGCCTCTGCCTCCCAAGTGCTGGGATTAAAGGCGTGCACCACCACCGCCCGGCTATTTCATTTATTTTTAAAAACTGAAACAGTCGATGGAAGGCGGCTCCGTGGTGAAGAGCACCGGCTGCTCGTGTAGAGGACCCTGGGTTTTGTTCCCATTAAGTGCATGGCGACTCACAACTGCCTACAGATCTAGTTCCGGGGCATCTGAAGCCCTCTCTTGGCCTGTGTAGGCATCAGTGATGAACCTGGTGCACATGCACACACTCAGGCAAAACTCACACACATTAAAAAACAAAAACAAACAAAAACAAAAAACAAAAAAAAGCCTCCTAAAGGGTTTGTTTTTTGTTTGTTTGTTTGTTTAAGTTTTAGAACCAACGTGTCAAAAAAAATCTTCATCGCATTCTCTACTATGCTTGACGGTGTACAAATTCCCCCTTTTTTTAAAAAAAAAAAATGGTTTCGAGGGGCTGGGGAGATGGCTCAGTGGTTAGGAACACTGACTGCTCTTCCAAAGGTCCTGAGTTTAAGTCCCAGCACCCACAGGGTGGCTCACATCCATCCGTAACAAGATCTGACGCCCTCTTCTGGTGTGTCTGAAGACAGCTACAGTGTACTTACATATAATGAATAAGTAAATCTTTTAAAACTATGGTTTTGAGATGAGATCACACATAGCTCAAAGTGGCCTCAAACTCTCTACAGTCAAGGATCACCGTGAACTCCCGATATTCCCACACCCACCTCCTGAGAGCTCGGATCATGGGCTTTTGTTACCATACCATTTTTTTTTTTTTTTTTTTTTTTTTTTTTTTTGGTTTTTCGAGACAGGGTTTCTCTGTGTAGTCCTGGCTGTCCTGGAGCTCACTCTGAAGACCAGGCTGGCCTCGAACTCAGAAATCCGCCTGCCTCTGCCTCCCAAGTGCTGGGATTAAAGGCGTGCGCCACCAACGCCCGGCTCACCATACCATTTTTTAAATGGTGACTTCTAATCAGCCCACGCTACAGAGAGATCTTGTTTCAAAAACTGACCTTAAGAGCCAGAGAGATGCCTCAGGGTATAGGGCATAGGCACTTGCTGCTAAGTCTGACTACACAGATCTGACCCCCTGAGTTCAGTCTGGAAATGAACCCCAGAAACCCCATGGCAGAAGGAGAGAACCAACTCTGAAAAGTTGTCCTTTGACCTCCAACTCAGGCACACACACACACACACACACACACACACACACATACACACACACACACACACACACACACACACGCGCGCGCGCGCGCAGAGAGGATAAAAGGAAAGGCTTCTTGGATATTTGGAGTGTGAGTCTCACTCGAGTGGCCACTGCGGCTCACACGTGTCGTTTTGTTCGTTGCTCTGTCTACACATGTGAGAGAGGAAATGGCAGGTGTCGGGCGTCCCTTGCTTTGGCTTTAACTGCAATGTAGCATCTGTAACTTACCAAACTGAATTTCGTCTTTCATCTCGTGCTCTCACTGGACTAGGAGCTGAGGAGCATGGGAGGACTCTTTGCTGGCCTGCAGATAGCCAAAACGCTTGTGGTAAGTTGAAAGAACATTTGTGTGTAGCGTGTACGAGGAGAAAAGAATTAAGCTCTTTTATTTACAAAAGGGGGGGTTTAAAAAAAGATTTATTTTTACTTATTTACTTGTGTTGTTGTTGTGTATATCTATGCGTGTATGTAGTGAGTGTCACAGGTTTGGTTAGCCACTGATAACAGAATAGAATTGGTTCTGGTAGATAGGTAGTTTCCAGCTACCCAATGTGAGCTGGGGAACTGAACTCGAGACTCTGGGAGACCAGCTACCATCATGCTTAATCACTAAGCCACCTCTCAAGCCCTAGGAGTTTCCCCCCTCCAGGAGTTTTTTTGTTTGTTTGTTTTGTTTAAAAAACAACAAATTACCAAAAGGATCAAAAGAAGAGCACAGGTCATAGAAACACAGCGTATGATCTTGAAAGTAGCCCAAGAAATGCAAAGTAAAATCACAGTAACATGGTAATTTTGCCCATCTTTGTGGTTGATGAGCGATTGCTTCCAGGGCAGTGAGGAATAGTCAGACATTTAGCCTTGACCTAAAAATCCCATGTTTTGGTACACGCCTGTAATCCCAGCACTTGGGGACAGAGGCAGGTGGATTTCTGAGTTCGAGGCCAGCCTGGTTGACAGAGTGAGTTCCAGGACAGCCAGGACTACACAGAGAAACCCTGTCTCAAAAAAAAAAAAAATTCCATGTTTGAGAGCCTGATCTGTTATAAACAACGCACACAACACCTAGGCTTTAGATTTTCATAGGAAAGGCAGAGAAGAACGCACTTGGGTTTTAATCAAATAAACAATATGCTTTTAAAAAAAATTCTGAATTTATAAATTCCTGCTCTCTACAGAATTATTAATTACACATCATAGGAGCTGAAGGTGTCACCAGAGTGGGGCTTACGCGTCATCTTTGATGATACCATCTTTGATGTCACAAAGAATTGAGGCAGGCACAGAGAAGCAGGTAAACACACAAAAGGTGAATTCCAGAGTGGGGGTGGGCTCAAGCAAGCTCGTGACTCGTGCCCCCTCTTGTTTGGGGGGCAAAGGGGGTCTTAACTACAAAACAGAAATGGGAGGTTTCCTCGATCATTCCTGACTGGTGTAGGTGGCAGACATCTTTAGCTTATATACTGTAATACTTATGTGCACTGTCCCATGTTCCTGTGGTATAATCTTAGCACGCGACACAGTCCATCAGTCCTCCAGTGGTTTGCAGTGTCCCTGGGCCGTCATGTGTCTCCAGGAGAATCTTCTGCTGGGCTCTCTTTCTCAGATGTGGCCATATATTTTTTTTTATTTGTTTATTGGAGAGGGGTTGCGAAATCCAGTTGACAGCCTGGGCAGTTATAAGGGGTAGGGCTGGAGGTGACAGCCTGGGCAGTTATAAGGGGTAGGGCTGGAGGCTGCTGGATCCTGGAATTAACCTTCCTGTGATTCATCCTGGGCACGTCCGACCCTGCCTTCCCGCCTCAGGAGTGGAGTTAAGTGACCGAGCATTTACCTAACACACTCACGGTCCCGACTCTGATTCCCAGCACCATAAAAATGAATGAGCAAATGCATGGATATATCCAACACTGCTCCCTGTCAGATAGAGGCAGGGTAGAAGAACCTGATTTGCTAAAATTCTGAGTTAAAATTTAAGGTCACGGGAGGCTGGAGAGATGGCACAGTGCTGCTCTTGCAGAGGATCTGGGTTCGTCTCTAGTGCCCACCTGGCAGCTCACACCCGTGTCTAACTCCAGTTCCAAGGGGCCTGATACCCTCTTCCGGCTTCCCCAGAACCGCACACACCACGTGCACAGTCACTCATACATACAGGCAAAACACCTATAAGGATAAAACAAACATGTCTGTTAAAAAAAAAAAAACCTTAGGTCATGAATTTTAAATGAAGACAGGTGAAGAACGGTAAGATCCAGTCCATCAGGGGCTACACAGGCAGGACCCTGTTTCAAACAAAATAAAATTTGGCATGGTGATGTATATTATACCTATACACCAACACTTGTAGGCTAAGGCAGGAGGATGCTTTTAGTTTCAGGCCAGAGTGGGCTACATAGTAAGATACTGTCCCAGGAAACCAAAGAGAGAGACAGAGACAGAGAGACAGAGAGAAACAGAGACACACAGAGACAGAGAGACAGAAAGAGACAGAGACACAGAGAGACACATAAAGATAGACAAAAACAAAGAGACAAACAGAATTCAGAGCCTCATTCAATGCTACTCATGCCCTAAACCAACCAGCCTCAGACCCACACAAAACTTTAACCCAGGTCTTAAGTCTAGAAAGTGAAAGCTCACTGCAGCCCAGTGGCTCACACCCCCAAAGCCAAGGTAACCAGAGTGGCTAGGGTTAAAACCAGGGCTCCGTAGCTCTGAGAAGCAAGGCTTGGGATAGCCCCAATATGTCAATTAAAAAGACATGTCAAGATGAAAAATGGAGAGAAAATGTGTTCACTACAGCCACAGTAGAAAGAGACAAAAAAAAAAAGTCTGACTTCAAGTATTGTTTAAACAGAGGGTTTGCACGGGGTGTGCGCGGAGGAGCCCTGCCTAAGGTGCGGCCCCAGTTATCCCTGGGCTAGGCCCAGTCCTGGGAGAGCCATGGAGACATCTTGGTTGCTTAAGGGTATAAGGTGGTTCTCTCAAGATCACAATTTCTGTTGCAGGGTGTGGCCCCCAACCCAGATAATTACCCTAAACTGTTCTGCTCTGGAAAGTGCTGCAGTTCTGGGAATCTAAAATGGCAAGAAGAAAGATTAAGGAAAACAACTCATCTCTATGCCTTCAGCCGAAGAAAAGGAAGCCTGTGGGGGGGAAAAAATGAAGGCAGAGACGGCAGGTTTTCAATAATGTTGGGGAGGAGAGAATGGTTTTAAGCAAACGTGGTTTCTAAGTACATGTCACATCAGCACATGGGGGTGCTGAGGCAGGAGGATTACTGTAAGTTCAAGGCCAGCCTGGGTTACAAAGTGAGTTTCAGGCCAAGTTGGGCTAGTGTGAGACCTTGTTCAAACAAAAGGGAGTCTAGTTCAGAGATTACATATATGTGTTCCTAGCACTTGAGAGGTGGGCCAGGAAAATCATGAGTTCAGGCTACAAAGCAGATTCAAAGACAGCCCAAGCTCCATGAAACCGAGTCTCAGGGAAATAAAAAAAAAAAAAAATTTTTTTTTTTGAGACAGGGTTTCTCTGTGTAGCCCTGGCTGTCCTGGAACTCACTCTGTAGATCAGACTGGCCTCGAACTCAGAAATCTGCCTGCCTCTACCTCCCAAGTGCTGGGATTACAGGCGTGCGCCACCACGCCAGGCTCACAGGGAAATAAACTTTAAAAAGTGAACTGTCCAAAGGGCCTACACTGACAGAAGGGCACCCACAGGCCTCTCTGTGCATTTAGGGTCACAAAAAAAGATCAGATTTTCACCCCGTAAGGCTGAGTCTTCTGTCAAGTTGACAGAAGCAAGAGTAACAAAAAGACAGAACCTCAACTGAGAAAATTGTCTTCATTAATGATTGTGTGGGAGGGGCCAGGCAACTGTGGGCTTTGCTCTCCCTGAGTAGGAGGGGCCAGGCGACTGTGGGAGGTGCTATCCCTGAGTAGGAGGAGCCAGGCAACTGTGGGCGGTGCTATCTCTGAGGGGAGGGACCAGGTGACTGTGGGCGGTGCTATCCATGAGTGGGAGGTCCTGGATTATATATATATATAGAAAATCAAACTGGGCAGGCCAAGGGAAGCAAACTAGTAAACTTTGCTCCTTCACGGCCTTTGCATCCGGTCCTGCGTCAAGGTTCCTGCCTGAGTTCCCTCAGTGATGGACTGGGAACTGTGAGCCCGGTGCGGCATCCAGAGCCTCTACTCCCAGGGTCTACTGAGCATGTAAACAGGAGGGGCCCTGGACCTCACTGGCCTACCTGCTGAGCTTTACCACGCTGGCCCACGGCGGTAGCTCAGCGGTTAAGAGCACTTGCTGTTCCTGCAGCAGACCTAGGCTTCTAGAACCCACTGTAGTTCACAGTCATTCATAACTCCAGTTCCAGGAGACCTGACACTTTCTTCTGACCTCCTCAGGCACAAGGCACATACATGGTACACACCTGCAAATGTAGGTGAAATAATTATGCACATAAAATAAATCTCCAAAACAAAACAAAACCCAGATGTGGTGGGCCTGGCCTTCAATCCCATCACTAGGAAGGCAGAGACAGATATATCTATGTGAGTTTCAGGATAGCTATGGTTGTATAGTGACACCCTGTCTCAAAAATTAAATTAAATTAAATTAAATTAAATTAAATTAAAAAATGAAGGAAGGAGGCCTTCCTTAGACTATAATCTTAGACTACAATTATAAGTCAAAATTTACATCTTTACTTTGTGATTAAAAATAATTAATAATGGCTTATTATATAAATGTTTTAGTATAGTCAGGAAGAAACTGACATACAAAATGAGTGTGCTTTAGCATGCAAGTGCCTCTAGATCCAACCCCCAGCACCCTCTCGCCCCCCCCAAAAAAAAGACAAAGGAACCCAATACACACAGAGTACCCCTTTTTTGGTAGAGGGGCAACGAGACTGAACTCAGGGCCTCAGCTACTGAGCCCCGATCCACGCGTCTCGCAGGGGCCTGTGTTTGCCAGTTCCCTTGGTTATCTAACTGCCTCTCTGTCCTCTGTCGTGATCTCTGCTGAAATTCCATCTCCTTTGCCTGCTCTATTGAACCTTCATTAGCCCACTTTCTGTCTCTGCCCGCAAGGGCAGGTGAGGTCCTGGAGAGGTTTCTAGTCTCTTAGGATGACCCCTGCTCCTAAGCCTTTCCTCTGTGGCTGATTTGGGGACCCCCTGCAGCACCACCCTCCCTCTCTGCTGTGGTCCGATGACCCAGGTGCTCCTAGGAGACGATTGCTCATTACCTAAGTCTAACCTTATCCGGTTTGAACAAGGGCACAAACCAGAATCAGCAAGCAACCTACACAAAAGGCCAGCTTCAACCACAAATGATGCACAGATGCCTGAGGACCCCTCCAGTACCACTGAAATAGGGATAAGGTGGGACCAATCCAGAGGCGAACGTTTGAGAGAATGGTGTTTTCTGACCTGTGAGGAGTGCATGTGCTCTGCGCTGGCTGATTGGTGCCGTTTGGATTTACACGCATGGAGTTCAGACGGCTCCGCATCTATACGTCTACAAACGGGACCACGTAACCATCAGTGTAGCCATATGAGGGTGGTCGAACCGGGCATAAGGACTGCATGGCAGTGAGAGGCTACCACACTCTGACAGCAGAACATCATGTGATGTCTCAAACAAGAGCACTCCAAATCCTCTGGGGCTAACACCGCTGAACAAGAGAGTCTCCATTCTCCTCTGCTTCATCAGTCCTGAGCGCTGGCTGCTCCATCACTGTGCTGCCATAACACCCAATAACCCAAGGAAGAACGGGGCCCGGAGCAAACCTAGTGGGAGCTGATCTCCACGTACTTCTGGAGTCCCCACCTTGTCTCCATCTAGCTCTTGAGTTATCTTGGTTCCAGTGCCTCTAAGACACAAAAGTCCCAGGCCAAGCGACTACTCTGCTGATCTCTCTTCCCTCCCCTCCCTTCCTCTCTTTCCTCCCTCTCCCCCCTCTCTCTCCCCCTTCCCTCCCACTCACTCTTTGAAAGTGAACTTCACCCAGCAGTAAAATGTCCTCCCAACTCCTGACTTCCTGGCCTCTAAATTGTTTCTCTGACTGTAACAAGAGCCTGGAAATGTGAGAGGGGTTGCAGTTCAGTCATAGAATACTTGGAAGCATGTGTACAGGCCTGGGTTCAGTCCCCAGCAAAGAGAAAACACTGGGTACAGTTTCAATCCTACCTCTCCAAGACCTCGCCAGGCTTCTTCAGTGGCAACAATGTAATAACTGACTGATTGTTCTCCGGGTTAAATAGGGAACAGTTTACGAGGGCATTAACCAGCTACATCAACCACTGTTTCCACTACTATTCCGTCCAGTTCCTGAAAGTGCTTTGCCTCGTGGAGAAGCATTCCTAGTTACCTCAGCATATCCAGTAGAGTACTCGTGATCTGGGCCTCTTATGGATAAACTAGGGCATAATGGAGCCACTGAACTGGACCACTCCGTGGGTAGAAAGAAAGGTTTATTGGAAATCATAACTGCCAAGGCTATATGGGGGCAAGGAATGGGGTAAAGTGTCAGAAAACAAGTGGATTTCATATGACCGTCATGTGGTGGGGTCTTTGAGTGAGTCAGGCTGTTTGGATTGATCAGTAACTAAACTCTTGTCAGTAACTGACCTGGAAGGTGCATTAAGGGAGGTTCCTGGTAAACAGAAACCCACCCTTGGCTTCTGTTTACCCAGCCAAAGTCCTATTCAGGACATTGTCACCAGCAGTGCTGGAGTTTTGTTTCTTTTTGTTGGGGGGGGGGAGTGTGTGGACCTATTGGACTTTACATTAACCAGCTGAAATGCCTGTGAACACAGAGGTACAGTGTGAAATGAACAGGAAGTGGTCTGCCTTGGGGCATTTAAGGATAGAGACGCTAAGCTGGTGGCTCACACTTGCAATTTCAACAGTCAGGAGGCCAAGGCAGAACTGTTGTGAGTCCAGATCAGCCAGAACATCAGAGAAAAATCCTTCTCAAACTCCCCCTCCTGCCAATATCATAACAATGTACTATAATAACAGTAATAATAACGAGAAAGCTAGACTTAGTGGCTCAACCCGTAATCCCAGAACACAAAAGGGTAAGACAGGATGACTACATCAAAATCTCAAAGCCAGCCTGGGCTATAGAGTGAGACCCTGTCTCAGTCCCTCAGGGAGGAGCTGTCTTAGGGTTCTTATTGCTGTGAGATGACACCATGACCACAGAAATTTTTTTTAATTTTTTATTGTTTCTTTGTGAATTTCCCATCATGCACCCCAAATCCATTTCCTCTCCCCCTCCCTTTGTACCTGCCCTCCACCCTTGCAATCCCCCCCCCGCTCTCCCCCCCCACCCCAGCAAAGAAAAAGCATCTCGCTGTGGAAGTTGTAATGTGTCACAGTGTTCCACAGTATTCCATTTTGTCCACACTTCTTTGTTTGCAAATGTTCACTGCAGTGACTCCTTCGTCTGGTAGGAGGGAGGCCTCAGGTTTCTGCTACTCTATCCATACAGGAGCCTCACTGGGACTCCTCTCACAGAATCTGTTGTTGCTCTGTGGCATGGAGATCCTGCAGTTTGAGATGTTTAGAATCCACCTCTTCACGAATTTCACAAACCAACTCAAAACCCTAGGTCGGGGACGGAGAGGTGTCTGAACTGGTCAGCCCGCTGGCTCGGTGACACCCCATCGCTCTCCACCCCAGCAACCAGGGCCAGCTCTGCCTAGTGTTACAGCCACTGAGGGACCCAGGGCCAGGTATCCTGCCTGTCACAGGTTTAGGTAAGGGACAGAGAAGGGCATCTCTCCCTTGCTCACACTAGTACACTGCACAGCAGACACGTTGTGGGGCCACCTCTCTTGCATTCACACCCTCAGTGTTCCTGACACCAGGGTAAGCTCTACCATACCGACGACATACTGGACGAGGTGCAGTGTCTGCTCTCCTGAGTGCTGCTGGTGAGGGGAAGGGCCAGCTCTCCTGCTCTCATGACCCCAGGGCCAGGTCCTTCACCTGCTGCAGGTGACAAGGTGGGGGGGGGCGGAGAAGAATATCTCTTCCTCATCCTCGTACCACAGAGGAGACAAGCGGCAAGCTCTCCCCTCATACCCTTGCTCTCCCATGCTCAGACCCTTGGGGCTGGCTCACCGGGAACTCCTGCAGTGTGCGGTTCTCCCTCGAGAGTACTGCAGCTTGGCTGGGGGAGGGCCAATTCTTCTGCGCTCAAGCCTTCAGGGCCAGCTCTCCCACGACATCCAGGTGAAGGGTGGGGCCAGTTCTGCATAGCCCTCAACATTAACATGCCCCGAGGAGGCAGCCACAACACGGATGACTACCTAACCTTGGTGGTATCAGACCCCCACTGCTGCGGGGCCGCAAACTCAGGCGTAGTCTCCAGCGGCAGCACAGGCCAGGACCTGACTGTGGCCCCCGATGGCATCACTGGTTACTCCCATCAGGCTGTTCCTCGCTACCCTCAAGTCTCCAGTTCTGCCTCTCTTCACTGTGCCCACATCCTCCTCCCTCTCGTTCTCTTCCATCTCTCCACTGACTTGCTCCTCGTAGCGGCACCTGGGATCTCTGATCGCCTGGGGTTGTCTTGGGAGGGGTCTCAGGAGTGCTATGCTCCATTTGTGTGCTATGGCATTGGGTAGAGGTCATTACAGCTCAGAGGTTCAGTCCTCCATTATTGTGGTGGGGAGCCTGGTAGCACGCAGGCAGGCATGGTGCCGCTGGAGGAGTAGCCGAGAGTTCTACAGCCAGATCCTCATGCAGCAGGGAGAGGGTGGCACTAGGCTTGGCTTGAGCTTCTGAAATCTCAACGCCCACTCCCAGGGTCATACTTTCTCCAACAAGGCCACACTTCCTAATAGTGCCACTTCCCGAGGGCCTACGGTCAAGGAGGAACAGGTTTGGGTCTGAATTAATCCCCCCTTCCTGGGCTCATTTAGTCTAATGGTCTCGTAGTATTGGGATGTACAGTAAGGCGGGGTGGGCCTCTGTCCCCAGCGCTGCCTCACACAGGTGGAGCTTTCCTTTCCTCCTCCTTTTTGCTTTTTAACATTTGTTTGATTATTTGAGGGGCACACAGGCACACAGACCATGACTCACGTGTGGAGGTCAGGGGACAGCTCGAGGGATTTGGTTCTAGCCTTCCTCCACGTGGAGTCTGGAAACAGGGCTCAGACCATCAGACCCAGTTGGCAGGTGTTCTTACTTGCTGAGCCAAGTGCGAGGGCCTGAGGTTTTCTGTTGTTCTTGCTGACCTCGGTGGCAGGGTATCGAGTCAGTGTGCACGGGGGTGGGGGTGGGGAGGCCAGATGCTGACCTCCGTGGCCGGGTATCGCGTCAGTGTGCACAGGAGGAGGCCGGATGCTGGTGCCTTTCACTCCTGCTCTTTGCCTCAGTCCCCTGAAACAGGATTTCTCACTGAACTTGGAGTTTGCCTATTCTTAGACGAGGGTGGCAGCCAACACGTCCTAGTGGTCCCTCTGTTTGCACCCTCTCCCCCAGTGTTGGGGTTACATGTGGTTGTACACTGGGGTGCATGTGGTTGTACCTGGTGTTTTACAGAGGTGCCAGGGATCCAAACTTACGACCTGACACTTGCATGGCGAGTACCTCACCTACTGAGCCTTCTTCCCAGGAAGATTTTCTAAGACTCTGCAGAGCTATCAGCACCCACGGGCGACAGACTGACAGACACCGGTAACCAATGGTTTGTTCACGGCAACCGGAAATGGCAATTCAATAGAAGAATGGAATATACCAGCTCGGGCCTCTAATCAAGTACTACGGAGAACAAGGCACAAGGATTACTGTGAGTTTGAGGCCAGCTTGGGTTATATAGGTTGTTCCAGGCCATCTCGGGGGGAGGGGGAGAGGGAGAGAGAGAGAGAGAGAGAGAGAGAGAGAGAGAGAGAGAGAGAAAATAACAACGAACAATCCTTTCCTCAAACACAGGATATCTCAGTATATAGTTAGTCCTGGCTTAGAACTTATATGGGCTCACAGAAATCTACCTGCCTCTCCCTCCCAAGTGCTAGGATCGAAGGCTTGAGCCAACATGCCCAGCTTAACAACAAATAATGTTGAAATGTTGAGAGACTCGGATGGAAAATTGCAACAGTTGGATGCCACAACCATGTCTAGGACCAAAGTCTCCTGGGAACCCGGAGCTGGAGTGTCGCAACGGCCAGTCTCACAGAGAGCTGACGAGGAAACACGCTTCTGTCTCCCGATTTGCTGGCCCCTCCTTCTGCGGGAACTTAACCAGAGGCCAGCCGGCCAAGAAGCCGCGTCCCACAGGGGTCAGGCTCCCTGTGCAGAGACATGAGCAATGACCAGAGAAACAAACAGTCGCTGCTTTCAGCTTGTCCATTTCACTTGTAAATATGTGGGGTGGGGGGGTGGGGGAGGGGCACGTTGTCTAATATAAGAGCTGGCGGTTTGAAAGAGGCCACCAAGACAAAAACAAAAACCAAGTAAGATGCCAACGAGCCCAAGACAAACAGACAAAGTCCACGCATTTTATGATGGGTACTTTTATCATGTTAAAAGAAAAACTGTAACTAGGGACTTTAAAAGAAATTAAGAGAGCCGGGTGTGGAGCACACACCTGGAGGTGGAGCACGGGTTCAAAGTCAACCTCGGCCAGAGAGTGAGTTTGAGGCCAGCGGGTTGCAATGACCACAGACTCGGAGGGAGTCGAGTGTGTCCATATGAGTGAGTCTACGATGAAGTAGAGGAAGGGGAGGAAGAGGAGGAGGAAGGAGGAGAAAAAAAGATCAGAGGGCAAGAAAGAGCCAGGGTTTAGAAGTGTGGCGGCAAAGGAGAAGGAACGCTTGCTGAAGGGAAAAGCATTCCGAACGTTGTGAACGTTTTTTATTCTTTCCATAATTTATTCTTTCTCATTCACATTACATCCCAATCGAACCGTCCCTCCTCCCAGTCCTACCCTTACGAGTCCCTCCCCCGATTACCTCCTCCCTTCTCTGAGCCCCCTTGGGTACCACCCCACCCTGGGAATCTAGTCCCAGCAGGACAAGCACCTCCTCTCCCTGAGAGGCCCAGCCAGGCAGTCCATGTAGGAGAAGGAGATCCGATGGGAGGCCACAGAGTCAGAGACAGCCCCCACTGCAATTGGTAGGGGCCCACACGAAGACCAAGCTGCCCATTTGTATATGGGCTTACAAATGTATGGGGGACCTAGGTCCAGCCCCTGCAAAGCATTCAGACTATTAAGGAGAGTTAATAATGATCCCAGAAGCCGGGCGGTGGTGCGCACGCCTGTAATCCCAGCACTTGGGAGGCAGAGGCAGGCAGATTTCTGAGTTCGAGGCCATCCTGGTCTACAGAGTGAGTTCCAGGACAGCCAGGGCTACACAGAGAAACCCTGTCTCGAAAAACCAAAAAAAAAAAAAAAAAAAAAAAAAGATCCCAGAAAGCCACTGGCAAGTAGCGGTAAGGATTCAAAGAGCAAAAGGAGGTAGGGCATAGTCTGGCTGCAAAGAGGCCAGGTTTTGAAATGCTAGAGAAGAAGTGGCTGGGGTTTTCTGGGAAAGAGCTTTGGGTTTAAACAGGAAGGATGGGGAGCAGTAAGAGGGGGCGCGTCGTTAACCGGTCCTGGTCCAAGTATGGGCTCTTTGATCACTGTTCAGATCAGGTTCTGCAAATGGGTCCCCAGAAGCCCTAATTCCAGTCACTGCTAGAGGGAATGTCTGTAGCTCTGGGAAGAGAGGTGCAGCTCCACCTGCAAGAGAAGATTGCGCTTATCTCGGAATGGTCTGTCCAGGAAGGAAGGGCCTGCAGTTCCTGGAATCCCAAGTGACTGCGGGTTGAGAACAGTGACTTCAGTGACTTATCTCTGAGCCTCAAAGGTGGATAAGGTCACTGGGCAGACAGGCACTGTGAGTGCAGTCAGGACGAGTTTGAAGCGAAGTGAAGGAGACAGACGCAAAATGCGGGCTTTTGCCCGGCTTTTAGTTACCTTGTGGGCCAAGCAAGGACTCACGGCTTCTTAGCAAGCACGCTTTCCAATCGCCTGTCAATCACGGCTTCTTAGCAAGAACGCTTTCCAATCGCCTGTCAATCACGGTTTCTTAGCAAGCACGCTTTCCAATCGCCTGGCATGCAGAAAGCTAAGCATGTCTAATGGCGATGAGGGAGAAGGAGGTGCAGGTATATATGGAGGGAAAACACAAGGGTAAGGTGCCCAAGGCGGGGCAGCGGGGGATGGGGTTAGCCAGAGACAGCAGGACAAACTGGGACCCAAAGCAACATGGAGAAGGTGGGAGCGAGCCCCCTTCGAGGGGGAAGGGCGGTGGGAGGAGAGATTTAAATTTGTGGAGAGGTTTAAAGCTATCATCTGGGAAAACACACAGAACAAAGGTGGTCTGCGGAGGGGCTGAAGGCCCCTTGTGGGTAGAGGACCTTGCATGGATTATGTAACAGTAGGATCTGAAGCACGGCGTTCTCCAGTATTGCTAAGCGACTGAAGCCCACCGAGAGAGACCGGAAGAGGCAGCTCCCTGGGTACCCACGTTCAGTTTCCAGAACCTCACATAAAATAAGCCAGGTATGATGGTAAGAACTGACCATCTCAGTGCTGAAGGAGGTAGAGACGGGGGTGGGGGGGGGTTCCCTTGCCTGACAAGTCCCAGTGTGCGGAAAGACCCGTCCCCCAAAATCCAAGGTGGGCAGTGAGGTTATTGTAGACTGTCAGTCCTCTGGCCTATGCACACAGTACACCTGTATGCACACACACACACACACACACACACACACACACACACACACAGAGAGAGAGAGAGAGAGAGAGAGAGAGAGAGAGAGAGAGAGAGAGAACAAGCACAGGAAAAGGCTTGCCATGGTAGCAGCCATCCCAAGAGCTTAGGGTCCCGGTGGAAGGAGGAGTCACAGGACACGACGTAAGGCACTTGACCCATACCTCAAATCCTCTCCCGCCAACATGTCCTTCAGGTGTACCTGTTTGTAACAGACAAACTAGATCAGAAACTGCAGTACTAATACTGTGTCATTGGATTTCCTTCCTCGGGGATGCCCTTTCCTAGACCCACCCCGCCCCTTATCAGTGTTCTTTATTTTTGTCTGCTGAGATATGGTCCCGGGTCACACGAGGGAAACAGCTCTTCCTTTGGGTCTGATGAAAGCTAGCAGGTGTCCATGGGTAATTTCGACACGGTGACTTTTAAGCACTGTCATGTGAAGGAAGCCCAGGGATAAAGCAGAGATGAGAGTCCTGCTTTGAGTCCCCAGATCCTCTGAAGCCTGTTACCAACCGCCCCTCCTGGACCTGTCAGCCGCAGAAGCCAGCCCCAGCTTCTCTTGTTTACGCTGCCAAACTGGTTTGTCTACTTGCTCCGAGGGTTTGGATGAGTACACGCATCTTCTACTAGACGTGAGACTCAGTCCCAGCACCCAGCATGAGCGCTCGATCACATCCAAGGACGGCTGGACTCCTAACAGTGATTCTAGACCCAACGAAAGACTGGTTTACTGGAAAACTTTTACTGAGCCTACAAGGTTAAACTCGGCTGTCAACCTGAGATCTAGGATAATGTGGGAGATGGGCCTCTGAGCGTACCTGAGTGCAATCCTTTTGAGGTGGGAAGACACAGCCACCGTAGGTAGCGCCATTCTCTGGTCTGGAATCTTGGATTGTGTGAAAAGGAGACCAGATCTCCCGTATTCTTCTCTCCACTTCTTTTTGGTTGGTTTCGGTTTTTTGTGTTTTTGTTTTTTTATTTCAAGACAGGGTTTCTCTGTGTAACCCTGGCTGTCCTACAACTCATTTTCTAGACAAGGCTGGATTTGAATTAACAGAATTCTGCTTGCCTCTGCCTCCCGAGTGCTGGGATTAAAGGCGTGTACCACCAGAGCCTGGCTAGTCTCTCGACTTCTTGACTGTTGATGCAATGTGATCAGCTGCTTCAAGCTCCTGCCACCGTGATTTCCCCAGAATGATGGGCTGGACCTGGAACTGGGCACCAAAGCAACCCTGCTCCTTAAGGTTTCTTGTTTGTTTGTTTGTTTGTTATTGTTGTCAGTTTTTAAAATCCTAGCATCAGAAAAAGTAAGCAATACAGCACCCGAGCCAATTAAGAAGAGCGCACCCAAAATACAGTAGGAAACGCCTGGCCTGAGAGTCTTTGCCATGCTTTATTTTGATTTATTTATTTACCTATATGAGTATTTTACTCGAATGATTACGTCTGTGCCACCATACCTTAGAGTCGGGAAGTGGGCACTGGATCCCTGAACCCGGAGTTATATACATGGTTGTGAGCTACCGTGTGGGTGCTGGGCACTGTGGGTCCTCTGCTGAACAAGAGCTCTTACACAGAGCCATCCGCCAGTTCCTGGGACACTTTACATACCCTGCTTCATGTGTGTCTTCTACTGCTGTGATGAAATAACTGCCCAAAAGCATCTCGGGAAGGAAAGGGTTTATCTCACTTTTCCATATCACTGTTTGCCGTTGCAGGACGTCAGGACAGGAGCTCCGACAGGGCAGGCACCGGAGGCAGGAGCTGATGCAGAGGCCATGGCGGGCGACTTACTAGCTCGCTTCATCTGCCTTGTTCAGCCTGCTTGCTTATAGAACTTAGGACCACCAGCCCAGGGATGGCGCCACCCACAATGGCCTGGACCCTCCCCCACCAATCACCAAGTAAGAAAATGCATCCTAGGGATTTTCCCAGTTGAGGGCCCTTTCTTTCAGATGACTCTGTGTGTGTGTGTGTGTGTGTGTGTGTGTGTGTGTAGTACTAACAGCCTTCCTCATGCTGGGTATGTACTCCACCACTGTGTTCTTGGCCTTCCCCTACCTGACAATGGTCAGACTCAGGCTAACGTCTGCAGGAAGGAGCTCAGTAAGTTAACCGGTATAAACCAGACTCCTGCTACGCAGAAGAAAGAGGAAACTCTTCGTTTCTCCTGAAGTGAGACAGCACATGTCTAATACATGATTGTATAAAAGAAAAGAAAAGAAAAAATGATAAAAAGAAAATGAACAATAAAGAAGAAATTAAGCTAGGCAGTGGTGGTACACCACTGTAATCCCAGCACTTGGGAGGCAGAGGCAGGCAGATTTCTGAGTTTGAGGCCAGCCTGGTCTACAGAGTGAGTTCCAGGACAGCCAGGGCTATACAGAGAAACCCTGTCTCAAACAAAACAAAACAAAACAAAACAAAACAAAACAAACAAACAAAAAAAAAACGAAGAAATTATATCCTTTACAAAAAAGTTGCAGAACAAGAAAAAGGGTGTTTGTTTATTTATTTAAAATCAAAATTACTAAAAGATGCACAACAGGATTTTTTGTTTGCTTGTCTGTTTTGAGATAGGATCTCACTAAGTAACCCCAGCTAGCCCGGAAATCATACAGACCAGGCTGGTCTCCAGGTCAGAGAGATCTGCTTACCTGGGAGCCCTGGGATTAAAGGCATGCATGCCCCTGCCCACACACATAGAACGAACTTAGAGATGTTTTATAAACGACTTGGGAAGTAAATATACTAGAAATGTAAAACCGTTCATGGGCTGGGCATATTCATCCACCGTGCACAAAGAGCCAGGTTCAGTCCCTGGCACTGCAGGCGCGGGGCCTGGTGGCACACACCTGTAATCTCAGCAGTTGGAAGGTGGAGGCAGGAGTTCAGGGTCAACTTTGGTTATTGAGTGAGTGCAAGGCCAGCCTGGAAATCTAAAAAAAAAAAAAAAAAAAAAAAACCGAAATAAAACTACTCATAAAACCAGACACAATAACTCACTGACTACAATTGGAGAACCGTCAAATTGAGTCTCCTTTTCCTTGGTTCAATTATTTTTCAAAATAAATGCAGGCAGGTCAAGTTGACCTGGGTGTGCATTCTGCGCAGGGGGAGTGCAGATGGTTGTGAAGCGCTCTTCTCCAGGGGTCACCTGAAGGGACTCAGGCCAGCTTGGGGATGGCAGGTGTGGCGGGGCGTGGCAGCACGGTTCTGGCAGGCCCCGCCCTTCTCCCCATTCCCTCCCCTTGCTAAAGAACAAGATTACACTCCTAAAGCTAGCAGCCAAGGTCTGTTCCATTATTTGGTTACTTCCTCCTCCCGAGGCTGACCACCAAGATCCAACTACCAAGTGTTAAAGTCCAGGGATCGATTGATCGAAAGCTTCCTTTGGCTCCCTATTTAAAATGCCCAGTTAAGACGAAATGCGTCATCTAACACGGGGTTTCCCGTTACCTTTATAAACTGTCTTTCGCTTACGTGCCACAGAGGCCCCTCCCTACGCAGAGGCGGTCCTTTACCCTCCCCCCTCCCCTGTTCCCTTCCCTTCTCCCTTCATCCCTCTGGGCCAAGTCAATCTTCCTTTGAACTAAGAACTTGGTCTTGGGGTATCTTGGGCCAAAGCTTTTCCTTTCAGCATCTGCTCCAGCTGTGCGTCAAACATGACAGCCGGATCCCCTCCGGAGTTGCTAGGCTGTAGCTCAGCTGCCAGACTGCTTTGCCTTGTTTGTACGCACGAAGCCTGGGTCCCCACCATCTCACAAAACGGAGTATTATGGTATGCCTGTGTAAGACCTCAGAAGCAAAGGCAAGCGAATCACACGTTCAAGGCCGTCTTCCAAGGCCGTCTTCCGCTGAGCAGCCTAGGCTACATGAGACCTTTATCAAAAAGGGCGGGGGTGAGGGTCTTCCTTCCGGACTCCTTACACCGTTGCTCTACAAATAACAGTTGAATAATAAATGTCTCAAATCTTGTCCCTGAATGTGTTCCTCACACTACTTCCTCTTCAGCCCATCTCTCAGAGATTTAAAAGTCAGTCTTGGATTGAAGCAGAAGTTTACACCAACATCCATGTCTAATCTAACCTTGGGGGAAACAGGCAAAAGCACCGGGCAGACAGGCCGGGCGGCCGAGCGGCACTGCACTGCTGAGTGTCTTGAGTCACCTGGAAACTTCTGTTGCAGGAAGACCAGCACAGGCCAGCAGATTGGCTTTTAGGTCTGGGGACACCTGAAATGGAGCGTTACCATGAGGAGGCACTGGGGGGTGGGGGGTGGGGAGAGCTCAGGGCCCAGCACTCAGTTCTGTTGATCACAGGCTTGACCAGGCTAGCTCTCCAAAGCTCAGATGGCCAAGTTCGGGGAAACTGAGTCACACTCAACAACGACAGCAACAAAATGTTCCTGAAACGCTGAAACGCTGTCCTCCTGTCCCAGTGAAATAAGGACAGAAGTTCTATGCACAAAAAGCTGATTGGCTGCCCCCCCCCCCTGCTTTCTATCTCCTTTGTTTTGTTTTGAGAGTCTCCTTACATAATCCAGACTGACCTGAAACTCACTGTCTAGCCTATGATTGAGAAATCTTTCTGCCTCTAATCCTCGCACTCAGAAAGCAGGGGCAGGTGTAACTCTTAGAGGTAAAAGCCAGCCTGGTCTACATAGTGAGTTCTAGGACAGTTGGAACTTCATTATAGAGAGATCCTGTCTAAAAACAGTTATGGAAGGAAGGAAGAGAGGGACAGAGGGAGGGAGGGAGGGAAAGAAGGACAGACAGACAGAAGGAAATCTTCCTGCTGCAGGCTTCTCCATGCTAGGAGCGCAGGCACACACAGTTGCTCTGATCATCTTGAATAATGACTATCCAAATAAGCCCACTGACTCTTGGTGACATATTTTTGTGGTGACCAGAGAACAACCTGCAGGAGTTAATTATCTCCTTCAACCATGTGAGCTCTCAGGATCCAACCTGGTCCATCGGACTTGAGAGCCAGCGCCCTCACCCACGGAGCCCCCTCGCTGGCCTGGGCATCTGTCTTCAGACAAAGTACAGCCCCGAGTTCTCCAACTTGCAAGGAGTGCCTATTAGTGGTTTTCAAAACTGACTCAGAGAGTCACGGCTAGCATTTCGGAAACAAGTGAACGGAATTGAGCAGGAAAGCACCCGACTGCAAGTAGTAGGGGTATTGTTCGACTTTCTTTCTACTTTACTTACATGTGCATACACGCGTGCATACCCGCGCATACACACTCCGTGGTTGTGTGAAGTGTTTGGCTGTGAGTTGTGGTCAAAGGCTTGAGAACCACTGCTCTTGTCTAATTAACGCTCTTCTCCCCACCCCAGCATTTCTCTCCAACTATAAGGAGGCACTCTCAGTTCCTTAAAACATTACGCTGTGCCTAACTATAGGCAGCTGGCACTTACGGCTCCCCCAGTGCAGAATGATTTTGCTCTCCGTGTCTATCTGGAGGCTGATGGTTTTTTTTGCCCAGCTGCTCAGTGCTGTGCCCTTTGATGACACATCTGGGTCACTCTAGACTCCCCTGAATGCACATCCGTTTCCCCTTCCTCCTGGTTTAATTGCAGCGTCATGCACCTGAAATGATTATGATTTAAAGGGATGTGTGTGTCAAGCCGACAAGGGGTAGAATGTCCTCGTTAGCTTTAACTGTCAACTAGAAGTGTGCTTCTGGGGAGGTCGGCTTGTGTAGTCTTCACCTTGTTATTGCCAGAAACTCCAGTTCACAGTATGTCACCAATAAATAAGTAGGTGGTGGGCATTTTATAGAGTGAGATAAAAATGGTATCCATACATGGCGGAAAAGAGATGTGTGGTCTATACAAAACACGCTCCCATGATGTGTGTTCATCCATGAGAGTGTGTGTGCGTGTTTGATCACAAGGAACATCTTTGAAGAACACAATACTCGCCATACTTAACCTGGGAGGTAGAAGCGGAGGGAGTCGGGAGTTGAAGCTGGTACCAGCCAGTCTGAGGCCAGCTCCAAAATGTTTTATAGGGAATGTATGCATTTTTAAAAAGAAGTAAGATTTATGGCTTCCAAAAATCCCATAATACAAAAAGGCATAATTGCTCTTACTGATTAAAAGGAGAGCCTTTATTATCTATAACTCTTAAATCTATCCTTTCCCTGATTGACATGGGAGAAACCTCAGGATGTGCTGGCACATAATTCCAACCCCACCCATTGAGTATATGAGGCAGGAGGTTTGCTAATGACTCTGAGGCCAACGTGTGTTATATAGTAAGGTCTTAAAAAAAGCAAAAGCAGGGCCAATGATGTTCAAGTCCAGCCTGGACACAGGGAGCTGAAAACCAAACAAATAAAAACGAAACACAGCAACAAACAAACTAAATCAGCCAACCAAACAAAAGCCAAGTAAGAGAGGCTACAGAGATGGCCGAGTGCTTCAGAGACGGTCCGGCTCTTCAGTAGGACCCGAATTCGATCCTAGCACCCACATCAGGTATCTCACAACCCCCTGGAATTCCACCTTTAGGGTCTCTATGGACATCTGCACTCACATGCACAGACCCATGCACAATTAAGAAGAATAAAAATAACCGGCTGGAGAGTTGGCTCAGCAATGAAGAGCAGTTGTTGCTCTTGGAGAGGACCAGGGTTCAATTCCCAGCACCAGCACCTATATATATGGTGGTTCACACAGTCCCTAACTCCAGGTATGGGCAATCTGATGACCTCTTCTGACCTCTGCAGGCACCAGGCACAAATGTAGCACAGACACACAGACGTATGAGTAAAACATTTACGTACATGAAATAAAAGAAATAAATCCCCAAAAATTAATAATAAAATCAAAACTAGATTTTATAAAATCAGACAAACAGGAAGTGCTGCTTTTGAAACCAGGCCTGCCGGTGTAAGTCTATATAACCTTTGCTGGTTGTTGAGGCAAATGGAGAATCTGGAGACCAAGTCCTGCCTGGGTTGCTGTTAAAGATGGCGTAGGTAATCTGGCTAAATTAAAAAACTGCTAAAAGAAAAATAATAGTACTACAAAAGAAAGAGGGAAGTTCAGCTCAGCACAGGGCACTTGCCCAGCATGCACGAGGCCCCATGTCAAGCCCAGGACCATTGTCTTTTCTTCTTCCCCTTCCCTTTCTCCCACTTGCTCCGGCCCCGCTCACTCTGGCCCAAAGAGTTTCTTACCTGTTTCTCATTACAGATGGCTGTGAGCCATCATGTGGTTGCTGGGATTTGAACTCATGACCTCTGGAAGAGTAGTCAGTGCTCTTAACCACTGAGCCATCTCTCTCTCTCTCTCTCTCTCTCTCTCTCTCTCTCTCTCTCTCACACACACACACACACACACACACACACACACACATACACACACACACACACACACACCACCACCATCACCACCACCACCACCACCACGACCACCACCATCACTACCACCACCACACTGCCCGCAGGACCATTTTACAGATTTCAATCCAGATATAAGAGGGAAGGAGTGGGCAACATTTCATTTTCTATTAACTCCCCGCCCTGCCCCCATCGTAGGTAATCCACAGATTCTCAGGCGAACCTCGCCAGCCACTGTAAGGGTGCTTAATATAAGTCCAGGGTAGCAAAGGACCATCTTGGCTAATTTTGCAACTGTTTGTAACAGGATTCTTCTGCCAGACCTGTAAACTCCTCACCTCATCAAGAATGCCTTTTATTAAGCCCAATACTCAGAATGAAAAGAGATGCTGATTACGGAACTGAGTTCCTATGGCAACAGTAAAAGAAATGCCACAGTGTCTGTAGCACGGAGGAATATAATCTACTAATGATAGGTAGCCCTGTGCATCCTTTGGGTGAGACCGTCACAGAGAGGCAGCACCGTCTACGTGTAGGAACAAGACTGCCTGTGGAGCTCTTTAAACTTTTAAAATCCAGATAAACCGTCTTTGTTAGTCACAAAAACCGACTCTGGGTCAAACCATGCTCATGGCTAATTTAGAAGTATCACCCAGATGCTTCTCGTGTATAGGCTGGTAATGCATTTGACCTTATACTGTGAACACCACATTCCTGCCTCCTTTACTGCTCATTGAGAACTGTCAGGGTGAGCTGTTCCCAGCACTGCCTGTCAGAGGCTATAGGAGCTAGCCACATGCGAAGGCACGGGGAGGGCACCCCTCTGCTTCCGTGCCTGTGTCGCTCTGTTCCGGAAATGGAGAATTAACTCCAAATAGGGAGCCTTGAGGTGTGTCCTTTCTGTGTTTCCTTTGAGATGTCTAGCTGTCCCTTTGAGACTGTAGCTGTCCCTTTAAGACTGTCGCTGTCCCTTTGAGATTGTACTTTGAGTTTTTTGGAAGTCTCAAAATGGAGACCGCTGGATCCTATGGTGATATGAGCTTTTATTCATTTTTCTTGAGTAGAATTCTAACTTTGTGTCAAAAATCAGAGTCTGGAGCTGGGTGTGGTGGCGCATGCCTGTAATCCCAGCACTTGGGAGGCAGAGGCAGGCAGATTTCTGAGTTCGAGGCCAGCCTGGACTATAGAGTGAGTTCCAGGATAGCCAGGGCTACACAGAGAAACCCTTTCTCGAAAAACAAAACAAAACAAAACAAAAAATCAGAGTCTGGGGCCAGCAAGCGGCTCAGCAGGTAAAGGCACTTTGTCACCCAGCCTAATAACTTGAGTTCATGGGCCTACATGGTGAAGAAAACGAATTCCCTCAGGGTGTCCTCTAACCTCTACATGTATTGCAGTCACACACACACACACACACACACACACACACACACACACAGTATAAATAAGTATGATAAAATTTTTAAAGATTCTGGAATTTTCAAAATATAACATATTTAGGCTTTTCCAATTCTACTGAAAAGAGAAAGTAAGGTTTTCGAGTTTTGACAAGCACGAAATAGGACTGTGAAAATGGTTGAGTTGGTATCATGGCCATCCATCTGCAGTGTGTGAATGTCTGAGTTCAAGTCTCAGCTCCTTAGGAAGTGGTAAATGCCTGTGATCTCAGCACTTGGGAAATGGAGGAAGGAAAAGCACGAATTCAAGGTCATCTTTAGCTACATAGGAGTTCAAGGCCAGCCTGGGGTACATTAGAACCTGTCTCAGAAATGAGTAGATAGAGATGGGTGGGGAGATATCCTTGGCTTCTTACTTTCCAGCAGTGATTGAGGTCTGGGGCGCCACTGTGCTAACTGGCTAGTAAGACAGTTAATTGCATGCAGTGGTAATAAGCAGAGCTGGGGCTTCCTCCGAGCTCGCTGTCTGCTCAGGGTGTGGGCTGGCTAGCTTATGTCAATTTCACACAAATCAGAGTCACTTGGGAAGTGCGGATGCCAACTGAGAAAATGCCCCCACCAGACTGGTCTATGTTTAAGCCTGTGGTCATTTTCTTGATTAATGACTGATGTGGGAGGGGCATCTCACAGAGGGCGGGGCCACTCCTGGGCTGGCGGTCCTAGGTGCTATCAGAAGGCGGGCTGAGCAAGCCGTGAGGAGGAGCATAAGTGGTAACGTTCCTTTCTGGCTCCTGCCAGGATTCTACATCAAGGTTCCTGCCCTGGCTTCCTGCAATGGCGGACCGTAATGTGGAACTGTGAGCAGGAAACACACCCTTTCCTCCCCAAGTTGTCTGTTGTCATGTTGTTTCATCACAGCAATGGAAATCCTAACCAAGACGGAGGATTAAAAAAAGAGCTCGCACCAGGCATGCGAACTCCTAGTCTGCAGAATGATACACTTAACACTTTAGCATCCAAATCTCATCTGAACATTGAAAGTCTATCAACTAAGAGAATACAGCTGATCGAAAGTAAGCCCAGACAGCTATGGAACACTGAGACTGGGAAAATCATCTTCCCCAGAACAGAGCACAGCACTCTGGTGTCCAAAACCAACCTATCAGCCTGGGGAACACACATACAGATAACATACAAACTGAGCAGGTTCTATATAGGAATCTGTATGCATATACATATATGCATGTAAGAGTAATTAGGGTTTTTGTTTGTTTGTTTGTTGTTGTTGTTGTTGTTGTTGTTTTTTAGAAAAGCAAGCCAGGAGGGGGCAAGACATTTTGTAATTATATTATAATCTTAATCATAAAAAACCCAAACCAAGCAAAAAAGTAACACCAGACACATAAATCCCAGTGCAGTAACACACACACATATACACACACACAGACACACACACAGACACACACACACACACACACACACACACACACACCAGCAGTGATAATATAGTTCCTTTTAAAGTTTTTGTCCCACAGCAATGGCATCTAGTGAGAGTGAGTTGGATAAAATCAGAGAACTCAAAACATGGATCGCAGTGTTCAGGGACAGAGAGCTGAAGGAGATAAAGACGGTGCCCTTCTTTGCTGTAATAACACGCTGACCAAATGCAACTTGGGAAGGAAAGCGTTTCCTTCAGCTATCATCCCCAGGCCCCAGTTCATCATGGAGGAAGCCAGGGCAGGAAATAAAGCAAGAGCCTCCTCACCGGCTTCCTCAGCCTGCTCTCTCACACAACTGAGGTCTGCCTGCCGAGGGGCTGCACAGCCCACAGCGACTGGACCCTCCCTCACCAATCATCAATTAAGAACACGCCCCCACAGAAATACTGCAGACAAACAAATCCGAAATGCCGGCACTGAAAAAACATATTAAGTCAAATCAAAAACTCCGTAGAATGTCCCAGCAGCAGAATGGACCAAAGAGAAGAGTATCTGAGCTGAGACAAAGAGCAGGGACTGGAAATCTCATCAAGGTCTTAGACGGTCATTAAAGGTGCCCCTCGGGATCCCAGGACATGAGGACACTGTGTAAATCCCAGATTTACAGTATGGTTCTAAAGGCATAGAAAACACAAGAATCATAACAAAGAAAATTCTCAGAGTGAGGAAAAGAGATGCCAGTCCAGACTCTGGAGGCAGGGGGCGGGCACCGCAGCACAGGCTTTAATCTCAACGCTGGCGAGGGTGTTAAGCAGCTCTGTAAGGTTGAGGTCAGCTAGGTCTACAAAGAGTTTCAGGCAGCCAGGACTACACAGTGAGACTGTCTCACAAAACAGGGCACCAAACCAACAAGACCAGAGAAGAACCTCCCCACTTGTAACGTAATTAAAATAGGACATAAACAAAACAAAGAAAGCACTACGAAAACAGTAAGAGAGAAAAACATCAAGTCAGAGAGGCGGACCCATCGGAATAACAACAGATTACTCAAATGAAACTTTATAAGCCAGAGGGCTTGGAATGATGTATTTCCAGTTCTCAAAGATAACAACTGCCAACCCAGAATAGTATTCCAAGCAAAGCTATCTGTCATAATTAAAGGAAAACTAAGCCCTCTCCACGATAAAAATAGATGAAAGGAATTTATAACCATGAAGGCAGCTCTACAGAAGATACTTGAAGGATTCCTACAGACTGAAGAGAAAAACAAATCACTCACAAGGTAGGCCAGAGGAACGAATAAGCCTTGTTACAATAATAATAGAGTGGGGTAAGCATGGGGGAGGGGAGGGGGCCAGGGCGGGCGAGGACAGAACCCTGTAAAAATCAACCAGGTGGCCAGAGTCAACACACAGCTTCCTTTATCTTAGAATTTCTTTTTGTTGTTATTTTGTTTTGTTTTTGTTTTGTTGTTGTTGTTGTTGTTGTTGTTGTTGTTTTAGAGTTTTAGATGGAGTTTCTCTGTGTAGCCCTGTCTGGCCTGGTACTAGCTCTGTAGACCAGGCTGCCCTTGAACTCACGGAGATCTGGTCTGCCTCCTAAGTGCTGGGATTAAAGTGTGCACCACCACCTCCCAACAATTTTCGATAACAATTCTGAATACTGGTGGATTCAATTTTTCAATCAAAAGATATAGACTAGTAAATCAGATTTAAAAAATCAGGGACTGTCTATTTGTTGCCTCACCACAAGAGACAGACACCACCTAAGGGAGAAATGATAGGAAGAAGAAGTCACGAAGATGGACTCAGGAAACAAGCGTCACCGCCCAAATATCTGACGCAGTAGACTTCAATCCAACGCTAGAAAGGAAAGATAAAGATGATCACTTCATATTGATTAAGCCAACAACCAATCAAGAGGACACTACGATTCTAAACGTGCATACTCTGAACACAGGTACACTGGGTTTCATAAAACAAATACAACAAAGGTCAAGTCACAAATTAACCCCGGCTCAGTACGAGTGAGGACTACAATACCCTACTTTCGCTAACTGGTTTGGTTGTGGTGGTTTGAATGAGAATGGTCCCCATAGGCTGATATATTTAAATGTTTGGTTCCCCCTCCAGTCCCCCCTCCCACACCCGTTGGTGGAACTGTTTGGGAAGGATCAGGAGGTGTGCCCTTGCTGGAGGAGATGTGTCACTGGGGGTGGGGTGTTGAGGTTTCAAGGGCCCATTCCAGGTCCAGTCTTGCTCTCTCTGCCTCCACCCTGTGGGCCGGATGTAAGCCCTCAGCTGCTGCTTCAGCACCACGCCTGCCTGCCTGCCTGCCTGCCTGCCGACACACTCCCCGTCATGGTGATCATGAACTAACCTCTCACACTGCAAGCAAGCTCCCAGTTAAATGCTCTCTTTTATAAGTAGCCTTAGTCATGGTGTCTCATCAGAGCAATAGAAAACAGTAACTAAGATACAGGTCGGTCGTCCTGACAAAAAATGGAGGGATTCTGAGTTGAATGACAACACAGATCAAATGAACTTAACAGACATATTTAGAACAGTCAGCCCAAACACTGAAGAATACACATTTTTTTTTCCTCAGCATTCCATGGAACTTTCTTTAAAATAAGATTGTATTTTAGGCCACAAAGCAAGTCTTAAGAAACACGGAAAATTTGAAATAATTCCTTGTAGTGTAGATGAAATAATTCCATCTGATTGCAAGAGAATAAAACTATAAATTAACAAGAGAAATCCTAGAGCATACGCAAACATGTGGAGATTAAATAACGTGATACTGAACAATGAGTGCTCCAAGAAAATATGAAAATGAATAGAAACATTACTAGAGTCAGATGGAGATGAAAATACAGCATACAAAAGACCACCCATGGGACACATCGGACTAAGTTGTGGGGGAAGTCTGTTGCTCTAAGTACCTACAAAACTAGAGAGATCCCAAATGACTTAATGATACATCTTACAACAGTGAAAAAATAAAAACAAAAGAGAAAAGAAAAGGAGAGAAAGAAAGAAGACAGGCTGGAGAGATGGCTCGGTGGTTAAGAGCCCTTGCCGCTCTCCCAGAGGACCTGGGATCAGCTCCCGGCCCCCACGTGGCAGTTCACAGTCCTCTGAACCTCCATTTCCAGGGGATCTAATGCCCTCTTCTGACCTTCACAGTCACCAGGCATAGATCTGGAGCACTTACATATCCAAGCTCTGTTCTCTTAGTCAAACTAAATGACAGCAAACCAGATGGGTGGCACATCCCTGCGAGCCTAATACTTGGGAGGTAGAAGCAGGGAGAGCAAGAGTTCAAGGTCAGCTTAAGCTACATGGGAAGTTCAAAGCCAACCTGGGTTTTGAGAGACTGCCCTGGAAAGAAAGAAGGAAAGAAGGAGGGAGGGAGAAAGGAGGGGAGAGAGACAGAGACAGAGTCGTCAGAGAGATCAAGTAAGTAAGTATAAAAAGTTAATCTATAGCCGGGCGGTGGTGGCGCACGCCTGTAATCCCAGCACTCTGGGAGGCAGAGGCAGGTGGATTTCTGAGTTTGAGGCCAGCCTGGTCTACAGAGAGAGTTCCAGGACTGCCAGGGCTATACAGAGAAACCCTGTCTCGAAAAAAACCTAAATAAATAAATAAATAAATAAATAAATAAATAAAATAAAATAAAATAAAAACCAAAAAAGAAAAAGTTAATCTATTAGTGGACGAGAGGCTTAGTTAGTAAGGTGCTTGCCTCCCAGGCATAAAGATTTTAATCATAGCCCTAAATCCTAAATAAAAACGAGGGGGGATGGAAGGTGCCCAGAAGGGGAGGCAGAGACAGGTGGGATCCCAGGAAATCACCAGCCTCAACCATTTAGCGTAATAGGTGAATGCTAGACCCATGAAAGATGGTGCTTCAATAGAGGTGGGTAGATTCCTGAAGATTCATGGATGGACAGATGGACGATGGACGGACACACACACACACACACACACACACACACACTCATTTGAGTGGGTCCCAATCCAACATGCTGATGTCCTGTGTGCTCGATGGTCTTATGTCAACCTGACATAAGCTAAAGTCACTAGAGAGGAGTGACCCTCAACTGAGAAAATGCCCCTGTAAGACCAGGCAAGCCTGTAGGGCATTTTCTTAATCAGTCACCAATAGGAGGGCCCAGCCCATGGATGGGTGATGCGGCCCGTGAGCCCGTGGTCCTGGGTTCTATAAGAAGGCTGAGCAATCCAGGGGAGCAGGCCAGTAAGCAGAACCCCTCCGTGGGCTCTGCATCAGCTCCACCTCCAGTTCCTGCCCTGTTTGAGGTCCTGTCCTGACCTCCTTTGATGATGAACAGGGCTGTGGGTGTGTAAGCCAGTTAAGCCTCTTCCTCCTCTCCAAGGTGCTTTGAAGAGACGGGCCTCTGGCAGGAATAGAGGGTGACGATGCGAGCACATGCTGGGTAGAAGACAGCTGTCTCTAGGCTGAGAGAAGCTTCAGAAAATTTGAGTCCTTAACCTCAGACTACTGGCCCCAGAAATGTGACAAAATTAATTTGGGGGCTGGAGATGGCTCAGCGGCCAAGAGTGATCCAGCTCCGTCTCCTGCTGCTCTTAAAGGGACCGGAGTTCAATTCCTGGTACTGGCAGTGGGTGGCTCACAACGGCCTGTAACTCCAGCTCCTGGACACCCACCCAGTGCTTTTTTTTCTGGTCCCTGTGGTCACCCACACGCATATACACATATACACAATGCACACATGCATACACACATATACACATATGCACAACGCACACGTATACAAATCTTGTAAGTAAACAGGTGTTGGTGTTTAAGTCACCCAGTGTACAGCACCCTCACAGCAGCCTTAGCAACCCTCCCCCTCACCTCCCTGCAGAGAGAAGGAACTGTTGTGGTCTCTTACCACACCTTGGGTTCCTTGTGGTTTGAGGTTCTGTTGATCTTGTACATCAGCAGGCCTGCTTCTCAGGGCCAGTGGAGATGGCGAAGAATAGAAAACTATATGAGCCGAAAGAACATTGGTGTCACCAGGGCCAAAGGGGGAGTCTGGGGGTCGGGTCTCGGCTGTCGTTCTTAGTGGTTCACTGAGACACTAAGTTCACAGGGTCAGAGACGCTGGATCCGGGGCTGAGGGGGGAAAGACTAACTATTGACTAAGGAGGACGTGAAGCCCTAACTGTGGATTTCCATTGCTCACTGTGCTGGGGGGGGGGGAGGGGGGAATTCTGTGGCCCAACAAGTCCATGGCTTAGAACAGAAGTTGCCTGTAAATGTGATGATGAAGGAAAGGGTGTGGTGACTTTGTCCAGAGAGGTTAGGAGGTGGGAGGCCAAGGGTCTAACAGCCAACTGTTGGGGAGCACCATGAGCACTCTTGACAGCCATTTCTTCCCATCCTCTGCAGAAGCCCCGACAGCTTGTGACCATCGTGTAAACCAGTTGGGATGTCCAACACAACAGTGGGTTTCCAGCCAACCCAAGCCACAAGAGCACTGCCAGCATCTGAGGACACAACTGTCTTGCTTTAACATGCCCATTTAATCTTCCCACCTACGTATTGAAAAGTGCCTTTGAGTACTATAAAAACTTCAAACTGTCACCACGGTAGAACACAGAACTCAGAATCACTTAATCCTGTGTCCCTGGACCATCCATGTTCATGTTTAACTTCTGAATAAACTCTCTTACAAACGGGGGGGGGGGGGAACACGACGGTGACACCAAATGCATGAGACCCTTAACAAAAGGTCTCAGCCTAAGAAGATGTCCATATGTCGTTTTTTAACACCTGTGTAGTTGGGGACTGAATCAATACCTCAGCAGTTAAACGTACTTACTGCTCTTCCACAGGCCCTGGGTCCTGCTCACAGCAGCCACACGGGGCTCACGGCAACTTGTAACTCCAGCTTCAGGAGGTCTGACGTCACCTTCTGACCCTTACAGGCACCAGGCACACACAGGGTGCACAAATGGTACACACACACACACACACACACACACACACCTGGTCCCCGCTATCCTCACACACACACACCTGGTCCCCGCTACACACACACACACACACACACACACACACACACACACATATACACACCTGGTCCCCGCTCTCCTCACACACACATACCTGGTCCCGCTCTCCTCACACACACACCTGGCTCAGGTCATGTCCACTCTGGACTCTCCCAGATGCCCCTGCCTCTGGCTATGCTCTCCCACACATCTATCATAAACTTTCTCCTCCACACAGGCCCAGTCATGTTCCTTTCCTTTTTCCTTTTTCCTTTTTCCTTTTTCCTTTTTTTTTTTTCATTCAAGAGTCTCTCTATGTAGTTCCGGAAGTACAGAAATCTCCTGTGTAGACCAGGTTGGCCTTGAAGTAAGATCCCCTTACTCCTCCTGAGTGCTGGGCTTCAAGGTCTGTATCACCACACCTGCCTGGTGTCACATTTTAGGGACAGGAAGTAAAAGCTCTCTTTGGGCCATTCAGCCCCACCTTCTGGAAGGACTCACGCCCTCAAGCCTTGTTGAGAATCATAAAATGGCACAGCTGGGTAAACGGCATCAAAATTACTAGAGCGGAAAACTAGACAACAGTAAAATTGCTCTTAAAAATTTCAAATTTTGGCCATACTGCCGAACAGCACAACAGATAACCACGGCCACGGTAATGAGCCAAGCTTGGTCGCGATCCACCGTCTTCCCTAAAGGCTAGCTAAATAAACTGTGCTATAACCACACACTAGCATCTCACAGAGCTGTTAGAGAGAGAGAACAAGGAAGCTCTCCTCAGAGATATGAAAGATTTCCAAGATAGATTAAGCAGAAAGCAGGGCACCGAGCAGTTACGCGTTCCTTCCTCTTTGGAAGCGAAGAGATGTAGGAAGTATACTCTCCACGCATATAGTTACTTTGCTTATATTTGTTAAACAAAGCTCTGGACGGATGAAAATTGGGTTGGGACGGGTGTGAAGGCTCACGCCTGTAATCCCGGCACACTCAAAAGGCTGAGCTGAGTTCACGGTCAGGCTGGCTGTGGAGTGAGTACCGGGTCAGTTTGGGTTAAGGTAAGAATCTGCCTAACCAACAAACAAGCAGAGCAACAATCCCAGAAGGGGCTAAACACGTGAGCCTTACAAGCATGAAGACACGATTTCGAATCTGCAGACCTCTGGTGTGGTGGTGTGTGCCTGAACCCGTCATCAGTGGGGTGTGGGGGTGGGGCTGGGGGTGGGGGTGGGAGTGGTAGGGGTGGGGGTGGGGGACAAGACAGGATCACTGGAGGGAGCGGACCTCCAGTCTAGTCAGTGGGAGATAAGGCAGCGTGAAGGAATGGGATATCCTCTGGCCTCTGTGTGCACACAGGCTACACTCACACATCACACGCCCCCCCATCCCCCCCCCCACAAGAATGCAAATACACCACACACGTCACATGCCCATCCAATACAGAAAACACACAAATAATATTTTTAAAGGAAAAAAAAAACAACAAGGGAAGAAAGAGAAACAATTTGTCTCTAGAAAGAACAGACAGGAACGTTCTAGACGATGTTCTCCTTCGTTTACGCAACCTCATTACGCGGTTACAACAAATCTGAGGTGAACCCTAGCACTGTTCCCACCCTTACCCGTGAGGAAAGCCATTTGGCAAATCCCCACCCATGGCTGGGCACTCGCAGCTGGATTTTAGCCTCCCCGCGTCTCCTAGATCAACGCAGCTACATCCCTCACACTGCAAACCCTGAGCAAACCCTGGCCCCAGGTCTTCAGACTTATCTAAGACAAATGCTATCAAAGGCAGAAAAACCAAGCTACGGTGACCCCGACCCGGGAGCCAAGGCCTGCGCGACACTTGTCGAGCAAGCTGGGGTCACAGGCAGCTTCCGGCTATCTCGAGGTTCCTCTGTTGTTTTCCTGGCTTTTCCGAGGTCTGTTTTGGAAGCAGTGAGTGGAGGAGGGGCTGGAAACACGACCCGCTTTGTGTGGAACACGCAGTTCCCTGAGGCAACTCCTTTTTATTTTTTATTTTTCTGAGACTTTTGAAGTTTAGAGTTATTGCTGCGCCAGCTCTGGACAAAGTGTCCGAGTGACCAATAACGAGATGTGAAATCAAAGTTGAAGCAAAACCCGGTCCATGGTCAGGCTTCCGCTGTCTGGCTACTGGTCCCCGGGGCAGGAAGCTCTAAACCCAGACCAGGAATGCTGGAGGTTTGCTGGCTGGGAGAAGGCACTGGTAGCCGGTTAAAGCACACCTCAGATTGCTGGGCATTCCAGATCTTGTTAATCAGTTATGACCTTTATTCCTGCCACGAGAAATTTTCTCTTAAAACAGATTTATTTTCTATGTAAAATTGTCCAGGCTTTGAATCACTCTGAGCAGTCTGATTCTGAAGATTTGTTTTGTTCTGTTTTGTGTTTGTTTTTAAGACAGGGCCTCACACTATATCCCCTCCTGACCTGGAACTCCTGGAAATCCTCCTGCCTCAGTCTCTGAAGGTCTGGGATTACAGGAAAGGGCAGCCATGGTTGGCTGCCACCACTTCACAGGTGTTATTATTATTATTATTATTATTATTATTATTATTTGGTGTTTTTTGAGACAGGGTTTCTCTGTGTAGCCCTGGCTGTCCTGGAACTCACTCTGTAGACTAGGCTGGCCTCGAACTCAGAAATCTGCCTGCCTCTGCCTCCCAAGTGCTGGGATTAAAGGTGTGCGCCACCACCGCCCAGCCCACAGCTGTTACTTAATGTATAAAATTTGAGAGACGAGGCCGGGAGACAACAGCTCAGCTGGTATAAGTGCCTTCCTTACAACTGTGGGGATTGGTGTTGGGGCCCTGGGAAAACAAAGCCCAATGTGGTGGCAAATCAATAATCCCCACGCTTAGGAGGTAGGGACATTTGGGTCCCTAGACACACGAAATGGCTAGACAGCCTCCCTGAATGGTGAGCGCTGGCTCCCAGTAACAGATCTTATTTGAAAAGAGATCTGGCTGCTCTTACAGAGGACCTGGGTTCAGTCCCCAGCACCCACATGGCAACTCACAACTCTCTGTAACTCCAGTTCCAGAGATCCGGGGTCCATGGACACCAGGCACACATGTCGTGCACATCTATACATACAGGAAAACACTCGTACGCATACAATAAAAATATATAATTTTTTAAAGATGAGGCAGATAGGGCTGGAGAGATGGCTCAGCAGTTAAGAGCAACGACTGCTCTTCCGGAGGTCCTGAGTTCAATTCCCAGAAACCACATGGTGGCTCACAACCATCTGTAATGCCCTCTTATGGTGTGTCTGAAGAGAGCAATGGTGTACTCATATACACAAAAAATAAATAAATAAATTGATAAAAATGAGGTGGATTATACTTAAGAAATGACACCCAAGGTTGACCTCTGGCTTCCACATGCATGAATACACACACACTCGTTCTCTCTCTCTCTGTTTCTCTCTCTCTCTCTCTCTCTCTCTCTCTCACACACACACACACACACACACACACACACAAACACACACACTTACATATGCACACATATACTCACACACACACTCCCAAACCCACATGCACACACATACATTCCCTCACAAACACAGAGAATGGAGCTGCAGAGGTTCTGTTTGGAGCCCTTTTAAAACATGCATTGGGGATGGGCTGGGTATGTACTATGGTCCTATGGGGGTCCAAGAACAACCATCAGTAATCAGTTCTTTCCTTCTACCATGTGGATCAAACTCAGGTCACTGCCCTTTGTACTACCGGTGTTTGTTTGGTTTTTGTTGCTGTTGTTGTTTGGTTTGGTTTTGACCACAGAGCTATCTCGTTGACTCTCCAATTGGGGGTGGTGTACAAGATGACTTCAAACCCATCACAAAAAAGTGGACGCCCTCAGATTTCATACTCTTCTCTCCGGTGATTTAATCTGTGACATTGGCTTGCCACATTGTCAGCTGGGGCCTGGGTTAGGACCATTACCCTGGGGAAAGCATATAGCTCTGGATGCCACGATCTTGAAGGCTGAAATCCTACATTTGTATTTCCAGATAAGATCTCACATGGCCTAGGCTGGCTTTGGACTTCTGATCCTCCTGCCTCCACCTACCAAGTGCAGGATCACAGATGTGTGCCACCACGCCGAGGTAATCACGAGACGAAAAGAGCATTTATTTGAGGCACATTGAAAACATGACGGACAGGACACTTCATCAGGCACTTGGCTTTACACAACGCACAGCTTTGCAGGTGTAAACATCCAGGCAAACTAACAACCCTCATACAGATACAACAGTTTTGAAAAAGATAAATGGTGTTCACAAAGAAATTGGTCAGGCCGGGCGGTGGTGGCACACGCCTGTAATCCCAGCACTTGGGAGGCAGAGGCAGGCGGATTTCTGAGTTCGAGGCCAGCCTGGTCTACAGAGTGAGTTCCAGGACAGCCAGGACTACACAGAGAAACCCTGTCTCGAAAAAACCAAAAAGAAAAAAAAAAGAAAAAAGAAAAAAAAAAGAAATAAGTCAAAGAGTGAAATGCATACAGAGTGATCAGTGGGGCTGTCCGAGGGCAGCAGCTCTAACGCTGCAGACCCCGAGATGCCGTGGGCAGAGGTTGGGGATGTAGCTTAGTGGCAGCTCCAGGCCAGGCTCCAGGACCGTGGGGGCTGGGGGAGAGGGTGGGGAGGGTTACCCAAAGCCTGCTCTGAGTCACTCCCACCCAGGCAGCTCTCTTCAAGGTGCCAAGTCCAAAGGCCTTAGAACCAGAAAAGCCAACCTTGCAACTCTCAGCCCTGAGGCTGAAAGTGCTTCCAGCTTCCAGAGAGACCAGCCAGCCTTCTGTGTGCTCTTTGCAGGGGCCCGGGTGGTTAAGACAGCACCCACCCACCCACGAGGATGGACCGTCTCTACTTCAGAATCCCACACGAACGTCTACACCAGACTTCTACCCTGCATCTAACCCAAAATGCCTCCAGGCCCACCGCGGAGCTTGGCTTCCTGCCCCTCCTTTACGTTCGGGCTTGTCTGGCTTTCAGGATTTTAATCTGTTAGGATTGTGATTACTTATGACATAGCCCCATCTGGTAGCCCACACTGGCCTTGGATTCCTGCTCCTCCTGCCTCAGCTTGAGTGCTAGGATTACAGGTACATTCCAACCATGGCCAGGATTCGAATCTTCAGGGACTCAGCATTTGGCATTAATGAACTTGGGATCCTGCCCTTCATATCAGCACTTCTCGCAAAGCTCGAGGCCTTCCCCAACTGGCAAAAATGAAGACACAGCTGCAGTTGTTCCTCCTCGACGCCGGAGACTTTTATCTTTAACACCGTGTCTCACAATGCCACGCCACACAGACCCTCGACATGATTCTACCTTATGAGTCTTTACCCTGGCCATGGGAACAGAGCACCCCTCTCGGCCTCCCCCAAAGCCCCTCTCCGGGACCAGGCTTTAGGCTGCGATGGTTCTAGATGTCTCTCCCAGGCTCATCGCACTGAAGGAGCCTTAGGAAACAAAACTTCCCCTCTGCGGGCTGAAGGGGAAAGAACACTGTGATTGACCGCACTCAGGGTTGGCCACGCCCCAGTCACCACTGGCGTGAGACTTACTCGGGACACCAAGCTTCCCCTATCTACGCTGGATAGAAATGACTGTCCCAGGGCTGTTAGGATGGCTCCGGGAGCAGATGCTTGCTCCCCAGCCTGCCTGATGACTTGACTCTAACACCCAGGAGCCTATGGTGGAAGAAGAGAATCAGCTCCACAAAGGTTTCCTCTCCCCTCCACATAGGTGCAGTGGCATGTGGGTACCCCTCAATCATAACAATAATGAATTTACATTGCCTTTCCGTGGTTTTGTTTTCATGGCCGCCTTAATTAGATATAGCTCATACACCGTGTATTTTAACTGCTTAAAATGTACCAGGCAATTATATATATATTTTTTTAGTATCTCAGAGTTTTGAATACAAACATCATCATGGTAATTTAAGAACATTTCGCTAATTAATTTACTCATCTATTGTCAGTGTGGATTCCGCTGTCCTGTCCATTATGCAAGCTGGATCTCACAGTCGCCTGTGCTTCTGGTATGGCGTCTTCACGTGGCTCAGAGTCTTGGGCTCACCCATGTTGCCGGGTGTCAGCACTTCATTCCTTTGTGCTGAGCCATGTGCCTGAGACGTTGCATTGTTTGCCTGCTCCGTGGACGGTGCATTTCATCACGTACGTGAGGAGACCGGCCGAAGCGTGTAATTAGTGTGGGGGTTGGGACCATGGAAAGCTTCTTTTTCTCTTTTCTTTTCTTTTTTCCTTTCTTTTCCTTTCTTTTCTTTTCTCTTTTCTTTTCTTTCCTTTCCTTTCTTTTCTTTTTTCCCTTTTCTTTTCTCTTTTCCCTTTCTCTTCTTTCTTTCTTTCTTTCTTTCTTTCTTTCTTTCTTTTTTCCTTCCTTCCTTCCTTCCTTCCTTCCTTCCTTCCTTCCTTTCTTTCTTTCTTTCTTCCTCCCTCCCTTTCTTTCTTCCTTTCTGTGTGTCAAGACAGGATTTCTCTGTGTAGTCCTGACTGTGCTAGAAGTAACTCTGTAGACCAGGGTGGCCTTGAACTCACAGAGATCCCACTGCCTCTGCCTCATGACAGCTGGGATTAAAGGCATGCACCATTATTTTGTTTTGTTTAATTTTCTGGCTGGTGTATATATGATTGTGTATATGTGTGTGTATGAGTGTATATGTGTGTGTATGAGTATGTATGTGTGTATATGAGTGTCTATGTGTATATAAGTGTCTATATGTGTATATAAGTGTGTATATGTGTGTATGTGTATCTAAGTGTGTATATTTGTGTCTAAGTGCGTCTATGTGTCTATGTGTGTATACATGTGTCTATGTGTGTATACGTGTGTCTATGTGTATATGGGTGTGTATGTGTATGTAAGTGTGTGTGTGCTCAGGTCTGAGTGGCGATCAGAGGGGGATGCCAGACTCTCGTTTAGCACTCTGCTTTATTCCTCTGAATCACAGTTTCACCGCGCTTGGAGCTAGACTGCCAACCACCCAGCCTGAGCGAGCCTCCTGCCCCTGCTGTTCTACAGTGCTGGACTTGAGGTGTGAGCATTGCTTGGAGCTTTTATCATGCGGGTGCGGGGATCTAGACTCTGGTGCTTGTGTTTGTACAGCATACGTCCTTACCCACTGAGCCAGCTCTCTGACCTTTGAGTCCTGTAATTTAAAAATGCACATTCATAAAATCAAAACAAAACAAAACAAAACAAACAAACAAACAAACAAAAACAAAAACAAAAAAAAAACAAGGCCGGGCGGTGGTAGCGCACGCCTGTAATCCCAGCACTTGGGAGGTAGAGGCAGGCGGATTTCTGAGTTCGAGGCCAGCCTGGTCTACAGAGTGAGTTCCAGGACAGCCAGGCCTACACAGAGAAACCCTGTCTCAAAAAATCAAAAAAACAAACAAAAAACAAAAAATGCACATTCATGTCTACTTTCACAACACACTGGCCTAAGACATTTTGCAAACAGGAATGAAAGTAAGAAATTCAAATGCAGTGCAGCCTGGACACCTTTCCGGGTGCCTGGTCATTATCTGAGAGGCTTCTCACTTTGGAAGAAAAAGAGAAGAAACATTTCAAAGGTGGAAGGAATTCAAATTTTAAAATCTTTTAATTAGTGGCTAGTGTCAGCTCGTCCATCCTCTGACTCTCTCTGTGCAAGCCAACTGTCATTAGAATGGCCTCATGGGACCCGAGAGGGACAGAGAAGATGAGGTTCTGGTCATGGAAGTGGAATGCAGGGAGGCCAACAGTCATGCCAGCTCAGCTTAGGCCCAAGTCTGGGCTCTAGAATGCACGGGCATTCTGTTTGGTGTTTGTCTGGTTGCTTTTGCACTGCTGGATATCAAACCCTGGCCTCACTGGTATGCAGGCCCGACAGCTTGTGTCTCCCCGATACTGTTAGACACTTAGACGAGCCCTTGGGTGGGGTGATTCCGGAGTAGGCAGCTACAGTAAAGATAATAAAACTGACAAAGTTAACTCAGGAGTGAAATCCAACGTTAGGTTGGAGACGGTGAAATAAACAAGAAAGCGTTGCCAGAGCTTATGCAGCACTTGGGGCTACAACCTCGGAGAGGCCCCGTGGTCTCTCTCTGACTTCCTTTTCTGATCACAGCCTCTTAGGGATGGGTGGGGATTTTCACTCAGGAATCCTAGACTAACTCGCTGACAGCTGGGCAGATTGACAAGCCAGGACCGTGCCTGTGGACGACATATTCAGGCGTGCTCAGATAAAATTCGAAACAAATTCTGGCTCCTGCCGGCTTGACCCCTGTTCTCCTGTAATGATCCGCGGTGACTGAGAGACAGGTGGTGGAGGACTTGTGGCCGGGGGGTGGGGGGTGGGGGGGTGGGGGGGGGGGGAGTGGGGGGGTGGGGGGGCGTGTCCTCCTGCAGGGGGCGGGGCCTGCATCCTGATTTGCTGGAGAAGGTGACTGAGGGACAAGACAAAAACAAAACAGTGCATATAAACATATGGTCACGCCAGCTTAGACACTGGAAACTATGTGTCTCCAGGGGTTTATCCAAATTTAGAAAAGCCACAGAGAAATACATGAGCAGTGAATCCTGGAGGTCAGTGCCTCTGAGTAGGGACACGGCTTTGGGCATAGACAGCAAGAAGAACAAACGGCTCATTTTTTAATTTTTTTAAAATTACATTTATTTATATACCATGTAGTGGGGGTGCCATGTAGCATGTGACAGATGACAGCTTGTAAGCATCTGTTCTCTCCTTCCACCGGGTGGATCCCAGGAAACCAAACTCGGGTTATCGGGCCTGGCAGGAAGCACCATTCTTAAGCCTCACGGCAGAGCCTGTGTGAGCATCGGCTGCCCTTGCTGGCTGCTTTCCTGTCAACCTGACACAAGCTAGAGTCATCAGAGATGAGGGAAACTCAACCTAGAAAAAATGGCTTCATTAAAACTGTCCAACAGTCCTAATGGCAAGCCTGAAGGATATTTTCTCGATTATTAACTGATGTGAGCGGGCCCAGCCAACCGTGGGTGGTGATACCCATGGGCAGATGGTCCCGGGCTGTATAAGAAAGCAGATTAAGCTAGCATTTCTCCATGGCCTCTGCTCGAGTCTCTGCCTCATTTCCCTCAGTGATGACTGTGACCTGGAAGTGTAAGCTGAAATAAACCCTTTCCTCCCAAGGTGCTTTGGGTCGTGGTCTTTATCAGAGCAATAGAGACTAGCTAATACAGGTCATAATGTCTTTCTTTGGTTTTTTTTGGATTTGGTTTTTTCGAGACAGGGTTTCTCTGTATAGCCCTGGCTGTCCTGGAACTCACTCTGTAGACCAGGCTGGCCTCGAACTCAGAAATCCGCCTGCCTCTGCCTCCCAAGTGCTGGGATTACAGGCGTGCACCACCACCGCCGGCCATGTCTTTCTTAGTTAGGAATATTACTGACCGTGAAGTAGCGCTGAGGCACGGGCTTTCTAAAGCCCCTCCTTGTGGGGTTCCTCTGGGTAGAATGCAGGGTTTCCTGTACGCTGAGCGCGTGTCTCTAACCTGAGCTGAATCTTCTTCTTTCTTCCCCTCCCACCCTTTTTAAAAAACATGACCTCGAATAGCCCAGGCTGGCCTGAAAAGTGCTGTCTGGCTAAGGATGGCCTTAAACTTCTGATTTTTCGGCCTCCAATTTCCAAGTGCTGTGATTACAAGTGTGTACCAAGTCTGGAAAATTCTTCTTTCTTCCTCCTATTCTTCTACTTTTTTTTTAAATGTCTGCTTGCATCTGTGCCTGTCTTTTTTAGTATATACCACATGTGTGCCCATGGCCTTGGAGGCTAGTAAAGGGCATCCGAGCCCTCCCCCAGCCCCCACCTCCCCAACCCCCGCCGCGAGCTAGAGTTATGGGCAGTTGTGAGCTGCCTGGTGCGGGGGCTGGGAACTGAACTCGGGTTCTCCGGGACGGCTCCTAGGCCGTCTCTCCAGCTCCCCTCTTCCCTTTTCAGAGTGAAGGGGTCTTCCTGCAGGCTTTCTGGGGCCACCCGTACTCTGATTCTAGTCTCATTTTCCCCACAATCCCATTACACATGACTTGGTAAATATTAATGAAGATTTTAAAAAACCACTGGGATTTAAAAAAAAAAACATTTTATGTATATGAATGCTCTGCCTTCAGACACACCAGAAGAGGGCATCAGATCCCATTACAGATGGTTGTGAGCCACCATGTGAGTCCTGGGAATTGAACTCAGGACCTCTGGAAGAGTAGTCAGTGCTCTTAACCGCTGAGCCATCTACTCTCCCCAGCCACTGGGATGTTTAGAAAAACATTAGTGTCTGTGTGTGTGTCTGTACATGTGGGCATATGTGTTATGTGTGTTTGTGTGTTCCACAGCACATGTGTGGAAGTCAGAGGATACCTTTACCTACTTAGCCATCCAGCCAGCCCAATCATAATTTTTAAAGAAACAAAAAATTTTCTTAAATCATATAGAATACATCTTTATATTACATGCTCTAGATATTTATTTAGAGTATTGTGGTTTTATAAGTACTTTCTTAAAATTTATGTGTATGAGTGTTTTGCCATCATGTACATATGTGAAACATGTATGGGCCTGCTATTGATGAAGGTCAGAGAAGGCATTAGATGCCCTAGAATTACAAATGGCTGTAAGCCACTGTGCAGTGCTGAACCCTCTGCAAGGACAGCCGGCACGTCTAACCAGGGAGTATCTCTCCACCCCCTTTACTGGGTGTTTTGTTTTGTTTGTTTATTTTATCTAAGGTCTTGCTGTGTACCCCAGGGTGGTATAGAATGCTATGTAGATCAGGCTGGCCTAGAAATTCTAACAATGCTCCTGCCTCTGAGTCCTGAAATTACAAGTGTGAGCTACCATACCCAACTTAAGTATTTAATTTTTTGGAAAATGGAAGATGGCGGCCATCTTCCATTCTTTTAGGTAAGAGAATTACTTACCTTCTTTTCTACTTCTGAGCGGCTGTTAAACTAGTGTCTGGGCCTATGAAAATGGCTTGTGGGTTGCCCTATGTAACATGCCGTTGCTGGGTTCCATGGACTGTTTCCTGGGGCACGTCAGACAGCACATCATTTTAGCAACATGAAGGTCCAAACCCGGGGGAGCGTTCACACAGGTGCCATGACACCACTGACGACAAAGTGCTGTGTCCTCTCTTCACCCCCAGCACCTTGGCTTGCAGCTTTAGTTTGTATTTTTCCTGATTACAGTATAATTGTGATAGCTCCAGAGCTGACACCGGCACACAACCATGCTGAGAGGGGAAAAGGAAAGAAAGTTCTTAGAGTCTTTTCTGACTACGGAGATGACTTCCCAGAAACCCCTCCACGGATCTTCCCCTCCAGCCCCTTTGGCTACAGTCGGGTCACAGAGCCACAGCCTTGTTGAGAGATAAGCCAGGTAATGATTATCTAGCATTTCCAACGTGTCCGGCAGAGGCGGCTCTACCAGTCAGGAGAACTGGAGAAGAATGGTACCTGGCAATGCTCCCTGGGAGGCTGACCAGACAGGTCTGTCTGCCGCCAGAATCCACACCTCTAACCCCTGCTTTGTGACATTATCCAAAAGTGTCACCGTCCAGCTGTTAAAACCACTATAAAACACTCACCCGTCCAAGATCACCTGGGACTTTCCTACCTCTTGTCTTTACACCTGGGGTTCCCGCAGCCCGAGAGCCCGCCCCCCATTCACATGGTTTGTAGACAAAAAGTCCTCTCTCAAAGACAGCACTCAAACACCGTCTTCCAATCAAGCCTTCAAATTCCCCAACAAGGCCACCCAAATAGCTGTAGCCGAATGGCGACTCTTCTCTTTGGTCCCCCAGGGAACTTGCTCGCACAGGTTCTTGGAGTCAAGTAAGTGAGGGTAGGACTGTCCTGCCCTCTGGGTTGCAGAGGGAATGCAGGAGCGAGCTGTCTCCTGGGTGACCACCGACTCACAGTCCACCAAGGCAGACTTGGGCAGGGGACGGTAACAGATGGATTCCTGGAGCCTCGGTGCTGTGGGTCACCTATGGAATCCAACACTCTGAACAGGGAATCTCATGCTTATGTGAGTTTTGCTTCTGGAAACTGGAGGAAGGAACCATCTTGGACACTCTGCTCTCCTGAGCTAGTTCCAGCAGGAACTGGTCGCCTGGAGACAACCTGGCTCAGCCCAGGCTGACAGTTGGCAGGAGGGAGCACTCACCTCCAGATCCTTCTAGTTGCTCGGTCCTCCCGAGGGACATGCATGGAGTCCACAGCTGGAGGCCTGAGCTCATTAGATGCAGACACCTAACCTGGGGCTGGAGAAGGCATCCCCTCCCTGCTGTGACACCACAGATGAAAGGCCTGTCTAGAGCAGTTCCTTTTACCCGGTACATTCTGTCCTCCTACCAAGAAGATAATGCACACTAGAAGACAAAGGTCTCTGTTTGGACACTGGGTATGGCGGTACCCAGCCACAATACCAGCACTCTGGAGCCAGAGGTATAGCTTCAGGTTCAAGACCAGCCTGGAGCCCACAGCAAGACCCTGTGTTGAAAGGCAACAACAACAATAATAATTTTAAAAAAAATTATAATCTGAAGAGGACCAGACCATTGAACTGGAAAGTTAGCAAAGGTTTTATTATTTTTCTGTTTTTTTGTCTTGTCTGTTTTTTTGTTTTATTTGAGATTGGGTCTCAGGTAGCCCAGGTGAGCCTAAAATTTGCCGTAGAGGTTAAGATGATCTGGAACTCCTGATCCTCCTGCCTCTACTTCCTGAGTGCATGGATCACAGATATACATACATATACTCAGTCTATGTTGCACTGGGGATAGAACCTAGGGCTTCCTGCATACTAAGCAAGCACTCAACCAACTGAGCTAAAGCCCCAGCTCTTCTAGGCTTTTTGAAACAGCCTTTCAATGTTGCTCAGGCTGGTCTCAAACCAGCAGTGAGCCTCCTATGTATTGGTTTGAATAGGTATCTCATAGATCCCTGTGTTTGAATGTTTGGCCATAGGGAGCGCACTATTAGGAGGCGTGGCCTTGTTGGAGTAGGTGTGGCTTTGTTAGAGGAAGTGTGTCATTATGGGGGTGGGCTTTGAGGGCTCCTATACTCAAGCTACGCCCAGTGTGGTACACTGACTCCTTTTGCTGCCTGACGGTCAAGATGTAGACCGCTCAGCAACTTCCCCAGCACATCTGCCTGCCTGCGGCCATGACGGACTGAACCTCTGAAACTGTAAGCCAGCCCCTACTAAACGTTTGCCTTATAAGAGTTCCTGTGCTCATGTTGTTTCTTCACAGCAATGAAACCTGCAGTAAGACATCCCGCCTCTGGCGTGCTAGGATCTGGAGCCTGTGTCAGCACACTGGCAGGAGGTCAGTGCTCCCGTGCACTGGCTAAGAGCAGGTAGCTGCTCCCCTCCGTCTGCTGCGTCCTTCGTCCTCAGGCTGCACACAGATGCAAGATGGCAGAAGCTGCCTCCGCCAGCGAGTTTCCAGTTCAGTTGCTGGGGACCTAATTCAGTGTTAGAGTCCTTACCAGCACCGGACCCTGGGTTTGGTCCTTAGCACCAACAAATCAAACAAAGGTTCATATTCAAGAGTGAGAATGTGCCTCGTTGTAGTGGCTTCGACTTACTTTGTTTCCATTATTTGCTCCTTCAAGGCACTCACAAGGCATAGGGAGTATGCTTTGCTGGTTGACGGGGACCCGGATCCTGTGATGCTTCTCTCAAGTAGAATATGGGACTCTGGGAACTCCATGATTTGTGTCAGGAGGCCCAAACAAAAGGCAGAGTGATGGTTGTTATTAATTTGACGGAACGTGCAGTCACCTAGGAGATGGGCCCCTGGCCATGCCACTATGGGATTATCTTGAGGTTGTTAATTAACCACCTGCCCACTGTGGGCGGCACCATTCCCTGGCTGGGATCCCAGACTATCTACTTGAAGGAACGGAGCTCAGTGGCAGCAGCAGCAGCAGCTCCCTCTCCTTCCAGACAGTGAATAGGAAGCCATGGGAACAGCTGCTTTGACTTCCCTATGGTGAGGGACTGTACCTTGAACTGTAAGCCAAAAGAAAAGAGAATTTCCTTTTTCTTAGACAGCACAGGCTGGCCTTGAACTCCTGACCCTCCTGTCTCTACCTCTAAGTCCTGGGATTACAGCCATGACCACAGTACACTTACTTCTTCCTCTCCCTTTGGAGACAGTCATTAGAAATGGATGTTCAAATTGTACCTCTTTTCTCCTGACTCCTCACAGTGTGATCGTGTCTGGCCCAGAACCCTGTATGCAAGTCAGGCTGGCCTTGAATCATAGTGATCTATCTGCCTCTGTCTCCCAATGGCTGGACCAAAAATGTTCTCCACCACAGTCAGCCTGCATTTATTTCTACAATCAGAAATTCATTCTCTGCTGGGCAGTGGTGGCACACGCCTTTAATCCCAGCACTTGGGAGACAGAGGCAGGCAGATTTTTGAGTTCAAGGTCAGCCTGGTCTACAGAGTGAGTTCCAGGACAGCCAGGGCTACACAGAGAAACCCTGTCTCAAACAAACAAACAGAAATTCATTTTCCTTTACATTGATTTTACACTCTATGCCTTTCTATGCCACTGACCAAAACTTTTTTTGTTTTTGTTTTTGTTTTTGTTTTTTGAGACAGGGTTTTTCTGTGTAGCCCTGGCTGTCCTGGAACTCACTCTGTAGACCAGGCTGGCCTCGAACTCAGAAATCCGCCTGCCTCTGCCTCCCAAGTGCTGGGATTACAGGCGTGCGCCACCACTGCCCGGCCCGCCACTGACCAAAACTTTTAATCTTTTTCTTTTGAAACAAGGTTTCAAGTAGCCCAGGCTACAAACTCACTATGTCCCTGAGGATAACCTTTAATTTCTGATTCTCCTGCCTCACACCTCTCGAGTGCTGGAACTACAAAGGTGAGACACCACACCCCGTTTTGTGCCGTTCAAAGGATCAAATCCCGTGTGCCATACTCACTAGGTAAGCAATCTACCAACTGAGCCGCGTCCCAACCCCCGAACAGCTTCAAGACTGAAATGCTCAGAAACCAGCTTCCAAGAGGGCGTTCTCCCTGGCAGATCACTACCTTCTCTTTCTGATCTAGCATCTGTGAACTAGCTGCAGTTCAGCAAGGAGAGGACAAGTGTGGAGAAGACACCGCCAGAAAACAAGAAATACGGCTGGCTGCCTTATAAGCAACTGTGTCATTCTTTACCTGGTGAGTCAGAAGTCTTTAAAGTAGAGTCATGCACTGATAAGGGTGGGGAAAGGACCTGGGAAATGATTTTCATCTTTTCTTGACTGTCACAGATTGTAGGAGTGCACGTATGCAAGACTAGATGGTACTGGACCAGTGATCCGACAGAAACACTAACACCAACCTATGAGGCTCTGCTGGATTACAACCGTGGACGGGGTTTTCGTCTGATGGTTTTTGGTGTTTTGTTTTGCTTTTGGGGACAGAGTCTCCCTGGCTGTCCTACAACTTGCTATGTAGATCAGGCTGGCCTCAAACTCACAGAGATCTTCCAGCTTCTCCCTCCCGAGTATCTGTGCTGGGATCAAAAGCATGCACTACCATCCATGTTTTTCTTTTTTTAATGAAGTTCAGAAATTTTTTTTTTAAGAATAGTGTTCAGCCTTTCCGCGCTACCTGGGGACGGGTCCATACGGCGTTGTTCTTGATTCCCATCGTAACTTAAAGGGAAGCTTACACAATGTCCGGAGCCCTCGATGTCCTGCAGATGAAGGAGGAGGATGTCCTCAAATTCCTTGCTGCAGGAACCCACTTAGGTGGCACCAACCTCGACTTCCAGATGGAGCAGTACATCTACAAAAGGAAAAGTGACGGTATCTACATCATAAACCTGAAGAGGACCCGGGAGAAGCTGTTGCTGGCGGCTCGAGCTATTGTTGCCATTGAGAACCCTGCTGACGTGAGCGTCATCTCCTCCAGGAACACTGGCCAGTGAGCTGTGTTGAAGTTTGCTGCTGCCACAGGAGCCACTCCAATCGCTGGCCGTTTCACACCCGGGACCTTCACTAACCAGATCCAAGCAGCCTTCAGGGAGCCACGGCTTCTAGTGGTGACAGATCCCAGGGCTGACCACCAGCCGCTCACAGAGGCCTCTTACGTCAACCTGCCCACCATTGCTCTGTGTAACACAGATTCCCCCCTGCGCTATGTGGACATTGCCATCCCCTGCAACAACAAGGGAGCTCACTCGGTGGGGCTGATGTGGTGGATGCTGGCCCGGGAAGTGCTCCGCATGCGAGGTACGATCTCCCGTGAGCACTCATGGGAGGTGATGCCTGATCTTTACTTCTACCGAGACCCAGAGGAGATTGAGAAAGAGGAGCAGGCTGCTGCCGAGAAGGCTGCGACCAAAGAGGAATTCCAGGGAGAATGGACCGCACCAGCTCCTGAGTTCACTGCTGCTCAGCCTGAGGTGGCCGACTGGTCTGAGGGCGTGCAGGTGCCCTCGGTGCCCATCCAGCAGTTCCCCACGGAAGACTGGAGTGCGCAGCCAGCCACTGAGGACTGGTCAGCGGCTCCCACAGCGCAGGCCACCGAGTGGGTTGGAGCCACCACTGAGTGGTCCTGAGCTGCTCTGCGGACAGCTTAGCAAAGGAAAAAAAGGTGGAAGGAAAATAAAGTTACTCAAAGCTCAAAAAAAAAAAAAAAAAAAAAAAAAAAAAGAGTAGTGTTCATTTGTTCTGTGTATGTACGTGTGAGCATGCGCCCTGTATATGCCTCCCTCCACTGCCGCTATTTCAGACACTAGCTCTCAAGAGAAACAGTTCTGCTCACACCAAGGAGAACACTTTCCTGAAAAGCTGCTTTCTAAAAGGTATACGAACCCGGGCGGTGGTGACGCACGCCTGTAATCCCAGTACTCTGGGAGGCAGAGGCAGGCAGATTTCTGAGTTCGAGGCCAGCCTGGTCTACAGAGTGAGTTCCAGGACAGCCAGGGCTATACAGAGAAACCCTGTTTCAAAAAAAAACAAAACAAATAAAAAAAAATAAAAGGTATACGATGTGCACGTGAGGAGAGGGCAACGTGTTGAAGTCTGTTCTCCTCCTGCCGCGTATGATTTGGGGACAGAACGTGGGTCATCAGGCTTGTCTGCAAATAATGCCTTTACACACTGAGATAGATCATCAGGCTTGTTTTTGGTTTTGTTTTGTTTTGTTTTGTTTTGTTTTTTGAGGCTCATAACTGGCTGGGAACTTAATATCTAGACCTGGCTGGCCTTGAACATGTGTCATTTCTCCCGCCTCCACTTCTGAGCTCCTGCAGTGTGCACTCCCATGCCCAACTGTGCATAGATTAAACTTTTCTTTTAATTAGGCATATACTCTAAAATAACGATGAAGGGTGCACTACCGTAAATTCGTAAACCGACGTCGTGATTGTTCGCTATGAAGTATTATGTACCGTGTCCTTGCCTCGCCCTTGTTACTTTTTCTTCCTGTTCTGGGGAATGACTCCAGAGCCCTGCACATGTGGCGACTGCCCTACCACTGAGCTCCCCAGCAGCCTGCTAGGCCCGCACAGGATGGGCAGCAACGGGTGGTCACCTGCTCTAAGATCACAGCAAGCCTGGAACCACTAGCCAATACAGCTCTTCATCTTCATTATATTTGTAGTCCATAGATGACCAAAACATACATACTGGGCACAGTGCTAGGTCTCAGAAGCCCGGGAGAAATGGCTGAGGTGCCCGAGACCCAGGACTCTGAAATCTGTGCACGGAACTGGAAATACCAGGGGACTCTTCTTCATCCGTGAGCAGCCTGTGAACAGTGTGCCAACCAGGCTGACCCCGACACTTCTGAGCTAGTCTTTGTCACAGAGGTGGGCAGGATGGCTTTCTCCAGGACAATGTGTCTGTAGTGGCTCTGACCACAGTCTGAGCGGTGGTATGGTGCCACTAAGATTCTCTTTAGGAGGAAGTCAGAAGACAAATATGAGGAATCTCAGCCCTGCTCTACAGCTCCACTGGCTTCGCCCTCTACACTCCGTCTCCCCTTTGCCTCCCTCTCCTCTCATTCTCCCCGCCCCCCTTCCCACTAGGTATTGAGTCGGGGCCTCTGCGGTGGATTTTAATAAGAATGGCCCCCACAGACACGCTTATTTGCACGCTCAGTCTCCATGAACTGCTTGGGAAGGATTAGGAGGAGGCAAACCCTTGTTGGAGTAGGTGTGTTGCTGGAGGTGGGTCTTAAGGTTTCAAAAGCCCATTCCAGGCTCTGTCTGTCTGTCTGTCTGTCTGTCTCCCTCTCTACCTGCTGCCTGCAGATTAAGATGTAACACTCCATGCCCGTCTGCTTCCTGCTGTGATGATCATGGACTAACCCTCGAAAACTGGAAGCGAGCCCCTAATCAGATGCTGTCTTTTATAAGAACTGCCTTGGTCATGGTGTCTGTTCACAGCAATAGAACAGTGACTCTGAGCCTTACTCAAACTTGTCCAGGTACGTACTATACCATGGGCCTACAGCCCCCAACCTTGACTTTAGGGCCAAGGTCATGTGCACTCCTGCAGTGGGGCCTCTCAGAACTCAGCCACGGCTAAGTCCACTCTACAGCCCCCGGCCAGCTTTCTGACCTGAGGCTGCACACATGGGCAGAGAGATGAGAGGCCCAGCTGTGCAGCCAGCTGCCACCTTAAACTGCACTTGTTTTTGCCATGTTATTTTTAGATTCTGGTTATATTTACATCCTTTAACCTTTGTTATTTACTCCTGAAGATTAGTTTTTCAGATGAGATCAGACTGTTCAGGTTTTGAAGGCTATAAATAGGCAGGTCATTTTCAAATTTCAGTTAGACACGACACAGAACTTTCTGAGCTATCTTTGTACTCCTGATATTTAGTGAAGAACTCTACAGAAAAGTCTTCTCGAGTGACTATGGGTGAGCATGTGGCTGAGACTCCCTTTACCACAGTATTCCAGTATTCCCATAAGTGAAATCTGTGAAACAGTACACAATTTAATCCTGTGTGTGCGTGTGTGTGTGTGTGTGTGTGTGTGTGTGTGTGTAGTCTGTAAATACATGTGTGCCCATGAGAGTGTAGGTCAAAGGTCCAATCACTCTCCACTGTATTTTTGGGACCGAGTTTCTCACTGAACCCAAGGCTTACGACTTCAGCAAGCCCCAGAGATCCTCCTGGCTTTTCGTCCCGTGTGTGCTCTAGCAAACAAACTAGGGTTCATGCTTGACAGGTTCTTAATCTACAGGGACACCTGCACAGACCTCAATTCTTAAAAATCAACACAATATATGCATTTTCCTATTACCATAAATTCTTCCGAGATATTTTACACTTATCTGTGATTTAATATTAGTAAGTCAGTAATGATTTATATCACTGGTCCACGAAGAGACACTGTCTTAGTTTGGGTTTTATTGCTGTGAAGAGACACCATGACCACTTTAACTCTTATAAAGGAAAACATTGAACTGGAGCTGATTTACACTTTCAAAGGTTTAGTCCATCATCATTATGTCAGGGAGGAAGGCGGCATGCAGATAGACACTGTGCTGGAGAAGGAGCTGAGGGTTCTACATCTTGATCGGCAGGCAGGACAAGACTGTGTGCCACCCTGGGTGTAGTATGAGCATAGGAGACCTCAAAGCCCGCCCCCATAGTAACACATTTCCTCCAACAAGGACACACCCCCTCCAACAAGGACACACCCCCTCCAACAAGGACACACCCCTCCAACAAGGACACACCCCCTCCAACAAGGACACACCCCCTCCAACAAGGACACACCCCCTCCAACAAGGACACACCTCCTAACGGTGCCAAGCATTCAAACACGTGAGTCTGTGGAGGCCGTTTCTATTTACACCGCCACACTCCACTCCCTGGTCCCTAGTTTGTACCCATAACATAATGCAAAATGCATTCAGTCTAACTTAGAAAGTCCTCACAGTCTCTAAGAGTCTCAAACTTGTTTATAAGTCTCTTCTGAGATTCAAGTAATCTCTTCACTGCAAACCCCTGTAAAATCACAAAGCATATCACATACTCCTAATATGTAACGGCACAGGGTGCACATTAATGTCCCAAAACATTAGGGAAGGGAGCACGGTGAGGAAATACTGGACCAAAGCCGGACTGAAAGCCATCTGAGCAAACTCCAGACTGCACCTCTGTGTCTGATGTCAAAGTGCTCTTCAGATCTCCGACTCCCTTCAGCTTTTGACTGTAACACACTTCTCTCTCTTGGGCTGGTTCCACTCCATCAGTAGCTCTCCTTGGCGGGTATCCCCGGGCTCTGGCATCTCTAACCTCTTGGGGTCTCCAAGGCAACCCAGGCTTCACCTTCACAGCCTCACGCAATGGCCTCTGGGTCTCCATGCAAGGACGCTTCAGTCACTGTCTTCCTGATCCGAAGACAAGTGGGGAGAGAGAAGCTGGGCCTGGCCTGGCCTGTCACCCCCAGTGACAAAAGCCCAAGGTTACAGCTACTCCAGAAAGGCCACATTTCCCAATCTTTTTTAACCCTTCGTAAATGGTGCCATTCTCTGGTGACTAAGACTATGGTGGCCATTCTTATTCAAACCACCACAGTTGTCTAAGCTAGACTCTCAGTGTTAAGCATTTGAACCACTTTCTATTGTTGTAGATAAAATTGTGGTCATTTTTTCCCATCCACATTTTAGCTTACTGTCTTAGATTTCCCTGACCTGGAATTACTGGGTAAAATGGCACGAATAGCTTTTTGTTCATTCGATAGTTTAAAACGTATCATCTTGTAGTTTTAATCTGTATTTCTTTCCTTGCTGATGATGTCAAACATTTTTCTTAATCTCTGTTTACTAGTTGCAGTTTCCTTCTTTGGAAACTCTCTGGTCATATCCTTTGTCTGTTTCCTGTTAGGGTCTTAGTATTTTAAAACATTAATTTGCTTTTTCCCCACCATAAAGTTCCTAACCTTTGTCTTCATCCTAACCTCTCTCTTGGTCTGACTCTCACTGCTGGACTGCTTTGTGTGTGGGTACACATGTTTTCAGATGTGAGGTTTCCCCCATACGCTTTTCCTCCTCCTGTGACTCTTCCTTTTGCACAGCGACTGTATAAATGCACAGCGAATTCACCAGTCACCCGTCTCCTCCTGGCCAATGTCCCCTCTCACAGATTCACTCCCATCTCCAAAGGTTCCGGGGGCTCCTGGGTTCAGTCCAAATGTCTTCTCAACTCCATTCCCTAGGTAGGGGTTCATCTAGCCCAGGGCTTTCAGGTTAATTCGATCGCACCCCAGTTTCTGTTGCCAACCTGGATTCTCTGTCCGGCTACTCCAGACTCCAGCTTCAGATGCAGCACTTCCTCTTGGTCCAGTGGAATCCTAAAAGACTCCCTTTCTCACTGCTGAAGAAATCCTAAACAGAAACCACTGAGAGAAGAAAGGCTTCATTCTGCCTCAGAGGCGAGGGTAGGAAACGTGTGACCAGAGCAGTCCTCCTGCAGCGGCAGGAGGCTCGGTAAGGCAGGTCTCGTTGGGTCCAGGCTTAGGAGCGGGGAAGATGAGTTCTCATGCTCAGCTGACTCTGCCTTTTTATTCACTCTGACACGGCCAAGGGATGTTGCTGTCCATCCATGTTCAGGGTAGGCCTTCCCTGCTCAGTCAAATGGTCTGGAAATACCCTCCTGTGTATCTCCCAGATGACTTCAAATGCCTTTAAGATGACAATGAAAATCAAACCTCACTTGCAGCCAAAGTCTTTTTGTGTGTTTGCCCGCAGGATCACCTTTACCTTCTCCTCTCCCTCCTCCACCTTCCAACTTGCAATCGGAATTACAGGCATGCATCACCATTTCTAGCTTCAAATTCTTTTTTTTTTTAATTATTTTATTTTATTTCTTGAGATGGGGTTTCCCCATGTAGCCCTGGATTTCCTGGAACTCCATTTATATACCAGGGTAGACTTGATCTACGAGATGTGTCTGCCTGTACCTGGGATTAAGGGCATGTGCCACCTGAACGGCCTCCTGAATCCTCGTGATGCTCATTTTAGAAGATCTGCAGTCATCTTTGACAGCTGTCTGTCATACTTTGAGTCACCAGAAAATCCTACTAACTAGATCTGGGGTCCAGTCAATTTCCCCACTTTCAATATAAGGCACAAGTGTATCCCACCTGCCAAAATGGTAGCACCCAGTGGCCACCATGCTCCGCCATCACCATCGTCATCTTCATCCTCATCATCGTCATTTACTTTGCATCCCAATTAAAGGTTCCTCTCCTTTCCTCCCCCCAGTCCCTCCCCATCACCCCATCCCCCCCTGCAAGCCATCCTACTTTTTTTATTGACCCTTCTATTATCTATTTGACCTACCTCAATCTTTTGAAAATAAGGCAGATCATGTTACATCACCACTCAGAACATTCCAGAAAGTTTTTGTTTGTTTTAACTATTTCCTGTCTGTCCAGTGATCTTCACGACACTTCTTTACCTGTCCAACTCAGTCTTTGCTAACTCAGCTCCAGCCACACGGGCTGTAGAACTCCTTCCCCTCCGCCAATGAAAACCCGCATTCCCCTCCACCAATGAAAACCCGCATGCCCCTCCACCAATGAAAACCCGCATGCCGCTCCGCCAATGAAAACCCGCATGCCCCTCCAATGAAAAGCTGCATGCCCCTCCACCAATGAAAATCCGCATGCCCCTCCACCAATGAAAACCCGCATGCCCCTCCACCGCAAGGGGGGGACCAAAGGAAAGCTCGAGGATGTCAGCGCACCCCAGAGGCCTCCTCCGGCCTCCTGCTCGGTCTGTCCCGAGTACCACCCAAAAACCAAAAGCTTATATATTGGTGATGTCTCAAAGAAATTAGGAGGGATGTGGAACAAGCAGATGACAAGCAGCCCCATGAGAAGAAGGCCACCAAACTGAAGGAGAAATATGAGAAGGACATTGCTGCCTACAGAGCTAAAGGAAAACCCAGTGCAGCGAGGGGGGTGGTCAAGGCTGAGAAGAGCAAGAAAAAGAAGGAGGAGGAGGAGAAAGAAGAGGAGGAGGAAGAGGAGGAGGAGGAGGGAGAGAAAGATTGGTTCTAGTGAAGTTTTTTTTGTTGTTGTTTATAATGCATTTAACTCCTCTGGTACCCATCTCACTTTTTAAAAAAAGTACATTTATTTATGTATTTATATTATTTATATGGGGACATCAGAGCTGTCTCCAGACACACCAGAAGAGGGCATCAGATCCTGTTACAGATGGTTGTGAGCCACCATGTGGTTGCTGGGAATTGAACTCAGGACTTTTGGAAAAGCAGTCAGTGCTCTTAACCGCTGAGCCATCTCTCTAGCCCATCTCATTCCTTTTAAAGAAAAAAAATTGAAATGTAAGCCTGTGTAAGATTTGTTTTTAAACTGTTCAGTGTCTTTTTTGTATAGTTAACATACTACCGAATGCGTCGTTAGAGAGCCCTGTCCTGGGGGTATTTTCAATAGCCTCTAACCTTGCCTGGCACAGTCTGGGGTTGTAAATTGGCATGGAAATTCAAAGCAGGCTCTTGTTGGTGCACAGCACAAATTAGTTTTATATGGGGACAGTAGTTTGGTTTCCTGTTTTGTTTTGTTTTGTTTTGTTTTGTTTTGTTTTGTTTTGTTTTTTCGAGACAGGGTTTCTCTGTGTAGCCCTGGCTGTCCTGGAACTCACTCTGTAGACCATGCTGGCCTCAAACTCAGAAATCCGCCTGCCTCTGCCTCCCAAGTGCTGGGATTGCAGGCATGCGCCACCACGCCCAGCTGTGTGTGTGTTTTTTTAATCCTCAGTTGTCTTTGATGCAGCTTATACAAAGATAATTGTTCTGTTAACTGAATACAACTCTGTAATTGCAAAGAAATGCAAATGTTTTGGTAACTGAATGCTTCTAAGTAAATACAATATTTTAAATTAAAAAAAAACAAAACAAGCCGGGCGGTGGTGGCGCACGCCTGTAATCCCAGCACTCTGGGAGGCAGAGGCAGGCGGATTTCTGAGTTCGAGGCCAGCATGGTCTACAGAGTGAGTTCCAGGACAGCCAGGGCTATACTGAGAAACCCTGTCTCGAAAAAAAAAAAAAATCCAAAAAACCAAACCAAAACAAAACAAAAAACAAAACAAGATGACTAAGCTATATTTCTAACACTAATCCAGCAAAGGGTTCCCTGCAAACTTTTCACATGTCACTGATCAGAACGAGGGTGGGCAACGGCTCCTTGAGGTGAGGGGAGCTGACTAGGATGGGAAGGGGAAGGAGGAGGCTACAGATTCTACCCTAGAGCTACTGCGTCAGAAGTGCTGGGCTAAGTCAGAAGTGCTGGGCTAAGTCAGAAGTGCTGGGCTAAGTCAGAAGTGCGGGCTACAGCGCGGCCATCAGCCACCTGCAGGGAACAGACCTTCCCGGAGATTGATACGCCTGAGCTAGTGAATCAGAGCCACCGCGGTGGGAGTGTCCGTCTGTTTTGGAAAAATGTCTCGTGTATTTCAGGCTGGTCTGAAACTCGCTGTGTACCAAGGGAAAACTTGAATTTCTGATTTGTTTTTCTTTTTTCCCCACCTCCTGAATGCTAGTGTTACAGGTATGAGCCACTACACCGTTTAAGGACCGTTAGGGACGAAACTCAGGGCCTCCTCCATGCTAGGCAAACATGACACCTCCTGAGGTACACTTCAGTTCCCACTGCAGCCTTTTTATGGGATGAAAAACATCCTGGGCACCAGCACATACCACCTGCTTTCTTTGTAAAGTTCTGATTGCGCACCAGAAGACATTAGTTTTCTGACCTCTTAAATAGGAGTGATAATGCTAATACTGATTTCGAGTCAGTAAATTGTTGTGGTGGCCAATTTAAATAATGGAGACAGAAACATTGGAGCCCGTCAATTATTATTATTATTCATTCAACTATTATTTTTCAATTATTATTAGGCAAATGTTTTGATTTATGATTGATCTAAGGAGAAGTTCTCAATGAATTAGGAAAGATTATGACAGTGACTGTTATCTGTCAACAAAGAACCAGGACAAAGAGGAAGTCTCAAAAGGGAAAGGGCGGAGACAGTCACCGTGCTCAGCTACACTGCATCAGAGGTCAGCATTTCAGACAGGGGAGACTGTTTCTCATGTTCGAGGAGAATTGCAGGTATCAATCAATACAGGATCAAACCGGCTGTCAACTGTTAGGGGCGTGGCCTTCCAGCGTACTTTTATTTCTTTCCGCGTCGGGTGCTCACATCGTACAAAGCCGCTCAGTCTGGCCTGGAACTCCGATACAGAAACTCAAGCTTGATATTCTCTTGCCTCGGCTTCCCGAGTGCCGGGGTGACGGACAGACACGCGCCAGCCCATCCAACTTCAGTTTGGTCTTTCACAAGACATTTTTCCGGATCAATAACGACAGATTGATTAGCCACAGCTTTGTCAACAGTTTCCGTAGCTGACAGGATGGGCAGGGTACAAGTGCCTGGGAAACGCAAAGCTACCCATAAAAGGTACGAGAGAAAAGATGACAACAGTCAGCCACAGAAATAGAAACTGAAACCACAGAAACTCGAAAACCTACCATTAGGAAAAACCAAGTTTCCCAGCAGTCCCCGGGGGCGGCTGCTCCAGGTGCTTCCCAGAGGAGGGGGGCCACAGGAAGACAGGTGAGGGGACAGGAAACTTGGCGGTCTGGTTTGGGGTTAGAGACTGGGGTGCTACTGTCTGAGCACCCAGCATGGCGCCCGTCCCTTGTGTCCCCAAGCCAGCCGCCTCCCTCTGTTCTTTCCTCATTCATTCCGCCACGGCAGTCCACAGAACACACTGGAGCTGTTTGCACTGGGTGAGCTTAGAGAGGTACCAGTCGGATCCAGGTTTGTCCTCAGGTAACACAGGCAAGGTCTGGAGACTGCCGTGACTGACTGAAAGGGCAGGGCCTTCCTGAGGCTAGCGGGTTTAGCCTGCCTCTCAGGCGAGCCTATGTCCAGGAGCACCGGTTGGAACCCCGCCACCTGGCAGCACGGAGACTGTCCCGTAGCTAGGCGACTCTGTGTGTGTGTGCCTGTTCGATCGCTCTGTACAGAATGTGAAGCCAAGGTCTATTTGCCCATTGATCTGTTTAACATTTGGGCCGCACCGCACAAGTGCTGAGATAAGAGAGTTTGTATAAGCAGCAGCATCACAGTCACAGATTCCTTGGAGGATCTGATGTGCATATGGAAATCCCATGATGTAACCCTCGGAAACGGCCATGGGAGACCCGCCAAGCTCACCGTCAAGTTCACTAAGCTCAGTCCGAACAAACAGGCCAAGGCTGGCCATAGTTTCAAAATATTCAGCCTGGTTTCTAAGGTGTTTGAGTTTGTCCTCCCTGTCCTGTCATGAACTCGCTGACCTCGCCAGCCTTCAGGATCTAGTATATAGGTCGCCAGGGCAGCTGTCACTTGATATGTGAACAGGTTTCCTTCTCTGGATCCTGAAGGAGAATTCTCATCAGTCCCTTGAAAAGGAAGGATTAAAATGCAGTTTGGTGGCTCTCAATGGTTGCAGGATGATAATTCCTGGGGTCAAGTATAGGTCCCAGTGACTCACAGGTTATGTGGCACAACCAGGTCATTTAACACCTCTTGATCCCATGTCTTCTCAGGCAGGCCTTGCTGCTGCGATGACCCCATCTGTCCTGCTGCCAGTCCCAGCTTCTCCGTGACACCCTTCTCATCAGGACTACCCGGGTGTCACTTCTTCCCTAATAGAAAGCTGAGATGAGACTGAAAGGATGAGGGCTGCAGGCTGGGAAGGTCCCTAGCGTCCTTTCCCGCCTCGCCTCCTGCAGAGAAACTGAGGCAAGGGCGGATGCCGCTGAGTCGGCAGGGTCACTGCGGCGGATGCGCCGGCCCTGTATGTACGTATGTGACCCTGGCCCCATAGGAAACGCGTAACAGGAAATACTCGCGCGTGCGTGTGTGTGTGTGAGAGAGAGAGAGAGAGAGAGAGAGAGAGAAAGAGAGAGAGATGCTGTGCGTGACCCCGGCCGCATAGCAGGAAATGTGTATGTGGCGGCCATGTAAGCGGAAATGACTTAACTAGTTTATTCAGCTTCTATAGGAAACTGATTGGTTCTCAGAGAGCGCGGGCTCGGATAATTTAAACTGATTGGCTTAGAAGCTATGGAGTGGTTTGTGTTAGGCGGGTTCTGTTATAAGCCTATAAAAGCTGCCCCGATTCTGCACCCGTGGTTCACGGTCACCTACCCCACGTGTGGAATGGCTGTGACCCCAGAGCTCTGGAATAAAAATCCTCCTGCTATTGCATCAAGACTGTTTCTAGTGAGTGAATGGGGTGACGCCTTCCAAGGCATGGGGCGCTGGGGTGCCCCCGTTTTTCTTCGGGTCTTACAAGCCCACAATGTCCCTGCCTCCCACTCCCCTCCAGCTGCCTGGAACTCTCCTCTCTAGCATTCTTTTTCTTCACTTCCATTTTTTGTTTTGGGATAGTCTCAGATACCCAGTCTGTGTAGCTGTGGTTGCCTCTAGCTTTTGGTCCTCCTACCTCTACTTCCCAAGGGTATAGGTCTATACCACTATGCCTGGCTCAAATTTTCCTTTAAAAGGTTTTCTTGGAGCTAGAGAGAAGGGTCAGTGGTGAAGACCTCATACTGCTCTTACAGAAGCACCCACGGAACATCTTACAACTGTCCAGGGGATCAGACTCTCTTGTGGCTCTCAAGGGCACCAAGCACGCGCGCGCGCACACGCGCACGCGCGCGCGCGCGCACACACACACACACACACACACACACACACACACACCCCACACGGTGCTCACATGTGCCTGCAGGCAAACCCTCATACATCTAAAATAAAAATAAAAGGATTGCACAGTTGTATGAACCGATTGTGTCCCCCACCTTGAAATGCATGTTAAGAGGCCTGGTCCTTGGCACTTCAGAGTGTGACTGGATTTGGAAAGTTAGGCAGACCATGTGGTCTCACTGCTTGCCCTCAGATTTCTAAACTCCAAAGGGCTAGACACTATCAACTGTTCTGTGACCTCTCTGTTCTGGGAACCTGGTTAAGGCTGCTGAGCAGACAAATACAGTTAGACTTTTTAAATTTTGTTTTTAAGATTTATTTATTTTACTGGGCAGTGGTGACACATGCCTGTAATCCCAGCACTTGGGAGGCAGAGGCAGACAGATTTCTGAGTTCGAGGCCAGCCTGGTCTACAGAGCGAGTTCCAGGACAGCCAGGGCTACACAGAGAAATCCTGTCTCGAAAAAAACAAAAACAAAAACAAAAAACAAAACAAAAAAAGATTTATTTATTTGATGTGTATGAGTGTTTTGCTCGGATGTATGCCTGTGTACTCCAAGTGTGACTGGTGTCCACAGAGAAGGGCATCCAAGCTCTGGAAGCAACGATTCTGGCCTCCATGTAGCTGGGAATCAAACCCAGGTCCTCTTTAAGAACAAGTGCTCTTAACCCCTGACCCATCCCTCCAGCCCTACAACTAGACTTTCTATTCCTATTGTTCTTTTAAACCTCTCCCAAGCCAGGATTTTCCCAGTCCCCACAAACTGCTGTATCAGGTCACCACTGTCCACTACCCAGCAGATCCAAGGCCACTGGGCTCTCCCTGGGGTCTCTTTGCAGCTGCTCAGACTTTCTGAAGGAAACTATTTTTAGGGACTCTAGCGTGGCATTCTCATTTCTCCACTCTCTGGGGGGCTGTTTCTTTTCCAGCCCTCTTCTGAATCAAGCCTTCCTCTCTGCATTCTACTCACCTCTGTTGTTCTAAATATGACAGAAACACTGAGAAGCTGCACCCTCTCCTCAGCCATCCCACCTCTCCCTGGAGCTGAGACCGAACTCACCGATGGCCCTGGACATTACCACCAAAGACACGAAGAGCATTTCCAGTCCCACCCACCCCCATCTTTCCTCTATCACCCCCACTCCCTTTAATTGTGCTAGGATTCACCGGCAGTCGGAATTCCACCACCACCCCATACATACCTCAGCCCACTGAACAGCTTCACCTCAGCCTCAAACCATGCTTTCAGGATGATTTTCAAGATGGCTGCTGCCCATTTCCCCGCTCGCCTCTGGGTTCTCCTCCTGGCTGAGGGCCTGCTGATCATTGAGTCTACTCGTTTTTCAGCAGTTTTTTTTTTCCTTTTTCAATCCTGGGCACTGAATCTAGAGCCTTGTACACAGTAGACAATTAGTTGGCACTGAGCTATATCTCCTGCCCTTAATGTTTAAAACTCTCTTATTTCAAGTAACAGGAGTTGCTCAGGAAGGTCGTGCCCTCTTCCTGCCTGTCCTTCTGAGTCATGGGATGACAGACCCAGACCCCAGAACCTGGCTTCTCATCGTATCTCAAATACAATGCAGGCTTGCTCTGGTTTGCAATCCCCTCCTGGCAGTGGCCCCATCCAGCTAGGTGAGCACACTGCCTTCCCTGCCGACCCTTCTGTAGTGACTGGTGGTAGTAGGGCCTAAGTCTCACCTCTGCCTCCACTTCTCCTAGTGGTCGTTTGTTTCTTAGAGCCTCGCAGAGCCTGCTTTGCTCACTGGGTCATTCAGGGTTTGGCTCAACACTCCTGGAGAGAGAGGCCTTTCTTGAAACCTTCCTCTCAGCACATGCCGGAAGGTCAGAGAAGCTAGCACACTCAGGTAACACCCGAAATATGGGCCAGACATCCTATCAGATACTTCATATTTATTACTTCAGTTAGCCCTTAGAACAGCTTTTTAAAGGGCCTTCCAAAAAAAAAAATTCCTTATTTTATAAATCAAAAATCTAGGGTGAGGAGAGGTTAAATTCAAGGTCCAAAACTAGCGCTTTAAACTGTAACTTCTCACACTTACTTTCCAGTCTGCTCTGAGTTATGGGTAGTCTGGGCTCTGAGAGGCTGTTTCCCCAGGGTGGGGTGGGCTGGGGGACGGCAGTGGGTGGGACGGGGACAGTTTCTATACTCTGGTGCATGGGTGTGTGCTGGGGGGAGGGGGAGCGGTGCGTGCTGGGGGTGGGGAGGGGGAGCAGTCAGCACAAGGCTCAGTTCAGAGCCCAGCACGCCTTTACTCCCACGCTTGGAAATCTGAATCAGAAAAACTGCCCTTAATGTTTAAGGGCCTGAGCTAATGAGACTTTGTCTCGAGCAAATAAACAAAACAAAACAGAAACCCAAAGAAACAGAAAGCAACAGCCAAGATCTGGGTTAGGTAGGCATACATTCTCTCTTGGGTCTAGACACCTTTATGGGTTCCACCCCAAGCACCAAAACACAAGACAAAATAAAAACTACGAAGACAATTTATAGACATTGCAAAAGTTGCAGAGCCCCCAGCCTCTGCTTCCCTTTTTCAGGGTGCAAAGGTTGGAACCTAAAGCCTTAGGCAGGTCAGGCACAAGCTCTGCTGCTAAGCTCCAGCCTGTGGAGTCTTGAGAAGCTACAGTGCTTACAGTTCTGAGTAAGCCCTCACTCCCCAACTCCCCTTTCTTTTTTTTTTTTTTTTTTTTTTGGTTTTTTCAAGACAGGGTTTCTCTGTGTGGTCCTGGCTGTCCTGGAACTCACTCTGTAGACCAGGCTGGCCTCGAACTCAGAAATCCGCCTGCCTCTGCCTCCCAAGTGCTGGGATTACAGGAGTGCGCCACCACGCCCGGCTTCCAACTCCCCTTTCTACATTTCATTTAGAGAAGAGTTCCACCTGTAATCCCAGCACTTGGGAGGCACGAATAAGACCAACACAGGTGTAGACCACAGTAGTCTGTCTACATAGCAAGTTACAACCTGCCAGGGCTACACAGTGAGACCCTGTCTCAACAATAGGGGCTGGAGAGATGGGTCTGAGGTTAAGAGCACTAGCTGATCCCAGAGGACTTGGGTTCAATTCCCAGCCGGTACCAGTTGTCTATAATTCGTCTTAGGGCCTGACACCCTTTCTTAGCCATTGTGGGCACTAGGCATGGATATTGGGCACAGACACATGTAGACAAAACACACAAAAAGAGAAGTGGGGTCCAGGAAATTTCTCCTTGTCTTAAGTCATTGTTCTATTCTTGTGATGAGGCACCAAGACCACAGCAGCTCTTTTGAAAGAAAGCATGTAGGTGAAGTTTGTTTACAGTTTCAGAGGTTTAGTCCACTGTAACCATGACAGGGAGGCAGAAATGGTACTAGATAGTAGCAGAGAGTCCCACGTCCAGATGAGAAGGTAGCAGGGAGGGAAACACGGGGCACGCATGCATGACATACTTCCTCCAACAAGGCCACACCCACTGCAACAGTCCACGCCCCCTAGTGCATCTCCAGAGTGCCACTCTTCAAACCTACGAGCCCCCGGCAGCCATTCTTACCCAAACCACCAGCCTTCTGTCCCAGGCTTTCTGGTACACTTTGACTCATTCTCCTGATTTGGAATAATGGATATCACTGGAATTTTAAGTGGCCGGCCATCTTAAGATGCAATCTAGAACAGCTTTGCATTTTCTCTAGACAACTAGCAACAGTTTGGCCCATAGTCAAAGCCCAGCTGACTGTGTCTGTTGGTAAACAGACTGCAAATGACCAAGCCGCCTTCACTTTGGGATTCTCTACAGTTCTACAGTATAGCTGAACAGTTAGGTGATTTATGTTGGAAGAAGGCCTGCGGGGTCCTCCCTTGTGGCTTGGGAGGAAACAATACTCTTTAGCCATCTCAGTGTGGCTGGCAGGGTGACAGCCACAACCTAATTTTGTGAGCAGGAGGCTGGAGCATTACTTGTATCTGGATGATGGCATAAATGTGGCCCAGACCTGTGATCCTTCAAACAAAACTTGAGGTTGAATTCCTTTTTGTTCTGGTAGATAAAGAGAGTGTATTGAGTACCATGGAAAACAGACAAGGGTACTCTGACAGATGGGGGAGAGAAAGTCACCCGCAGCAGGGGGGGCAGCCTGGAACTGGGTACTATAGCAACACTGAGAATTAGCCTATGAATTAAAGGATGGTTGTATTCACCGGGTCTGATCAGGCAAGGAATGGCCAGGTCTTTTGTCATCCAACACAGAGAAGACTGTGTTGCTGGTGTGTGGTTTGAGTTCAGATGCATGCAGACAGCTCCCTGATGCAGAGGTGACCTTACTCCTGTGACCTACTTCGTATAAGTATGCAGACCAGAGTGTCCCAAGCAGGGAGGCGGCAGAACAATCCACCCTGGTGTCCTGGTGTGGGCAGTAGGCATCGAGGGTTTGGGTGATTTCTGTTGTTAGTAGGAATTTCAAAACAGTTTTTAAAACTAAGAGTAACATTCCTTTTATTATCTCTAGTCCCCCACACCTCCAGACAATGTCAGTGATAAAATACTACTTCCTCATAGGGACGGACATATAAACTTTCTCTAAACAACTATCAGTGTTTCTTGGTATATCACAGGAATAAAAGAAGTACGGTGGCAAGACAAAAATCAGCAAAAACAAACAAACAAACAAACAAACAAACAAAAAAACAAAAACAAAAACAACCCAGAAAGCAAGTGATGCCTGGATAACATATGGCTTTCCTGTCCTCTCGTGGTTACTCTATCACTGAGCTAGCAAGCTTGGCCTGATGAAAAAATAAAAAACTTGTTAATAAGAAATGGGTATGTCGGCCGGGCGGTGGTGGCACATGCCTGTAATCCCAGCACTTGGGAGGCAGAGGCAGGCGGATTTCTGAGTTCGAGGCCAGCCTGGTCTACAGAGTGAGTTCCAGGACTACCAGGGCTACATAGAGAAACCCTGTCTCAAAAAAACAAAACAAACAAACAAACAAACAAAGAAATGGGTATGTCTGTGATAGGCCTTTTGGGGAATCTGTTACTGCTGTTGGCAGTAGGATTTCTGTTGTTGTTGTTGTTGTTTGGGTTTGGTTGGTGTGTTGTTGGAGACAAGGTCTCTGGTAGACCAGATAGACCTCAGCTTGGAAGATGACCTTGAGCTCCCGGCCTTCCCGCCTCTACCTCACAAGTGCTGAGATTACAGACACTGCACAGATGCTCTCTACTGGCTTTCTGGCTTTTCACTTTGTATTTTGTTCATCTGATGTTTTAGGTTCAGTTCTGAAAAGCAAAACCAAAACAGCAAGCCCCCTGCATTTAATTTAGCATTAAAACAATGATTTGCTGGGTATAGTAGCACATGCCTGTGACCTAAGCCCCTGGAAGCCAGAAGCAGGAGAATCAGGAATTTAAGGACAGCTTGGACTACACAGTGAAGGCTTTTTTTTTTTAGAAAGAAAAAAAGAAAAATAATTAAAAAAAAGAGCAATCATTTGTTTGCTCAGGATTCTGCCTTTTTGGCAGGACTCAGTGGAGACATCTTATCATAAGTGGTCTGCAGAGGCTGGAACGGCCTAGAGGGTCTTTTTCTCTCACCCCCATCTGGTATCTTGGCTTGGACGAACTGGGCTCCCGGGACTGGCTAGGCCTCTTTTCCCTTGTGGCCTCTTTACACAGCTGGTCTGAACGTCTTCACAGCGTGACTGACAGTCTGTCCTGTCTTGTGGTTGTTGTTTTCCACACTACAAAGCAGAAACTGCCAGAGTCTTGCTGCTCAGAAGTGTGAGTCCTAGAATATCATGACTGGTGTACTGTGTGGCTCAAAGCACTGACAGGGCTAGCCCAGATTCAAGGTGTGTAAGTATGGGGTAGAGGATCAGGTTTCACGATGGAGGCCGATGGTGGCTGTCTCTGGAAGCATCATTTCCCTCAGGTTTTCTCTGTCATAACAAGGTACTACTTTCACACTTTGCCTTTAGGAATAACAAACTTATTAAGCTGTACTAGGGAAGTTTTCTTGATTTAAAAAAAAAAAAACTAGACTTTCATAATTGCTAATACATTTTAGTTCTAAATGGGAAGATGACCTCTAGATGAATTCCTTCTCTCCCCTCCCCCAGCCCCCAGGGGCAGGGTGACCCCTAGATGGACTCTTAAAGAGAAACAAGAGATCATGGGGCTCCTGACATAGCAATACTATTTAACAGAAAAGAACTTGATTTTCCAAAATCTAAAATCCAGAGTGTGCACAGATACACCCTTGAAGCATGTACTGTCAAATGATCAACACATATTATTACGTGAGTGGCAGACAATTCTCTGACTCCCTACAGAGCAGAGAGTCTTAGAGATCAAAATCCATTTCTCCCCCTGGCAGGCTGGGTGTTTTGAGTGTTTTTTTCCGTGGTCTGGGATGGGTCCCCCTCTCCTAATTTGTGGTTTGTAAATTAAACAACAGGGAGCTGATGGGTCCACAGCTTCAGATAAACATGTCCAGGACCAGCCTTGAATGTACCTGACCAGACTGGACCAGTCACCAAGAAGGGAAGCCTGCTGACAGGAGAAAAGGCACACTAATGAGTCTGTCTCCTGTCAAGAGGATGAGGAGGAAGCCAGGTATTTGCCATCTTTATCTATAACCGTTTCTTTGTTCAGCCATCTGTATAGCCCAGTGGTTCTCAACCTTGTTAATGCTGTAACCCTTTAATACAGTTCTCATGTTGTAGTGACCCCGAAAATATAGAAATTGTTTTTGTTACTACTTCATAACTACACTTTGCTACTGTGAATTGTAAGTAGCTGTGTTTTCCGATGGTCTTAGGTGACACACAGGCTGAAAATCGATGGTCTGAGACCTCGGAGTCTCTCTTGAGACGACTTGAGCTATACATCTCACCAAGGCCAGAGGATTACATCTCAGCCCCACAAAATCCATATAACCGACAGGCACCGACATGACTGCTGCCATTCCTAGTTAATCCCCCAGTGTATGTGAGGCAGAGCTTTGGCGTAGAATCCCTTTGTAAGAGCAGTGTCTCGTTTTCTTCTCACCATAAATAGCTGGTGAGTAAGTACATCTCATGTGAAGGTTTACATTTTGTATAAAAGGTCATAACCCCCTTGGATCTTGTAAGACCTTAGATGCAGACCCCTGGGAAGAAACAGCTAATTCTTCTCGCGGGGTTCCCCTTTTCGGAAGTTAAGGCCCTTTAGAGTGGTGGCCCCTCTGCCTGACTCTGGCCTTTCTGGGGCAGACTTTTGGGAACAAGCCCTGTGTGCTTCCAGTTGAAGTTTCTAAAGCAGATTAGGCCCTGGCTTACTGTCTTACTAAGGGGCGGGGAATGGGCGGGACACTGGCATCCCAAGCATCGGGGCCCAGACTTCTTTTCAAAGAATGCCCAGCGGGGGGCTGCCTTCTGCATCCCAGCTACTGGTTTATCCACAGTGGCCGGAGGAGCAACTGGTCTCCCTGACCACCCCCTCAGCAAAAGGGGGCTGAGCGCCTCGTGCCCACACTCGGGGCTCCTCACTCAGCTGAAGCGGCTCCGGGGTCGGGCTCTTGTCCTCCCGGTCCCGCTGGCTCCCACCTCGGCCAGTCCCCGGCCGCCGTTCTCTCCCCTCCTCCGCTCGCCCCGACTGTTCTGGGGCTCCCGCTTTGTTGCCCGGGCTTGTTTCTGCCCCGGGCGGGCCGCCGGCGCCGTGCCAGGTCACGTGCGTTGGTGACAACCTCTCGCAGGGCGGCCCCGGAGGCCCCCGCGCAGCCGATTGGTCGGCCCGGGGCTGGCGCGGCTCGGGGCGGGGCTGGGAAGCCGATCAGCTGTTCCCGGAGCTGCACCACAACAAAAGGACCCGGACGGGCCGGCGGACGCCAGGGCAGCGCCCGCAGCGCAGGAGCCCGGCCCGCCGCAGCTACCTCAGCGCCCGCCCGCCGCGCCGCGCAGCGCTGCTCGGCTCACGTAAGTGCGGGCGACCCGGGCGGAAGGCGGCGGTTGGCTGCCCACTTCTGGCTTTCCTCCCCGGCCCTCTCCCCACGGTGCAGTGCGCGGCGACACCGCGGACCTGCGGGTGACGGGAAACCTGCTCCGTTACCCCGAGACCCGCCCCGACCCCTCCCGACCCGGTCGCCGAGCCTGCACCTGCGGGAAGAGCGCTTCCCGCTGCTTCCGTCCCCATCGGCTTGATCCCTGGCACTTGGGCGTGCTAGAGACTGCTGTGGGTTCCGAAGACTTCAGACCGCCCCGCGAGGCCCCAACTTTGCTTATTAAAGCGGAGGAAACTGGGAGGCACAGAAAGATTAATTTTAAGGCCACACAGCTAATTAAAAGGAAGCGGTGTTTACTATCCGCAGAGGGATTTCCCGTGCAATTCCTTCATTTTGTTCTACTTTCGTGGTATGCTTTCTTACTCCGTGTAAAAGTTCAAGAGTAGACTAAGGAGGACCCCCCTTTCCACCTGTAACCCCTTAAAGACTAAGGCGGTCCTGGCTGAACGAGCCCTTTTAGAATGCTGAGTAGTTTTGAGAGAGGAGAGTATGACCCTTGGGTCTTCGGACCAACATCCTTACAAATGCCCCGAGATTTGCATGCGCAGTGGTGATCGGAATACCTTTCCTTGGCAGGTGTGAAAACACCAGGCAGCTTTTTCAGCCTCGGCCACTATAATTTTGAAAGTCCTTGCTGGAAACCATGGCCTACTAATTTTTGTGACCAGTGTCTCTTTTGTTTTTTCATCTTGTCTTTTATCCTTTTCTGCTCCCTAGTGGGAATGCTCCCTCTTGGAAATGACTGCTTTCAAAAGTTAGGGTTAACAAAGCTGTGAATTACCAAGTTCTCTGTTCACTGACTTAAGACTTCAGAACAGGATGTGGTGAGTCCATAAGGGGAATAATCTCCCTGTGAATTAGCTAAGTAGAGGTGTACGGAGCAAAGACAACTTTCTTGGCTTGATATTTTTGTAGTTCAAAATTGATTTTTAAATTCCTTGAATCAAAGCCAAGGCTTGTTGGCTCAAGCCTGGAACTGCAGTACTGGAAGGTGGCAGCGGGAGAACCTGGAGTTCAAGGCCAGCCCTTGTTTTCTGACTAGAAGAACAAACCTTTGTTTTAGCATCTTTGTTTTTCTAAACTGCTAGGTTCTCTTCTTGCTAGGAATCTACATCCCCATGTAGATTCCGGGGATCATACTCAAGTCATCAGGCTCGCCACCAGACATGTTGACATGTTATCTTTCTGACCCGCAAGTAATGTTGTTGTTTTATTTTTCTAAAATTTATTTATTTTATATATTTGAGAACACTGTAGCTGTCTTCAGACACACCAGAAAAGGGGTATTGGAATCCATTACAGTTGGTTGTGAGCCACCATGTGGTTGCTGGGAATTCAACTCAGGACCTCTGGAAGAGCAGTCAGTGCTCTTAACCGATGAGCCATCTCTCCAGCCCCACAAGTAATAGGTTTAAGGTTGCTTTTCAATGGTATGTTTAGCCAGCTGGTATTTCAAAACTGCATTCATCAAAGTTGTGGGTTCTTTTGTTGTTGTTTTTAATTTTAAAAATGTTTTTGGAGCTGCCTGCTGAGAGCCAAAGCCACTGAAAAGTGCTAGTCTCTGACGTTTTTTTAGAATCAGGCTGAGCCTGAGGTCAAGTGCAGGGAAAAACAAGGCACCAGGCAGGAAGGATCCCTGCCCTGCTGCTGCCTCAAGACACAAGCTCTCTCGCTTTGGGGCAAGTTATTTTCATTTCATTACATTCTGGGGTTCAGTTTCCTCATCCCAGGACAGAGAAATATCTCAACTGGCCATCACAAACCATAAGCATTCTGAGATACACACATACACACATACACACACACACACACACACACACACACACACACACACACACATATGCCCTTTAAAGAAAATATATATTACTAATTCCCACATGTGGTAGAAGGACCAGGTTTCCAAAACCAACAGTTAAGTCCACACCATCTTTCCCTGGGTGTGTATCTCAAAACTGAGAAAAGAGCCGGCTTGGGTGGTGGTTGTCCATGCTTTTAATCCCAGCACTAAAAAGGCAGGCAGATCTCTCAGGAGTTTGTGGCCAGTCTGGTCTACAGAGTGAGTTCCAGGACAGCTAAAGCCACACAGAGAAACTGTCTCAAAACAAAAACAAAACAAAACAAAACAAAACCAAAAAACCAAGAAAGGCATACCGGCAAGATCTCACAAATTACCCACTCCACTGTACGTTCTCAAAGGAGAATGTTTTACTCTGAAGTAAACTCAGCTACTTTCTCTGTCCACAAAACATTTTTTACTCATGTGTGAGAAACAAGATAAAATGTTAAATTTTAGGTATGACTATTTAAGAATTATGCCTATAAGAAAGACAAAAAACGAAGAAAAGTGACCCAGATGCTAACAATGATTGAACAAAGTGGTGGAACAGAGCCAGTCCATCCTCACGTCCTCAACTTCTATGATGTGCTTTTGGTATGTATGTATATATATGTGTGTGTGTGTGTGTGTACACGCATATATATACATACACATATATGTGAGTGTGTGTATATGTATATATACATAGACATACACATATATGCGAGTGTGTATGTATATGTGTATGTATGTATATATGTGTGTGTGTGTATATGTGTGTGTGTGTGTGTGTATATATATATATATATATATACACACACACACACATACACCATGTATTTTTTGTATTGAAGGATGAAGATCTTTTAAAACAAGTAAGCCAGCAGTAATGGGTAAATCTGCTTGGGTAGATGATCAATACTTGGGCCCAGATAGTTTGCTTCCATTTCCTTCCTAGAGGCTGCCAAGCACCTAAGAACAACAGGCGGCCTCATCTGCTTCTCTTGCCTAGTTGCTAAATTCCAAGCTATTCCTGTCAGTCTGTCCTCTTGGGGATTCATGTTTTCTTTGGAACTTTGACCAGTTTTACTACTGCTCTAGAGTTGTGACTCTAAGTCAGTGACATATGGGGACCCCGAAGCCCCGGGCTCCTCTTGCGTTTCCACAGAACACCTGTTCCCCTCTTGGAGCTGCCATCTCTGGGTGGGTGTCAGAAGGAATAGTGACTATGACAAAGGGACATTTTCTGGGTCATCTGTGGAAGGACAGGGTATTCAAGTTTAGGGAAAGTTTTAAAAGATGTTTAGTTTTTATTCCCCCCTGCCCCTCTACAGAAAGACCAGAAAGAGAATGCATGTAGGTACTTGAAGAGGCCAGAAGAGGGAGGATGTGGGATCCTTTGGAGCCACCTGTGGGTGATGGGCATCAAACTCTAGTCCCTTTGCAGGGCCGCAAACACTTTTAACTGCTTACCTATCTCTTCAGCCCGTTTCTTTCTTTCTTTCTTTTTTTTTTTTTAGCACAACAGCACTGTCCTATGTGGATGCTTAAATTTTCAGTACTTATGTTACCTATCAAAAAAAAATCATTACACTGATATGTAATTGATGTAAAATTATTAATGAGATATTTAGTGTTTTCGATACCAAATCTAATACATTCCAGCATATACCTTATATGAGTGGCATAATCAGATGCAAAGCTCTCACAGGAAATACTTAAAGCATATTTAGGTTTTTTGCTTTAAGAATAGTTTATTGAGTATACAAGGATAGTTGGCTGGGCAAAAGCTAGAATACCCCCTGCCTGGCTTTGTATTTGGTTGATAAAGTTTACAGCTGAAAAGGGAGGCTCACATATGGTAACTGTTCAGATGTAGTTGGAAGTTTTCTGAGGTTTGACTCAAATATCAGTTTACTTAAGTGGGTTAAAATTGAAAATTAAGGGGTGGGTATGGTATGTACCTTTAATCTCGGAGTGGGAAGGTGGAGACTGGTGGCTTTCCTGTGAGTTTGTGGCCAGCCTGGTCTACATCAAAAGTTCTAGGGTAGCTACATAATAAGACCCATTTTTTATTAAAAAAAACAAAACAAAAACACTAAATTGAGGGACTGGCAAGACAGTTCAGTGTGCACAGGTAGGCACTTATATACATACATACATACATACATACATACACACACACATACACACGCACATGAACATGCATATGAACATTTTTAGCCAGGCAGTGATGGTACATGCCCTTAATCCCAGCACTTGGGAGTCAGAAGCTTAAGGATCTCTTGAGTTTGAGACCAGCCTGGTCTACAGTTAGCTCCAGGGCTATGCAGAGAAATCATGTCTTGAACAAAGAAATGATTTTAAAAAAATTGAAACCAACAGAACAATTTTAAAAGATTCAAGCAGGGCATGGTAGAGTCCAGATATCACAGGCATAGTCAGCGCCCTGGGTTTGGCTGTAGCTGAAGGAAGCAGTTTGCAGTTGCCCCAGTATCTTTAATCTAGCCATATTTTGTGGCTTGTAGTCAGTGATAAGGCCTGAATCCAAGGGCCAAGCTTGTCCCACGGTGGCATCATAGGCAGAGGACAAGGCTCGCCACTCCACAGCAGCTCTAGTTAGTCAGGGCACACAGCTAGGACACTCAGGCTCTCAGCCCAGTCAGCACAGCTGTACTTGGCGTGATATTTGCCCTCATAACCTAAGATAAATTGGGATTACTCTCCGTTCCTTCCATGCTCAAAACCTTCATATACACCCAACCTCATAATGACTCATCTTTTGGGTCAGGCAGACTGCACAAGTCCATTTCCTCTATAATTTCTCTTGATTTCTATTAGTCTGCAGTCCTTACAACCGGATCATACTGTTTCCCAAACGGTTTCAGAAAAACTGGTTATGCAAGTGATACTTCCTGTTTACCCACTTTTAATAATTAATGGCTGAGATGGTGCATTACAACCCCAAAGTGTCTTAATGTCATGTTTTGAGATTTTTTTGCCCTTATATGCAAATAGTTGTGGCATTCTATTCTAAAAAGGAGAATGGCCCATGCCTTTAATCCCAGCACTCGGGAAGGCAGAGGAGGTAGATTTGTGAGTTCGAGGCCAGCCTGGTCTACAAAGTGAGTTCCAGGACAGCTAGGACTACACAGAGAAACCCTGTCTCGAAAAAATTAAAAAAATAAATAATCAAAACAAACAAAACAGAGTACTTGTCATTCTCGTTTTGATACCTCCTAAATCTCTAACATGATACGTTCCCTAACTCCGCACAGCAGTAGCATCCATCCTGTACATTGTGTGATATCCCTGCCTCTAGATGGTCCCACTAAAACTCAACCGATCCAGAATCCTGATTCTTCCTCATCACCCCTCCCTGCTTTTTTCTTCTGAGACAGCATTTCTCTGCAGCCTTAGCTGTCCTGTAGATCAGGCTGCCCACAAACTCCTGAGATCCACTTACCTCTGCCTCCTCAGTGCTGGGATTAAAGGCATGGCCACCACTGCTAGGCTTTTTAGTTTTTTGCTTTTAAAATAGCATTTCACTATGTACCGCAAGCTGGCCAAGAAATTTTGATCCTCCAGTCACAATCTGTAAAATACTAAAGATATGTATGTCCATGCCTGGGGTTCTCGTCTTTTTCTTTTCTTTTTTAAAGATTTACTTATTTTATGTATATGAGTACACTATTGCTGTCTTCAGACACATCAAAGGAGGGCACTGGATCCCATTACAGATGGTTGTGAGCCACAATGTGGGTTTTAGGAATTGAACTCAGGACCTCTGGAAGAACAGCCAGTTCTTAACCGCTGAGCCATCTCTCCAGCTCCCCCCTCCCCGGGGGTGGGGGGCAGGATGTCTCTTCGCAGTTCTCCCTTCTAAGGTCCTGCAAGAGGATCTGGTCCTGCTTGGCCCCCAGCTTCTTCCTGTGACCCTGCCTGGCTCTAGAGCTATCTGAACACAGCCATGCTCTCACTTATGCAGGCTTTGTGTTCTACCTCTTCTCACTCCAGATCTCAGGTATCCAAGGTCAATACTGGAAAGCTACACTAGGGAGGTCTGAGGACCATTTAGTATTCTTTCTGCTACATCCATAATTGTACTGTTTCACTTTCTATGTGATTCTCTTTCACTGCTGCCCTCCTTGTGCCCAGTACTATGCCTTATACATAGTAGGTACTCACTAAATATTTGTAGAATAACAGTTGATCTGTCCAGGGAACTTTGAGTCAGGAAAGCAGAGATATTCTTGTGAAAATAATTAAAAATTATTCTCGATGTGTATTCAATTACTGTGCTATCAGACAGCCAGGTAGAAATGGGCACTTATAACTGTACTTTGTGCTTAGATAAAAAATAAACTGGATTTTGTCATTTAGAAATTACCAGAACAGCCGGGCAGTGGTGGCGCACACCTTTAATCTCAGCACTTGGGAGGCAGAGGCAGGTGGATTTCTGAGTTCGAGGCCAGCCTGGTCTACAGAGTGAGTTCCAGGACAGCCAGGGCTACATAGAGAAACCCTGTCTCAAAAAAAAAAAAAAAAAAAAAAAAAAAAAAAAAAAAGAAAAAAGAAAAAAGAAAGAAAATTACCAGAAAGAAAGAAAGAAAGAAAGAAAGAAAGAAATTACCAGAACTACAAAAGGTAGGAGTCATTATCAATTGAAGTTGTGAAGCTTCCTAAATCTTTTTTTAGCATGTGTGTGTTACACATGTGTGGGGTTGGAGGATAAGTTTAAGTCGGTTCTTTCCTTCTACTGAGCTGGTTCCAGGGATCAAACTTAAATCATTAGGCTTAGAGGCAAGTGCCTTTACCCACTGAACTATCTTACTGACTCATCTTCCTAAGCGACCCACCCCCATTTATTATTTTTTTTGTGTGTGTGTTTTTTACCTGCATGCATGTATATGTACTGTGTATGCCAGGTGTCTTCTGGGGTCAGAAGAGGATGTCCGCTCTCCTGGAATTGGAGTTAACAGATGGTTGTGAGCTATGTAGGTGTTGGGAACTGAACTGGTCATCTGCAAGAGCAACACATGATCTTAACCATTGTCTCTCCAGGTCCACCTACCTAAGCTTTAAAGTGAGAAAGGGGGAAACCAAGATTTGAGTACCATGTGCACACATGACTCCTGAACCACTCCACAGAGAATAATGTTGCCAGCCCCAGTTTCTGTATGGATACGTTTCCACAGAATAAAATTTCCTCATGCCAGTAATGGGAATTGTTTCAAAAGTTAAAATATATTGTTCTGTTCTTGCAATAAATATAAGATATACTGAAAGACATACATACTGAATACAAATAGCAGAACATCAGGGTAGGGAAATGACAATTTGGCATCATGGTGGAAGCAAGAGAGGACTGGAAAGAAAGGCCAAACTTACCTCCAAAAAATAAAAAGTGAATAAATAAACAGCCATCTTCTGTTTTATTTTAGGGATGATGACTCTTCTTGCTCTTCACCTAAGTTGAAGAAACACTGCACTTTAATCTCCCGTCTGTGACATCGGGCCAGCTGAAGACAGGGTTCTGAAATCTCAGCTATAAAGATATCCAGCCAAAGTCTCAATCTTGCCTTAACAATGTTTCAGAGACTGAATAAAATGTTTGTGGGCGAAATCACTACTTCTTCCAGCCAAGAACCAGAATTTAGTGAGAAAGAAGATGATGAGTGGATTCTTGTTGACTTCATAGGTAAGGCAAATGCAACAATTAATCATAACAAGAAGTGGCACCCAGCAAGCTATGTAGCTGACAATAATCTTAAATACTCCTACTCCCCATGCCTTCATTTCCCAATAGGCACACCCCAGCATACCTGGCTCAAAAGTGGGAACTCGTAGGGCTAGAGGAAGGCTCAGTCAGTAAAGTACTTCTGCACATAAATATACCTACGTCTTAGTACCCTCACACATGAATGTATGCATATGCACACAGAAAATGTGAACTCTTAGTTTTGTAACCTCTAAAGCCTGGTCCAAGTAGAGATACTTTGATAGGAAACCCTCATATGAGCAACAGGAACCCACAGGATTCATAATATGTTTATTTGCTGGGATAGAAAGCCCGAATGCCATTTTTCAATGTCTGTGTAATGGTACACAGATTGGAAATTATAATTGTTACAAATATAAATGCCTTTGTGAGCATCTGTTAATCGTCTTGTCCTTTACTCTGTTGTGATCTCGATGGGTGACTCCACAACTGACTTCTCATCCTCTCATATGCTTTGTGAATCACAATTTAGATACCTGCAACAGTTTCTCAGCAGAGGAAGAGGAAGAAGATGAAGATGAAGATATTGGTGAAGAGTCCTCAGCAGAGCACACTTCTGTCTTCTCCTGTTTACCTGCATCTTTGGAATGCTTGGCTGACACCAGTGATTCCTGCTTCCTTCAGTTTGAGTCCTGTCCAATGGAGGAGAGCTGGTTCATTACTCCTCCCCCATGTTTTACAGCAGGGGGATTAACCACTATCAAAGTGGAAACAAGTCCTATGGAAAACCTTCTCATTGAACATCCCAGCATGTCTGTCTATGCTGTGCACAACTCCTGTCCTGGTCTCAGTGAGGCCAGCTGTGGGAATGATGAATATAACTCAAGCGGTTCCAGGTATGCATAAGTAGTCTGCTAAGCAAAATTTTATTTCTATACAGAACAAGGCTAAGGCTTTAGAAAACTTAAAACTAATTGTGCTAGAAATTTACTTAAAAATAACTTGGGCTATAAATGCTACATTTGGGTCAAGATTGAATTTTATAAGGTTATTAATTGTAGCATGCCTCGGTTGTATAATAGAGAGCCACCTCCTTTATAAAATCATGCTACTGAAGGGAAATACAAAGACTAGTATTTCATTTTTCTTTTCTTTCTTTTTTTTTTTTTTTTTGTTTTTCGAGACAGGGTTTCTCTGTGTAGTCCTGGCTGTCCTGGAACTCACTCTGTAGACCAGGCTGGCCTCGAACTCAGAAATCCACCTGCTTCTGCCTCCCAAGTGCTGGGATTACAGGCGTGTGTCACCATGCCTGGCAAGACTAGTATTTCTGATAAGTATATTATAATGTTAATTCTGGTATATTATAGACTAGATTATTTTAGGGTATTAAATCACCTAAAATAAGTCTCAAAAATTTATTTTCTTTTACATATTCTTAGCTAAGTCATCTTTAATGATGCTAAATCTTGAAAATCCAAGTATTTGTTCCAAGGGCTGCCCTCAGATTTCAGAAATGAAATCTGTTACATGGTACTCTGAAATGGAGATAGGTGAAGGCCCAGTAAGCTCAGGGAAGAAGGGAAGTCAGTTAAGATCAGTGTGTTCCAAATCAACCTTCTCTACTACTCTGTGGCCTTCATCAAGAGAACATTCTCAGGACTACATCTGAGATGATTCTCACGAACACCAAAGTCCTACTCCACCTCATCCGCTTAGAGTCTGGCTAGTCCATCATGCACGTCCATGGAACACGTCCTGTAACATTAGAGCATGTTGTGAGTGTTGCCACTGATTTATTCCTTCTTGTAGGCAGAGGGCTCAGGTGAGTCTGGATCCTCTGGAGCGCTGCACTGTCATCTAAAGGGCTCCTTTTCTATGGCTTAGGCTGTGGCTCCACTGGACTACTGTATGTAGCTGGCTTCCCATCTATGGAGTATAAATAATACTCGGGCAATGCTAACCTTTCTAGAATTACTACCGTTATAAGTCCCAATATAACAGATGCATTTTAGCAAGGCTAGATTATTTCCTCTTTCTTGTACCAAAACAAAAATGTCTTTATCCAATCAAAGTAACAGGCATAAACTGGGTCTTCAAGTGGCACTTTATCAAAAGCCATAATTTGGTGAGTTAAGTGTTTTCAGCATCCCAACTAAAATTTAAAATATAACTTGTTTATGCTGATTTAATTGCTTTATAGTTGCTTTAAGCATTTCTTCAGTTCCTAAAAATTCTTCTCTACTGATTCTGATTGCATCTCTGTAGAATCCATTTAACAATTTAACATGATTAGGAATTAAGAAGATGGTTCAGTTGTTAAGAGCACTGGTTGATCTTTCATGTGACCCAAGTTCAATTCCCAGAATCCATATGGTGGCTCATGACTGCAATTCCAGTCCCTGTGGATGATGCCATCTTCTGGCCTCCATGGGTACTACAGGCATGTGGTGCAGATTTATAAGCAAGCAAAACATTCATACACACAAAACAAATGAATAAAATCTCAAAAAAATTATACACATAAAAAAGTAACACGGTGGCCAGGCATGACGGTACACGCCTGTAATCCCAGCACTTGGGAGGCAGAGGCAGGCGGATTTCTGAGTTCGAGGCCAGCTTGGTCTACAGAGTGAGTTCCAGGACAGCCAGGACTACACAGAGAAACCCTGACTCAAAAAAAAAAAAAAAAAAAGTAACATGGTTATTAGAAAATTATCACTTTAAATCTATTTACTATTTAAATCTATTTACTGTCATTTGATACATTTCAGTACTAAAGCACATTTGTGCGTGTGTAATCAGTAGCTTTGCAAAGTAAAATTTACAGCAAATATTCATTGCCAAAAATTCAAATATGCAGGAATGACATCCCCCACGATCCACAGATGAATACTATTATCACCCCAGGAATGTTCTAGATTGTTTTCACTATATGGGTTCATACCAGTAATTATCGCCTCTACTCTGAACCCATTTAGGGGCATGCTTTCTGTACTATTAATGCACACACGTAGAGCAGAACTGAAACAGGAACCATTAAGAAATTAATAGAGGCTTGGGATGCAGCTCAGTGGTGGAGTGCTTCAGATCATACTCTAATCTTCCATAAGAACCTAGCCCTAGAATATTTCACTAACTTTATTAAACCAGCATCTGTGCACTCTATCTAGGACTTAAGTGTTTGTAACTTGATGACACAAGAAGTTGGTTTTCCATTCCTATGTCATAAATATTAACATGTGGGACCGACATACATAGTTTTCATAAATAAATTATCATAGGCCAGACATGGTGGTATGTGATTGTAATCCCAGCATTTAGGAAAGTGAGGCAGGAGGATCACTAATGTAAGAACAGCTTGGAATGCACAGTGAGATACTGTCTCAAAAGGGCTATATGTGTACATATGTTTCTAAATCAAGGCAGAATCAAGTGTTACTGAAATGTCAAGACTTTATATAGTAAATGGTCCTTACTAACCCTGTCCTTCAAACATACTACTTCAACTCTGTCCTCAGGGATATCAGTATAAACCACACGAGTATGAAGCTAAGTACTTATAATGGCTTTAGAGTCTATGTTTTATTGCATCATAGCCTTTATTGTTTGTGAAAGTTTACGAGCAACCATAATTTAAAGTAATATATGTCTTAAATTGCCCATAGTAAATCAGTCTTAATAAAGAAAAATGACCATGTCCTAGTAGTAACATTAAAATGGCATTTTAAATCTTACTAGTGATTTAATAGTTCACCATTTAACATTTGTAGGGCCAGAAAAAGCTGCTTATAAGACTCACGGGCACAGAGTAAGTATGTTTACTTTGGGACCATATGATCTGTGTTATCAGTGTGAGCAGGAAGACTAGGAACTCAAATGCCCGCCTTCGAAAAACCATTGAGTTTATATTAGCTGCTTTTTTTTCCTATTTGTTTGTTTCTTTCTATCTTTTTTTTTCTTCTGTTTTTCCCAACTACTAGGGATCAAGCCGAGGGCCTTGTACATACTGAACAGGCATCCTACCACTGAGCTGCATCCCAGCCCTCTGTTAATTTCTTAGTGGGATCTTTGAGTTTTGTGTGTGTGTGCGTGCATGTGCATGCATGCGATAAGTATATCATTTCCTCTGATAATTTTAGACAAAATATGTTAACTACCCTTCCTGAATAAAATAACTGGTAAAAAAATCTTAAAACTCAGACTGGGATATAGCTCAGTTTATAGAGTGCTTGCACAGTGTACAAGAAAACTGAGGTTCAGCTGCCAGTGAATAAACTGGGTATGGTGGTGTGCACCTGTTAAACCAGCCCTGTAGGGTACAGGTGGGAGAATCATGAGTTCAGGGTCATTCCTGGCTACACTGAGAGCTTGAAGGTCCCAATGAAGCTTGAAGCTGGATAGACTAACCATCTCAGGAATCATCTTTATCATCACAATTATGCTGAGAATGTATCTATCTGGTCAAGCATTTGTCAACAGTGCCAAGAAGCCTGAGATCAGTACACAGCACTGCAGAAAATGAACTTTATGTGTTAATATAGTTTAAACTAATTCAACTTGATTGTCTTTTAGTATAGAAAACAATCTTACTATATACAACCATGCTCTAAGATACATGGTTTTTGATTTGGTTTGGGTTTGGGTTTTTGAGACAGGGTTTCTCTATGTAGTCCTGGAACTAAGTCTGTAGACCACACTGGCTTCAAATTCAGAGATCTACCTGCCTCTGCCTCCTGAGCACTAGGATTAAAAGTGTGCACCACCATAGCCTGGCTTAAGATACTGGTCTTAACTTAAAGCACTTCCATATAAATGCCATTCCAAAATATGCACTTCTGTGAAATAAATAAAAAACTGATGTGTGTAATAGCCTCTTACCTCTTACCTAGAAAATGTAAAGTTGGTAGAATGTCCTTATGTGCATTTTATGAAATATGAGTCACGTTACCTAGGATATTTTACTTGTAACCAGAAGTCATCTGTGAAGGTACTATTGGTATATATGCTTTAAAAAAAAAAAAAGATTTATTTTATTTATATGAGTACATTGTAGCTGTCTTCAGACACACCAGAAGAGGGCATCAGACCCTATTATAGGTGGTTGTAAGCCATTATGTTGCTGGGATTTGAACTCAGGACCTGTGGAAGAGCAGTCAGTGCTCTTAACCACTGAGCCATCTCTCTAGCCCAGTATAAATACTTTTTGATCAAATTTGAAAATTAAAATATTTTACAATAGGAATGAAATAAATATCTTCAAAACAGTTGAAAGCTGGATGTGATAGTTCACACTGGTAATTCCAGCATGTGGGAAGCTGAGGCAGAAGGATTAATAACTCAAGGACAGTTGTTAGCTACCTAAGAAATTGAAGGCTATCCATCCTAAGCTCCAGGAGATTCTATCTCAGAAAACAATAGAACTGCAGGTGCTCAGTAGACATCAGTTCTCCTGGAGAACCACATTAAATTCACTCAGAGTATGAAGCATATTTTAAATTTATCCATCCCTGGACAGTACAGTCTATGTTTCTATTAATCTTTCAGCTAGGAGTTATGACACATTTGTAATTCTAAAACTTGGAGGTTGAAGGAGGATGGTAAATTTGAGGGTAGCCCAGGCTCAATTAACAAGACCCTACCTCAAAAGCAATAACAAAACAGTTGATTGGTGTCTCCTTTATACTACTCTCAGCAAATACAGTCACAAAATATAAATCAGTCATGAAGACTTCAAGTTCTTATCCAACCATAGACAAATAAATGTAAAAAAATCAACGTAAGTAACCTTTTGAGTCATATACTCTCGTCACTGATACACTGACTTTGGTCTGTTTCAGAACGGAAGCCCAGCGTGAGATGGGGAAGCACATTCACTGCTGTGCTGCAGCGCTTGCTGCGCAGGCAACATTTTTTGAACAGCCCAAGAGTTTCCGCCCTTCCCAGTGGATAAAAGGACACAGTGAAAGACAGTCTCTGAACAGAAATGGCCTCCGTCGACAGAACCTTACCAGGGATTGTCACACTCGACAAATGAAGCACAGTGGCTGGGTGGTTCACCAGCCCTGCCCACGCCAGTACAATTACTGAGAACGTTGAGTTATGGTGGTTGGTTTCCTTAGGTTTTGTGCATATGTATTGGATATATGTGTGTACAATGAAAGTGCTGTCTCCTTCCAGCCAACTAAAGATCAGTCACCTAGTGTATCAGTGTTGTTTAGACACTATCACAATCAGATTTTTGTGCTGTGTATCACATAATGCCTTGCTCCTGACAATTACTTTTAAAAAACCTTTTCAGAATACTTTTGGAAACATATCAATACAGTGACAGTGTTTGGGGTTGTCTTTAAGTACAGTAAGGTATATGTATGAGTTAACATCTTAAGGACATTTCTTACCCCAAGTGTAAGAAAAGGCATCTTTTCAATTTCCTTTATTTTGTATTATTTAATCTTTTGTGTAAGCAAAAACTTATTCTCAGGGTCAGCCATATACTTTATTGACCAGTACTTGATAGTCTTTTCTGTATATAATGAGTACATTTTTACACTAATATGAGCATTAACAGGTGATTTTTGCCATGGATATAATGGAATTAATGGCTGAACTTACTTTTGAAAGAAAACTTGACATATTTCTGTATGTATGGTTCTTCCCCCCCAGATTAGTCATTGCAGCTCATTGTGGAATTCAGGTACATTAACTTTGGTGAACAATATATTCAGTAATTCTGATGTGACTCCATGATATGGTACAGATACTACAGATGTCGTGAGCAAAAGCACTTGTTGCATATGCAAAGGGAGAAATGAGACCCATGAGATGGTATCTGGAATCTGTTTGTAGATAACCCACAGAGCAGTCAGTATTTGGAGATGTCTAGATTCTTAACTGCCAGCTCACCTGAAAAATGCACAAGCATGTGCCCAGGCATTCAGTGACTTCATGCTTGTGTCTGCTACAAGAGACACAGTGGTGACTCCTCAGACATGGAGCCTGTCCTCCCAAGGGATTTCTAGTTGCATCTGTTAGCACCTAAGTGAAGACTGATGGGCTGGTTTCCACAAGCTTTCATTTCTTAGCTTCACAATATCTTTAACCACTTTGGCCTCTGTTTCCTCCACAGCAGGGGAGTAATAATACTTACCTCCCTCACAGAGTTGTGAGGATTATATACTGATTGGAAGTGGGGCTGTCAGAACTGAACTCTGTGAACTTCCAGGGTCTTTCTACTGAACCTAGTTGTGGAAAGCCATGATTATTCTTCAGGGTTGGTGCTAATGAGGCTAGAGCACAGGGTTCCACTTATATATACCAGTTAACGTGGTGTAGAGCAAAGTTCATTTTCTTACCTCTATCTGGCCAGCTCTTTTTAAGAGCAGTTTTTGGTGGATTTTGATGAGCCATCCATACTTGTAACTAACTTTCTGGAAGATTAAACCCATTTACAGCTTGAAGCACATTCATATTCAAACTGCTCATTTTCCTAGCCCCTCTGCAACCATAAATAAACATTTGTATGCAATAATTTCAAGGGAAAACAAAACATACTGTTATGTGAAGTATTATCCCTGAAGCAGCTTGATGCAGGGAACCCTGGGAGCCTTTCAGGAAGGTACAATGCTCTCGCTGATGAGGCTGGGTTTTAGAGCTGCAGTTAGATGGGGAAGGGTGTTAACACTGGCTGTGATTAGGTGCCAGGATGTCTCCGTAGAACAGGAATCTAGATTAATTCTTTCCTTAGGCCTTTTCCATATTGACTTCTCCTTTTATTTATTTGTTTTCTAATTAAGGGGCCACGTCTGTAGAGTTTGTTAAACTGAGAAGTTGTTACTATTTGTTTTCATGGAGGTGTACATATTTTATACTACAGCTGTTATAGGGTCATATGTTGGTAACTTGAAATAGAACAGGTAAGTGTCTTCTGGATAAAGGGTCTGAATACATGTAGCTTCCCTACTCCCTTACGTCACACGTAAGCTGTGTCTCACAAACTGGGAGTTCAGCCATCAGGATTTGTTTGGCCAGCATGAATTTGTGTATTAAACTACACTTTTTTTTTTTTTTTTTTTTGCTTTTTAAAAACAAAACTTTCCCACCACACGTGATTTATCCCTTAAGTACACTTACATCTCTGTCACTTACTGACTTTTCATTTGCTTTGTCTATGCTTAGTGTTTTGTTCCTGAAAACCAGCAAACAAATTAATTATTGAGATTTTTTTCCTTTGGGGTTAAGATTACCACACCACCTATATAGTAAGTAGGTAGCACACTGTGGTTTTTGTGTGAGAATCTAAAGTTTATGTCTAGCACTTGTAAGAACTGAAGAAAAAGGTTATATAACTCAATCGAAGTTCTTAGTCATTAGGTGTTTTGTTAGGCAACTATTGTGTCTTAGATACAAATCTAATAACACAGAACAATATTAACCTGTTAGACTTTTTTTTTGAAACATGGCCAAAAATACATGTTATGAGTTGATTATAATCATTATTATCATCACCATCATTTTGCTGTTATACCTACTAGTGGTTTATGGTGTTCTTCAGTGCACTGAAAGTACAAATAGTAAGAAGACCCCAAGAGTTGAGGATGTAGCTTAGTGGTAGAGGATTTGCCTAGCATGTGCAAGGTCCTGAGTTCCATCCCCAGCACTGTAAGACAAAAACAAAACAAAGAAGCTAGACTCCAGAATTTAGTAACACTGACCATTTCTAAACTGATAATGCTTGCAAAGTCTGGACTACATGGTATGCATCAGCCATATATCTGGAGTCTTAGTTTTTAGCTTTTATAGATCCCACATTCCCCAAAGTTTGTGTTTTATGTTAAACATTTTAGAATGTGTATTCTGTTAATTACTATTTCCCGGGTTATATTCTGTACTGTATATAGGTACTTAAAGCTCGCCATACTTATCTTTTGTGACAATTTGTATGGGTGTATAGGTGGGGAAGTTTTACAGAGATGAAAAAGATTGGGTTTTACTTCCCACCACAGAAGTTCAAAACAAAACAATATTATGTTTCTGTATATTTCTCCAGTTCCCATGCAGATTGTTCTTGTTTTATTAGTTCTCTGGTTTTAGCAAAAAGAGTGTTTACTTAAAACTTGTGATGGCCCATATACCTGGCTGTCGTTTTCTCTTCTCAAGTCTGTACAGGTTTATAGTCTTCGCTTTTGTTAAAGTCTGAATTGCTTTGCTATTTGCTCTATCTTCACAGAGGCATTTAGTCTCTGTATACTCTTGAAAGAAGAAAAAGCAAGGAGGGTATTTTCTTTATGCTTACTTTCTTTGAGTTGGAAATAAAAGTACATATGAAGGACTACAACTAGAAGATAGACATTTAAATGCATTGAAATAGACTAGTGGAAAAAAGGTTTTACCTTTTTCTTTCTGTTTTAGAGACAGTTAAAAGACTGCTCCTTGTACTGGGAGATACTAGTGTATGCTTCTATTGTTGCCTTGAAATTATCTTTTTATTTTTTAAGGCCTATAGATACTATTACCTTTAAATTCTTTAAAGTTAGGTAGTTTCATGCCATAAGCCTCTGATGTATTATAAATGGCAACCCTATCTTCTTCTTGTTAAAATTGTACATGAACGCCTATTTTACAACCTTACATATAAGACAGTGTTGTCTACTTTGTCATAGGCCAGTTTCTCTTGAAATGTGACACCAATTCAAGTGGCTTAGGTGCATAGAGATACCAAGAATAGATGCAGAAAGGCAGGAATAGGTGCAGAGGCAACAGTATCCTTTATGTGGAAGAGAAGTTACTATTCAAAGGAAAGCAGCTTAAATGGATGATGTTCTGTGTATCATTGATAAGTTTCCTTTTGATACTGAAAAATGTTTCTAATTGTTAAACGCCCAGTTTGGCTTTGTACTTGCCTGATGTAGTATTGTTTTCTAGATGGACTTGTAAAAACCAAATTGTGCTTGGTAAGGTTAGAGGTGTGTATTTGGGGGCCTCAGGTGTGTGTGTGTGTGTGTGTGTGTGTGTGTGTGTGTGTGGTTTTGTTTCCCTCCAGAAGTTTTGAACTTTAGTCAATAACTGTGTGTTATTTTTAAGAAGTGGCTTTATCTTTACTCTAGAAAAATTGTGAACACATTTGCCTTCTAAAGGCAGGATATGAGCTATGGATTCTGAGAAGTACTGTAGGTTGTACTATGTGCCTTCTTAATGTGTTTATGGGCACAATATTTTCTCTCATCAACTTGAAACTTAAAAGGGACATTTTGGTTAGATTATATACTATACTTCAATCTATGCATAAATGGCAGCTTGTTTTCTTGAGCCACTATCTAATTGTTTTTCTTTTTTTATATAAATTTTTTATACTGATTGGGTCAGAAGATGGTCAGTTTTATACAGAATGAACAGCACAGCACTTTGCCAAAAAAAACCTATAGCATTGCTTAAACATTGTGTATTAACAACAGTTCTTTGTAATGGGCTCAGTAGTGCATTTTGCACTACCCAGAGTTACAGTTTTTTATTCTGTCAGTAAATAAAATGTCCTTTAACTTAACATGTAGCAGATTCTTTTATCTTCATGGTTATTACTCTTGAAATTAATACAACTTACTTAAAGCACTTGCTGTTTAGCATTGCTTGTGCAAAATGTTGTTTGATATGCATTGTAAATGTTTTTTTTAAAGGCATGTTGCTGAACACATGAAATCTCAATATTCAATAACTACTGGGACAGAAGCATTGTTGCAAGTACAAGGCCAGCTTGGGCTATAATAGCAAAGCCCTGTCTTTTTAAAAAAGCCTTTGTTTACACATACATACATACATACATACATACATATTTTTCCATCTAAGGGGAGACCTTATTTAAGGGTGATCTCCAACTAGTACTTTCTCCTTTAACCATCTAGTCTTTGGGATTGGTGGGGTTGTATGGGTACTTTGCTTACCTGTATGTCTGTGTACCACTTACATGCAGTGCCCATGGAAGGCCAGAAGAGGGTGACAAATCTCCTGGGAATAGAATATATAGACAGCTGTGACTGCTAACCTGGAATCAAACCCAGGTCCTCTGGAAGATTAACTAGTGTTCTTAACCACTGAGCTATCTCTTAAGCTCCAAAATTATTTTTCTTGAGACACTGTCCCAGCATGGTCTTGAACTTTTGATCTGTTATTTTTCAAATTAAGGTAGGAATAAATTTGTATCTGAAGGGCCAGAACTTTAAAAGGGAAGAATTTACTTCTAACATGAATCCAGTTTTTCATTAAGTTTTTCTCTGTATGCATCTTGTGTGTGTATTCAGAGAGGGAAGAAGCTCAGTACCAAAAGTTAATGATGGGTGTCTTCTTCAGTGGTTGCTGTTATTTTACTGAGGCAGGATCTCACATGAACTTAGAGCGCTCCAGCTCTCTCAAGGTGGCCACTGCACTCACTACCTAATACTTACCTGGGGGCTGGTGCTCTTAGCTGCAGCCTTCATGCCTGCATAGCAAGTGCACTACTTCTTTTAAGTTTTACAAAAAAGGATGTGTTCAAAATTACTTCAATAGAGCCGGGCAGTGGTGGCGAACGCCTGTAATCCCAGCACTTGGGAGGCAGAGGCAGGCGGATTTCTGAGTTCGAGGCCAGCCTGGTCTACAGAGTAAATTCCAGGACAGCCAGGACTACACACAGAAACCCTGTCTCAAAAAAAAAAAAAAAAAAAAAAAAAAAAAATTACCTCAATAAACCTTAGTATAAAAGCTTTAAGGAAAATGTAACACCCAACTAACTTAAAGTCAGTGTCATTCAAAAACATTTTTTTTTTTTAAAAAAAAAAAGGAGGAAACCCATTTTATCGGCTCAGCATTTACCGGCTGTCTCCCCATGATAAAGCACTGGAGATAGGGACTACTGACTGTGGGAAGAGAGAAAGGTGTGAGTGGGCTGAAGTGGAGTGAGGACATGGCGAGGGAAGCAGGGTGGCGGGGACTAGTGCATGCGGCTGGGGATGCAGGCAGAGTACATACGATCTGTTGCCTGTGTTTACCAGCCCTTTAAAGCCAATCACAGGGTGAAAATTACCCACCAAATTTTTGGCAACCAGACTCAAGAATTAAATTGTCCCAACAGTAGAGAAATCAAAGTATTTTATTCCGTGATTGCTCACAGCCCCTTCAGAAGTTTAAACAGGCGAAAATGATTAGCATTTAAAGAGCTGACCTACCGTGCTTTCTGAGATAAACCAATCCTCTGAAATCACAACAGAAGTTGACCTAGTAGCATAGGGACCCCAGCCCCACCCTGCACAGGGTTAAAGGGCTCAGGTTAAGGCCACCAAGAACCAAGCACAAATCCCAGGAGTCTCAAAGAGTATTCAAATGGTCATTATGGCATCATTATTTGAGGGATCTTTTTCTCTGAGGAGTCTAGACTGGGTCACACTGGTTATATTGAATACCTTGTTAAGCTGAGAAATTTGCAGTAGAGAGGCAGAAGGGTCAGGGACTCAAGGTCATCCTTGACACATAGCAAATTTGAGACCAGCCTAGACTATGTGCAACCCTGCCTGAAAAGAAAGTTTTAGTGTTAAGGAGTCAAATCAGTATTTCATTCAAAAGAGAAATAAAAAATTTCATTCAGCAAGTCTGAAAGACTTGAAATTAGGAAATAATTAGGAGGTACTTTCAAAAGAAAGATTTTTTTGTTCTTTGCTGTTTTACGAAAAGGGACATTTGGATAGGGTCCCAATATGTAACCCAGCCTAGCCCCAAACTTGTGGCTCTCTTCCTACCTCTGATTACCAAGTGCTGGAATTTATAGGTGTGTACATCTATCTCAAAAGAAAGCTTTACGGATCTGAAAATATTGGACAAATGTGCTAGAGAATGTCAATTTACAGTCCTAGAGTTGTACACAAGTGCCTAAGAGACAACTGGCCTAAAGAATCTTCCATAACATTCTTGCACTTAAGAAAACAAACCTGATAGGGGTGGGGCTGTAACTCGTTTGGTGGAGGGAGTGCCTAACATATACAAAACCTGAACACACTGGATGAAATTGAGTGTAGTGGCTATTCCTGGTTGTCAACTTGACTATATCTGGAATGAACTACAATCTAGAATTGGAAAGCTCACCTATGATCCTAATATGGAGGCTCAGAGATATAAGTTTCTGACCTGGACTTAGCAAGGAGATCTTGAAGCATAGTGGCTATGGATTCCAGTTCAAGATCATATGGGATTAAAGGCATGGAGACATACACCTTTAATCCCAGATTATGGCTATGGATTCTAGTTCAAAATCATCTGGGATTAAAGGCATGGAGACACACACCTTTAATCTGGGCTACACACTATACTGGAGACATTGAAAGAAGGAAGAATGATTCTTCCTTGCCGGCTTGCCTCGTGGGACTGAGCAACTTTGGACTTCCATCCACAGCTGCTGCTGACTACTGTTGGGGACTTGGACTACAGACTGTAAGTCATCGACAAATTCCCTAACTACATAGAGACTGCCTGTATTAGTCTGGGTTCTCTAGAGTCACATACGTTCTGTGACTCTAGAGAACCCAGACTAATACATTGAGTATGGTGGTATATGCAGGTAATCCCAGCACTGGAGTAGGGCAGGTTAATATGATCAGAAGTTCGGATTCTGATTCTTAGACCAATGTGAACTGCTCTTGTACACATTATCACAGAACTAGATGGTAATACATTAATTCTTATGGCATAACATTTATTGAAGGACTTGACAAAGCAAAGACTTTTAATGCTCTAACTAAACAGTTTGACCTATGGACTAGAGGTACAGCTTGGTGGTGAGTCAGTGCCCTTTCCTACTAGGCAGGAGGTACTGAGTTTGGTCCAAAGTACTGTACTGCCAAAATACTAACAAGATCAACCCATTTCTTGTAGATTTAATGTTTCTCTTATTTTTTGTTTTTGTTATTGGGGTCTCTCCCCCCACATTCTGTGTGTGTGTGTGTATGTGTGTGTGTGTGTGTATAAAAGTGCTTGCCATGAAAGCCAGACACGTGGATTCAATCTCTGAATCCCAAAGTAAACAAGTGAGCAGACTCCTAACACTGTTCTCTGATGGCCACGTGTGTGCTGTGACACAGGTGCTCCCTTAACTTCTCACATACAAACTAATAAAAATAAAAATTCAAATTTAGAGTCAGGCAGTGGTGGCACAGACCTTTAATCCCAGCACTTGGGAGGAAGAGGCAAGCAATTCTCTGAGTTTGAGGCCAGTCTGGTCTACAGAGGAGTTCTAAGACAGCCAGGGCTACACAGAGAACCCTGTCTCAACAACAACCACAACAAAATTGAGTCCATAGTTCTTCATTTGCAAAACCAAAGTGTGAAAAGCCCTTAAAACTAAGATCTCTTGCTAAGTTTGGCAACAAACTTATTCCCCCTGCCCCAAATCTGTCTTAACTGACCTAAAACTCAGCTGTCACAACATTCTCTCTAATGTCTCTCCCAAGTCTGAAAGTCTTTGCTGTTTTGTTTTTCTGTAACTATTAAAGTATTAAATAATGAATCAAAGATAAAGGAGGACTGAAGTGATGGCTCACCCATTAAGAGAGCTGGCCAGCTCTCCAGAGGACCCAGGTTCAGGTCATCTGTCTCAGCACCCAGACACCTAACTCAGTACCCACACAATTCCAAAGGTTCTGATGCCCTCTTCTGGCCTCAGAAGGCACTACATACATGTAGTGCACAGTGCGGGTCAAACACCACTTATTAAGAAAATGAAGGAAAAAAACAAACAAAACAAAAAAGGAGGGGCTTGCCGGGCAGTGGTGGTGCACGCCTGTAATCCTAGCACTTGTGAGGCAGAGGCAGGTGGATTTCTGAGTTTGAGGCCAGTCTAGTCTACAGAGTGAGTTCCAGGACAGCCAGGGCGACACAGAGAAACCATCTCAACACCCCCCCCCCAAAAAAGGAGGGGCTTTGGAACTGGCTTTGTCTTGCACTTGAGGACCTGAGCTCAGACCTCCAGCTTTGCAGCACACCTGTGACCCCAGGGTTGTATAGTGGGGAGAGGAGGATCCCACTGGGGTCCCAACTGAGGAGACATCTGACCTCTACCTCTGACTTCTGCACATACACATCCCTCCAGACACACACACTAAATTAAATGTTATATTTGGCTGCGGGCACATTACTTCAGGCCCCCGGCTGGGCTGTCAAGAAACAAGGCATGCATACATTCTTTTAGCTCTTTCAGGATATCTGAAAAGCTCTTAATTTCCAAAGTTTTCTGGGTTACAGATTATCCTTTCCTCAGAGAGAAGCCAGGTCTGGTGGCACAGGCCTGAAATTTCACCTACTTTAGAGGCTCAGGCAGGGTTCCAAACTCAAGATCTGCTTGCTTTACAGAGTGAGTTTAAGGCTAGTCTGGGAAACCTAGTGACCTTGTGTCAGAATAAGAGATAAAAAAAGGGATTGGGCCCCACATAGCAAATCTAAAGAATTTGATTTGTTTGAAGATGCTAAAGAAGCTTTAAATTCCTGTAATAAAATGGAAATTGAGGGCTGAACAATCAGGCTGGAGTTGCAAGGACCCAAGGGATCACCTAATACGAGAAGTCAGCCATCCAAAACTCTGTCAAAGGTCTGACTGAGGATACCAGGATACCACTGAAGAGACATTAAAAGAATCATTTGAGGATTCTCTTCGTGCAAGAATAGTCACTGATCGGGAAACCCGTTCTTCTAAAGGATTTGGTTTTGTAGACTTTAATAGTGAGGAAAATGCCAAAGCTGCCAAGGAGGTCATGGAAGATGGAGAAATTGATGGAAACAAAGTTACTAAGGGTGAAGGTGGGTTTGGAAGTCAAGGTGGAGGCAGAGGTAGAAGAGGTGGATTTGGTGGAAGAGGCTGGGAGGCTTTTGGAAGCAGAGGAGGCTTCTGGGGCAGCAGAGGAGGAGGGGGAGACTTCAAGCCACAAGAAACGAAGTTTGAATAGTTCCTTCCATCCCATCATTTCCCTCTTTGTTTTTTTTTTTTTTGGTTTTTCGAGACAGGGTTTCTCTGTGTAGCTCTGGCTGTCCTGGAACTCACTCTGTAGACCAGGCTGGCCTCGAACTCAGAAATCCGCCTGCCTCTGCCTCCCAAGTGCTGGGATTACAGGCGTGCGCCACCACCCCCGGCCTTCCCTCTTTGTTTTAAAGAAAGGATTCTGGAGTTTTTACTCTGTTACCAGTTCAAAGATAGCCTTCTAAAGATAAACCAAGACAGTAAAGATCCTAAACTCAGAAGAAAAAAAAAAGTTTCCTGCTGGGCAGGAAAAAAAAAAAAAAAAAAAAAAAAAAAAACAAAAAAAAAAAAAAAAAAAAAACCAAAAAAAAAAAAGTTCCCAGAGGTTAAGATACCAGCTTCTCTTACCTTTGCCACTATTCTAATTACTTCTTGGCTTCTCAGAAAACATTACTTCATAAATCTTTTTTTGTCTCATATACTCTTTTGTTGTTGTTTTTAGTTTTTGAGATGGTTTCTCTGTGTGTTCCTGGCCTTCCTGGAACTTACTCTGTAGACCAGGCTGTTCTTAAACTCAACCATTCACCACCATGCTCAACTGCCTCGTACACTTTTTTGTTTTTTTTTTTTTTTGTTTGTTTTTTTGGTTTTTTGGAGACAGGGTTTCTCTGTATAGCCCTGGCTGTCCTGGAACTCACTCTGTAGACCAGGCTGGCCTCGAACTCAGAAATCCGCTTGCCTCTGCCTCCCAGAGTGCTGGGATTACAAGCGTGCGCCACCACCGCCCAGCATCTCGTACATTCTTAACAACATATTTATATCTAATAGCTTACTCATTAGAATATATTATTTGACCAACTAGAAGTGAATTTAAACAAAAAAAAGAACAAATCTGGGCTTGGTAATGCAGGTCTGTAATATCCTAACTATGTCTCAAGCTGAGGCAGGAGAGTTGCAAACTCAAGGCTAGTCTAGGCAACCTCTTCTCAATCTCAAAAGACAAAAACTAAAAGCCAGGAATCCAGCTAAGTGGTATAGCATTTATACAAAAGGCTCTAGGTTCAGTCCTTAAATAGGTTAACTATTGTCTTATTTAGAGGACAGAACTATAGAGTACAAAAATAAAGATTCTGATATGTCTACACAGAGAAGGCACAGCAAAGACCCAGAGAGAAGAAGTATGTAAACTGGATTTGACTTTATTTTAAAGAAAAAGGATTTTACTATCTTGCCCAGATTAGCCTTGGAGCCTGGACTCACAACCCTGCCTCAGTGTAGTGGCTATTCCTAGTTGTCAAACTTGACTATATCTGGAATGATCTACAATCCAGAATTGGAAGGCTTAGCTGTGATCCTAATCTGGAGGCTGGGAGATACAAATTTCTAACCTGGATCTTGGCTTGGAGATCTTGAGGCATAGTGGCTCTGAATCCCAGACTAAGACAGGGAGATCTCTGAGTTCAAGGTCATCTAGGACAGAGCATACAACTTTAATCTGGGCCACAACCTTCTGCTGGAGACCTACATAAGGACATTGGAAGAAGAAAGATTCGCTCTCTCCTGCTTGCCTCGTGGGACTGAGCAACTTCTAGATCCTTGGACTTCAATTCATAGCTGCTTCTGACCATTGTTGGGAGCTGGACTACAGACTGTAAGTCATTAGCAAATTCTCTTACTATATAGAGACTACCCATAAATTTTGTGACTCTAGAGAACCCTGACTAATATACTCAGCTTGTCAGTAATCAAAACAACAGGTAAAAAGCCCTGGCATTTGGAAAACAGAGACCCATGCCTCCAAGAAAAGCTCCTTTGTAGCTTTTATTTTTTCCTTCCTGAAAACAAATATGGAAATAATAAAAATAACTACTTCAAAAAAATGCTATAGAGGTTAAGTTTATTAGCCACAAAATTTTAGGGCATCTACAGTAGGTTCTTCAGAAAATGACAAATTTTCTAAATGCATAAAGATTTTTTTTGTTGTTTTGTTTTTTCCAAGACAGGGTTTCTCTGTATAGCCCTGGCCCTGGAACTCACTCTGTAGACCTGGCTGGCCTCGAACTCAGAAATCCACCTGCCTCTGCCTCCCAAGTGCTGGGATTAAAGGCATCCGCCACCACTGCCCAGCTGCATACACACACACACATATTATTTTTTTTTTGGAGACAGGGTCTTTCTACATAGCCCTGGCTTTCTGGAACCCATATGTAGACCAGGGTGACCTTGAACTCAGATATCCACCTGTTCTGCTTACCAAGTGCTGGGATTAAAAGAGTGTCACCACACCTGTTGCTCTTAAAGCAAGTAAATGTAAAATTGGAATGATTAGGGGGAAAAGAACACTAAAAGCAAACCTAAAAATATGAACAATTGGGGCTAGAAAGATGACTCAAAAGTTAAGAGCACTGGCTGCTCTTCCAGAGGTCCTGAGTTCAATTCCCAGCAACCACTTGGTGGCTCACAACCATCTGTAATGGGATCTGATGCCCTCTTCTGGTGTGTCTGAAGATAATGACAGTGTACTCATACACATAAAATAAATAAGTAAATCATTAATATATATATTATATGAACAATTAAATGCTTAACGTGATACTTAAGGAAATACCCAACATGGATCTTGCTACTAGACCAGTCTTACCTCACACTCACAAAAATCTATTGCCTCTGCCTTCTGACTGCTAGAATTAAAGGCCTGTGTACAGCACCAAAAAGGGCTAAAATTGTTTAACTTCTGTTAAGGAGGAAGATCAAGAATAGTTTGTATTTACTAATCATCAGTTCTATGATTGGTCAATATGGAGTCTCTGTACATTTTCAAATTTAATGTTTATCAGCATATATTAGCTATACAGAAAGGTTTCATTCTAACATTTTATGCCTGCACAAAACTTTGATATTTACCTCCTACTTTATAAACAGTGCCCTCTATTTCATGTCTTGCCTTCCAAGTGCTCATCAAACCATGACAGGCTGAGTGCTCTACCGCTGAGCTTGTAGGATCTATATGAGAAAACATACCATACTTTCCATTTTGAATATGTTTTATCTCCCTTCATATTATGTCCCATTAATTTTTCTGCAAATAAAACTCTGCTCTTCATAATTGAATACTTGATTATGTGTATCTAGCATATTTTCTTTATCTACTCATGAACAGTCTTCTAAGTTACTTCTAAGAAGTAATACTACTTCTAAGTATTGTGAATATTGGTGCAGTAATAAAGGCTTGTAATTACCTTTGTTTTACTTTTTTTTTCTTTTTTGGTTTTTCAAGATAGGGTTTTGCTGGCTAATCTTGGCTGTTCTGGAACTCACTCTATAGCAGAGGCTGGACTCAAACTCATAGAGGTCCCTTGCTTCTGCCTCCTGAGTTCTGAGCTTAAAGGTGTGCACCGCCACTGCCAGCTCGGAACCTATTTCTGTTGATTCAGTCATTGTAATTTTGCTTTCGATACAGCTACTCTGCCCACATAACACCTAGATTGCCCACCGTACATTTCTAATGACTTATTTACACTCTCTTCTGCTGTCGGACTTATGATACTTATGACCAATCCCATGTAAATGACATCCTTTGTTTTCTGTATATCCTGATCAAGTTCACCCACACAGGCCACCAGTTGGCATTTTGAGAGCGGTGTGTCACATAATCTAGGATGGCCTTGAACTTACTATGGAGCTGAGGCTGTAGGCCATCCATTTTGCCTCCTCTCGTTTATCACACACCTCTGCTTTCTAGCCATAACCGGTTCGATCTCAAAGCTGCACAAGATGACAGCTCCTGCAAAAGGGAGGCAACTCCCTCCTTCCCTAGAGCTGGGTGACCTTTCCATAAGCCTAGACCGGGGATTGGGTCTCCTTGGATCCGGTCCTCCGGGTAAAGCTGGGGAAGCGAGCCTTTGCTGGTGTGAGGGGCTCCCCTAAGACTCGGAAAGTGTGTGGGAAGGGGACTGTGCGGGAGAAAAGCCTTCCTGGGCTCTCAGGAACAGCGTGGCACAAAAGGCCCGCCGCGGCCGGCGGCCTCCGGTGCATCTCGGGAAGGGCCGGGTCAGGCCGCGCGGCCGCTGTCCTGGAGCCCTCGCACCGGCCCACTCCGGACGAGGATGGCGAAAGGCCCGAGCGCCCGCCCCCGGGAGCCCTTCCTCCGCTCCCGCGGCCGGGGTGGGGGGTGGTCTTTGTTCCCCAAGCGGCGTCCCGACACGGGACCGTGAGCGGACTGTCACCCGTAAGCCCGCCCTGACGCGTTGATAGGTGGTCGGAGCCGAGCTTTAGTGCCCGGATCCAGGCGCGGCGCGGGGCGGCGCGCCACGTCCCAGCAGCGCTCGCAGGCGGGAGGCTCTCCCGCGCAGGCGGTTCGCGCGGGCTCCGCAGGGCGCGCTGGCGGCGGGGCAGGGCAGGGCGGGGCGGGGCAGGGCGCGCGGCCGGGGCCGGGGCGCGCACGTGGTGCCGACCGTCCTGCCCTCCGGCCAGGTCCCGGAGACCCCCGCACTCGTGCGGACCGGGAGAGCTCCCGCCTGGGTCCCGAGACGGCGGTGAGCGCCCGGAACCGGAGTCCGAGGGGAAAGGCTGCGCGCGGCGCAGGACCTTCCCGCGCGCGGGCTCTGTGAGGGAGCTGTCGGGGAGAGCCGAGTGGCCGCTCGGCGGGGCGCGAGGACAGGGTGCGCACGTACCTCGTCCAGGGGCTGAGGCGCCTTCCTGTGCGCGGCCGCCCGCTCGCCAGCTCGCTCTCTCGTCGCCCGGCGGATGGCTCCCGCTCCGCACGTGGCTGGCGGCGCGCTCCGGCGTGTTTACATTCTGCGGCCTCTCCACGTTGTGCCGCCGTCCTTCCCTGCCATTGGCCGGTTCCTCCAGGAGGGGCGGGTCCTCAGGCTCCCGCTCCCCGAGCCTCCGGGAAGACTTGGGTGACCCCCGTCCCCACGCCCCCCAGCGCCTGGGCGGGACCGCGTCGCCTCTCCCAAAATGCGGGGCCGCACCGCAGCCCGACACCCCGAGATCCAAGCGCTATCGTCAAGGGGGATGGGCGGGAACTGGAAGGCGTGCGGGAGTCCGCGGTGGGCAACCAACACGGGGGAGGAGCCTCCCGGAGGCGGCAGCCGCGGCGCGCGCAGGTGAAGCGCCGAGAGGGGCGGGGGAGCGCGGCCCGGGAGGGCAGCCGGACGGCCACTCGGCGCCCGCGCGCACTGAGGGCAGGGCGCGGCGCGCGCGGGCGAGCTGGGCGGGCGCGGGCGGGGGAGGGGAAGGCGCCGTCCGAGGTGTCAGTCTGCGGCGCATGCGTGCGGGGCGGTCCGGGCCAGGCCTATATATTGAGTTGGCGCCGGCGCCAGCTGAGCCGAGCTGTGGAGGGTCTGGCGGTGAGGAGGTATTGGGGACCCGGGCGTGCGGGAGCCAAGCGAGCCGCGTCTGGCGGGAGCCGTGGGAGAGGGAAAGTGGGGGTGGGGTGGAGACACGAAGGTGGACTGGAATGAAGGGGTTCCCCAGGTCGGTCCCTGTCAGGATTCTTGTCAGGAGGCCAAGGAGAGGCAGGGGATGGAGTGTGTCCCCCAGAGGGAGGCCACGGGCCAGCTTCCCTGGCAGCTTTTCTGTCCATCGTCATTTTGGGAAGGTCTCCCGCGCGGGAGGATTGGGGTGCGGATCACTGTCCGGAGAAACTCTTAAGCACAGTTTCTCCTTTACCCCTCCCCACCCCCCACCCCCGCTCTTCTGGAATCGAGGTCCCATCACCCCTGCAAGCGACACTGCCCGCCGGGTGGGGCTGGGAAGGAGGGAAAGGAGCCTGGAGGACGTGACACCAGAAGGTTCCCTCCACCCCCTGCTTCCCCGCCACAGCCGCTCTCCAAATTGGCGCGGAACCGGCTCCTCCAGCGCCCGCCAGTCCAGGGCGAGCCTTCCCCCCGGGGCTGTACCGGGGAGTGCTTGGATGGCCCAGAGACCGTCCACCAGGGCACTCTGCACATTCCTTACCGCGCTCCCGGTCCCGGGGTGCAGCTCTGGAAGGGAAAGCATGCGTGCGAGATGCCGAGGGACTAGTGTATGTCAGGAGATAGTGCAGTATTGTTTTCAGGCCACCTTCGGTAACGCTAGCTGGTAACTTCTGGGCCAGTTTTAATTGGAACGTGAGGATTGTGGATGCCTAGGTTCTTGATCTTGTCTTTCTTCTCCCCCATTTAGAGGTTTCCTAGTCCTCAAAGAAGAGAATGTCAAGACGCAGGTAACAGTGTTAGTCTTGGAGACATGTTTCAAAATTAGCTGCTGCTTTTGAAATATATGACCTACTAATTAAACTCCCTTTCTGAAATTCATCACAGTAGCCGTTTACAAGCTAAGCAGCAGCATGCCCAGCCCAACCAGCCGGACTCTCCGCAAGAAGCCCAGATAATTCAGGCCAAGAAGAGAAAAACAGCGCAGGTGATTTAAGGAAAGAGGAAGACAGGCAGACTCCTCCTTGCTGAGACCTTAGTTTACATGTCCTTTTCTATTCTCCAGGATGTCAAAAAAAGACAAGAGGAGATCACCAAGAAGCACCAGTATGAGATTAGGGTACTGCAGACCGGGACCGGGCGGGCTGGGAAGACGTGTTCTTGCCTAGCAGTGGGGAGATGCTGATGGTCGCAGAGGTGAACGTGAGGGAGGTGCACATAGCCTGAGTCCTGCAGCTGCAGTGTAGTTAGCCTAGAAGCAGCTGGCTCCCTTTTGTAACCTCCCTGGAGCTGACTGGGGTGCCAGGGCCTGTGTACCGCTCTTTGTTCACTTCTGACACGGTGGAGGGAGGACCCTATAGCTACTGAGCTGGTACTAGGGTGGGAAGTCACTGTCAGCTTGGCACAGGCTTTGGTATCCCTTCCTGTGCAGAGATGGCAGTTCTTCAAAAAGATCCTCAAGTGACTCTTTGACTAAATTTTTTTGATGTTTTTGCATTCGAGTATTAGAAAACACTTTAAAAAGAGCTTTTTTTAAAAAAAAGTATTCTTGTTAAAATTTCTAGATTCAGAGAACAACTACTCTTAAAATTATTTTACTTTATATTACAAACGTATTCGTTACTATTTCAGTACCTTAAGGATTGTATTACCTTGTATTACCAGGCTTCATTATCTAACTTATGAAGACTAATATGAATTATATGGCTTTAAAAATAAAGTATGAACATCAAACTGGCTATCATTCAAAGATGCAGGACAAAAGCCAAGGTTTCTTAATGCACTAATAGGTTTTTCTCTTCTGTGCAGAATTGTTGGCCACCTGTGCTGTCTGGAGGAATCAGCCCTTGCATTATCATTGAAACACCCCATAAAGAAATAGGAACAAGTGACTTTTCTAGATTTACGAATTACAGATTTAAAAATCTTTTTATTAATCCCTCACCTCTACCAGATTTAAGGTAAAAATTTCAGTAACTTTATACCAAATGTTAAAGTGGTAGAATTAAAATTAATACCATGTATTTTCCTTTAACTTTAATATAATAGGGAAACTTGTTTTGTTTTGTTTTATTACTTCCCTTACTGAGAACCATGTACCATTCTACATGAGTCAGTATTTACAAATGATAGCAAGTGATATATTTAAAACCCAAACTTGGGTTTCACTTCACTTGCTTGGGAAGTGCTTCCAGACATAGCAGAACTTTTTAAAATGTAGCGTAAATAATTTGTTCACTTCAAATGAGGACATTTTTAAATGAACAACAGTTGCAACTGACAACCCTACTTATTCCTTACCATATTTATTATCAGTTATGACTAAGAAGTACAGCTTATGGAAAATATTTATGTAGTAATTGACATGTAACTTGAATAAGCAAATTAACAGAGTCAGTATAACTATCTGTGCCTGATAATTTGTTCCACCTTAAAAATCATTATAAATGATACTGCTAGCTTTGCGCAGTGGCAGTATCGTAGCCAATGAGGTTTATCCGAGGCGCGATTATTGCTAATAAATGATACTGCTTATATTTTCAAGTGTTGGAACTTAATTATCATATACTTATTTTTACATATATATTTATTTCTACTGTTGCTATTAAGAGCTATCTTGCTGGGTATAATGATGCATGCTTAGCACTCAGGAGGCAGAAACAGGCAGATCTCTGTGAGTTCAAGGGCAGCCTGGTCTATAGTCTTCCAGGATAGCCAGGACTGTTACACAGAGAAACCTTGTCTCCAAAAAAAAAAAAATTTTTTTATTTTAAACCATAACTTTTTTTCTTTTCTTTTTCTTTTCTTTTTGGTTTTTCCAGACAGGTTTCTCTGTGTAGCCCTGGCTGTCCTAGAACTCACTCTGTAGACCAGGCTGGCCTCGAACTCAGAAATCCGCCTGCCTCTGCCTCTGCCTCTAAAGTGCTGGGATTAAAGGCGTGCGCCACCACCACCCAGCCATAACTATTATAAGTTATAAGAAAGTAGGATAATGTGGCATTCCTGAGATTTACCAATAAGGTGGAAACCCAAGAGCTACTTTTCCCATTTGTAATTGCAAATTCCAGTTGGATATGTGAAACTTGTATTTATGCTATTGTAAACAGAACTTGTATAGGTCACAACTATAAATTATGTGTTTCCTCCCTGTGTAGCTGGGCATGTTCACAGGAGGTTTGGCAAAACATGTTACAAAAGGAAAACAGATACGTGCATGACAAACACTTTGAAGTTCTGCATTCTGACCTGGAGCCACAGATGAGGTCAATACTTTTAGACTGGCTTTTAGAGGTATGTTCTAAAAGTAGGAATTTCTTTTGCATCTCTGACAAAAATATGTATGTGAGTATGTGCCTTCTGTGAGACTTCAGAATATGCTGTCCACAGTGTAGTTTGTAACACCTAAAGTAGAACATTGACTTGATAGTTTGTTCCCTTGTAATTCTGGGGATTGAACCAGGACCTTATATGCTAGATCTGAGACCAACTACCTTTTTTAAGAATAAAATCAGGAGTTGGGAGCATAGCTCAATGGTAGTGTGTACTCAGTACCAAAGCAGAGTAAAGTCCTAAGACCACATCTTCAATACAACCCAAACCAAAATCAGAACTTCCTGTTATCTGTTCGGTTTGTTTCTAGTTAAGGGTACTCAAGGTGAATGGAATGTACAGTTGACTAGGTTTTGTGTACAGGCATACAAAGTACCGGCTTAGGCTTTGGAGCCCCCAGACATACTCTTTCTGCCATGAACTTTGGTTACCATAAGCCCTTTTTACATCTTAGTTAGCTTCCTTTATAATGTGCTCCTGTTCCTTTTAGAAATACACTGTATGGACGGTAGGATAGCCCTGCAATCCACAAAGGCTGAGGCAGGAAGACTGGGAGGTTAAGGCCAACCTTAACCTAATAGCAAGTTCCAGGTCAGATGGATTACATAGTGAAATCTTGCCTCAAAACAGAAAAATATACCATCAGTTTAAAGGAATATCAGTAATTCTGAAATGTAGGCATTTTTTTTCTTATTTGTACTACTGTAAATTACTTGATGTTAAGCTGATTTTCTTCCAATTCTGGATTATCTGCTCTGTAGCCTGATGGGAGATGTGAAATTGAGGAAAGAGGATTTACAGATTTCAAGCAGACCAGGGCGGGCTACAGCGATACTGCCTCAATAAGGGGTAGGTGGGATGTATGCAGCTCAGTGGTGAAATGTTTGCCTAACACACGGTGAAGCCCTGGGTTCGATCCCTAATATTGAGAGGATGTAGAGTCACTCTGAGGGAGGAAGAGTGGACCTTTTGGCAGATAAAAATATGATATAGGTCAGAAATCAGAAATACATACTTTTTTTAGGCTTTTTTTTTCCAAGACTATAAAATGAGGTTATTGTATCAGGTCGTTCTTAAAGATGGTCCATTGATAGCATGGAAAGGAAACAAAAAGTTGTTGGGTTTGCCTATTTTCATTTGGGGGATTTCAAAATTGAACATGAGGTCCATTTCTAGTGATAATGGCAGTGTTAACTAGAGCTGGGCGGTGGTGGCGCACGCCTTTAATCCCAGCACTTGGGAGGCAGAGGCAGGCGAGGCCAGCCTGGTCTACAGAGTGAGTTCCAGGACAGCCAGGGCAACACAGAGAAACCCTGTCTCGAAAAAACAAAACAAAACAAAGAATTATGTTAACTAAAAGTTTTTTGGTTTTTTTGTTTTTGTTTTTCGAGACAGGGTTTCTCTGTATAGTCCTGGCTGTCCTGGAACTCACTCTGTAGACCAGGCTGGCCTCGAACTCAGAGATCGCCTGCTTCTGCCTCCCAAGTGCTAGGATTAAAGGCGTGCACCACCACCGCCAGGCCTTAACTAAAGGTTTTTACATTGTATGCTGACACAAATATTTTCAGTCTAAGAATGTACATAAAGGTAATTGTGTGAAAAATCCTAAAGATATCTCTTTGAAATACATCTATTCCTGATTTTAAGATTTTACTTTTATGTATAAATATGAGTGCAGGTGCCCAAGGAGATCAGAAGATGGGCATCAGATGGACACTGAGGTTATAAACAATGGTGAGCCACCTAGACTCTGGTTCTAGGAACCAGTACAAGCACATTATTTGCTACTGAGTCATTCTCCAGGCATCACATTCCTGATTTTAAAATAGTATAAGACAGGAAGAGAATAGTTCTTTAAAATGCTTCTCATCTTCAAAAAGGTAGATAATGGCAACCCATTTCATGGAGTAAAACTGAAAAATTAAACTTTCCTTGAAGTGTGAGAATGGCAATATTTATTAGCAACAATAGTGAAATGTGAGGGCAATTCCTACTAAAACAAAACCATGGGAAGATCTTATCACCAATGTTACTAAATTAGCCTGCAACAAAATATGAAAAATAATAATTTATGGAAAAACTGTAAAACTAGGAAAGCAAGGATAACAAGCTCACCCTACCTATCAGTACATGTTATTCCCTCCCTCATGTTAATGGCATCCTGAAAAACAAAACTTAGTCTCAAAGTGACTTGTAATTTGGTAGAGTAAATATGACTGTTTATTTTGGATAAATTCTGGAAATATATTGAATATTTGGTTCTTTCAGGTCTGTGAAGTATACACTCTTCATAGAGAGACATTTTACCTTGCGCAAGACTTTTTTGACAGATTTATGTTGACACAAAAGGATGTAAATAAAAATATGCTTCAACTCATTGGGATTACCTCATTGTTCATTGCTTCCAAACTTGAGGTGAGTTTTTTTGTTGTTTTTTTGTTTGTTTGTTTTGTTTTGTTTTGTTTTCGAGACAGGGTTTCTCTGTATAGCCCTGGCTGTCCTGGAACTCACTCTGTAGACCAGGCTGGCCTCGAACTCAGAAATCCGCCTGCCTCTGCCTCCCAAGTGCTGGGATTAAAGACTGCTCTCACCCGGCTTGAGGTGAGTTCTTAAATTTCATCCAGATATATTTACTGTAAGCTTACTTTTTAGATAAATGCATTAATCTCAGAATACTGTCATTTTCTGAACTAAATCTTTATGGAAAATAATTCTTATTCTTTATAGTGGGGATGTAAGAAGTTATCATGGGTCAATGTTGTTACATAATTATACAGCACCTGAGTTCAGAAGAATGGTCTTTAGAAACTAAACAATCAACTGAAAGAAATATTATGCTGTGTAAGGATAATGGTCTATCCAGCCTAATGTTGGTGTCATGTGAAAAAATTGCCTTAAACGCAAAAATATGTAATTTCCGTCTATTACTTTTAAATACACCATTGGCTGGTATCATCTTGAGGGGATTGAGCACATTAATATCCCAAAGTATATATTTTTTTCTTCCAAGTCTTCTGAGTTTTATGTTCTCTTCAAATTCTACAACATATGGCACATCAGTTTTTAGAGTTCGTCTGTACTGCTCTTGGATATCTTTATATCTTAGTCTTTAGTTTGCTACCACATGCCAGGCTTTTCTTCTAACCCTCTGATTATTTCTAATTCTCAAAATTTTAAAAGACAAACTTGCCATCAGCCAAAACACAATCTTCTTTTCCTTCCCTGTACTGATGCTTCTGATTGAGCTCAGGGGCAAGCACTTTTGAGACCGGGTATCATGATTAGCCATGGCTAGCCTGGAACTTACTACCTAGGCCAGGCTGGTATCAAATTCACATATCTGCCTGCTTCTACCTCGTGAGTGCTGGGATTAAAACATGTGACACTACACCTGGCCTTCTTTTGTTTCTTAAAGTATAGGTGCTACAACAGTAAGCATAAGCCCAGTATTGTTTAATAAATATACTTTTAAGAACTGTACTAGGATACTGTTTAATGTCTAGACCTTACTTGTGTTGTTTTGAGATGTTCTGAGTGGCCCAAACTGTCTTCAAACTCACTCTATAGCTGGAAGATGACCGTGATGTTTCTGGCTCCCCTACCAAGTGATAGGATTGCAGGCTTATGTGCAGTGTTTCCTACACATGAGACAAGCACTCAAGTAAAGGAGCCACATCTCCAGTCCAAGACCCTATTTGTTGAGTGTCTTGTCTTAGTCTGACTACCAAAAAAAAGGTTACTATTTAATTGAAACAACAGATTAAGATTGAAATACAAGGTCAGCTCCAGAAAAATAAATCTTGAAAATGAGTACAGTAGTAACAGATAATTACATACCAAAAAATCGTAATGCAGTTGTGATTTATAATCACTTTGTGAAGCTGCCCTTAAAACTGAAGCCTACATATATATATAGCCTATATATAATTCTTTGTTTTTATTTAAATTGTGCTTAATAAAAAATTTTTTTGAATTAAAGGAAATCTACGCTCCCAAACTCCAAGAGTTTGCTTATGTCACTGATGGTGCTTGCAGTGAAGTAGATATCTTAAAGATGGAACTCAATATATTAAAGGTAAGGATAATGTCCTCTATCAGTTGCAATTTTGTAATATAGTAATTATGAGTGAACCTTGGATATAAGAAAAAGCCAAGCTGCCGGGCATGGTGGCGCACGCCTGTAATCCCAGCACTTGGGAGGCAGAGGCAGGCGGATTTCTGAGTTCGAGGCCAGCCTGGTCTACAGAGTGAGTTCCAGGACAGCCAGGACTACACAGAGAAACCCTGTCTTGGGGGGGAAAAAAAAAAAAAAGCCAAGCTAAAGGGACTTACTGCCTGGCAGGCATGACAACGTTTTGATTCATGAGGGACCCACATGATGTAAAAAGTTGTCTTTTTAACCTCCATATACTAGTCATATCATGTGTCTACCCCCAAATTAAATATAATTTTGAACAAAAAAAAATTTTAATGATTATTTACTATATGTAAGTACACTGTAGCTGTCTTTAGAAGAGGGCATCAAATCTCTATGGATATTGTGAGCCACCATGTGGGTGTTGGGATTTGAACTTACGACCTTTGGAAGAGCTGAGCCATCTCTCCAGAACAGAATTTTAAGAACTAAAATTGAGGTTTTAGTCTGGGCATATAATTCTAAAAGTTTGATGTAAAAATATTGATATTGGTTAATGGTTGATAGGGAAGTTTACTTAACCTCTGAACTCTACTATATACATAATATGAGATATATATATATATATATTTAAGTGTGTGTGTGTGTGTGTGTGTGTGTGTGTGTATGTATAGAGATACATACTTGCACACATTATTTGTCATAACTAATGGGCATTTTAAATTTTCGTTGACAGGCTTTAAAATGGGAACTTTGTCCAGTAACAGTCATCTCCTGGCTGAATCTTTTTCTCCAAGTTGATGCTGTTAAAGATGTTCCTAAGGTTCTTCTACCTCAATATTCTCAGGAGACGTTCATCCAGATAGCCCAGGTATTGACCCTGTTACTGAACATATGTTATGAACTACATAACAAAATGGCATACTGAGATAAATCTTAGTCAACAAGAAAAAATTTGATCCATAAATTCCGTTTCAAGTATTTACATTGCTTAATAATTCTAGAAAAGAAAATATTTTTGGGGATTAAAATAAAAATCTTTTTTATATAAAATGGGGGAAAATTATATTTTCAACAAGTTGTCTTTGGGCTTTTTATTTTGTTTTTCAAGACAGGATTTCTCTGCATAGCTTTGGCTGTCCTGAAACTTTGTTCTGTAGACCTGGCTGGCCAAATTCTGGGTTTAAAGGTGGCATATACCTCTATGCCTGGCCTGCTGTTCTTTAATATGGTCAAACTTTCCTAGACCAGCATATTCTAACAGTAACTAAAGAGGTTGAGGATTTTATTCTATGTAGGATGTAAAATTGACATTTGGTGTTGAGTATCCAGTCATTTGGATTAGAGTTTGTGTTTTAAATCTGTAAGTCAACAAATTTGAGGGATATTTCTAGTATATAATTTTTAATATCCCTATTCCAAAATTTTCAAAATGATCCAAAATTGGATTTTTTAAAAAAGATTTATTTATTTTATGAGTGCACTGTCACTCTCTTCAGGCACACCAGAAAAGGGCATCATATCCCATTACAGTTGGTTGTGAGCCACCATGTGGTTGCTGGGAATTGAACTCAAGACCACTGGAAGAGCGGCCTGTGCTCTTAACGGCTGAGCCATCTCTCCAGCCCCGCAAATTGGAATTTTTGGTTGTGAAAAATTCCATACTTGACTTCAGTGATGGTCACGAAGAACAGGCACATTAAAAATATTCTATAAAATTGAGTATATATGTATATGGCGTGTAAGTGAATTGAGTTCTGAATATGAGTTCCAGCTCCCAAGAGGTCTCATATACTTGTAAATACTTCAAGATTCTAAAACATCCAGATTTGAAAGTACTGGTCTCATGAAGTGCTTAGGGAATAAGCTGTGATAGTATTTTACTTGCAACTCCTCCAGTTTCTACCACCTTGCCTGATGTGTGAGTACAAATACTACGTTTTATTCAGTGACCAGGAAATCAGCTTAATGCTCTGAAACTCCGTGTAAGTGCCGTTTTTCCAGTGTCTGCATTACCGAGATAATACCACTCACCTATCTAGTTGCTAAGAATGTTGCATTCTAGTTTGTCCTGTTTATTGCATCCTTTTAAAAGTGTAACTTTGGGCTGGAGAGATGGCTCAGTGGTTAAGAGCACTGACTGCTCTTCCAAAAGTCCTGAGTTCAAATCCCAGCAACCACATGGTGGCTCATAACCATCTGTAATGAGATCTGACACCCTCTTCTGGTGTGTCTGAAGACAGCTACAGTATACTTACATATAATAAATAAATAAATAAATAAATAAATAAATATCATTTTTTAAAAAAAGTGTAACTTTACTGATTTAAAATCCCACAGTGGACTTCATAAGAAGTGTTACCTTTGGCAATGTTCTATTTCAAACATTCTCTACACACCAATATTCCAGCCTAGCCTGTTACCTAAGTTAGAAGCCTCCACTAGCTTTCCAGTCTAGGTGCAGTGCTCACCCTTCTAATAGTTATCACTGGGTTCCTACAGCCCTGTTGCTTTTACTCTCTTCCCTGCAATTCTGAGACTGGGTGGTCGCTTATTTACTTTAGAGTTATATATATATAAAATAGGGACATATTTATATTTCTCTTAAATTACTTTTGCTTTTTCCTTGTTAGCTTTTGGATCTGTGCATTTTAGCCATCGACTCTTTAGAATTTCAATACAGAATTCTGGCTGCCGCTGCCTTATGCCATTTTACCTCCATTGAAGTGGTTAAGAAAGCTTCAGGTAAAAGACTACTTTGATGATTTCGTACCTGTTCACAACTTTTAATGGCACTATAGGAACTTTAACACTTTACCAAACAAAATAAAACAATTTAGGTTTGTTTGTTTGTTTTATTTTGCTAGAAGTGCTTAATCCTTAGTGTATTTCCACAATAAAAAAAAAATACAGTCAAGTGGAAATTAAATCTATTTGAAGCAAATACCACAATTCTACTTTGTATGAATAGGCACTGGTTTAAAGGCTTAGACGTAGGCCTGGAAAGATAGATCGGTGGTTGAGAGCACATACTGCTCTTGGAGAAGACCCAGGTTTGGTTCCTAGCCCTTGTATCAAATTCTAGCCCCAGAACATCTAACACACTCTTCTGATCTCTGGGCACTTGTGTGCATGTATACACACTCATATAATCACAGATCTTTAAAGCAAATTATCTACCCTTAAGAGTCAGATGAGTAGCAACATAAGCCTATAATCCCAGCACCGGGAGGCTGAACCAGGAGGGAAGCCAACCTGGGCTGCAGAATGAGCCTTGGGAAAACTCAATTGTTTGCAGCTTTAATATCATGTAAGAAACAGTTTGTTTAACATTTTATTAACTTTTTAAACCTAGGTTTGGAATGGGATGACATCTCGGAATGTGTAGACTGGATGGTGCCTTTTGTTAGTGTTGTAAAAAGTGTAAGTCCAGTAAAGCTGAAGACTTTTAAGAAGATAGCCATGGAAGACAGACACAATATCCAGACACACACAAATTATTTGGCTTTGCTGGTATGGTTTTTTGTTTTATGTGCTTGGGGGAGGGGGTGTTTGTTTGCTTTATCTTTCACTGTTTAAAATCTTGCTATTTAGTTAACTCCTGAAACTAATGAAACTGAAGTTAGCAAAGTTTATCTAGGGTTTGGAACTACTCTGTACATTACTAATTAGACAGTTATATATAAGATGATAAAGGGGAAAGTAATGATCATCCTAATTTAAAACATAAGGGAGATAATTAAATTAAGGCACACTTGGTGATACGGACCTAGGATGCACACTAACTAGCACTGGGGAGGCCTAGGCAGGAGGATCTTAAGTTCAAGACTGGGCTGGGCCACACAGTAAGACTGTCTCAAGAAAAATATTTCTATTAAGCAGTTTAAAATCAAGACCAGCAGCCCAGATAAGAAATTACGTTTCACTGTTTTGAAAAAAGGGTTTTACTGGAATACCTATATAAACCAGGCTGATCTCTAACTCAGAGATCCCGCTGCTTCTGCTTCCCAAGTGTGTACCACCACCACCCACCCAAGAGAGAGCTTTTAAATTAAGCTTGGATAGAGGCAAATAGGTAGCAGTCTGGTTTTACTGCATACTTGTTTTATCTTAACTGTTAATTACTGAATACTTCCTTCACATGTACAGAATGAAGTAAACTATGTGAGCGTCTTCAGAAAAGGAGGGCAGTTGTCACCAGTGTGTAATGGAGGCATTATGACACCACCGAAGAGTACGGAAAAACCACCAGTAAAACACTGAAGTTAACAAGTTGGAATTGAACAAATAATGGATAGTTTCATATAAATGAGTTTTACAGGAAAGTAGTGCTGTGACTGTCCTTGTCTAAGGAGTTACACTGCCATTCTTTTATTTAAAAACTATGTCAATTTGGCACTAAATGCCTAGGATGCACAAAATCCTCGGTTCATTCCCCGGCACTACAAAAGAAAACAAAAAACTTCAAAAAATTGGCACTAAAGAAATATTTCCTATAAAAGAGAACTTGTTTACAAAGGTGACTTCACTCCCAAGGATAGTGGATGGAAGCCAACAACAATCTATGCTATAGCAGTTGTTTCTGTTTGTTACTGTGTTACTTTAAAATCCAGTGTTACTGTGTTTCTTTTGATGAACTAGGAATTTTATCATTGTACTATGGACTAGACTAGTGCTACCTTAAAGGATACATTAGCTGACACAGAACTTTGAATCTAGGTTTTATATTCTTAAATTCCTATACTCTTGAATGGTGCAATTTGTTTTTTGAAAATAAAATTTAGCTTATTACAAAGATTGTTTTGTAATAAAGTGACTAATTTATCTAAAGCTGTTTGTAGCAAACAATGATAAAACTTGAATTTTTATGAATGGTAAAGTTCAATCTGTTCTTAACTAGTTTGTTTGCCTTGCCATAATATTTCTTAATCAGCAAGGCATTGAACCAAATGTTTAAACTGTGCTCTAAATGGGAGAACCAAAGAAATTATAAACAAGATAAATGCTTTGGCTTCTACTAGGGGGTTTTACTTGATAAAAGGTTGCTTTATAATCTTTTTGTGTATCACAATTTGGGTAAAATTAAACACTTTTTCAAAGTCACTTTATTGCACTAAGATATATCCCTAAGGTGCTTTATGTTTGCAGAACTGGTGGTCCATTTTTAAGCCCCGTATTATGAGATGAGGACTGTGTCAACATGGTAAGACTTTAACATATGACCTAAACTTCTATTTTCTTATGGCAGAAAAATATTAAATGTATACTGACTCTTAGAAATTTATTTATTTAAATTTGCTGTATATAGAATAGCTACTTATACATTAAATATTTTAAGTTAGCCTTTGAAAAGGAAATTTGGGCCTAAAAAAAGTTAATTTCATTAGAAAAAAGTGGTACCAGACTGCCAGATTACCTTGTCTCTCTTTGAAGAAATTATAGACTATTAAAATATGAAGTTTTTGTATAATTTTTGTTTATAAACTAATTTGTTTCAGTTTGTCTTGGTCTAAAAAGAACACACCACTAAATTGTACATATGTATTATATAAACTTAATCTTTTAATACTGTTTACTTTTAGCCCATTGTTTAAAAAATAAAATTTAAAAAAATTAACTAACTGCTTAAAAGTAAAGTTTTGCCATTGCTTGTAGAAACTTCTTTTTCCTTCTCTGTGCTGCCAGCTGTAATACTTCTTCAGGGTTGCTTGCATTCAGTTCTGTTTGGCCAATGGCTTTGATCTTAAAACAGAAAAGTAAAACAAAATTGTCATAGCAGTACACACAAGTCAGTTAAAAGTTAGCACACTGACCCACTTTTAAGATTTCTCTAACTTATATAGGGGGACATTTTCTTACACTAAATAAATTTCTGTATGCTTATGTGATTGTGAATAAGATAGTTGTCTTTAAAACCAAGTCTTCAACAGAATAGTTTGAAAGAAATCACAAATCATGTTTCATAAATGTGCAAAGTAGCTATGTTCTCAGAAGTAATTAGAAAGAAGCACCATGACCTAAATATTCATGCTAAGTTTGGAACATAAAAATCTAGTTTTGTTTGTGTTTTAACTTTCTGACTCTGACAGTCAGAACTTTTTAAAAGACTATCTTAAATCTATAATTAGACTAGAACTTGATGGATCAAGGAATGCCTGTGGGCAAAGGCTGGTAGTGGGGTGGTAATACCTTAAACCACGGTATCTCAGATAATTGGTAGAGAAGCCCAGTTATTTGGAAGAAAGCATATACCTCAGGTGGGTGCTGTAAAAGTCGTGAAAGGATTAATAAGGAACACTGGGGCTGGCGAACAGTCCTGTGATAGAGCACTTAGCTAACATGGATGAGACCATGGGTCTGCCTCGAGCTCTGACCAAAACAAAGTGAAGGCCCAAGGGCTAACTAGAAAATGAAATTTAAGATAAGCAGGAGGTAACTATAAAAAAAGCAATGAGCTATGGGGAGGGACAATGAATAGAAAGATCAATGATCTAACTGAAAAGTACTGGCTCTTGTATCTGTTAACCCTTGAAAGGTAGTTAAAGCATAGTTATGGCGAAATTTAAAATGTATGGAGTGGGAAATTTTACAAACCTAGGCAGAGGGATCAGAACTGGCCAGTGGTAAAGCAGTCAAAGGCCTGACATTAAAGATAAAGTAGGTTACCAACTACGGAAGTTAATTAAAATGTCAGTGGGATCAGGACAGTGAAACTTGCCTTCACCAAGAGTGGTGTAACTTCTTACCACCTGAAGAGTGGGCTTAATGCATACAAATACAAACGACCTTCGAGGGGGAACAGTGACTAGAAACAGCGACTTCAGCTGACACTCAAGGCCCATAAAGGCAGAAGGTTGTCTTATTTTCTCATCTATCCCAAGTAAACAAGAGCCAAGGAAATCACTCAAAATGGAAACTGTTCAAAATAGGGACTTAACAGGAAAAGTCTAAAATAACAGACTTTTAATAAATGTTTAGGCTAGCAAGACAAACACTGAAAGGAGCTGAGGAAATGGGTAACAATGGTCTGGTAGTGGCAAGTCTGTATGGTTAGGACTTTTTAATAAAAACAATTAGGACTTTTCCAAGAAGTAAAGAAAGTGCAGACATCTAAATGTAAGAGTTCCAACAGTCAGCCAGTTTGACTACCCACTTGGCTCATTATCAGACAACCTAGAAAGCTTAAAAGATGAACTAGAAAGCCTTCCCTGTTACGCTGAACAGACGATGCTTGCGGAGCTTATGGAGGAGTAGGGAAGGTGGAAGGAAGGGGCTGGCTGGTGGGGGGTAGGTCACAAACTCAATTTTGAGAAACACAGAAGCAAGTAAGTCAAACAAGGCTATGGGCATAATGAGTTATAGTAATAAGACGGAAAACGCACTTGACAATCAGGCCAGTATGAAGATAGCAGAATTGTGGTTGAGAGGCCTCTAAATGGAAGAGGTTAGAGGATAACCTGTATCTGCATGTAGAAGAACCAGGAGACAAATGAGACAGAAAGGATATGTAGTTAGATCATTTAAAGGAGAAAGGGTTTTAAAAATAATATAGTGGCGGACCATGTATGGTAGTGCACGTCTTAAATACTAGCATTCAGGAGGCAGAGACAGATGATCTCTGCCTCTGAGGCCAGCCTGGTCTGTATGAGTTCTAGGATGGCTAGGGGTACATAGTAAGACCATGTCTCAAAAAATAAAAGCATCTAATAGTCAAGGTTGCCCAAGAGACCCAAAATGGTTACTGTCATTGGTTGCCTCCCAGAGGTGCAAGATAAGTAAATACCTATTCCTGAAGATAGCATACACTTTAGACACAGGGCCAAGGGCCCCCGCGCTGCAGTGGACTAGCTTCCATGGTACTGGAAGACGCCAGGCAAGCTTCCAATAGAAGGAGACAAGCAACAGTCCTACTCGGCTATGACACCTATGAACCACAGCAACAACTATCATGGTGCAATAACCCCAAGGGAGAAACAGTGGGACTCACACCTTGGAAGTAACCAACAGTTCTCTAATTGGACATAAGACCTCAAGAAGAGAGAAATCATGCCTAGTGCAGGAAACCTAACCAACTATTCAGGACTAGTAAAATCAGATCTTGAAAAGAATCTACAACCACTACTTTGTTAAACGAGAATAATTCCTAACTACATTTTAAATATTTGTCCTTAAACTCTCCTCATCAATAAGTCTCTTTGTACCAAAGACCATTACATAAAACCACAACTATCAAAGTATAGAGCTGTGGAGTCCAGTCACAACAAATAACTCCTGCACCTAAGTATAAGGGATCACCGAGGAAGAGGGGTCTTAAAGGACTTCAAGAACCAGAGGATAAGAGTGCTGTGAGATTCCATCTTTCACAAGTCTTAGTGTCAGAAGCCCCAAAACCCTCACCAACGTGAGCTGAACAAAGGCAACAGACATACTAAAAATAGACAGGAAAGCCTACAAGGCCCCAATCCCACACAGGCAACTAAAGAATGTAGAGTGGGAGAAATCGTCTACACCAGAGAAGAGCACACCCACAACTGGTTATTAGTTATTGCGTACATACATATACTTACAACATATACTTAAGTAACAGTGTCCACATGCATATACTTATGTAACAATTCCTGGGGGGAGGGGGGAGGGCGGAAGACCATGAATTTGAAAGAGGAAGAAAGGGTCTATGAGAGGGCTTGGAGGAAGTGACAGGAAGGGGGCTGGGGAGATAGTCCAGGTGGCAGTGCTTGCCATTCAAGCCTGAACTGAGCAAGTTCAGATTCCCAGACCACCATAGAGGGTGGCCACCATGGCGCACACATCTGTAATTCCATCCTATCCCTTTGGAGAGATGGGACGTGAAGACAGTTCCCAGAAGCATGCAGACTCACTAGTCTTATGAATCCCGAAATGAACAAAAGACCCTGTCTCAAGGTACAAGGCAAGGGTCAACACCCAAGGTTGTCCTCTTGACTGCAACATAAGCACCATGGCACATGCATGCCCACATTAAACACTGCAGACAATGTAAACACACTATTTAAAAAAAAGAAAAAAAGAAAATAATGGGAGAAGGTATGGCATTTAACCAAGTAGGCTAACTTCATGTTCTTTATTCCTCTCACACATTTTAGGGTATTAAATAATAGTCATATACATTTATCTGAGTATGTCTTAAAAGGTACTAATAGTATGCACTTTTATTATTCAGTAAAATCAATAAAGTATCTGCAGTAATACTGATTTATCACATACTGGGCAAGTAATAATTAGTGTAAAATTTTAAATACTAGACTACCAAGATGGCTGAGTGGGTAAAGGGGCTTGCTGCCAAACCCGATATCCCAAGTCAACCTTTGACACACAAAACAGTGCAGACTAGTGCAAGCTGTCCTCTGACCTTAGGAAACACACACATATGCAGAGAGACGTTAAATAACACAGAGAGATACAGGAGTCAAATTTAAATAAATTATTCAGTAACTGTTGGGCAATAATTAAATGCCAGGAACCATTCTAATTATCATCTATGAATAAGCCAAGTCCTCACAGAACAGTACATAAATACACAGTATATCAAATGTTAGTGATACAGAAGAGTAAGACTTAGAGAGAGGGGTGGGGCCTGTTATTTTATAAGATGACAGGGAAGGCTAACCACTAAGATGGCAAAGCAGAAACCTGAAGGAAGCTGAATGTTCCTGAACAGAAAATGTCAAAAGTCCGTAGAGAATGAGTGTTCTTGACACGTTTAAACAACAGTAGGAATACTTGTATTGAGGGCAGCAAAGGGAAAAAGGAAATCAGTGAGCCACTGTAGGGAATCATATGAGATGAAAAATCATTTGAAGATTTAGAACAGAGATATAAAATGTTCCAATATGTTCATGTCAGCATGACACATAAATAATGATAACTAAATTCTGGCAGTAAATGGACAACCAAGATCTTTGCACAATGGCAAACATCTAAATTGTTTAATATTCTGGAAACAGCATCGTTGAAGAAATGTGTAAGGCAACTTACTGCAATTTGTCTTTTATCTGTTTCTCCTCTTTTATGATGAAGATCTAAATATATCAGTTAAGGATCATAAACAACTGTTCTCCATGACACTATCTCAACTGTTTGAGGCTGGCTGAAGTAGTTTAGCAGACAAAGGTACTTGCTGTCAAGTCTGACAACCCAAGTTCAATCCCCAAGACCCACATGGCAGGAGAAGAAAATTAACTTCAAGGTTATTCTCAGTGTGTGTGTGTGGTTCATACACATTCTGGAATACGTACAAACTCACAATCTCCTGAACTGTTTCTAGTTTGGAAAATATTTTCAATGAAATACTTCTTGAGCAGACATGAACTGCTCTGACATCACATGCAATGGTGGAAGGATACAAGTCAAGTACTCCAAGATTGTGACGTCCCAAATGTAGTCATAGTAGGAGTCCATAGCGTCATGGCTGCAAAAAAGAACCTCATTACTTCTTATGCAAAAAAGCTTCAGCCTTATGCGAAAATAAGAAAAGAAAAATGTATACCTGTTTTGTTCCTGCAATGACTTGAAGGCTGTTTTGTAGTCAATCTCTCTGAGGAACTGACATAAAATTGCCACCTAAGTAAACAAATGATTTAAACATGACCCTTCCTGGTATGAGAGGGTAATCTTTTTCATATTTATTTATCTATCTTGTTCTATGTCTATTGCTGTTTTGTACATGTTTTGTACATGTATGTCTGGCACCATGTGTCCTTGTGGCCTGTAGAGGCCAGAAGATATCCCTGAACTGGAGTTACAGATGGCTGTGAGCTGACATGTGGCTGCTGGGCACTAAACTCAGATCTTCTGGAAGAAAAGTAGCCAATGTTCTTAAGCACAAAGTCAAACTCTCCAGTCCCACAAATATATTCTCTAGAAGACTTGAAATAATCTTGGATAAAATCAGTTCATATTCATGGATCCCATTTAATTTTCATTTCAAAAACCTTTACCCAAGATTTTTGTGTCTCTCTGACGGCAAACTTGTTTATCAGTGACTTACATTACAGTTTTAGATCTTTCCTCACTGAACGAGAAGTTTTGAAAATGGAAACTGCCAAGCAAATGTCCTAGGAATCAAGGACACAGACACATGGAACTGTACTTTTAAAAGCTGCAGATATATATATATATATATATATATATATATATATATATATATATCTTTTTTGGGGGGGGGTGTTTGTTTGTTTGTTTTCAAGACAGGGTTTCTCTGTGTAGCCCTGGCTATCCTTGAACTCACTCTGTAGACCAGGCTGGCCTCGAACTCAGAAATCCGCCTGCCTCTGCCTCCCAAGTGCAGGGATTACAGGCGTGTGCCACCACGCCCGGCTTGGAACTGTACTTTTTAAAGCTGCAGATATATATATATCTTTTTTTGTTGTTTTTTTGGGGGGGGTTGTTTGTTTGTTTGTTTGTTTTCAAGACAGGGTTTCTCTGTGTAGCCCTGGCTATCCTTGAACTCACTCTGTAGACCAGGCTGGCCTCGAACTCAGAAATCTGCCTGCCTTCTGCCTCCCAAAGTGCTGGGATTACAGGCATGCGTCACCACTGCCTGTCTGATATATATCATTTTTAAAACACACTAGTCACCAGTCTCTAAACACAGAAGAAAGCATCCGGTCCAATCAGGTGGGTTCTGGATGCTTACCTTGGCAGGAGCTGGGAATGTGGGTCAGTGTTATAACGTTTGCTAGCATTTGTAAAGGTCAGGGTTAGTTTCTAGTATTAAAAAAAGCGAAGATTAAAAATAAAAAGTTGAAGCCGGGCGTGGTGGCCCACGCCTGTAATCCCAGCACTTGGGAGGCAGAGGCAGGCGGATTTCTGAGTTCGAGGCCAGCCTGGTCCACAGAGTGAGTTCCAGGACAGCCAGGACTACACAGAGAAACCCTGTCTCGAAAAACAAAAGTTGAAATGGAAAACAAAACAAAAGAACCAAAAAAAACAAAAAAACAAAAAAAAAAAAAAAAAAAACAAAAAAAGGGTTGTGGTGGCTTCCAGCACTCAGGAGGGAGAGGCAGGCAGATCTCTGAATTTGAGGCCAACCTGTTATAAAGAGTGAGTTTCAGGACAGGCAGGGCTATACCAAGAAACCCTGTCTGGAAAAATAAAAACAAAAAACAAAACAACAACAATAACAACAAAACACATATGTGTTAGTGTCTACAAAATTGTATAATCATCACCATTAATGCTAACGCGCCTCTCTGAAAGAAATCCAAGGCCCCAGGGCAGGAGCTCTTCTTCCTCTCCCACCGAGCCTCTCATGAGCATCCGGCCATCCCTTTTGTCTCTACAGACTCTATGCTATTCTGAGCAGTTCGTACAAACCAACCAGATCATATACAGCCCTGTCTTTCACTCTGCAGTTTTCTGTTAATCCATTCTGTAGTACACATATGAAATTCATTCCTTTATATGGCTGCAGGATTTTGAGGTACAGATACATCATTTTACTGAACCAGTCATTATTTAATGGACACTGGAATTTTGCGCCCCTCTTATGAACATTCAAGTACACCCTTTTCTAATTCTCAATATGTAAGTAAAAGTGGAACTATCAAACCATTGGCCAAAGTGTGCGGTTTGTGTTCCTGTAGCAGGAGAGTTCTAATCCTTCCACGGCCCTGGCGGATTTCCACGTCCCCAGTGAGGAGTTTACATCGTAGGAAGGTGTGAGCTGTCTCTTCCAGTGAAGCTCAGTGACCAGTGTTTACTAATTCCTACCTGTATCTAGTTCAGTTCTACAAATTATTAAGAAATTTAAACATACTAAGCTACTAATGGCCATTATGATATAAAATAAATGCGACTTTCTAGTATGAATTTACATATTAAGCCTAACACACAAATATAAGCCAATACTACAGAGTCACAAACTAACCTGTGTATGACAATTCAGCAAAGAACAGCATTTTATCATTCGTTTTATCACCTACAAAAAGACAATAATTATTTTCAGAAACCAGCTCCCACAGAGTGTAATGAATGTGTCACTCTGGTTGGTACAGGATGTCAACAGAAGAAAAACAAGGAGGATGGCGGAGGACAGCAACGGTGGGGACCCAGCTCTCCATTCAGTTTTGCTAAAAAGCACTGTAAAGAAGTAAACTAATAAAAAGTCTTTAAATCTTACTTTAAAAACTTGTTAAGTGCTGAAAGTTTTTATTTGTTATACTAGAGGTCTAAATTAGGGTTAACTGCAATGTACTTTAAAGAGCCAAGAATAATCTAGTATGAGGTAGAGATGGAGAAAAACATACGCCAGTGGTATGTAGCCAGCAAGGACACGTTCATCTGCAGACCTAGTGGTCAGATAAAAAGGAACTAATGTTGACCTGGAGGGCTGGGGATACAGCTCAGCCCTTCAGCAGCACACACAAAACCCTAAGTGAGACCACAACATCCCAAGTTCATAATGGGACTCAATGTGAACTAAAAAACATATCTAGTAAGAGTAGATCTTAGGAGCACACCATCAATCCCAGCACTCAGGAGGCAAAGACAAGATCTCAAGGCCAGCCTGGTCTACATAGTGAATTTCAGGACAACCAGGACTATGTAGAAAGACCTGTCGCAAAAATGACAAAGAGTAGACTTAAGGGTTTTTTTTTTGTCTTCTTTTTAAAGATTTATATATCACATCCCAGGTTGGCTTCAGACTTGTAGTTACGTAGGAATCCTGCCTGAGCCTTCCAAGTGCTGGGGCGATCAGCAACTACCACACAGCTGGCTCCTGACTTAAGGTACTCTTGTCACGACAGGGTAACCACGGAGGGCAATGCATATTTACTCCAGCGCCCCTTCCTAGTTTACCATGTGCATAAGAAAGGCAGCGAGGCAACAGAATCTGTATGACTTGAGAGCTAAGCAGATATTCTAATAGGATTAGTTAAGTGAGGAAAAGAACTAATGATGCTCAGGATTGGGGCTCAGTGCTTGGTTTTGTAGAAGGGCATGACAAAGACACAGAAAGCAGTTCTGAACAGGCTGAATTGGAGGAATTCTGGGGTGTGAGGTGGGAATATCAAAGCAGGAACAAACATTATAATACCGGCACTGGAACAGAAACGTTGCTGGGCATGGCGGCAGGCGCCTCCAGCCCTAGCACTGGGCAGGACGAAGCAGGAGATCACTAGGAGGAGCTCAAGGCTAACACAGGCTACATATCAAGACTGCCTCCAAAAGGCCAAAAAACCAAATAGAGAGTGAGCTGGTCTAAAGCCATCATCATCACAGACACAGATATAGCTAGGTTCTACCCTAAGAGGACTCATAAAGAAATCATGACGGGGGCCTGGAGAGATGGCTCAGCGAGTAAGAGCACCGGCTGCTCTTCGGAAGGTCATTAGTTCAAGTCCCAGGACCCACATGGTGGCTCACAAACATCCATAAGGATATCTGACACCCTCTTCTGGTGTCTGAAGACAGCTACAGTGTACTTACATATAATAAATAAATAAATAAATAAAAAAAAAAAAATCATGACGGAAGGAAGAGGGAAGGAAACAAGCCCCTCCCACCCCCCAACCCCAACCCCCCCACCCCCGACAACCTACCTGGTCTGTATACACATCCGGGGGCACAGCCTTATTGAAGAAGTCTGAGCACACAGCCCCTGCCTGGAGGTAATAGTGAAGAGCTGCGGAATGCTGGTTTGTGGCTAAAGTGGAAAACAGGGTAAAGGTTACTTGCCATTAAAATACAAGGCCTGGAAAGCATTGGAACAATAAACTAAAGCTGAGGCTCCGCACGCGCAGCAGGTAAGGTGCTGCCACCAAGCCTGAGTACGCGAGCTTGACCCTTCGCATCCACATGGCAAGATGGGAGCAATGACGCCCAAGGCGGCCCTCCGAATTCCACAGGTACACACACACACACACACACACACACACACACACACACACACACAGATTATAAAAAGAGTAAAACTATGGGTATTGGCCTGAGTAGTGATAAAACTTTGAATTTATTCAGGAAAACATTGTGAAAACTGCCGTCATTTAAAAAAAGAAAAAAACTTCGAATTTTAAGAGAGATTGGATTTTTTTTTTTTTTTTTTTTTTTTTTTTTTTGGTTTTTCGAGACAGGGTTTCTCTGTGTAGTCCTGGCTGTCCTGGAACTCACTCTGTAGACCAGGCTGGCCTCGAACTCAGAAATCCGCCTGCCTCTGCCTCCCAAGTGCTGGGATTAAAGGCGTGCGCCACCACCGCCCGGCGAGAGATTGGATTTTTAAACGGATTGGACTTTTAAGAATTTGCAGACTGTGTGGGACTTTTAAAGTTATTTAGATCTTAGGGATGAATAAGATCCCTAAGGAACCCTACAGATAAGGGTTGAGGCTTAATGATGATGTGTTTGTGTGTCAGGCTGACAAGGGGTCAATTGTCCTGGCTGGTTTTGTGTCTGACCCAGTCTGCAGTTATCACGGAGAACAGAGCTTCGGGCGAGGAAGTGCCTCCATGAGATACAGCTGTCCCCAGCTGTGGGGCATTTTCTCAATTAGTGATCAAGGGGGGAGGGCCCCTTGTGGGTGGTACCATCTCTGGGCTGGTATTCTTGGGTTCTATAAGAAAGCAGGCTGAGCAAGCCAGGGGAAGCAAGCCAGTAAGAAACACCCCTCCATCAGCTCCTGCTTCCTAAGGTGCTTGAGTCCCTGTCCTGACTTCCTTTGGTGATGAACAGCAATGTGGAAGTGTAAGCTGAATAAACCCTTTCCTTCCCAACCTGCTTCTTGGTCATGATGCTTGTGCAGGAATAGAAACCCTGACTAAGACAAACTGGAGCTCCCAGGAACTGGAGCACCAACCAAATATACTCATGGAGGGACCCATGTGCGGGCCACACATGCGGCAGAGGATGGGTTTGTTGGACATCAGTGGGAGGAAAGGCCCTTGGGCCTGAGGGTGTTCGATGCCCCAGGGCAGGGGAATGCCAGGGTAGGAAGGTGGGAATGGGTGGATGAGTGGGTATGGGTGGATGAGTGGGTGAGCATCCTCATGGGGGTGGGGGGGATGGGGGTTTCTGAAGGTGAGACGTGGAAAGGGGAAAACATCTGAAATGTAAATAAAGAAATATCCACCAGCACTTGGGAGGCAGAGGCAGGCGGATTTCTGAGTTCGAGGCCAGCCTGGTCTACAGAATGAGTTCCAGGACAGCCAGGACTAAACAAAGAAACCCTGTCTCGAAAACAAAACAAAAAAAAAAAAACAAAACAAAAAAAAAAACAAAAAAAAAAGAAAGAAATATCCAATCAACAAAGAAAGAGAGAGAGAGAGAGAGAGAGAGAGAGAGAGAAAGAAAAATCAAAGTGATACAATAAATTCTTAACCTCCGCCAGGCGGTGGTGGCACACGCCTTTAATCCCTGCACTCGGGAGGCAGAGGCAGGCAGATTTCTGAGTTGGAGGACAGCCTGGTCTACAGAGTGAGTTCCAGGACAGCCAGGGCTACACAGAGAAACCCTGTCTCAAAAAACAAAAACAAACAAACAAAAGAAAATTCTTAACCTCCTAAAACTGATTAGTCAAAATCTAGCTTGGATTTCTCATTAAATTTATAGTACAAGATTTATTATATGGAGGGTTTTTTTGTTTGTTTGGGTGTTTTATTTTATTGGGTTTTTTTTCTCTGTGCAGCCCTGGCTGTCCTGGAACTTACTCTGTAGCTTGGACTATCCTTGAACTCAGAGGTCTACCTGCCTCTGACTCCCAAGTGCTGAGATTAAAGTTGTGGCCCACCACTGCCTGGCTTATTATATAAATTTTTATTTTCTAGACTAGAAATACATTTCTATTCTAATTTTTATGGGTTTTTTTTGTTTTGTTTTTTTGGATTTGGTTTTTTCCAGACAGGGTTTCTCTGTATAGCCCTGGCTGTCCTGGAACTCACTCTGTAGACCAGGATGGCCTCAAACTCAGAAATCCGCCTGCCTCTGCCTCCCAGAGTGCTGGGATTACAGGCATGCGCCACCACCACCAGGCTCTATTCTAATTTTTTTTTTTTTTTTTTTTTTTTGGTTTTTCGAGACAGGGTTTCTCTGTGTGGTCCTGGCTGTCCTGGAACTCACTCTGTAGACCAGGCTGGCCTTGAACTCTGAAATCCGCCTGCCTCTGCCTCCCAAGTGCTAGGATTAAAGGCGTGCGCCACCAACGCCCAGCTTCTATTCTAATTTTTAAAGGGCCTCAAAACCTATCTAGCTAATGTGCTTTTAGATATTTAGATTTGGCGATGCATTCTTTTGGAAGCCAGGATGAAAATAAGTGTTAAAAAAACAGGAATAAGCTGGGCCGTGGTGTCACATGCCTGTAATTTCAGCACTTGGATGGCAGATCTTTGAGTTTGAGGTTAGCACGGTCTGCAGAGTTCGAAAGTAGCCAGGGCTCCGCAAAGAAACCCATCTCAAACCCCTCCCCCCATGAAAGAAACAAACAAAAAACCAAGAAAACCAATGAGCTGGCTGTGGTGGTGTGTGCCTATAACCTATAATCACATGGTGATAGGAGGTTAAGGCCATCCTAGGCTAAGTGAGGCGCCCACGGCCAGTGGGCTACAGGAGGCCCTGTCTGTCCCAACGCTTGCATTCCCTCAAAAATATTACTGGGTATATGAAAGCTCATTTTATTATATCTTGAAACTTTAAATTTTGAAATTTTTATTTTAAAAGCATTGATCCCCAAACTGATACCAGTCAGAAATGTATAGTATTATGAATTTCAAAACCTTCATATTGACTTGGAAAATCCTATGACATAGAACCATTTATAAGGGAGGTGGGAATTAATTTCCAAAAATACAGACTTTAGAAATGCATATATGTATGTATATATATACATATATACACAGATTAGAAATGCATATATATATATATACAGATTTTAGAAATGCATATATCTATATATTTAGAAATGCATATATATAGATGTATATGTATGTGTGTGTGTGTGTGTGTGTGTGTATATATATATATATATGTATATATATATATATATATCTTTGTGTGTGTGAGTGTTTCCGTGTGCACACGTTTGCACACTTGTGTTCCCCTGAGTTTGAGACAGGGTCTTAGCACACAGCCTTGGCTGGCCAGGGGTGACTCTGTGTCTTGGACAACTTTCCAGAGTTGATTCTCTATGTCCTGGACAGTGAACTCAGGTCATCAGGCTTGGTAGCAAGCGCCTTTATCCACTGAGCCATCTTATCAGGCCCAGGCTAGAATTTGCAAGGAGCAATTTTACAAATTTTACAATTTCTTTCTCAATTATCTTTCTTCTTTTCTTTTTAAAGATTTATTTATTACACTGTAACTGTCTTCAGACACTTCTGAAAAGGGAGGGCATCAGATTCCATTACAGATGGTTGAGAGCCACCATGTGGTTACTGGGATTTGAACTCAGAACCTCTGGAAGAACAGTCAGTGCTCTTAACCGCTGAGCCATCTCTCCAGTCCATCATTTTTATTTTCTTTTGCAAGGGAAGAGGGTAAATATGTAGGGATGGGAGATGAATGGGATTGGGCGCATAACGTGAAGTTCATAAAGAATCAATAAAATAAAAAAGGTACCATAAAGTTAAAAGCATCTAGTCCAAAATGAGAAAAAAATGAAACAATCCTATTTATTCTCTTACTTTATCATGAAAGATGATCAAATCTCAAAAGTTTAATAAAGCAGCTATCATATAATAAAGCAATTGACATCTCACTTACCAAAATAAATATCCGCTTGAATAATTAGCCAAGCATGGTTGTTTGGATTTATACTGAGTGTATATCGAACTAGCTCTTTCACAGTGATCGCTACAGCTTCAAAATCCACAGACTGGAGGCTGAAGGAAAATATTATGCAATGATGTTTTTAAAGTCTGTTTCAAATTTCATACGTGGATTTAATTAAAAAAAAAAAGACATAAGCGAAGTCTCAATAGCCACAGTACAATATAATCTTTACCTCAACAACAAAATCCTGTTTTCTAGAAGCCACAAAAGTACCTAGGGCTCAAATAATAACAATATTCCTATGTGATCTCAATCTACCCAGGACTTCTCACAAAAGCCCTGGATTCCATGGCCCTGATGAGGTTCCAAGTTAGGAGTGGCAAATATGCCACGTCAGTGCTTTATACAGCAATGCACACGAAAGCTAGAGGAACAGGCCAAATGCTCTGGCCTGGGGTCAGTGTGGGAGCCTGCAGTTACTAAACCAGAAAAGCCAAGCCAGCACCCAAGGAAACAGCTGGTGGCTGCTCTTTCCTAGAAACCAAAAGCTTAGTGAGAGAGAGCTCAGTCCTCCATTCAGAAGCTCAAGCTCACAGCATGGCCATTTACAAGGGAATGTGACAAAGTGCGTCTGATGGCCTAAGGGGTTAGATTTTATCATGACCCATACCTGTATCTAGTATGATGAGGAAGGAACCTTTGCTATTAACAAATGACCAGTTCTATATTTACAGCTAAAGCAGGTAAGCTGAGATGCTGCTTTACTGAATGTATAAAATGTTAACAGATCTAAGACCTCTGTCTACATAACAACCAGTATTAAAATAGTAACCAGTGATCCAGTGTCACAGACACTGTTCTTGGAACGCCTTCTTAGGAATCCATAGGGACTCTTGATGAGGAGAAGTATGTTTTCTGGCCAAACATGCAATTACCACTTATTTTTTCTGTTCTTCTCCCTCATTCCTGATTTTGTATTTGGGGGTGGGGGTGGGGAGGGAAGGTGTTGTCTTTTTGTTTTTGTTTTTTGTTTGTTTGCTTGCCTCGACTCAGTGATCCTCCTGCTTCAGCCTGCTGAATTCTGGGATTATAGTCTTGCACTACTGTCAGAACATGGTCCAGGAATGGAGATTTCTGAGTGTGTGTGAGAATGCTCCAAGAAACCAAGACGAGAGTCTTATAACCTCAGAACTGTTCTTAGATTATGACTCTATGGTTCTTCCAGTGTAAGAGTAAGTTTATTTCAGACGATTCATTACAACAGGCTGCTGCTATTTGTTTATATGCCTCTATGGGAAAACATACTCTTACTCCTTGTGATTTGCTGGACAAAGGAAGCTTGCCCTTGGGACTAGATACTTTATTCATAAGACTCTTGTTTACCTTCAAAGGACAAATTGTCTGCTGCTCTTAACAAAGCTGGCTCTTGCACAAGCCTTTGGACTGCCTCACTTCTCAGCCCTTCTCTCAGGTCCCACATGTCACCAGACCTGCTGTTTCCAACTGTGAGCTGGAGATGCATTATTTGTATTTATTGTACCACCCTTTTACCTGGGTAATAAAACCTTCTCTTCTTCAGAGATATCCCTAAGACTGATAAAATAAGGTTGGGTCCTGTGCTTCAAGTACATAGTAAACCTAAGAGCAATGGCAGAAATTGGAAAGAGAAACTCTGGGCCATAAAACTGGCATGATACTACACCCCTGTAACCCAACTCTTAGGAGATAGACAGGAGGACTGAAAGTTCAAGACCAGCCTAGACTACAAAAAGAGACCCAGTGTAAAGGAAGGAAGGGGAATGGATGGGTAGGTCCTGTGACAACCAAAAGGTTTTGGGTCTCAATAAAAATCACAGCGCTACAAGAGATCTGTAGGGAATTCTACAACAATGTGCTTTTGTAATTGCTAGGAAGATAACAACTATAGCTGAGAAACAACAAGATGTCTGTAGAATCCTACACACTGCGGCCTTTACTTATCCCAGAGTGTTGATACCGAATAGGATGGTTTCTAAAGACATTTATTATATACTACTACTTACTTAGGAATGGACGATGGCCAGATGGAAATGTGCTCGGCTGTGATATCATTCACAATGTCCTCCTTTTAGAAAGAAAAATGAGATTTTTATTTTTAAGCAGTTATGATTTAAAGAAATTTCTTTTCCTATAATTTTTAAATGAAATTATAAGATACTGACCCGAACATTGTGAAGCTTCACAAAGAGTGATAAAATAATAGTCAAAACCAGCGGTTCCTATGAGGAAGAAAACACGAGAGCACTTAGGAAGGATGTGTGCCCACTGTGTGTCCTGTCGAGCTCAGAGACACCAAGTGTTCTCTACTTTCTTTCCTTTTTTCTTTTTTGATTTTCAAGAGAGGGTGTCTCTGTGTAGCCCTGGCTGTTCTGGAACTCACTCTGTAGACAAGGCTGACCCAGAACTCAGAGATCCACTTATCTCTGCCTCCTTAAAGGCTTGGACCACCACTGCCCAGTACCAAGTATTTTCTTTAAAAAGACCTTTTGTTCTTGGGAATTTAGCATCTACAGTGGAGCACACTAAATTTTATTTTCAGTTTCACAATAAAATGATAGCACATAATATACACTGAAATCATCACACTTATACTCCTGGCTTATAATCACTATTATATCAGGTTTTGGTTTTTTTTCTCATTCTTTTCTTTCCCATGTTTGGGGAGGGCGGTTGGGAAACTGAGCCTCACCTCCTCACCTCCTCACCTCCTACCCACCAGCCCAAGCAAATGCTGAGCCACTTAGCACGTCCTCAGCATCCTCTTAAAGTAACTCCTGATATCTTTGCAACCAGGACTTCTAGCTACCTCCAAAGAATTGACCTATGTATTCATTTGAAGTGGTATTTAAAAACCAAAACCTAGGTGTTGACCATTAAGTAAACATGACATTGGTATCAACTAAAAAATAAGCCAGAGCCTCACACATTTAGGGGAGATTTATATGTTGGGGGGAAAGGGGGGGCAAAAGGTTGTGACTTTATTTATTTATTTATTTATTTATTTATTTATTTGAGACAAGGTTTACTTACATACCCTAGGCTAACCACAACTCTGAAATCCTATCACAGCTCTCCAGGGCTTGTGTTACAAGCGTGCAGAACTGTGCACCACCATACTTACATATCCAAAGCCATTCTTAGTTTAAAAAGACCTCACTGTATTCATTAAATCAACAAGTACAAAATTCATCTCTTGATTTAGATTATCCCATGATCAATAAAGATCACTATAAACTTTTTGTTTGTGATTAAACCAGCAATTGAAATCTCCAGTCATTCCTAAAACTCAGTAATCACATTAAAAAAAAAACAAAAAACTTACCCGTAATTTTTTTATAAAAGAAAGTAGTTCACTCCTACAGAAAAAAAAAGTTTATATACTTAATATCAAACATTAAAATAAGATAAAGAATATAATATAATGCCTTACTCCTCTCTCTTAATTCCAATTATGGAAAGTATGTCTAGCCAGGCGGTGGTGGCCCAGGCATTTAATCCTAGCACTTGGCAAGTGGAGGCAGGCGCTCTGAGTTCAAGGCCAGCCTGGTCTATAGCAAATTCCAGCACAGCTAGGGCTACAGAGATTGTTTTGAGAAAAAAACAAAAAGGGAAAAGTATGTCATACCCATTGGTATAATAAGCTAGTAACATTTCTTCTTTACTTTAATCACATAAATTCTTCAGTACTATCTAATTGTACAATGATTTTTGAATTCAGTGATTAAATTAAATCTCTGGGCTGGTAAGTTGACTCAGTGGATCAAGGAACTTGCCAACAAACCTAAGGACCTGAATTAGATCTTTGGAACATACTTGAGAAGACAGGAGAGCACCAACTTGTGTAGCTGTCATCTAAGGTTATGCGCACGCAACAAGCCTCCTTCCCAACAAAGCAATTCATTAATAATTAATTACAATGATGGTAGACAGTCTTCTTAAACAAAAAGGCATTTCTGGGAGTGGCCAGACAGAGGGGATCACAAAAAGAGGACCCGGGAATTCCTGGGACTACATCTAGTCATTGCACATACACACAACCAAGAACTGGTTCCTTCTTCTAGCGTGTGAGTGGGATTGAACTTGAGATGTAAGACTTGGTGACAAATGCCTTTACCCCTGAGCCATTTCATCAACACAATTTTTCCCCCTTTTTGGTTTGTAAGAAAGGGTCTCACTCTGTATAGCCTTGGCTGTCCTGGAACTCGCTGTGTAGACCACGTTGGCTTGAACTCAAAGAGATCTTCCTGCCTCTACCTCCCAGTGATGGGATTGAAAGTATGTGCTACTGTGCCCATCTCCAGAATTCCAACGATTATACATTGTCATTTTTTGTGTGCTGTGGTATGCAGAAATGAACCCAGTCTTGTGATCATTAGGCAATACTTTCCCACTGAGCTACACCAAAGTCTAAGATCCTTACAAATCTATAGGATAAAGACGTTCTGGGAAAAATACAGAAAATGTAAATTAACACAAATGCAAAACCAGCACTGAGAGAAACGTACCGGTACATTATGCCCAGCGTGGACTCCCTCTGCTTTATTAAACTGACTCTGCCGTCATTCCCTCGCTTGTGCTGGTTAGACACGCTGCAGATCTGAACGACAGCTTCCCAGAGGTCTTTAGCAGTCCGTCTACTCTCTTTAGGACCCGGGAGCTCTTTGCAGGTGGCTGCTAACAGCTGTCCAAGCTGTCATATAGAAAACAAAAGTATAGACAAGAGGATCTAATTCACATGACAGCCTTATAATAGGGGCCCACTGGAGGGAAGACAGATACTCCCCAAACACTCAAACACTCACACTCAGTACTCAGCACAATGCGCGAGAACTCTCCTCCCACCACATGGCTCCTGGGGGTCTAATTCAGGTTGTCTGTCAAACTGGGTGGAAAGCACGGGTACATGTTGGGCCACCTCCCCAGCCTTAGTCAAAGTAAAATTAAAATTACAGAAGGTGGATGATCTAAAGCTGACTTAAGGCCCTAAGATGCAGGACCAACTTTGGAATAAAGAATAAAACTGAAAGCAAAAAGAAGAGAAAAGATGGGCCACAGAGGGAGAATACAAGTGCAAATCACACTAGGGGCCAATGGGCTGGCCCAGTGTCTAACTGCTTGACATCCAGCTGTTGGTTCTTATTGTTTTTAAACATGGCTTTTAGGGGTCACACTGACGCTGTCGGGCACAGCCAGGCTTGCGTTCCTATTGCCAGACAGGAGGCAGAGACACAGGGTCTCCTGGACGCCCTTCAGCCACCAGCGGGAACTCGGCATGGCAGAGGTAAGAGGCTCTGCAGTCCCATCAGGAAGCCCCAAGCCCACAAAAATTAACCCAGAGGACATTTTTTAATGGAGTCTCTACTATTTTAGGTCGCTTCTTTTGGAGAAAAAGCAGAATTGTGACAAACAAAAACTGTTGTTTTCCTGTATTTTTTGTTATAAAAAATTTCTAACAGAAAAATCTAAATAGTTCACCAAATATCTGATACTCCATAAATACACTGCAGTGTTTGCTTCTGATTTTGAGCTATACAGCAGCACGGGAGTAACTAACACACACATGCTAATTGAAGGTCACTGAATTTATTAAACAGGTAAATTTAAATAAAGGTGAGATCTTGGAGTAGTGATTATGTCTAAAATCCCAGCACTTAGGAGAGGCTAAGATAGGAGGAGCTCAAGTCTGAGGCTAGTCTGAAGTTTGAGGCCAGACCAGGATATATATCAGAAGTTGTCTCAAGAGGAAAATATTAGACCCCACTCCACCCCCTCGCCAAATGCTAAACATCTCAAATAAACTGAACTCTATAAACCATCTTGAGCACCTGTGCTAGGTAACATACAGAGAACAAGATATAAAATTAACTGCTCTCAAGAGCTTACTATATGACAAGGAAGGCAGACTATCACAGAGCATACACAGTGCTGGCACTGTGACACAATCAGGATGAGCACAGAGCTAGCAAGAAGAGAAAATGATTCATCCATTCAGAAAACACATAAGCCAGTGGAAGGCCACTCAGCAGGGAGCGCAGATGCAGGAAAAGCATCATGGGAGCACTGTGAGGTCAGCAGAGGAGTTGAGCACGACAAGCACCTGCCAAAGCACTCACACCTTAAAAGGCCTTGTAGGTCAGAGTGAAAGTCTCAAGAGTGAGGCTGGAGAGATGGTTTAAAGAGCACTGGCTGCTCTTCCAGAGGATCCAAGGTGAGTTCACAGCACCCACACAGATGCTCACAACCTTCTGCAACTCAGGTGTAGGGAATCCAATGCCCTCTTCTGGCCTTTGAAAACACCAGACATGTAGGAAGGGCACAGACATGCATGCAAGCAAAACACCCATTCGTATAATAAGATTTAAAAACAAAAAACCCACCACCAACAACAAAAACAAGCCAACCAAGTAGTTATCCTACCAGACCAATGCTGCTGGTTCTACCTGCTCGCTCCTGCTCACTAACTATGTACTCGGAGTGACTCAGGGAACCTGTGCCTGGGACACCTGTGCTGTTGCCATCTTACTACAATGTCTCCCTTCTGACCCAAGGAGGGGTCCAGATGGTTCTGTATTATTTCGAAAGAGACTATATTAGTCATCTGCTAAAAATTTTCCCTTTGGTTTTATGATTCTGTATTGTATTAAAAGATAACACGGGCTTTACCCTCAGCCCACCAGCCCAGCCACACGCTCAGGAATGCTTCTCTCTATAAGACAATAGCCAATTTCTATTTAAGAAAGAGGGGAGGTGGCACAAACTGCACACACATCGACCTAAGCACGTGTTGGGAACCTGAGGTAGAAAAAAATCACTGGGTTTCAGGGCAGCCAGGTTTATATACTAAGACACTGTCACAAAAACAAGGGGTGCTGGGATTGTCTTGTTCTCAGAGACACTAGGAAAGAGCTTTGGAAACTGAACTACATTCCCAGCACAAACCACGTACTTCACCACCAACTAACAAGTGCTTGCTTTAACTGGTAAGGCACTATAGAATCAGACAAAGTTCAGAGGGGTAGGAACTAATGAAATGGTACATTAATAGAGTACTAATGATATAAAATACCAATACTCTGATAATAATTTTAGATTAAATATTAATTACCTTTACATATGGATTATTCTGAAATAAAAATGCAGGAACTTGCAGAGTAAGATATTCATTTTCTCTCCAGTTTAACATAAAAGCAACACACTCTTCAGCTACAACTTGACGAAGAGGAATATCTAAAAAGCAAGGAAGGAAAGAGTTGGAGAACTCAAGCTTGGGAACAAAGGTCCATAACATTCAGGGAGGCAAGAGGATCAGAAGTTCAAGATCATCCTAGACTGCAGGCAAGTGCGAAGGCAGTGTGAGCTACAAAAGACCTTACCTATGATTAAGTTAATGAATGAAGAAATAAAAGTACTAGAAATAATTTAATACAAAAGTACTATGGAAAAAAGTCACCAAAGCTTGTTTTAACCACTGTTTCCTTTTAAATAAACATACCGAAGCATGTTGTCAATCTTTGTAGCTCAAAGCAGTAACCAGATTGTAACCTAGGTTAGGAGTAAGAATCACAATGCTAAGACAATGAATCTGATGCCTGCAGCCAGAGGAGGCCACGGCCCCCTGGGGTGGAGTTGGACTGCAGCCCCCGTGGGAGTGCTGGGACTGACCCCAGATTCTGCAAGAGCAGCCAGGGCTCAACTGGTGCGCCACCACTGCGGACCCTCTCAACGATTTCTTCTGTTTTGTCTGAGACAGGTTCTCTGAGTCTGCGAGGGCATCCCTGCACATGTGCACACACTGGACTCTTTTGTTTTTGTTTCTTTTTTAAAGGAAAACACTCCTCTTCTCCCATCCTCACTCACAGAGCCTACCAATTCCAACTCTCCAGCGGCACTGATAGCCTTGAGCTCTCAGAGATTCGCCTGCTTCTGCCTCCTGAGTGCTGGAACTAAATCTGTGTACCACCAACCGGAGCTTCATAACAGGATATCATGAAAATCCAATATAAGATCTAGCTGTGATGATTCATATCTGGAATCCCAGCATGAAAGACTGAGAGGCAGACAGAGGCCCAACTGTAGGACAGGCAGCGGTCCATGCTTGTAGGCCCAAATACTCCAGGGACTAAGGCAGAACCATGACTTGAAGCCAGCATGGCCAACACAGCAAGACTATTCTATATCTTAGAAAGTAAATAAAATTACAACATATACTTTCTATAGTGTGTTGAAGGGTCCAACAAAAACTCATTTCACCCCAACCCCAAATCCCTGCCTTAGAAACTTCTGAATGAAATCATACCAGGAACTAAGATTTCTACATATGTAACCAATAAACCGAGTTCATACTGGTTAGGAGGACCTTAAATGCAATCAATGGACTCCTTCTAAGAGAAAGAACAACCACATGAAAACAAGGGGCAGAGACTGGAGAGATGCAGTTATGGCCATGTAATACCAAGAATACCAGCAGCAACTAGAAACTAGGAAGGATCAGATAAACTGTCCACATGTCCTCAGGAGCATAGCTCTGAGTCACACTGATTTCACATTTTAAATCACCCAGTTGGTATAGCCATTATGGAAACCCCAGGGAAGAAAGTTTCTCCCATTACCAACATTCTCAACTCACTTCTAAACCCAAATTTTTCCAGGATAGAAATTTTCCTATAGAGGTAAAGTCAAGAAAACAGACCCCTACCCAACATACACCCTACAATTAAGTCAATTTTGCATTTGGATTTGTTAACCAGTCTTACCAGGAAGCCTCATTTCCAAATATCCTCGGACCCTGCTGATGAGGTCGGAAGGAGGTCTCTCTCCTGATTGTCCCACCCCAGCTTCATGAGTGTGAATATCTAGAAGTAGCATCTCGTTCAGCATAACCTGACGGAGCTTCGGTGAGAACTCTGTTACCAACTCCAAACAAGCTGTAAATAGCTGTCTGGAATGGGCAAAGTCCTATAAAAGAAAGAGGACAGACAGAGTCAGTCCTTGGAACTAAAGTATTATGTATGGTGACAGGGACTGGGAAAAAGGATACAACGGAAATGGTTAACACTGTATGTAGGGGAATGAGGCTCAATTATCTTTTTCTTTACTGTTGATTTATTACAATAAATACCTATATGAATTACTAAACAAGTTTGACAGAAATTATACAGTAACAACGACTTTGCTATTATACAAGTATAAAATGTTATGACAACAACCATTCTCCACCCAAGATACTCAGAATTTGCCCTGAAATAGGTTTCACATCCCACACTCTTTGCACACCACCATATAAGTAGCTAATATACCCAACAAACCCACACCCTTTCCCACCCACACACTGCACACTACTGTCCACCCACCATCACCCTCCCCCTCTCGGTCTCGTTCTAGCAGTCTGACTTCCCTAATCACAATAAAAGGTTTCCTCAGTTATCTTACTGGAAGGGGGGCTACACCCCAGTGTTCTGCTAGTTGGTTTAGTTATTTGTTTCTTAGACAGGACCCCATGATGCAGCCATGTCTGTCCAGAACTTCCTATATACACCAGGATAGCTTCAAACTCAGAGAGCTGTCCTCCTAAATGCTGGGATTAAAGGCATGTACTATCCATCACCCCAAATACTTTTTTCATAAGGAGCTTTTTGGAGCGCATTTTCAAGACAATTTCTCGGTATAGCCTGACTACCCTGGAACTCACTCTGTAGACCAGGCTGGCCTCAAACTCAAGAGATCTATCTGCCTCTGCTTTCTAGGTGCTGGAATTACAAAGACATGCACCATCTTCTCCAATAGACTTATTATTTTTTGTGCATGAATGTTTTGTTTGTACATACGTGCACTAGGTGTGTCCATAAAATGGGCACTAGACCCCACGGAACTGAGGTCAGAATGTCTGTGAGCCACCATGTGGGTACCGGGAACCAAACCTCGGTGAGCCATCCTCCGACTCACCACCTTTTCCGCTCTGTATCTGTGTGGTACCCACACTTATCACGTCATTCTTGGGCCTGACAGTGCTCCACCCTAGGATCTCATCCACTACATTATAATCAGGAAACAAGGGATGGAGAGAGGGCTTAGAGCACGTACGGTTCTCAAAGAGGACCCAAGTCTGGTCAAAGCAATTATGTCTGGTAGTTCCCAGCCTTCTGTAATTCTAACTTCAGGGTGGCTCTGGAAGTTTGTATATGTTATACACATGCCTACACACAGATACATAATTAAAAATAAAAATCCTTTTCATAATTAGCAAACAGGCCTTTCTGTTCTGATGAGAGAAGTAGGAGGTATGTGTGCATTTGTGGGTACGGTGGATTTGCCATGGTATGTATGTGACAACTTCAGGTTGGCCTTCAGCTTCTATCTGTGAGAGACAAGATCTCTCTATCTGTCTTGTGTACACTGAGCTGGAGCTCCTTCTGTCTCTGCAGGCTACTACTACCGTGTCTGACTTTTATGAGTTATGAGATCTAAGCTCAGGCTCCACACCCACGGACCAAGCAGTTTACCCACTCAGCAATCTCCGTGTCTGAGGAAGGGCTGAACAGAGGCGTCACTCACACCTGACTCACCTTCACAGCGCTGCAGTGCAAACCTTTGGCCATGAGAATGTAAACCAAATCTCTTGTTAAACTGTCCTTAATTCCTAGGATAACACTACTGTATACAGAAGGCACTTCCCACTAAAAAAAGAGAAAAAACAAACAAATAAATATGTTCATAAGCACACATACAAAGAAAGGCAAATCTAGGTGAGAATTTCTCAATGATATTTGATTGCAGTTTTTTGTTTTTTTTTTTTTTTTGTTTTTCGAGACAGGGTTTCTCTGTGTAGTTCCGGCTGTCCTGGAACTCACTCGGTAGACCAGGCTGGCCTCGAACTCAGAAATCCGCCTGCCTCTGCCTCCCAAGTGCTGGGATTAAAGGCGTGCGCCACCACCGCCCGGCCTGATTTCGTTTTTTTTAAAAAAGTATTAAAAAGCACATCATTTTCAAACAGAAGGAAAATAGCAATAAAATGCCAGTGAAAGTAAAGATTTTACTGTAAAGGTGACTAGTGAAGGACTAACGTGTCTCAAGTCAGTACAAAAGTATCTAAGGTCAAGACAAAGGCCAACAGAGGCACAGCACGTGAGAAGCTTGCACAAAGCCACCATGACACTTTGACACAAGAACATGCACAAGATGGCAAAGACTCCACAAAAACGAAGAACTTGAAATACCTCAGGTAATTCTCACAAAAATACTATGGGATGGATACTACCAGCCCTCATTTTACGAGTGATAAAACTGAGGCAGGCACATAGAGGGAACAGATGGAAATATACACAGCCATTAAGTATAGAAACTAGAAGGCAGTGCCAATTTGCCTCTTAATAATTTTTCCCTTAAAATTAATGCCAACAAATATACCATAAATACCAGGAGAAATCTTAATATTTAGAACAATTTCCAGAACACTACATTTATGTACTTAAGCCTTATAAAATATAAATGAATTTCAGGCTTTTCCTAAATAGTGTCACCAGGGGAGAAAAACAGTCAGAAATATTGCCAAAAGGCTGGAAAGATGGTTCAGCTGTTAAAGACTAGACTCAACCTGGTGATGGTGGCACAGGCCTTTAAGGCCAGCCTGGCCTACATAGCAAGTTCCAGGATAGCCAGGGGCTACACAGAAGAAATCCTGTCTCAATTAGCCTCACAGCCAAAACATGAAGAAACACTGCCATGTTATTTGAACTTTCTCCTGTGGTTACTGCCCCTTAACCTACAACCCAGTGTTTCATATGTATTTTAATTTTTACTACATTTGAGATAGAGTCTCAGTATGTTACCAAGGTTGGCCTCAAACTCTGGCTCCTCCTAACCCAGCTTCTTGAATGCTGGGATTAGAGGTGTGCACCTTTGTTTTTAGCTTGAATTGCTACTTTAAAAGTTATCTTTATACTGGGTGATGACGGCTCATGGCGTTAATCCCAGTACTTAAGAGGCAGAGGCAGGCTGATCTCTGTAAGTCTGAGGCCAGCCTGGTCTACAGAGTGTGTTCTAGGATAGCCAAGATTTTATCTTTTAATACTGTCTTGAAATCTAAGGATGACATTTTGGAATCAATTTACTGAAACTCCTGTAAGACCTTTTTCCTGTTAACAGTTGCCTGCATGAGGGATGAAGAAATGGTGGAGATGCTGGCTCCTCTTCCAGAGGTCCCGAGTTCAATTCCCAGCAACCACATGGTGGCTCACAACCATCTAAAACAGAAGTTCATTCCCTCTTCTGTTATGCATAGAAAGAAAGTTCTCATCGACATAAAATAAATAAATCTTTAAAAAAAAAAACTTTTCCTAAATGACAGTAACTGTTAGGGGCTGGGGGGTGAGGAGGTCCTCCCCAGAGAGAGTTTCACTGTGTAACCTGAACCTGAACTCCCTGAACTCGCTCTGCAGACCAGGCTGCCCTTGAACTCAGGAAATCCCCCTGCCTCTGCCTCCTGAGCACTGGAGTAAGGGCATGCAGCACTACATCTCACAGAAAGCAAAATATACTTCACAAAAGATCAAAATTCAGCATGGCCTAGGAAGGGCTCCTGAAGCCCCAGGCCTAGCTGAGGAGCTCCTGGTAGTTAGAGGCTGCTAAAGTGATCTTCAGGCCTCCAGCAGACTGTCTCATAGCCAGGTCAATATGGGCAGTGCTAACTGGTTCTAGAAGCTGTAGAAGAAAAAATAAAATCGAAGACTTGAAGTTGGGAGAAAGTTTTGGATAGAGGTCACAGAAGAGTTGGAGAAAAGTGGGAGACATTCTCAGAGGCAATCCCGTGCAGGGGTGGGGGTGCTGCCCAGAGCGAGCCGGGACAGGTGGAGACGGATAAGTGAGGAGCCTTTACCTACGTGTACACACAGTCACTGCTCTGTTTCAGGGCACGGCGGGCTCTGGCAACAATCGCGACACGAACTCCGTGCACCGCACTGGGTATTTGGGGATTGTTTGTGTTTTCCTTTTTTCTTTCCACAGTCAATGGTAAAGGTACAACTGTGGTCATGTGAAAGTCTTAAACTATTAAAGGAGTCCTTGTTATTTAAAAAAAAAAACAAAAAACAAACAACAAAAAAAAAAAACGTGGGGGGGGCAGAAACTACGGTTTCTCCTAGATTATAGTATAAAACAAAGAAATGTCTTAACAGTTTCTTACCTTATTTGACACAGTCCAAAATTGTTGCTCTGATGTCATCCCATGTAATTCAATTAAAATCTGTCTAATCCTCCGGGGATCCACTGATAATATGAGCTGATGTTCCAACTGGCCAATGTTGACACTTGCCGAGGCTAAGGAAGAGAGCTCTATTTCAGCCAATGAGTAAACTCAAACGTCTAATTTTAAGTATGGTACAACTAAGAGAAATACCATATATGAAGTATCTTAAGATAAAAAGTAGAAAACATTTTGAAAATAGAATTGTTTTATGTAACTCAAATTATATACTAATTTTATTTCCACAGAGAAAACCTACACACAATGTGTACACTTAGTAAAGTGAACACACACACACACACACACAGAGTATAACAGTCAAATTAACTGGCTCACAGAAAGAATTTGCAGAAATATGGAAAAAATTAATATATACAAGTCTCCCTTGTAATCATATTAACAAAAGTGTGTATGCAATAAATCTTAGCAATAATCAAGTAACACTTTTAATCCATTTTTTACATAGTGTGTGTGTGTGTGTGTGTGTGTGTGTCCACATGTGGAAGGCAGACATCCTGTAGGAGCTGGTTCTCTCCTGCTACCAAGTAGGTTACAGAAACTAAACTCAAATCTTCAGGATTGTCTGCAGAGAGCATCCTGTCAGCCCAGATATGTGTTTTATAGGGGAAAGAGAAAGAAGAAGGGGTGGGGGATGGGGGGTGTGTGGGCTGGAAAGATGGCTCAGGGACTAAGAGCACTGACTGCTCTTCCAGAGGGCCTGAGTTCAATTCCCAGCAACCACATGGTGGCTCACAACCATCTGTAATGGGATCTGATGCCCTCTTCTGGTGTGTGTGAAGACAGCTAATTATATACATAAAATAAATACATAAATCTTTAATAAAAAAAAAAGAAAGAAGGTAGGTTTCCCACCCCACCCCCAAAGCAAAATAACCATAAACAAAATCTAATTTTGTTTCAGGTCATCAGCATTCATTAACACACATGTACTTAGCAGTTTTGTGGGTTAATATTGTTTTTTTATACTGAATGAACATTCAGACTTTGAGGACCAAGCAAGTGACTCACAAACCTGTGTGGTTTTAAGGCTAACAGATCGTACTAATAATAGAACTGTATTTTGTATTCAGATAGGTAAGGTCACAAATAGGAGAAACATCAAATAAGATAAAAATGACAATGTTCTCAAAGTTCAATGCTGAGCCTGCGATTAGTAGCACAGGCATAGTGGGTGACCACCACAATTACTTTTGGTCCCATAATTCCTTACAAATCTCCTCTCCATTCATACTTCCACCCTCAAGAACAAATGAGCACTACGTTATGTGGGTCTATTCCCCAGCTAAACCTTCTTATAAACCATGCCTAAATGTCCATCAGTCTATAGCCTACCTGAGAACCAAGAACTGCTCACACAGTAACCGCAGCAGACAGATTATATTCCTATTAACTACCCACACAAAAACCAACTAAAACACAAAGAAAGCCTTAGGCATATCTTAGTATTAACTTGAAGAGGGACAAAACACAAGCTAGCAGAATAGGGCTAACCTGGAATATCATAAAATGAGGTCACAGGTTTAATGCACAGGTTTACTCTTGGGGATCTCTTCCTCATTTGGTCAACAAGCAGTTTCCGTTCTTCATCTTTCAACAATGTAATGAAAAGCTCATGTGAGGAGATCATGAAGACATACTGCAGATCTTCCAGCCCCAAACACACATTCCTAGAACAGTAAGAAACAGTATAAAACAAGAGTATATATACATATATATATATATATATATATATATATAATCCTTTTAAGATTTATTTATTTTCTATATGTGCATACATTGTTGCTATCTTCAGACACACCAGAAGAGGGCATCAGATCTCATTACCGATGGTTGTGAGTCACCATGTGGTTGCTGGGAATTGAACTCAGGACCTCTGGAAGAGCAGTCAGTGCTCTTAACCACTGAGCCATCTCTCCAGTGGCCTCCCTTCCTCCCACCCCCCCTCCCAGCTATCTTTTACTTTACAGCTACATTGTGGCCTTGAATTCAAAGAGTATATATTTTTATTTGGGGAAAACATTCATATCGACCAATTAGTCATAAGCCACATTTAAAGCGATCATTTCATAAATTACATAACAGTATTTTTAAATACATGTTACATTTTCCTTTGGTTGCTGCTTAAATTGCAATGTCAGTGCTGTAATAAACTAAAAAACAAAAAAGGAGTCTAGAAGACGACTAGTCTTACATGCTGGCGATTCTGAGTGCTTGCTGCTCTTTTAAAGAACCTCAGATTGATACCCAGGACAGGCAGATCACAGCCACCTGTAACTCCATCTCCAGAGGATCCAACACCCTCTTCCAGCCTCTGTGGGTACATGCATGTACACACACACACACACACACACACACACACACACACAGACACACACATATTTTGAATACTTAACCTTAAAGCTAGATATTACTAGACAAACTTCAACTTAGTTGATTCTTCAAATGAAACTTACTAATTGGCTATATAGAGACAGTTGAAAAATATAAACACAACTAGTAAAAGGTACTTCTCAAGTCAGGCAAAGTGGTATACACCTGTAACCTCAGCATTTGGGAAGGAGAATTGATAGTTCAGGGCCAACTGGTATTATGAGATGAAGCCCAGTATCAAAGAAATAAATGCCATGGGTGTGGCCTGCCAGCAGGGTACTGGCCCAGCTAGGCCGGGACTGTCTCCAGCATCCCGCAGACACACACTGCCCAGCTAGGCCGGGGTCTGTCTCCAGCACCCCGCAGACACACACTGCCCAGCTAGGCAGCATGGTGACACACACATTCAATCCCTGCAGTCAGGATTCTGAAGTCACAGGATTATGAGTTTCAGGATAAGTAGATATTCACAGCAAAACCCTATCTCAAAAAATGAAAGCTGGCTTAGAGCGTGGGACAGGGGAGGTGAGGAGGGCAATACAGATCAAGAGGGTTAAAACAGTTGCTGCTAAGCTAAACTGAATTCCCAGAGCCCACACGATAAGAACAGAAGCCTTTGTCCGCTGACCTCCACACAGACACCCTTACATGTGCTCATACAGAGACAGACACGTACACATATACATATAAAATTTAAAAAATAAAATGTCTAAAAAAGAAAAAATGTTTTTCTCATGAAACTAAGTTCTAAGTTTAAAACAAAACAGGTACTTACTTTAGAAAAGCAGCCATGTTTCCTTTCAAAGAATCTGAAGCTTTTTCCACATTTATTGATCTTGAACATACCTAGGAATTTGAATAATTTTCATTTGAATGCATCTTAGCTTAAATGTTGAGATTTTGAAATAAACAACTCATGTTTGGTGTGTGTGTGTGTGTGTGTGTGTGTGTGTGTTCAGCCTAGATGTGTACTTGTGCACATGTAGTCCATGCCTGATGTCTGCTGAGGCCAGAAGGCGGTGCTGGACATATTCCCTGGAACTGGAGTTACAGATGGTGGAACCGACACTGGGTGCTGAGAGTTGACTTGATTCTCTAGAAGAACAGCTAATGCTCTTAACTACTGAGCTGTCTCTCCACTGCTCCAAATAACTGAACTTTTATGTTTCAATCACTAATCGCTGATTTGAGTAATTTAAGACAAAAATCCAAAATAAGAATTCACTAAAGAAAGGAAGTAGGACTAACCATTTTCATAAATTCAGATATATGTACTTAAGAATAACAACTTGGTGCTTTAAGTTCCTATCTAGGATCTGCCTTCTACTAAGTTTCAAGAATTCTTCTAACATCTAAAAAGAAAAAAAATACTGCTAAGTTCCCTCAAAAAAAGGGAGAAACCCCTATGACAGATCACTATCCGGAGAGATAAAGTTACAGTGCTTTTTGTAGCTGTCTTTTTCCCTCTGAGACAGGGTCCCGTACAGTCCAGGCAGCCTCTAACTTGTCATGCAGTTGGCCACGGCCTTGAACTTCTCCTCTTTCTCCTTCTCCTGAAGGTATCTCAGTACCGGGATTACAGACTTGTGGGAATGAACCCAGGGCTTTTGTGCAGGCTAGGAAAGCATCCTACCAAGTAAACTCCATCTTCAGTCCAAAGAGAAAAACAGGAGATCAGCACTGACGCTGGATATAAAACGTAGGCAGTTCACCATGCCTGTAACCAATACATCAAGTCCATACTAAAAACCGTGTAAAGCCAGGCAAGGTGCTGCACGTCTCTGATCTCAGCACTTGTTAGACCGAGATAAGAAGTATGATGCCAGTCTAGGCGAAGCAGTCAGCTTGTATCTCGAAAGGAAACAATTAAAATTTAATAGCTGACAAACCACTCAGCAGTAACTCTGAGGATCCTAAGGACCCGAAGTCAGACTCCAGCATGGGCTTTACACGCTCAGGTCCGAGAGAACAGAGACAGGAGGATTCCTGGGACCTGCCGGACTCCGGCAAAGTGGAAAACCACAAGCTCAAGGATCAGCCATGAGACCTTGATTCAAAAGATTAGGCAGAGGGTGAGAGAGGACACTTAACACCTCATACAGAGGTAGATACACACGTGCGCATATGCTCACTCGAACACTGAAGTAAATAAAAGTGAATCTTTTATTCACATTTTAGGTCTGGCAAGATGGCACAACAGGTAAGGGAGCCTGGAGAAGCATAATATTTGAGTTCCAACACCACAAGTTGTCCTCGGCCCTCTATAGGTGTGCAATTCCATGTGTATGTGTGCGCGCGCACACACACACTAACAAATACACACATAAATATAATAAAAACATTTTTAATTTTTAAAAATTAAGATGTGGGGGCTTAAGTCTTTAATCCTAGCACTTGAGAGGCAGAGGTAGGCAGTTATCTGTGGGTTCAGGTTCAGCCCAGCTACACAGATAGTTCTAGGAGAGCCAGGGCTATTTAGTAACTCTGTCTCAAAAAAATAAAACAAACATACATACAATAAAAACCTTGGGGACTGGAAACACAGTTCAGCAGTTAAGAGGACGTACTAGCCAGGCGTGGTGGCGCACGCCTGTAATCCCAGCACTTGGGAGGCAGAGGCAGGCGGATTTCTGAGTTCGAGGCCAGCGTGGTCTACAGAGTGAGTTCCAAGACAGCCAGGACTACAGAGAAACCATGTCTAGGAAAAAAAAAAAAAAAAGAGCACGTACTGCTCTTGCAGAAGACCTGGGTTCACTTCCCAGCACCCATACGAGATGACATACAGCTTCTTGTAACTCTAATTCCAGAGGATCTGACGCTTCTGGCCTCTGAAGGTACCTGCTCACACGTGGTGCATATAAACTCAGGCAGACACATAAGCACACACAGAAAATAAACAAATCTTAGGCAAGTGTGGTGATGTAAGCATTTAGTCTCATCACTTGGAAGGCAGAGACGAGACAAGTGCATCTCTACATTTGAGGGCAGCCTGGTCCACACAGCAGGACTGTGTTAGTAAATAAATTATAATTTTTCTCTAAAAAAAAAAAAAAAAGGCAGAACGTTAGGCGCAGCCCTAACTGCAGTAGAGCAGAGCAGGCAGAGGAAGAGCACCGGGCACGCAAGGGGGTGAGTGCGGCAGAAACGAGGGCGGAGAAAGGGCGGTGTGCAGGGCGGACACTACCTCACCACAGGGAGGCCAGCACAAGAACACAAGCTGAGACCTGGGCTACACAGCAAAATCCAGCCCCCACCCAAAAAAAGCCAGAAAGAAGTTGAGGGAGAAGAGGAGGGGAGAGGAGGAGGGAGAAGGGGAGAAAGTAGTAGAAGCAGGAGGAAGGACAAGAAGAGAAGAGGAGGACGCAGAGAGGAGGGAGAAGGGGAGATGGACGGGAAGAAGAGTGGGAGGGAGGAGAGGAGGAAGAGGAGCAGGGTGGGAGGGGGGAGAAAACAGAGAAGGGGAGGAGGGGGAGGAAGGGGAGGAAAGGCAGCAGCTGCTGCTCAATCTGTTAATACTGCCAACTCTCAGGCACAGAAAAGAAACAAATGTTCTATCACCACAGGGGAAATGCCTTACCTCAAGGAGAAAATCTATTTTTTCTTTGTTTGGTCTAAGAAATAGTTGATTGAACTGGACACTAATTGTTCTGCCTTCCAGTATATCTCGTACTGTGTTGCAGACACAAATTTTACAACAGATTTCATCTAGAGCTTCATTTCTACAAAACACAAAAGTAGGAACATGAATGTTTTTATTATAAAATGTGAACGGTATTGAGAAGTAACATTTAAGGACATTCAGTGCTCTACTAAATACCACATACCAACTCAAAAAAAGTACAAAAAAAGAATGCAAAGAGAATTATAAAGATTAAGTTAGTATAAGAACTGTGCTCCAAATAACTTTCTTGCTGTAAACATTTTTTTTTTTTCCTGAGACAGGGTTTCTCTGTGTAGCCCTGGCTGTCTTGGAACTCACTCTGTAGACCAGGCTGGCCTCAAACTCAGAAATCCGCCTGCCTCTGCCTTCCAGAGTGCTGGGATTACAGGTGTGCGCCACCACGCCCGGCAGTAAACATTTTTAAGAGAAACTAAGAGAAAACTTTAAACCGTCCCCCCTGGGCTGACGGTCTAGCTCAGTGATAAGAACAGCACTGGCCGCTCTTCCAGAGGACACAGGTTTGCTGTCACGGCACAACTGTCCGACACCTCAGTTCCAGAGGACCAACACCCTCTTCTGACCTCAGAAGACACCAGGCAAGCACACAGTATACAGATACCCAAGCAGGGAAACACCCATATACATAAAAGGAAGCATTTTTAAGACTGTCTTCACAGAGGCTAGAGAGAGAGAGAGCTCAGAGGTTAAGAGCACTGAGTGCTCTTCCAGAAGTCCTGAGTTCAGGTCCCACCAACCAACCACAGGGATACAGCATCTGTATCAGGATCTGAATCCCTTTCTGATGTGCATGAAGACAGAGGACTCATACACATAAAACACACGAATAAATAAATCTTTCAAAAGACCCCCCATAATACTTTTTGTCCATTATATCAGCAAATTTGAAAATAATGTTAATAATTTGCAGGTAACTTGAAAGTGGGATTTCATTACCCACAAAACACTTGTTCTGTTATTCAAAGATCAAAACAAATTTTCAACTTACCCCTGTTGAGCTTTCTGAAAGAGTTCCCTTAACACCGATTGCCGGAACTGGACAGGTAAAGTGAAAGTTAAGTTATCTTCAATGAAAATCTGCACTACCTCCTAGAACAAAGACAGAAAATTGCATTCATGTAAAACAAAAACAAAAACAAAAGCAAACAAGGCAGTTTCTTCTCGACATACTTCCTACGGGTCAGAAGGCCTGCCCATCTAGCAGGAATACGCCTGCCAGCACTGCTTAAGGCGGGGCATGTGGTGCACGCCTGCAGTCTCAGCCCTGGGCAGCAGAGGCAAGAGAATGAGGCATTCTCTTTAAAAAATTCTGAAATTAGACGAAGAACAGAAATAGTTCTCCTTTCTAAAAAGCTGAAGACCATGGAGCGTAAGTGAGATGCAGGAAAGAAAGGAACTAATGAAGCCTCAGCCTCTAGTCAGAAACGAACCACGAGCACACAGAACGTCAGCCAAGGGCGCATCACAGATACACACCGCTAACTGCAGCATGGGGGAACGAAGACCAGCCTGGACTGCAGAGCGGAAGTCCACCTCACTCAGTCGATCGATCAATCAATCAATCAATCAATACACAACAGAAACAACAACAAAAACCTTTCAAATAAACTCCAAAGGTTTTATTCATGAAACTTCTAAAAAAAAAAAAAAATCCTTAAAATAATTAAAATTAATTTCCCAGGAAAAGCATGCTGAGAAACAACTCCAATAATTTAAATGATCTAAAATACACTTTCAGTAAATTACAGAAAATAATACATATTATGCATGAGCCCTCTGTCAGGTCTTTTTGAGCTACGTAGACAGAGGATAAGGGAGGATAATGTGGGAAAGGATTCCTGCTAATATCTGTGCTGGTTAGCCATTAGCACAAAGAAACCAGTGGTTGCAAAACTATAGACCCCACCGACCCACCTCCACACAAACTATGTCAATGCAAGAATCTCCCAGATAATCAGTCCCGGCCCCCTGTGAGAGGGACCACTCTGTGCTTCACTATAGCTTGACTGACCCAGGACAAAGACTACATGGTGCATGTGGAGTCCTATGTATCCCAATAAAAACCTAATACAATGTCTGAGAGACAAAAATGTCTCCACATGCCAACTGTCATACACTGCAGGCTTTTTTCTTTCATTTCCCCATTTATGCATGTTGTTTTTTGAGCTTTTTTTTTATTTTTATTTTTTTAATGTATGAGTGCTCTGTCTATATGGATGCCTGTGTGCCAGAAGAGGGCATCAGAGCCTTTATAGGTGTTGTGAGCCAGCATACAATTGCTGGGAACTGAACTCAGGACCTCCTGAAGAGCAGCTAATGCTCTTAACTGCAAAGCCATCTCTCCAGTGCCCGTTCTTCCCCTCTTAGCTCCTCATTATATCCACGTCCTGACCTATTGTGTGGAGGCTATTTACATTCATGGTAACACGAGGAAGAGGAATATTCCAAAGGTCTTATTTGCACAGGCCTTATCCCTTGAAGGAGCTTTTGAACGGCTTTTATTACATAGTCCTGGCTGGCCCGGAACTCACTCTATAGACCAGGCAGGTCTTGAACTCAGAGATCCAACTGCCTCTGCTTGCCAAATGCTAGGATTAAAGATACATGCCGGGCTGGAGAGATGGCTCAGAGGTTAAGAGCACCGACTGTTCTTCCAGAGGTCCTGAGTTCAATTCCCAGCAACCACAAGGTGGCTCACAACCATCTGTAATGGAATCTTATGCTCTCTTCTGGTGTGTCTGAAGACAACTACAATGTACTCATATAAAATAAACAAATAAATCTTAAAAAAAAAAAAATACATGCCACCACATCCAGCTGACCTTATTTTTTTAAATCAAAAAAAAAAAATTAAGGGCCTTCTTATAATCTATATCTTACTCTAATGTAGTAGTTCTCAACCTTCCTAGTACTGTGGCCTTTAATACAATTCCTAATATTGTGGTGACCCTCCAACCATAAATAATTCTTTGTTACTATATAACTATAATTTTTCCAACATTATGAATCATAATGTAAAAATCTGATAAGCAGGATATCTGATATGTGACCCCTGTAAAACGGTCATTAGACACTTCATAAACATGTATTGCTAAGATGTAAAAGATGTCTAAACTTTAATTAATTCTTTAGTACCTATCAGTCAACTTCTAGAAAATTTAATTTCCTACTCAAAACAAACTATTATTTAAAAAAACCAACCACGCAGCCAGCCAGGTGTGGTGTTTGTAGCAGCACCTCACCCACAAGCCGGCCTGCTCTCTCGCCCACTCCCCTTCCTCGAGAGGGCACATAAGCTATGCTAAGACACAAGTGAGGTCTCGGGTTTCCCTAGAGAGGGGATGAGCAAGATTTTCTTTCAAAAAGTATCAGTAACAGTGAAAACACATGACTAATTATAACGTCTCACCCAAGTCACATAATCATCTTAATGAGGTAACTATATTAAGGATTACATTACTTTTAGGACCTGCTGACAGACAGGTGACTGGCTCCAAGCCACCCTTGGCAAATAGTGGTAGCAGGATCTGAATGAACATAGTTTGTTTCTAAAACTTGTCAAGTACACCTCTATAATCACACCTCATATCTTACCTGATAGCTGCCAGATCGTAAACAAATATGGACTTGACTATATGGAGTCACCTGCTGAGAGTTACTATCAGAAGAAGGTACAAGAACATCACAGGCTTGACAATAGCCAGCTAACCGCTTCTCATCTATGGTACAATGAAGAGATAATGAACCTATCTGTAAAGTAAGAGTTATATATCATTATCCGTTAATGAAACACACGCAACAGACTAGTACTCCTTAGTGCATTTTAATAGTACAAGAAAACAATAAAGAAAATTTCAAATAGTAACAAGGTTAAATATTTTGAGTAGAGATCAGCAGAACATCATTCACTGACCAAGTGCAATCTGTGATCTGATTGTGCATGTCTCTTGAAAATATTTTATAGGGTTGACAACAACAAACACCCAAGACAGACTGAATATAATCCACAAAACCTAGCTATTGTCTGGCCCTTCCTTTACTTTTTATTTATTTATTCAGAGATTGATTGATTATCACTCATTTTTTATTGATGGACTGATCATCACTTCAGTAGGTATGACAAATTAGACAAACGAGCAGCAACTCTTAGACACCTATGCAATATTAAATCTACATCTTTGAATTTTTTTCAAAAATATTAGAAATGTTACTACCAAAATCATTTGTAAAGACACAGCATATTTTTAAGTGAATTTTAAATAATTCTACCTAAAATTCAACAAAATTAGCAATTTCTAATAGCTCTCGCTAAAGGAAGCCTAGATGGAGACGCAGCTCCACGGCAGAGCACCCGCTTAGGAAGCAGCAAACCACGAGACCAAGTCCCAGCACCACAGAGATGGATAAATTAATATCATGAGAATAAATTAAGCTTTGATGATATTTGATTAATTTGTGTAATGAGGAAAGAAAATTAAAACTGATTTTCCAGATTCCTACAATTAAAAAAAAATTACACTTAAAAAATCAGTCATCTGAGGCTCGAGAGCTGGCTTAGTACTTCAGCATGCACACAGGACCTGAGTTGGTTCCCAGCACCCATGGTGGGTGGCTCCCATCCACCTGTAACTACAGCTGCAGGGGAGGGAACGCCATCTACTGTCTTTCAAGTGAACCAGCACTCCCATGCACATGCCCTCACACAGATATAAACAGATACTCAGAATGTAAAAATAAATCTTTTGTTCTTAATGTAGTCATCTGAATCATAAAAAGAGCCCTGTCACGTAGAGCAGGCTGACCTTAGCCTCACAAATGTCCTTCCGCCTCTGCCTCCTGAAGGACGGATCAAAGGAGTGTGTCAGAGCCAGGCCAGCGCTCTGTCCTTGGTAACGGACACACTAGGAACAGCTGTTTCAAGTTCATACTGCCTTGACACCCCAGCATGCAGTACCTTAAATTATGATCCAAAATAAACTTTTTTCCCTTAAAGGTGCTTTTGGATATTTTATCACAACAACAGGAAAAGAAACTAAGATAACAGGGTAGGGTTTGGCCCCCACACACTCATGTGTCTGAATGCTTGGCCAATAGGGAGTGGCAGTATCAGGAGGTGTGGCCTTATTGGAGTGGGTGTGGTCTTGCTGGAGGAGGGTGTCACTGAGGGGATGGTCTTTGGGGTCTCCTATGCCCATGCTAGGCCCAGTGTGGCACAGTCCCTCTGCGGCCAGCTGGTCAAGATGCAGAACTCGGCACCCTGCCTGCCTGCAGGCCACCACGCTCCTAGCCATGCTGATGGAGTGAGCCTCTGAAACTGTAAGCCAGCTCCAATTAAATGTTGTCCTTTATGAGAGTTGTACAGTCATGATGTCCCTTCATAGAAATAGAGACCCTAACTAAAATAATACACAGTTTTATAAGCTAGTTTATACTATTCCCTATGAGCTTTCCAAATGTCCTGCAAAGGGCACACTCGTTGGCGCTAGGACTGAACCACAGGACTTGTGCGTGTTAAGCACATATTCTACCATGAAGCCACACCCCCAAACTGTGTTTGCTGCCACACTCCTATTAATCCCAGCCCTTGAGCCAGCCTTGTCTACACTGTGAGTTCCAGGGCAAGCACAGCCACATAGAACAACGGTCTTAAAAACCAAACAAGTTCGAGGCCAGCCTGGTCTACAGAGTGAGTTCCAGGACAGCCAGGACTACACAGAGAAACCCTGTCTCGAAAAACCAAAAAAAAAAAAAAAACAGCTTTTCTTTAGAAAAATTAAAGCAAAAAACTCCATAGATTTTTTTTTTTTTTTTTTTTTGATTTTTTTGAGTCAGGGTTTCTCTTTGTAGCTCTGGCTGTCCTGGAACTCACTTTGTAGACCAGGCTGGCCTCGAACTCAGAGATCCACCTGCCTCTGCCTCCCAAGTGCTGGGATTACAGGCGTGCGCCACCACCGCCCGGCAACTCCATAGATTTTTAAGGGACCAAATATTATATATCATTTATGACTGTACTTACCTCTGCAATTAGTTCTTTAGTTCTGAAAAACTTCTCTCGCGCATTTTCATAGACAGCTGAATTTGTGGAGCCCTGCTGGAAGTATGCTGCACCCAAATCAAAACACACCTGAAAAAATTAAAAAACCAATTTGCTTCGGAATTTTAAGAGTTGATGCACTGGATGGTGGCAGTGTACACCTTTAATCCTGACACTAAGGAGGCAGCCTGGTCTACATAAGAGTTCCAGGACAGTCAAGGCTATACAGGAGAAACCCTGCCTCGGACAAACAGAACAAAAGTGGATAAAACTCATTTATTTTGTTTGTTTTGAGACAGGGCTTTTCTACATACCTGGATGCCCTGGAGCTCACTACATAGATCAGGCTGTACTCAAAGTCACAGAGATCCACCTGCCTCTGCCTCCCAAGTGCTAGGATTAAAGCCCTCACCACCATGCCTGGCTCAAACTTAGCAGGATAAGAAAGGAAAAAGAAGACAAGCAAAAAGCATAATCAAAAGGAAAACAATAGGCACTAACTTGGATCTAAGCAACAGAACAAACCAAAACTAACAAATGATTTTAAGTAATGTGCAACATTATTTGGAAAGCCAAAGAATTAGGTCAGAAAAATAAGAGAAGGAAGGAAAAAAGACAAGTCAAACTGTCTGGAGACAGTACCACTGTGGCCAATCTCCACACTAGATGCCACAACTCCTGCTAGCTACCCACAGCCTCCAGCACTGCACACTGCCATGCAGACTACATGACTGTCACTGCTGCTGCCTGCACGAGTCTTCCATTTCTACTTCTCTGTCTGATTTACAATCTAAACTAATCTTTACAAGATCTAAACAATCTTTACTAATCTAAACATGACATATCTGTAGAACATTCTTATTTCCAAGCTAGCCAAAGCTAGAGAGAGGCAATACCTAAAAAGTGTTCAGTTGCCTGCTACCAGTTTCAATAGGTAAAAAGTTCTCCCATCACAGAAGAGAACAGGAAGGATGCCACAAATGGACAAGGATTAGTGTCTGCCATGTTGGTGCTGGAAACTGAACTCCGGTCCTCTAGAAGCGTGGCCAGCACTCCCACTGCTACACATATCTCCAGCCCTAAGTTTCACTGCTGTAGCTGTAATTGACTATGACCAACTTTCAGGTAACAGTCAACAACTGAAGGAATTCAGGGCAAAACTCAAACCAAGAAGCTGGAGGCAGGAACTGAAGCAGAGGCCATGGAGATGTGCTGCTTACTGGCTTGCTCAATCCACTTTGTTATAGAACCCAGAACCACCAGGCCAAGGGCGACACCACACACAGGGGCAGGGCCCTCCTGCAGCTATCATCACTCAAGAAGATGACCTCACAGGCTTGCCTGTGCATCTCCCTCATCCCAGATGACCCCAGCTTTTATCAAGCTGACAAAAAACAAAACAAAACAAAACAAAAAACCCTAATCAGTGGATCTATGAAGAAAAGGAAGACTCAACTCATAAAATGACAACTGGCAATTAAAATGTCTTTTTGTTGTTCTTTTCTTCCCTCTATGTAGCCCAGGCTGTCCTGGTACTTGCTCTGTAGACCAGGCTGGCCTTGATGTCCTTTGCTTCTGCCCACCCAGTGCTGGCATAAAGGCAAGTAGTCCCTTGCTGGGATAAAACTGAAAATTGTCAGAGGTACTAGGGGCCCAAAGTCAGAGAAAAAGACAAGATCCTTAAGAAGTCAGTTATGTTACAGAAGCCTATGTTTTCAGCCTGCCACGATGTTAGTTTTTGTTGTCTTTGGCGATCTACTTACATTCCTAATCTGAATGTACTGCAAATATGATTCCTAGGAAAACATTCCTAATATGAATGTACTGAGTTGCAAATCAACTCAGAAACTACTTCAAAAATAACAAACTTCATGAAACTTTTTCATTTCCTTTAGAAAAATTTCCTGTAAAGGCCTATAAAACTTTCTAAAATATAACTGCCAATAAAAATCGAGTAGATGAGCCGGGCGTGGTGGCGCACACCTGTAATCCCAGCACTTGGGAGGCAGAGGCAGGCGGATTTCTGAGTTCGAGGCCAGCCTGGTCTACAGAGTGAGTTCCAGGACAGCCAGGGCTATACAGAGAAACCCTGTCTCAAAAAACCAAAAAAAAAAAAAAAAAAAAAAAAAAAAAAAATCGAGTAGATGGGGACGGGCGGTGGTGGCACACGCCTGTAATCCCAGCACTTGGGAGGCAGAGGCAGATTTCTGAATTCGAGACCAGCCTGGTCTACAGAGTGAGTTCCAGGACAGTCAGGGCTATACAGAGAAACCCTGTCTCGAAAAACCAAAAAAATAAAAATAAAATAAAAATAAATAAATAAATAAATAAATAAATAAATAAATTGAATAGATAACAGGTCCAGAGAGATGGCTCAGAGGTTAAGAGCACTGACTGCTCTTCCAGAGGTCATGAGTTCAATTCCCAGCAACCACATGGTGGCTCTCAACCTTCTATAATGGGATCTGATGCCCTCTTCTGGTGTGTCTGAACACAGCGACAGTGTACTCTCATTTACATAAAATAAATTTTAAAATAATCTAGTAAATTATATATGGTGCTACCTGTTGATAGTCCCAGCAGTTGTGTGTGTGTGTATGGGGGTGATGCAAATTCTACTCACAAAGCATGTTTCAGGCCAACCTTTGCTATAATAGAAGTGTTTCTTTAAAACTAAGTAAATAAATACAGACAGACAGACAGACATCCAAACCTAAATCACAGAAACAAAATACCTGGCACTGCATCTCCTCGGTTCTGATCTTCAGTCCAGCTGTAGAGTTCTCAGTTTCCCCATTCACCGTGCCCGGCTCCACAGCCAGTAAGTCTAGAGTTCTCATCGTGTGAACATACAGATCCTTGTTTAATTTCAGAGCTGCTTCCAGGACCAAAATAGAATCAGCAGCTTGTTCTTTTAGCTACAAATATTTAATAAGCAAAAACACAACAATTAGTAGGGCTACATGAGAAGACTGTCTTATAAAAGCATCATACGCACACACATGCATTTGCACACAGACACACACAGACGCACTGACACACAGACACACAGACACACAGACACACAGACATACACACACACACACACACACACACACACACGACTTAACCCTTTATAGCATGCACAAACCTAAGATTAGAAGCAGCTCTACATGCTAACCTGTAAGACCTAACACTGTAGTCATCACCTGTACTCACCACTTTCAAAATGTTTTCTGTCAGTTCTTTTTCCTGTTGCATCTGATTCATGCTAAAAGAGAAATGATTGAAGACCACTGAAATATAATTCTTTTTTTTTTGTTTTTGTTTTTTGTTTTTTGAGACAGGGTTTCTCTGTGTAGCCCTGGCTGTCCTGGAACTCACTTTGGAGACCAGGCTGGCCTCGAATTCAGAAATCCGCCTGCCTCTGCCTCCCAAGTGCTGAGATTAAAGGCGTGCGCCACTACGCCCGGCGAAATATAATTCTTAAGACATGAATGTAAAAGTCTAAATTTAAGACTTCTGTTCTTCAGCATGAAGTTAATTTTTTAAAAGTATGTTAATAGTTTCTTCTTTGGTTTAAACAATTAAATCACATACTATTATGACAATCATTAATTTACCAGGACCTTCTCAAGTGCTTTGCATAAAACTTTCAATTTAGGAGTAAAACTAAACATAAAACACACCTATAACCCATTACAGTCGAACAGCAGAGACTGGAGAATCAGGAGCTTCAAGACCAATCAAGCTAGAAAACTTTGAACTACATCAGACCCTGCCTTTAAAACAAAACAAAAAAAGGGAAGGAAATAAACCAGCAAGGAGTAATAAGGCTGACTGACAACAAGAGTTCACGTTTAAAGAGGCACGGGAGGGGGGGAGGGCAGGAGAGGGCTCCGCTGCTGGAAGCAGCTGTGCACTCGTTGCTCTCCCGAGAGACCAGCGTTCAGTTCCCAGCACCTACATAGTGGCTCAAAGTCTAGTGTGATTTAAGTTCACAGGGTCCGGACCTTCTGCCCTAAGACATCAGGCATCTACATGAACAATGACTTATATGTAGGCAAAACACTCAGCAGCATAAAATAAAATTACATCTCAAACAAAAGAGCCGGGCGGTGGTGGCACACGCCTGTAATCCCAGCACTTGGGAGGCAGAGGCAGGCAATTTCTGAGTTCGAGGCCAGTCTTGTCTACAGAGTGAGTTCCAGGACAGCCAGGGCTACACAGAGAAACCCTGTCTCGGAAAAAACAAACAAACAAGGAAGGAAGGAAGGAAGGAAGGAAGGAAGGAAGGGAGGGAGGGCACAGAAGCTGAGCAGGATGGCACAAATCTTTAATCCTAGCACCCAGAAACCAAAGGAGCAACTTTTGAGTTCAAGGCCAGTCTGATCTCCATTAGTGAGTTCCAGGCCAGCCAGCAAAAAAAAAAAAAAAAAAAAACCCAACTAGTAATTGAGAATGGGTCATATGGGCTGCAGAGATGGCTCAGTGGTTCAGAGCACTGGCTGATCTTCCAGAAGGCCCAAGTTCAATTCCTAGCACCCACATGGCAGCTCACAACTGTCTGTAGCTCCAATTCCAGAGGACCTGGCACCTTTCAGAGGGAGAACACCAATGAGCATAAGCACAAACACATCTTTAGAGAGAGGCCGTGTCGTGGCTTATGCCCTAGTGGAACGCTGCCATTCCCGGCACGCTGGCAGGTCCCTCCCTAGCCAGCTTGCTCCCGAGAGGGCTCCTGTGAGATATACTGTGGGAGAACACTGGGTGTGTCCCCAGAGGTGACCACTGGCCCCTGCTCTCGCCCCTCTTCCTTGGCATCCTGGCTCATCAAGAGGACAGAGCCACAGGGCCTTGCACCGACTGTCCTTGACACGAGTCCTGAGGAATGTGACTAACCACTATGGCCTGTGTCCTAGCCAGCCTATTCTCTGTCCAAGTGTGGGGAAGTAAATCCCAGCTCACATCCAGGCAGGAGGTATGGCGGCTAGATCTCAAGAGGAAGGACGTGCGCTTAGAACGTGTGAACTGGGTTTAAAGCTCCACATTTAAAAAAAAAAAAAAATTTAAAAAAATAAATAAATAAATAAAAAGCTCCACATTTAATCAAGCTTTTGTAATGAACACCATACTGTTGATATTGTAAGCATTAAAATAATTTCCCCAGGTATAAATCTAATTAACATGCATTAGATAATTTAATTATATGGAAAAAAACTCTCATATTCAATCCTGCAGCTCCCCTAGGTCCCTCGACCCAACCTCCATGCATTCCTGTCCTATCCCTGTTCCTCCTCCTCCATAACGTGAGTTAAAAGCCTAGAAAACAATTTTAAATTATGATGAAACATGTCACAAGTAACGGTTCTGTCAGCCAACTTACACATTCAGTTGAGGGGGTCCAGGTTTAGCCTGTTTGACAGGAAAACTACTTTGAACAATTGTCCTAATTGCCCTAAAGAAAAGATAGGGAAAAAATTAATAAAAAGGTCAGTTTAACAATAATCAACATAACTTAAGAAAGGTGAGATTTCACCCACAGTTTCAGTAATACACTTTCATCTACACAGCCATAAATAAAATTTCTCTACTTTCAGATTCCCAGCCCCAAGGATGCCCACAGAAACCCCTTGAGCAAAAGGAGATCCTAAAAGCATGATTTCTGAAAGCCATCATGCAAGGGAAGGGGCGGCCCATGCGCATGCGCGAGCCTCGAGCTCACCATCTGTTGTAGAGGAGGACGGCCATGGCGGTGGTGGGGGGCAGGGCGGCCAGGTCCAGGTCCACGTGCTTGGTCCCGGGCGGGACCTGACTGACGCACAGGAGCTCGTTCAGCAGCATGTTCAGCACCGGCACCGAGAGGCTGCAGGGACGCAAGGGTGCATGTCAGCGGCGCGAGCCTCACAGAACACAAGCTAAGGGTGAGAAAGACACTGTGGTGTGCAGACACCTGCTGGTTTACATGTTAGATTCCAAGACCTCCTACTGTGGACTGACTGCCACAAGAGGGAACAATGCGCATGAGTCACTCGCCTCTAACTACAGATTACAGATTACAGCTCAAAAATTTAGCTTTCCTTTTTCAAATAAGGTCCTGCTCTGCAACCCCCGCTGGTCTCAAACTGGCAGCCTCCCATCTCAACCTCCAAGGTGTTAACAAGTGTATACCTCCACACCCTGCCAAAAAGTCAATTCTTAACAAAATGACAGTATTAATTCACCCAGAAATATTGACTTCATCATCAAATAACCGAATGGTTAGTTGGCTTGGGGAATTCAGTGAACAGCACCTTCCCTGTCAAGCACACATGAGATCACAAATTCGATCCCCAGCCCCCAAAAAACCAACGGCGACTCAATTTTCCAACTGTTGACATACACCATGTGTGTCTTAGTGCTTCATACATTACCATGAACACACACGTCTCATGTAGTCTCAATTTTCCCTTGGGATCAGACACGGTGCTACACCCTTATACCCCAGCATTTACAGGGAGGGGCAATAGAGGAGGAGCCCGAGGCCATCCTCCACCACAGCACTTCACACCAGCCTGGGCTACATAAGACTATGCTTCAAATAACCAAAATATATTAAATTTACATTTAAAAATTATATTTAATGCTACAGAACATATGGCAGAAAAAAAGGTGATTTAAAATACTACACTGATTAAAGTGTAAATCTCAGAAGCAGGGTGTGGCAATGCCCAGCTACAAGGTAGAGAGAGAATTTGAAACCAGCCTGAGCTATACAGTGGACTCCTGCTTAAGAATAAAATATTTGAGCCGGGTGTGGTGGCGCACACCTGTAATCCCAGCACTCGGGAGGCAGAGGCAGGCAGATTTCTGAGTTCGAGGCCAGCCTGGTCTACAGAGTGAGTTCCAGGACAGCCAGGGCTATACAGAAAAACCCTGTCTCAAAAAAAAAAAAAAACAAAAAAAAAACAAAAAAAAAAAAAGAATAAAATATTTAAGACCTTAGAATTTTAACAGTGAAAAACTAGAAATGGGCTAGAGAGATGGCTTATTGATTTTAGGGGCAATGTCTATCCTTATAGGACCCAGGTTCAATTCCCAGCACCCACATGGCAGCTTACAACTGTCTAACTCTAGTCCCAGGGGATCTGAAGCCTTTTTCTGCCTTCTAAGGGAACCAGGCACATTTGTGGTGCATAGACATCCATGCCATCAAAACACCCATATACAGATCACAAACTGGTACAGCCACTCTGGAAATCAGTCTGGCGGTTCCTCAGAAAACTGGGCATGATACTACCAGAGGACCCTGCTATACCACTCCTGGGCACATACCCAGAGATTCCCCAGCATGTAATAAGGACACCTGCTCCACTATGTTCACAGCAGCCCTATTTATAATAGCCAGAAGCTGGTAAGAACCTAGATGTCCCTCAATGGAGGAATGGATACAGAAAATGTGATATATTTACACTATGGAATACTACTACTCAGCTATTAAAAACAATGAATTCATGAAATTCTTAGGCAAATGGGTGGGACTGGAAAATATCATCCTAAGTGAGGCAACCCAATCACAAAAGAACACTCATGGTATACACTCACTAATAAGTGGATATAAGCCCAGAAGCTCTGAATACCCAAGACAAAATTCACATATTAAATGATGCCCAAGAAGAAGGAAGGAGAGGGCCCTGGTCCTGGAAAGGCTTGATGCAACAGTGTAGGGGCATACCAGGACAGGGAAGCGGGAAAGGGTAGATGGGGGAACAGGGGGAGGGAAGAGGGCTTATGGGACTTTCGGGGAGGGGGGGGATCCAGGAAAGGGGAAATCATTTGTAATGTAAATAAGAATATATCTAAAAAAAAAAAATCACAAACACACCCATATACAGAAAATTAATTAATTAAAAAATAAATAAAAAGGCTGGGCAGTGGTGGCCTTTAATCCCAGCACATTCGGGACGCAGAGACAGATGGATCTCTGAATTTATGGCCAGTTGGATCTACAGAACAAGTTTCATGAACAGAAACCCTGCCTTTAAAAAAAAGTAAATTATAAAAGAAAAAAAACTAGAAACAAACTAAATTATTGCCAATGAGGAATAGCTAAGGACGCCGTGTGGTGGTTGACGGTGAAGAGGGAAACTGAGGCTGGTTTCTGCTGAAAGGCTCAGGCTGACCCTGAGTCACTGGGTCTTCTTCCCTCGGCCTCCCCGGTGCTGGGATTGTGAGTACACACCACCATATCCTCCCCGGTGCTGGGACTGTGAGTACACACCACCATATCCAACTAGTTAACGTATGTGGCGTGAAGATACAAACCAAAGCATTATACTGGGTACAATGACATGAGTTACAAATGTAACGAGTTAGGTGGGCAAAATCCCAGCAACTTGGGAGGTAAAGGCAAGATAACCATGAATTCAAGGCCCTCTTCAGTTACACAGCCAGATCACGGTCAGCTGGTGCTGCCACACGAGAGCCTATGTCGAAAGACAGACAGACAGAGACAGACAGAGAGAGAAGGTGCCCAGTTACTCTTTCAGAGGACGTGGGTTGGATTCCCACCACACGTGGTAGTTCACAACCATTCATAACTCAGGGATGTGAGGCCCTCTTCTGACCTCTGAAGGCACTCACATGATACATGTACATACATGTAGGCCAAACATTCATACGCCTAAAATAAAAAAAAAAAAGTTCAAATAAAAAACAAATTTTCTAAACAACACAAAAATAATAAAAATAGAGGGAAGAGTTGACCCATGGTTTGGTGGCAATGTGTCCCTACCGCTCCTGAGGCTTAGGTTCAGTCTGACACTCAACAGACCAGAACACCAGGACAAAAAAAAAAAAAAAAAGAAAGAAAATGTTATTTCTGTCTTTCTAAGTTCTTCAGGCATTCCTTTTCTTTTTTTAAATTGAGAAAAAGGATTAAAATAAGTAACTTTCCAACCATAGCTTTAAAACTATTTGCTTTTAAGCAAGTAAATGCTGATTTGAGTAATAATGTTAACAGTCTCGGGGAGGAGTGAATGATCCCTGGCCAAAAAATTAACCAAATTCAAGAGTAAATCATCCGTTATACCCATCATTAACTTTCTTTATTCACTGTCACCAGATACTTAGGCTAACCAAAACATTTAAAGCCCTCGGTCTGGATTTTCTCATGTTACCATGCCTGAAGTAATAATTAACTCAGCTACAGCCTACTGGTGGTAAAGGATGCCTGGGGCTCTGGCTGCAATTTCAAGTACCACAAGAGGAAAGTTTTCTCGTGACCTTAAAGGGTGGTTTATCTACTGTTCAAACAATCAAACACCTTAGCTATAGCGTTGGATGGTTTGAGTTGTCCTGTTGTCCTGCCTGGTCTCCTAACTTGGGGGCTCTAGTGAACCTGCAGCCTCAGCCTCTAGATGTTGGGACTACACACACTTCTAGGTTTAAATACTTTCTTAACACCTTTTTTAAATACTTGAGTATTTTGCCATGAACATGCAGAAAAGTAATTAATTTTAAGCCACTATCAGCAAAACACTAGAATATAGACAGAAACAAAGACATTTAAACACTGCTCCAAATAGGCCATTTACATTTTTATACCTTTTCTCCAGTATGTCTAAATCCCACTTCAAGTGCGCAGCAACCTTAAGAGCCAGAAGCTTTAGGATTCGGTTCCTCTTGTTATCGGGTGGAGGCTGGACTTGGTTTTGCTCATTAACTGAAGGTTTGGAAGCCTGCTCCAAAAACTGAACAATAAGCTGGACAGGTGCCGGGTCTGGGATGTAAAAGAAAGTAAATTCTTCAAGTCTTCATTATAAAAATGCAAACATTCGCAGACACTAAAGACTATGATACACGGGGGCTCCCAACGTCTGGAGGTGTGGTCAGAGACAGCCATGGCTCGGTGTTTGCCGGCTTGTTTAATATGCAAGAGGGCCTGCGGGTGGGAGGGTAGGTCGGGGGAAAAAAACTCATTCATAACAAAGCATTTCATAGGGAAGAACTAAGCACTACAGGCTCCCAGTTCAAGGTAAGACCAATGCTAATTAGAGGAAAGAACGATTGTTTTGACAATTAGGGGTCTTTTGTTGAGCTGTCAGTGGCTTTGTTTCCCACAAGGAAGAGTAGAGGCTAATGCCGCTTACTGTGAGGATAACCTTCTGTAAAGAGCTATGCACAGAGAGGCTTAGCACCCTACAAGTCCTTAACAATGTATCAATAAGAAAACTCTAAAAGCATTAGATACACTTGATAAAAGGGCCCCACCACCGACGCCAACTTTTCACAAAGTAGTCTCCTACAAGCAGGGCGATATTCCGATGAGAACCGAGCGAACTAAAGGTAAAGAACTTTACATTGTATCTTTACAAAAATGCCCGCAAAGAGAAGAGCATGTTCCTTGCGCAGCAACATTTATGCAAACACTGGTTTCCCTGCACAACAGCCACCTGGCGACTGCACAAGCAGCTGCTTTCGGGGGTTTTACAATAATTCGGGGTTCAACAGAGAAGTACACACTCCCCTGGCTGAATAAAACGAGAACCTAAGGCTACGGCTGGCTCCAGGCTCCGCGGAGCCGCGATGCCTAGCTTCTCCCGCTCTCCCCTCACGAAACCAGCCCCCAGAACCGTGCGACGTCGGCGACCCGCGGCGCCCTACGCTGTGAGGACCGCGGCAGACCGAGAAGCCTTTGTCTGAAACTTTGCTCAGACTCTCTGCGGCGACGATCCCGGCTGGGGCACTGTGGAGCTGGGCCCGGCCGCGCCAGCCGGGTCTCAGCCCGCGGGGGGCAGAGCCCAGCCCGGCCGCGGACCACGCCCGCTCGCTCGCTCGCTCGCTCGCTCACCCGGGCAGGCTTTACGCAGATGCTTCTCCAACAGCGACTCCTCCAGCAGGAACTCGAACCAGCAGGTCTGCGGCGGGGTGCAGGGCCGGCTGGAGGTGGCCGCCTCCCGGTCCGCCGCCTCCGCGCTCATCCTGCCCCCGCCGCCGCTGCTCCCGCCGCCTCCCGGCTCCAACCTGACCCTCACTCGGGCCCTTTATCCAGCGAAACCGCCCGGAACCTCTAGACCGCTCGCACAGCCCAAGATGGCGCGGTAGTCGGCCCGAGACAGTCCCCGCCTCCGCAGCTCGCCACGCTCTCGACCAATCCCTGCTCGACTTCGGAGGAAGGGGGCGGGAGCAACAGAGTGCTCCGCCTCCTAGCTGCGGCGGAGTCACCCAGCCCTTCTGGAGCTGCGTTCTGGCGGGGCGCTCCAGGTTCTCCGGGAGTTCCCAGAGCAAGTGAAGCGAGTTCGATGTCTTCGCAACCAGATCTAGTTGCTTGTCTTGGGTGCTTTACCTTTTTGAGTCTCCTTCCAACCTAACTCCTCTCCCCGTTTCCCAAAGCAGATTACATAGTTAACATCCAACTATTCTGCGACTTCCCGGGACTAACTCCCGGTATAAGGACCGAGTTAATTCTCCTCGGATCTCCAGTCTAAGCACAGTAAACCCTATTTTACGTGTCCCGCCATTCTGTAACGTTCTTAAGTATCGTTATCAATAAAACTAAAAAGCATGGTGTACTGAGGCATTAAAACCCAGCACTTGGAAAGCAAACGTCAAAGGATCCCCTCAAGTTAGGGACCAGATTGGTCCTCCTAGAGGGTTCCTGGGATCAGTTGACTGGCCAGCTGAGCTGGACAAAATACATCCAGAAGAAAGGTTGAAGAAAACCCCCCGACATCCTACACAGAAAATTTCACAGATATGTATTACTAAAGATGATTGTTTTAATAAAGGGACCCTGAGAAACAAAGAAAAAAAATCAGATTTAGTCAGTTTCTTTTAGGTGCCTCTCCTGTTTTGTTTTGCTTTGTTTGAAACAGGGTTTCACAGTGTAGCCCAGGATGAACTGAAACTATGTAGCCCAGGCTAAACTTGCACCCTTCTAACAGAATCAACCGCCCAAGTGCGGAATTATATAGATCACCAAATTCATTGTGGGCTTTTTGGTGGTTAACTGCTGTTTTGTTTTCAGATTTCTTTTTAAAAGAATAAAATAAAACCATGAGCAGGAGAGACGGCTCAGCAGTTAAGAGCACTGACTGCTCTTCCGAAGGTCCTGAGTTCAAGTCCCAGCATCCATGTGATGGCTCACACCCATCTGTACAGCTACAGTGTGCTCATATACATAAAATAAATAAGTCTTTTAAAAATGTTCTAACTCAAACTTTGTATTAAATAAATAAATAAATAAATAAAACATGTATAGAATATGTAAAACTATTCTATAAATATTCTGGTGGATCCTATTTCCTTTAGGAATAGCTGGGATAACAAGCCTTTGATTGATCTCAGCTTTGTTGCAGCTTTTACAAACCAGCAATAAATTTAAAGCTATTATAAAGTCCTGTCAATGCCTTAAACTTCTTTGTATCATTTGTAAAAAGTATCTGGCTGAATGAAGAACTGAATGAGACCTCGGCAACCTGAAGAAATGAAGCCATCAGTGACCTCAGGTTGCCATGTTACGCCAGAGCTGAGTTTCTGACTCACTTTGTCAATGGCAGCTCCTACCCTGGTCCTTAAAAGTTTAAAACCTTCTACAGTGGCAGACAAGACTGGCAAAGAACATGGCTGGACAGGTAGCTCCCAGCTGACATTTTCGAGTTGCAGAGAGGGAAGAGTACAGTCCCTCTGGCCAGGGGGAAGCCTGCCACTGGCAACTGAACCTCTGGAGAAAAACTCATCGGAACCTCCTACTCTCGCTTCCAAGTAATACGCTTTTATGTGTCAGGATTTAAAGCACAAATTCTTTGGTGGGTAGATCAGACACCAGTTCATGGTGTGCTTTTAGGACTGGATCTCGGAATTTTCCTCAGTAGCCAAACACTGTCACATTAACGCATCCCTCAGATCACAAGTCCTCTTCGCCCTTCCTTTCCCAGCGCTGTTATGTCGCAGGTGTCAGAGGCAGAGCCACTCTGGCTCGGGTCTCTAAAGTCTTAGCCATATATTTCCAAAATGAGGACAGATGTAAGCATGCTAGCAACAATGTGATTTCTTCCAGAAGGCCTTCTCTACCCTGGCTTAGTTGTACCTGCCTGTATTCCCAGCATTCACAAGGTGTAGACTGATTGTTAAGTTTGAGGGCAATACTCAATAACAACAAACCAAAGCTCTTATACCACATATAAACAAATCAGAGCATATAGATCTTGGTTCCTCCTCCTCCTCCTCCTCCTCCTCCTCCTCCTCTTCCTCTTCCTCCTCCTCCTTTTCCTCCTCCTCCTCTTCTTTAGATGTATTTTCAGGACCTAGAGAGAAGATTTGGGAGTTAAGAGCACTGTCTTCTCTTCCAGGGCACTCGGGTTCAATTTCCAGCACACAGGGGGCTCACAAACATCTGCAAACCCAGATCCAGGATATCTGACACCCTCTTCTTGCTTCCTCAGACAGCAGGCAGACATGTGTGGCATAGGCATACATGCAGGCAAAATACATAAAATAAAAATAATTAAGACCTTTTATTATTATTATTGTTATTGTTATTATTATTATTATTATTATTATTATTATTATTAACGTGTGTGCACTCTGGAGGTCAGAAGAGTATGTCATCAAATTCCTGGGAACTGAACTCTAGGCTCCTGCATGAGCAGGTAGCACTCTTTGAAAAAGTGTCTGACTATGTATGTCGCTCTGGCTGCTCAGGAACTCCCTATATAGACCAGGCTGGCCTCAAACTCATATCTACCTGCCTCTGCCTCCTGAGTACCATGATTAACACTCTGAGCCAACACCCCTGGCTACAAACACATTTTACCTCTGAACTTCTTATCAGACTACTGTTCTTAGTGGTTAGTTTTGTCAACTTTACGCAAGCTACAGTCATTTGAGATTTATTCAAGAAAATGGACCTATAAGATTTCTGCATGTCTATACTGACATACTGTCTATACTTGTCTTGATTCATTATGGATGTGGGTGGGCCCACCTCACTGGTGCTGGTACCACTCCTATCCTAGACAGTATAAAAAAACAAGCTGAGCAAGCCATAGGGAATAAGTCAGTAAATAACACTTCCTTCGTGGCCTTTGCATCAGCTTCTTCCTGTAGGTTCCTGTCCTGTTTGAGTTCCTGCTCTGACTTCCCAGAGGGCTGTGGAATTGTAAACTGAAATGAGCTTTCCTCTGAAACCTGTTGCTGGCCATGTCTTATCACAGCAATACAAACCCTCAGACAGCTCCAGAGAAGGTTCCTCACGGGTCTCTGTGGTGGTTTGAATGAGAATTGCCCCAACAGGCTCACACATTTGATTGCTTAGTCCTCGGGTGGTGGAACTGTTCAAGAAGGATTAGGGGGTGTGGCCTTGCTATAGGTGTGTCACCAGGGGTAAGCTCTCACAAAGTCCATGCCATTTCCAGTTAGTTCTCTCTCTCCGCCTCACACTTGTGGATCAGATGTAAGCTTTCAGCCACTGCTCCTGCCTGCCCACTGCCACGCTCCCTGCCATGACAGTTGTGAACTCTGTGAGCCCCAATTAAATGCTTTCTTTCATATGTTACCTTGGTCATGTTATTTTCCCATGGCAACAGAACAGTCAGACAGGCATTATCAAGATAAGTATTGCCAATGAGTCTATCAGTTCAGAATTTTTTTCAACAGCTTGACTTGTCCTGATAGCCAAGTGAATGTTCAACGGTCACATCCAGTTGAGCAAGTGAATACAGTTTTTGGATGCTAGTGAACCTGAACATGTTGTATGAGCTGGAAAATGGTCATGAACAGCAGACTACTTATCAAGCAGCAAGGAGTTTAGAAGACATGAAAAATAAAAACCTGATTCTTGATTATAGATAATTTAAAGAACTCTATTTTAGAATTTATATGAAAGAAATTTTCTGCCATATTTACTAATATTGAAATTTCAAAAAAAAAAAAAAAAACCCGACAAAATCTCTCTATGAAAAAAGTGGCACTGTTGTTTTGGTCCATGTCAGAAACACACAATTCCTTCACATGCCCCTTTGGAGCTGACTCAGCTTGTTCTGGCTGGCCTGCAGAGGCGGGCGAAAGGACACCCCGAAATCTGCTTTTCCCACATTGCACACAGTGAAAGGAACCATCAGGTGTGATGAGGCTGGGGGTTGGCACTTGTGCACAGTCATGACGACCCTTTTGTTGTTTTTCGAGACAGGATCTCACCAGTAGCTCTGGTAGTCCTGGAACCCACTACGGAGCCCAGGCTGGCCTCAAATGCACAGAGATGCTCCTGTCGTAGCCAGTTCCTACTGCCTGGAGTCAGAGGTCTTCTGGGTGGTTACTGAGTGGTGGAATGCCAGCCTAGCATGTGTGAGGCTCTGGGTTAGAGTCTAAGTACTCAAAACTAATTAATTAGAGGGTCTTTGGTTCAGACTCAATATGCACGGCCTGTATTACGGAAAATGCACTATGTAGATGAGGAGTCACCAGACGGTCAGGGGAAACTACAAGTCTGGGTGCTGAAATGGCAGGTCCGGCAAGTACCAGCCAACCAAGAGCTACCTCCCCTTTGCAAATAAACACGGGGCAGGAGGGGCTCAGCTCTTAGCTCCAACTGGGGACGTTTAATCTGCTAGGAGTAGAAATAGGTCACTGCTAAGGCCCTGTCAAACCCTAGCCATTCTTTTTTTTTTTAACAACTATTTAATTATTTCCTTTTTTAAAATTTATTTATTATATGTGAGTACACTGTAGCTGTCTTCAGAGGCCCCAGAAGAGGGCAGCAGATCTCATTATGGATGGTTGTGAGCCACCATGTGGTTGCTGGGATTTGAACTCAGGACCTTTGGAAGAGCAGTCAGTGCTCTTAACCTCTGAGCCATCTCTCCAGCCCAACCCTAGCCATTCAAACTGCACTGACTCCCAAAAGCTTTTGGGAGAGTCAAGGAATTGCTTGACCCAAAAGCAGGTAGCTCATTGGCTGGAAAGCAGTCTATGATTTTACATCACAAGCCTCCAGCAGACTAACTAAAAGGCTCCAAGACCAAGACTAGCTGTGTTGGACACTGGACTTAGAAGGTGAGAGCTGAGACTGTAGCTCAGTGGGAGATCGCTTGCTTAGCATGTGCAAGGCCCTGGGTTCAAATCCCTGCACTTCCCTTCAACATCCCACAGAAAACAAGGGCGGGGGAGGGCCTAAGCTTGACAGCCAGCACCCACAAGGTGCAACACCAGTTCTAGACAATATTGTGTACAAATGTAGCACAAAGACATGCATAGAAGCAAATACTCCTCACATTCATGAACTTAAATATATATACATATATGTGTATACACACACACACACACACACACACACACACACATATATATTTGAGAGGAAATTGTTTTTAAACAAAATCTCAGTTGTTCGAGTTTCCAAAGGAAGACTCAGGCTAGCCAGATGCTGGGGTGAAAGCCTGCTAGCTCAGCGGGGGAGAGGAAGCACCAGAAGGCCTTCTTCCTCAGCCAATGTCCCAGCCACCTCGCCCCTTTCACACCATCTCAGAAAATCTCCTTCAAACTAAATGTCCTCCCCTTCTACTTCCCGTGTCTCTCAGTGTCTCCCTCACTCCTCCTTACTCTGTTTTTTTTTTTCTTAATAATCTTGTTTTTCTTAAATAATCTTTATTTTCTGTCAACTGGTTGCTTGCTCTACCTTCTTGACATATGGTTGACTTTAAGGCAGGTGGATCTTTCAATTCAAGGCAGCCTGGTCTAACAAAGCAAATTCCAGGACAGCCAGGGGTACACAGAGAAACCCTGTCTAGAGAAAGAAAGAAAAGAAAGAGAGAGAGGGAGGGAGGGAGGGAGGGAGGGGGAGAGAGAGAGAGAGAGAGAGAGAGAGAGAGAGACAGAGACAGAGACAGAGAGACAGAGAGACAGAGAGAGAGAAAGAAACAACTTTGGGACTGGAGAAGTGGCTGAGGGGTGAGGAGCACCGGCTGCTCTTCCATAGAGCCCTGGTTCAATTCCCAGCATCCACATGGCAGCTCACAACTTTCTAACTCCAGTTCCAGGGAATCCAATACCCTCACATGTACACACACACACACACACACACAGAGACATATACAGGCAAAACAACAATGTACATAAAAAATAAAAGGGGATCATTAAAAGAAAAATACCAGACTTAGCTTTTCCAAAAAATGGTATCAGCCTGAAGATTTATTTATTATACACTGTGAGCCTCAAATTATTAGGTTTCTCTAGAGCAGAGTTTCTCAACCTGGGGAGGTTGAGATTCCTTTGATAGTCAAACAATCCTCTCATAGGGACCATCAGAAAACACAGGTATTTACATTATGATTCATAACTAGTAAAATCACAGTTATAACATAGCATCAACAATAATTTTGTGGTTGGGGGTCATCACAATATGAGGAACTGTACTCAAGGATCAGCAGCATGATGAAGGTTGAGAACCTGCAGGAGATACAGATACAACACTTCACACTAAAAAGGAACAATACGTGCTACAGTGTGGATGAGCCTTGACAACGTTAGGTTAGTGAAAGCAACCAGACAGCCAAGACCATCAGCTGTGTGATTCCATGACATACAACATGTGGGCTGAGAAACTATGTACACAGATGAGGGGGAGGTGCCTAAGGCTGAGAATGGGTGGCGTCATCTCCTCTCCGCAGGAAGGGAGATCGTCTGTGGAGGGCAATGACGCGTCTTGACGCTGGCTGGGGTGAAAATGCACAACTGTGAGTACTATTGAAAACCCACTGGACTGTGCTCCAAAGACTGAGCTGAATGATTAGTTAAAGCTCATAAACATAACAAGAAAGGTCAAGTGCAGGTTAAAGGCAGCTTAAAATTCTGAGAAGTTTTATTATGGACACAAAACAAGGAAGGTAAATGAGCAGGAAAGAACATCATGATTGATAAGAGGGTCTCCATGTTACAAAACCTGGAATAAACTGTTTATACTTATAAGCAGGCCCTTTGAGGAGTTCGCACTCACGCACTCACGGATGACTGACACTTGTGCAGAGGTGCGAGCTTAGTTCCAGGAGGAAACATTTCATCTAACACATCACTGCCGCAGTCATGACTCGGGGCCAGCCTGCAGCAAGGAGCTGTGTTCATTCTTGATAAGGAGCTGTACAAGGCTATCGGCTTAAAACAGGAAAAGGCAACTGATTTCCTATTTTCTGTTATGCCACTATTACACGAAATAGAGATAATGGTCATAAGTAAAGGTCACAGAACTGCACAGAGTAGTCCATATGTCAAGAACAATACAAAGAATTCTTTATACGAAATGCAACACATTTGATTCTAAAATGTAATTTCCATTACAGAAACACATATATTATTTAGAAATTCACTAGACAGAAAATAAGGTGTCATATATATTTCTTTGCAACACTGCATCTAATTTGATTTAAAGCATTAACTCTATACATTCAAAAAACCTTCAGTAACTCAAGAACCTGTTTGACTTTCCTTGTAATCTGCCAGATTTCTAACACATATCGAGTGTAGAGCTATTAGCAGACAGCAACAATAAGGACTATGTATGTGATTTTTGGATCTGCTTTTGAGACAGGGACCCATGAAGCCCAGGCTGGCCTTACACTGACGCAGCTGTGGATGACTGTGAACACTTGATCCTCCTGTCTCTACCTCTCAAGTGCTGGGATCACAGATGTGTATCACCACACACGGCAAAGCTACATATGTTAAAAGAAAGGATACACTAAAATATAAATTAGAAAGTAGTTATTAGCTTTGAAAAGTTCTTAAATATACAGAAGTGGTAGCACGTATCCTATAAATATTCATGCATTAAAAATAAATTTACTAAAAGATTTACATAGAACTGTTAAAAACCCCAACTGAAAAAAAATACAATTTTTATACAAAAAAGGAGACAGCAAAATGCTTTACTAACTTCAAAATATAAAGCCCCAAGAAAGATTTCTCAAAACCAGTAAGAGAGTTATACAAGAAATTAATAATTATTTTAGGCATGGTTTTCAGCCATAAATTGTTAACACAGTTCAACACCCATTTCTTCATTCTTTGTCGACTCAATCTGTACAGTGTGGAAAAAGTGGCAGAACACTGAAGTCACTGGCGATTCGGGATACTGTCCTAGAGGGAATAGCCACTGTCTGTGTGTCTGTCTGTGTGTGCGTGTCTGTCTGACTGTCTGTGCATGTGTGTGTGTGTGTGTCTGTTTGTCTATCTGTGTGTGTGTGTGTGTCTGTCTGCCTGCCCGCCTCTGTGTGTGTGTGTGTCTATGTGTAAAGTCAGAGTTGGAGTGCAGTACACACTACTTAGATTGTAAAACTAAATTGCCAATAAAATGCAAAGCATCAAGATACAGATGCCAAAGAGATTTTTAAAAAATTACTAAACTCACAGAGTCCACATTATCTCCCTTATCAAGTAGGTTCCACTTGTTGGACTATTTGGCATTCAAGGGGCTAAATAAATGAATTAATTCAGAAGACTGGAAGTTCTTGACCAAGATTTGCTTATTACTGAATTGAAGCTAATAATGAAAATGGTGTAGGGAAGGCTTATTTTTTGTTGTGCTGGGGATCAAACCCGGAAGCTTGTGTACACTAGGAAAGTGCTCCAGGACACTGTAGACAAGGAAGGGAGGAGGTGGACCTCACCTTACTCAACCTTATCAGTGTGGCAAAAGTTAACAATATTTTCTTATGGAAACGAAAATAGGTAATATAATATAAAATATAAGATGAATTTAGAAATAAAGAAGTTAAGGCACTTATTTCAATGGGTTTGTTATATTAAAAGCAAGTATGTTCAATATTTCTTTGAGGAACTGCTTCCCACCCAAACCCTGTAAACTCTGCTCCTTCAGTGCAGCCTCACCGGTGACCGTAACAGCTGGTCGGTTACCAGACTGTAGTAATTGTAATAGCAAGTAGTAGAATTTTTTCACTTGTTACTCCCCAAATCACTGAAGAAAAAAATCAAATGCTTGCAACAACATAGTGTTGTCTTAGTGACAGTTCAGATGGAAGTGAATCAACTTATCTCTGATACCTAATATTATCATTTCATTCTTTTCTTCATTTGTCTCCCCCCCCACACACATCCCATACCCACCGTGGTGCTAGGAGCTGAACGCAGGGACTTGTGTGTGCTCTAGCCCAGAACTATGTCACTGATCAATACATCCTCAGCCAATATTGCCATTTCTATAATAAAGCTAAACCTTTTTTTTTTTTTTTTTTTTTTTTTTGGTAGCTTTGGCTATTCTGGAACACACTATCACTATGTAAACCAGACTGGTTTCAAACTCAGAGAACTGCCTGCCTCTGCCTCCTCCTGAATGCTGGGATTAAAAGAGTTCACCATCATGCCTGGGACTGATTATGAACGTATAATAAAAAGATTTTCTATCTCTATTTAAGAAATAGGTTGACAGAAGCAAAAGCAGCTTACTAATACAGCAAACAAAACTAAAACTAAAACTAACTTAGCACATGTTATGCCAGTAAAAATTCAATTCATTTTACAAGGGAATTGCAAAAAACATCATATTACAAGGAAAATTGATCCCAAGAATGACCACGTGACTCCTCAGAGTGAACTTGAGTAGCAGCAATTGTCCATGAAGCCCAGTTACACACTAGCGACTCCCAAGATATCCATCTCCACCTGAGGCGCACTGCCTCAGCTGCTTGTCTCCAGTCAGAATAAGCATGGAAAACAGTGAACAGGGCCATGGACACTAGACTGAAGGGTATGACAGATGTCACCTAAGCTCTACAAGTTACTCTGAGTGCACAGACTTGAAAAAATGTACATATACATTATAAAAAAAAAGGAAATACCTTTCTTCCTAATCTGGAGTTCTTAAAATGCAATTTTTATAGCATTCTAATAAATAAAATTATAGAAGCTACTCACAAAACACCTGTATAATGTAAGATTAAATATGTGTCTTATTAACCCAATTCTCCACAGGCTTTATCTGTCCTCAATCTCTTAAGGAGGCCATATTAATTTAAAATTTCTAACCCCCTAAAAAAAACAAAACAAAACAGGGGCTTACCTATGTAGCTCTCTGGCCTGTCCCGGATCTCCCTATGTAGACCAGGCTGTCCCGGATCTCCCTATGTAGACCAGGCTGTCCTGGATCTCAGGCCTCAACCTCACAGAGATTTACCTGCCTCTGCCTCCCAAGGGCTGGGACTAAAGGCGGGCGCCACCACACTGGCTTACAGTTTCCTCTAATGATATAAAAATGAAGATACATGAAGGAATATAGCACTAATACTCTGAACTGTTGAGAGTTTAACTCTCACTTTGCTCTTATATTTAAGAGCACCTGCATATACCTCCGAAGTTGATGCACATGTTAGTGCATACATTATTATTGTGACAGTGTTGATATGTTCATAAAAATGTGATTAGGTTTGTATGCTCCACATCCAAAACAACTATAAAATTATTTTAAATGTTCATTTGCATATGTATGTATGTATCTATTAACACAAGAGTTACTGTTTTAGCATGATTAAATTGTTATCAACTTAGTGGGCATAAGAAACAGATGTATGGACTCATCCTATGTTCACTAAGCATGTGGTCGCTCACTTAAGCAGCAGATGACAGGAACAGTATCATAAAAACACTTTCCTTTATGTTAGTCCCATTTTAATTTAAATGTCACATATTTTTAACTAACATTTCAATTATTTTTAATTGTAAAAAATTTACACCTGTTACAAACTTCCTTGGAGAATTTCTCTTGTATTATAGAATTAAATCACATTAAGTACTTAATTAAAATTATGTTTCTGAAGTAAACAGTGACCTTGGAAAATATTCCAATACAGACCGCTATTACAGAGTAATGTTTATGAGATGATGGATACTCCAGGGAACGCTTCCGTCATGACCTGAGGGAGAAAGCGGTCAGAAAGACGCAGTGGGGACTGGACATTTACTAGAAGACATCAACATCTCAGCATCTACTTCCAAGGAGACTCTAAGCCCAGGAATGGCAGGCGCGGGGAGGCGTTCAGATGCCCACACTCTATCCATAAGACACTGTGCAGGTCCGAGAAAACTGCACTTTACTTCAAGAAACATGTCTTTGAAATGAAGGCTCTGTTTGTTATTCTTCAAGATTGGAAGGAAATCACAGTGTTGACTTTATATACAAAGTAGGATCTGTTCCAGTACACTCTAGTGAAGTAATTCACATATGGAGAGTAGTTAATTTTGACCTCATGACAAAATCGTCCATATTTTGAATAGGTTAATTTGTCACCTTCTTCGAAAACCACCTATCAAACAATAAGAAACACAATATTAAGAACCTTATTAAATATATGAGAAATATAATCCTTATACTAGAACATATATATTAGTATATTACTATATATAAGTGAAAATTATCATTGCTAAATATGACTGTTTAGTAAAAGTAAATTTAAGCCTTTTCCTAAGTCCCCAAAACCACTGATCTCCTGAGCACTGACTGGGCAATAAGCATAAAATGTTTGTAGTCTGTAAAGGAGGTAATCCTAAAACTTGGCTGGGATTGTTCCTATCCTCCACCATCACTGCTCTGAGAACTCGTCAGCTAGCCTCTGAGGATGAGCGATGGCACACTATCTAACTCCCGCTCAGTCACGTTCTTCTTGCGCGGGGAGGGGAGGGGCACAGCCCTAGACGTCTAGTGAGCGAGCATCATGTCTCAGGTTCTCACACTCCCACTGATATCCAGCTCTCACCTAGATTTCACTACCTAGGCTCAGCTGATCTTAAGTTTGTGAGTTTTTACCACATTAGTGTGTGTGTGTGTGTGTATCTGTGTTTAGATCAGAAAACAACTTTCTGGAATCCCAGGAATGGAACTCAGGTTGTCAAGATTGGAAACAAAAACCTTTACCCACTAAGGCACATCTCTGCCCCAACAAACAATCTGATTGTTTGTTTTTATAGTATTATTGCAAAACCTATAACAGACATCAAATAGTAAAGTAGCTTAAGTTTATGCCTGATATTTCATGAAAGAAAGAGCAGAAAGGCACGGTGCCAAAAGAATAGAAAGGCAGCAGAGAAAAAAAAAAAAACAACAAATATATTTTCTAACAAACTTGGCACTTAGCTACAAAAAAAAAAAAAGGCAGCAGAGAGTAGACATAAATGTATCAGTCACTAAATATCATTTCTTGATTATATCCCATCTGTCACCAATAAACCAAAATCTCATTATCAAGCACCAACTGAAAACATTCAAAATACATGCAGCATAAGGTAAGTAAGTTTACAGTCCAAGCTTACTTAGTCACAAAGACAGGAAAATAGGAACATTTTTCAAAGATGCTTTTTTTTTTTTTTTTTTTTTTTGTTTTTCGAGACAGGGTTTCTCTGTGTAGTCCTGGCTGTCCTGGAACTCACTCTGTAGACCAGGCTGGCCTCGAACTCAGAAATCCGCCTGCCTCTGCCTCCCAAGTGCTGGGACTACAGGCCACCACGCCCGGCTCAAAGATGCATTTTTATTTTGTTTTGCCTGCATGTGTATGTACCTGCATGCACTGCCTGCGGAGGCCTGAAGAGGGCACTGTAACACCTCAAGCTGGAGTCACAGAAGGTTGTGAGGGGCTGTGTTGAGTCTTGAGACCTAAGACCTGAGACCTGAGAACCTACATTCTCTTTGAGGGCAAGAAAAGTTCTTAAGTGCTGAGTCATCTCTCAACTCTGAAACCTGGGAACTGTGAAAAAAAATCACTGACCTCCAAACTTACCTCAGCTTATGAAGACAAGCATGAGTATTTCAGAAGGAAAAGCAAAAATCCTGGCTGTGACCTCAACAGTGTTGACCCTACAACTTAGAATGATCTATCCATCTTTTTCTCAAGTCCTCTAGCCTAATTTTCTTAGGAATAAAACCACCTGTTCCCACCAGTTCTCTCTCTGAACCTTACAAGCTCTCCTGTGAGTCACACTGGTTACTAGGCAGCAGTGTATGCAGAGAAGGTGCTAAGGCAGCACAACTCATGGAGGAGGATTATAAAGCTAGATAAAGTCACAGCAATCGGCTTCTCAAGGGTTACTTACATGCCCATTTGCAATATCTAATAAGTCTTTAACCCTACAGCCTCTCGTGGTCCCCATCTCATTGCAGATGGCGTCTTCTACAATTAGGTAGTTAGCTTTATAAGATGTCAGTATTTTATAAATATCCTCAGCAGATCGCTTTGAATAGATTTGGTAAATCTGAAAGGAAATAATTAAAACAAAATTTAAAAGACAGTGAAAGCACCTGTTAATTAAAGTTACACAGCTTTAATAAAATACACTCTACAGGGATGGAGAAAAGGCTCAGCAGGTAAGAGCATGCACTGTGCTCGCAGGAGACCTGAGTTTGGGTCCCAGGACCTGCACCAGAAGTTAACAACTCCATCTGCAGGGAATATGGTATCCTCTTCTGGACTCCTCAGACACCTGTGCTCACATGCACATACCCAACCCATATACATTATACATATATAATTATAAAAATAATTTTAAAAATTAAAATAAAATATAACTCAATACTATACAATTTGCCAACTAATCACATTTAGTGTGTTTACAGAGCTGCACACTGACCAACCTTTAGATTTTTGCATTAATGCTGGGTATATTATTTGTCACCTCCCAACCTGTCTGCCACAGTCCTATATAACCAATAATCCTCTGTCTCTACAAAAGTTTCTGTTCTAGACATTTGAAATACAGTGAAATAAAGTGTGTGATCCGATGTGACTGACTTCCTTCACTAAGCATAAAGCTTGCCTAATTCATCCATACTCTATTATAGCATAAATGCTTCATTATTTTTCAAAGCCAAATATTTACTCTAATAACAAAAAGATAAGACATCTTATTTATCTATCATCAGTTAATAAACATTTGGAGCCATGATGAATTCTGTACACTGATATTTACACAGGAGTTTGTGCAGGGCACACATTTGCATTTCTAACAGCTGCTGTGTCATAAGGAAAGTGCAGTTAACTTTGCGAGGACTTGCTGACTATCCACCAACCGTGTACAGCGAGCGTTCCACTTGAGCTCTCTATAGCCTATGCATTTGTTTGTCCTTTTTGCTTGTTTTCTGAGACAGGGTGTCTACACAGCCCTAGCAGTCTGGGAGCCTGAGATGTAGACCAGGCAGGCTGCCCTTGCGCTCACAGACTGTTCTCTCTCTGTCCACCACAAGCCTCGGTGCTGCTGGACTAATGGTATACACCAGCAAGCCCGGCTAATACATGCCCCTTTGATTTAGCTATCCTACTTGGTCTGTAGAGGTATCAACTTTTGGATTTGACATTCATTTTCCTGATGGTAAACGAAGTCATGTACCTTTCATATGCAAACTGGTTATTTGCAGTTCTTTGAAAAAATGCTTATACAAGTCCTTTGTCTAGTTTCAAATTTTAATCATCTGTCTTATTATTGTGTTGTAATAGTTCCTTTAGTTTTGATTGCCATGTGTCAGAATGTTTATTTTCCAAATGAGATAAGAGTCAACAATGTTAAAAATAATTTGGTCACTCAGAAATGATGAGAAAGAATGTCTGAAACTCAGGTCATGATGAGATGGCCGTCTCATTTCAACTTTGCCAGACCTATGGTGCCACAGACTATTTCTTCTGAAAAATGCCAAAATCTAATAGTTAGATTGAGTACAGTGCTATGGCTGGAGAAATTCTCAGTGTTTAAGAATAGTGGCAACTCTTGCAGAGGACCCAGGGTCCATTCCCAATACCTACATGGAAGCTCCCGATGACCTGTAAGCACAACCGTCTATAACTTCAGCTTCAGAGCATCCAACACCCTCCTGTGGCCTCTGAAGGCACCGTACACACGTGGTGCACAAATATACATGCAAGCAAAACACCACAACATATGCATGCATGCATGCATACACACATACATATTTTTAAAGAATCTGATCTATTTGAAGAATGTTCATTAGTTACCTACTAGATGTCATGATTGATGACTGTCCTAGCACCTGAAAACACTCTATAGAATGTTAATCTATCATAGGAAAATTGCTATCTCATTTTGCTATACTAAGTTTAACTGACATGTTTCTAGTCTATCCCAGTCTAAACCCATTGACAATTGCTTCCACAATTTTACTTATTTTTAAGCTTTAGAAAGTTGGGCAGTGGTGGCACATGTCTTTAATCGCAGCACTTGGGAGGCAGAGGCAGATGAATTTCTGAGTTCGAGGCCAGCCTGGTCTACATAGTGAGTTCCAGGACAGTCAGCCAGGGCTACACAGAGAAACCCTGTCTCAAACAAACAAGCAAACAAAAGAAGCCTGCTTATGAATGCTTTTGAAACACTGTATTGGAAACCATCCTATCAAAGGAAAACCAAGAAGCTAGGCATGTGGTAGCCTGGGCTACATAGTGAGATTTTTGTCTCAAAGACAAAAAGCCGAGGTTATTGTTTTTAAATTCTACTCTACGGAAACCACACCATCTGTTAAAGCACAGCAAGCATTGGTCAGAACTAACTGCTGCCGTGAGACCCATCACCCCTGCCTTTATTTCCCTACCCGTCCTCTCCACCTGCTTCCACTGCGGAAGCTGTCACTGTTCTGTTGTGACTACAACTAACTTCCCCTCTGTCCCCTTTTTAAAAACTTAAAAAATCTTTTTGGTCTTTGACAGTCGCACTTAAAGTCCAGGCTGATCTTGAACGTACTGCAGTCCTTGCCTCTGTCTCCAAGAACTAAGATGGAGGCCTTGGGCACCGTCTGGGCAGTCAACTCTCTAAACGCACACCTCTTCACCGTGAGGCGTCCTTAATCAGGCTGTGCTGCTTCAGAGGCCTTCGCTGTGCCCCCACCACTCACCTTTACTCTCTAGCTATACAGTCACACACATTGCGTGCTCTGTGGTATGTTTCAGCATAGGATCAGACACATTCCATTTCCAAAAAAACTAGCTCATCAGTCTTCAACGCCAACATCAAATAGAATAATATGATGTGGGATGAGTTCTTACATTTCTGCAGGCAGCACTGACTAGCTTGCTTGTGGACTCCTAGTGCTAGATATACATGCATGCACAAACAATTACAATTTAACAGGCATTCTAAGCACAGCGGAACACTCCTATAATCTCAGTACTTGGGGATGCAGAGGCAGGAGCATCATGAGTTCAAAGCTAACTTTGACTACATACACAACTTGAGACTCTATTTCTAAATACAAACAAAAATTACCTATGTTAAAATACAAAAGTTAACTTTGAAGTTTTACTAATTTAATGTACTATGGTTTAGTCATTTAATTCTCCTAAGTAGGAAGTGGAACTATTACTATCATTTCCAGACTCAGTAGCTTACTCAAGTTAATGCACAGAACATTTAAGTCCAAAAACAATTCTACAGTCAGTTCTATTTGTTTGTGTTTGTTTGTTTGCGTGTTTATTTGAGACAGGGTCCTGACTGTCCTGCAACTAGCCATGCAGACAGGCCAGTATGACTTCAAACTCGCAGACAAGCTTGGCCTCTGTTTCCCCAAGTGCTTAAGGTAAAAGCATGTACTGTACCACCTACCAGGCAGTATCTTTTTTGTTTGTTTGTTTTTTGGTTTTTTCGAGACAGGGTTTCTCTGTGTAGCCCTGGCTGTCCTGGAACTCACTCTGTAGACCAGGCCGGCCTTGAACTCAGAAATCTGCCTGCCTCTGCCTCCCAAGTGCTGGGATTACAGGCGTGTGCCACCACTGCCCAGCTAGCAGTATCTTTTTAATACATTTTAAAATTTTTTTTATTTTTATGTGTATGAATGTTTTCCGTGCATATCCGTTGTGTACCAGGTGCATGCCTGATGCCTGTTAAGGTTAAAAGAGGACCCTGGGTCCCCTAGAACTGGAGTTATAGACAGTTGTGAACTGCCATGTGGATGCTGGGAATAAAACCCAGGTCCTTCAGAAGAGCAGCCAGCGCTCTTAACCACTGAGCCATCTGTCCAGCCCCTTCTGTCTGAATTTTTTTTTTTTTTGCAGGTATGAAAGATGGGGCCTCACATACATTTTTGAAACTATCCCTATGGTGACTGGTTTGAACTTAGTGATCCTCCTGCCTCAGTCAGCAGCACAGGCATCTCATTACTCCTATATATATCCAAAGGCTGGGTTGCTTCTTAGCCTTATATTGCTAAAATAAATTTTAAGCTCAGAATATACTTTAAAAATCATATATTTTCACAAATAGAAAAATAAAATAATGCTGGGTGGTAGTGGCGTACGCCTGTAATCCCGGCACTTGGGAGGCAGAGGCAGGAGGATCTCTGAGTTCAAGGTAAGCCTGGTCTACAGAGTGAGCTCCAGGACAACCAGGGCTACACAGAGAAACCCCATCTCAAAGAAAAAAAGAAACAATGAATGAGAATATAGAGAAGCCCAGTTCAAGTGATCATTAACTTTTCATATATGTAAATTTATGATTTAAATCAGTAACAAAATTACACATCTCTAAATCATTAATTATGTATCATTCTATTATTATACTGAATTACCTTTAAAAGCCCATACTAATAAAATAAAAGGTAAGCAGCCCTGAAGGCTGGCTGGCTGGCTGGCTGGCTGATGTTGCAGAACAAAGGAATGACTCAGGAGCCTTGACTGCCGAGCAAACAGCACCACCGGCTTGCATTTCCACACTTAGTTTCCGTTTAAAGCAATTGCTTATTCCCTAGTTCGATCTTGAACTTGCTATCCTGGTGCCTCCATCTCCCAGCCAGCTAGGATTATACGAATGCTAGACATTCCTGGCTAAGTCAAAATAGTAAGATGGGGGCGGGGGCAGAATAGGAGGGAACATACTCAATCTCTCTCCATCTTTTTTTTTCTGTTTTTTTTTTTTTTTTTTTTTTGGTTTTTCTAGATAGGGTTTCTCTGTGTAGCCCTGGCTGTCTTGGAACTCACTCTGTAGACCAGGCTGACCTCGAACTCAGAAATCTGCCTGCCTCTGCCTCCCAGAGTGCTGGGATTACAGGCGTCTGCCACCACCACCCGGCTTCCATCTTATTTTTGACAGTATCTCAGCATGCAACTTCCTGATTCGGCTAAAGCAGCTGGTCCCTGAGGCTCAGGGACCGTCCACCTCCCAGTGCTGGCGTTAGAGGCACACGCTGCCTGCACACTCGGCCCCTACATGGGTGCTGTGGGCCCAAGCTCAGGCCCTCAGACTCCCACAGCAAGTGCACGGCTCACTGAACCACTCTTCCACGACCTTTAAATTACCTTTTTATTTTATCAGCAATAGGGCAGCTTTGGAAAGACAACATGTATTAAAACATGAACTGACAGGTTTCCTTCCTTCAGTAATTTTGAGAACCACAATACTTTGAAAGGATGGTTGCGGCCAGGCGTGGTGGTGTACACCTTTAATCCCAGCACTTAAGAGGCAGAGGCAGGTGGATTTCTGAGTTTGAGGCCAGTCTGGTCTACAGAGTGAGTTCCAGGACAGCCAGGGCTACACAGAGAAACCCTGTCTCAAGAAAGAAAGGAAGGAAGGAAGGGAGGGAGGGAGGGAGGGAGGGAGGGGGAGGAAGGGAGGGAGGGAGGAAGGAAAGAAGGAAGGGAGAGAGAGAAATGATGGTTGCCCTTTCTGAAATATTACCCATCAGTATTTCTGACAGCATTATGGAAACACCTTTCGCAGAAACTAGTGATACTCTTTATAAAACGAAGAATTTAATACTTGAATCTTGGGGTTTCTCTTGGTTGATCATACAAGCTCGACCTGTTTTTCTTTTTCTGCTTCTCACTTGTGAGATGGTTCTGCCACGCAGCCACGGCTTTGGCTAGTCTAAGACTGACTATTGGCATCAAGCTCACAGTGGCCCCATCGCAATCTACCGACAACTTTTAAAAACTGAAGTTAATTATAAAATTGGAGTCTGCTAGCTATGAAGAAGCATACACCAGCAGAGAACAGGTTAACTACAGCGTTATTTTTAGAAGATCCAAATGTAGAGGATGAGCGGCCTCACGTCCTCATTTCTCCTGAGAAGGTCGGCGTCGCTGTACAGCGGCAGGCTCGTCACGGTCCACCCGGTACACAGCTTGATCACACCCATCAACTGTGGGCTTCCTGCAAACACAGCGGCAACCGGAGCTTGCCTCCTGGAAAGAACCGAAAGATCATCTGATACAAGAGCAATTTTGCTGTTAAGATCATTGGTTTATACCAACTCTCAAACACCAACAACTTCCAGTGCATAAGCACACTAAGATTTCAAAGGCAATGCGGTCCATCTAACTTACGTATTCATTTGGAAGCGTTGTATTATATGCCAGTGGCACAGAGAGTCAGACTTTGTTTTAATCAAAGGGAGCAGAGGTGGGGCTGGAGAGATGGCTCAGGGGTTAAGAGAAGAGACTGCTCTTCCAGAGGTCCTGAGTTCAATTCCCAACAACCAAATGATGGCTCAGAACTATCTGTAACAGGATCTGATACCCTCTTCTGGTGTGTCTGAAGACAGCTATATTGTACTCATATAATTAAAATAAATTAAAAAAGGAGGGGGAGTGGAGGTCAGAAACAAGAATATGTCAGGCGGTCAGAAACAAGAATATGTCAGGAGGTGGCACAGGCCTTTAATCCCAAACACTTGGGAGACAGAGGCAGGTAGGCAGAGCTCAAAAAAAAAAAAAAAAAGAAGGAAGAAGAATACACCGCATCAGGCAGGGTGGCTGGTCTGCAACACTAACCCCCATAACTCAGATCCTTCCTCATCCATCCACCTCCTGCTCCTGTCTCCTGACAGCAGTGTAGACTACTCCACAGTGATTCTACTACAAACTCCGATGCTACGGGGGAGGAACCAGCAAACAAGGTCCTTTCTTCCTCTTTCTATTTGCTTTCAGTGCGAGGATGAAAGCCGGCCTCCATGCAGGACCTACAGACTGCAGGGAGACTCAGCAGGTAGTGGTGCTTCCTGCTCATGGTGCGAGTTTGAGTCCTAGAACCCATACACTGGAAAGAACATACAACTGCAAATTGTCCTCCGACTTTTACATGCGTGCTGTGGCACACACATGCACACTCATCCTACCTCTGAGCTGTTCCTCCAGCCAAACCTAACTCATCTATTCACTCCGAGTATGCACTACTTAGCGTCTGGCTACTACGCAGTACACACAGGTAAGATAAAAGAAAAGGAACAGCGCCCGGCTGGTCACTGTGGCAATGGAAACTCAGGAGTAAGGACACAGACTTCAGACAAAATAATTATACTCAGGCAAATATCTAATCCAATAGCTAACTGTTCAGGCCTTTGCAGTGTTTCTTTTTTTTCTTTATCTTTCTCTTTTTTTTGGGGGGGGGGAGGGCATGAGGTGGGGCAGGAGGGTGTTTCAAGATAAGAAGACAGGGTTCTGTGTAGTCCTGGCTGTCCTGGAACTTGCTCTGTAGAACAGGATGGACTTGAACTAACAGAGATCTGCCTGCCTCTGCCTCCAGAGAACACCACCACCGCCTAGCTTTGGTAAATCACACAAAGGATGTAGTTGCCTTTGTTGTTTGTGACAACACAATATCGTATTGTCATGCTCCCCACTGGCAACTACAACTCACATTAAGTATTAGTAGCAATGGTTAAGTTAACCTAAAAAAAATATTGAATGTCTTTCTAAAAATTAAGACCTCATTATAAAACCTATTCTCATTTTTATGCATTCGTTCTATAAACAAGCCTGTCATTTCTTTAAATACTTTTCAGTTCCATCCCCTTTATTTTTCAAGTCTTAAAAACAACAACCGCCGGGCAGTGGTTTATGCATTCATTCTATAAACAAGCCTGTCATTTCTTTAAATATTTTTCAGTTCCATCCCCCTTATTTTTCATGTCTTAAAAACAACAACCGTCGGGTGGTGGTAGCACATGCCTTTAATCCCAGCACTTGGGAGGCAGAGGCAGGCAGATTTCTGAGTTCGAGGCCAACCTGGTCTACAGAGTGACTTCCAGGACAGCCAGGGCTACACAGAGAAACCCTGTCTCGAAAAAAACCAAAACAAAACAAAACAAAAAACCAACCAAACAAACAAACAAAAACCAACCAGCACCACCAGGATCTTACTCTGAAACTCTGGCTGGTCTCAAACTTACAGTGATGCCCCTGCCTCAGTCTCCCAAGTACTCAGCATCACAAGGGTTGCTCTTCTAGGACTTTTGAAGAAGGCTTTATTTGTTTTTGTATTTTGTTTCTTCATTAGATCTTTAACAAGTTTCAACACAGTTATCCGGAGTCTCTGATGGGGAAAAACTGATCCAAGAACGGCTGCAGCAGCTCTCGGTCATGGCTGCGGAGGCAGACGCCGGTCTCTGCCACGTGACCTGCTACATCAATAGGACCGCAGCTGTATGTGCTGGCTACTTTCATGTCAACGCGAGCTAGAGACACATCTGGGAAGCAGGACTCTTAACTGAGAAAATGCTTCCATACGACTGGCTTATCTAGGCAAGTCTATAGTTCATAACTGATGTGGATGGACCCACACCACAGTTCACTGGGTGAGGTGCCGTTCCTGGGCAGGTGGTCCTGGGTGCTCTAAGAAAGCAGGCTGAGCAAGCCGTGGGGAGCAGTCAGTAAGCAGCACCCTCCATGGCCTCTGCACCAGCTCCTGTCTGCAGATTCCTGTCCTGACTCCCTTCAATGCTGGACTGGGATATAAAAGTGTAACTGAAACAAACCCTTTCCTCTCCAAGCTGCTTTTGCTCATGGTGTTTCATCACAGCGCTAGAGACCTAAGATAGCAAACAGTAGACACAGTGCAGTGTACCCCCAGCTGTGCCCGCTCTGCTTGCCCTGGGGATCCCTAGCTTCTGCTTCACAGACAGGGGCACACACCACCAGACCGCAGCCATCAACAAATTCCCTTACTCCATAGGGACTACCACACACCCCGCGACTCTAGGAAACCCTAATACACCACCAGACCAGAGGCCACCTTAGTCTGATTTCTGGTGACAAGTAGCCAAACACAGACAAGCCAAAGAGGCCATGCCAGGCTACCCAGCCCTGCCTGAGCTGGCCGAGGCCAGAGAAATCTTCTCCACTGTTACCACCTACTGGATCCACAAAAATGTGCAAGACATTTATCACTGATTGCTTGTAATCATTAAGTGTTATGACAGTCTGCTATATGCCAAAAATGAAAAAACAACAAATTATTAGAAACTGCTAAAGTTCAATTCCACTGTTTATCACAAACAATAGCTGATAATTGTTCTGCTCAATTATTTTCTCATTTATTATTTTGGGGACTTATGGATGGAACTCTTTCTGGAATTCCATATAAGCTGAGCTGAGAAGGAGCCGACTCAGGACTACTTTTCATGAAATTTCAGAACCTTGGATTTCCTGAATCAAGCTCAAGCCCATGTGAATGCAGATCCATTACCACAAACTCAGATGAATTAGACTTTGATGGCTGTGGTTGTTTCTAACCAAGAGCTAACAGAAGGAGCATGGCTATTGTGTCACTCCCTCCAAGCTTTCTGGCAATACAGTCACTTCTGAGTCCCTGAACTGTCCACCGTCAGCTTATGAGCAAATGTGGCCCCCGGAGCCCACATTCCTGCCGTGTGGAAGTGAGGGGCTCCAAACCTCCACTCTCAGGCTTACCAAGGCTGTCCAACATTAAGATAAGTTTATTTATAAAATTACAAAGTAATGATTCCTGAGTTTACAAAAGAACAATTCATTTATTATTGTCGCCGAATTCATGAGAGAGCATGCAATGACTAGTTAATGACAGTTAACAATAGTTTTGAGCAATTTGGTCCTTACTTTATCCAGGTCATAAGTTCCACTGTATCTGGATCATAGAATTCCTGTAGTTCTGTTAATTCTGAAATTAATCGTGGAAAAAACTAAAACACAAAACAAAACACCCAGAGGTGTCAGTAACTGGAAAGCTGAAACCCATCTCAGAGTATTCCAAAGACCAGCCTCGAGCGCGCCGAAGCATGCTGGCGGGCCACACAGCCACGCCCCTGGCCTCCTCACTGGCCTGGCCATTCTTTTCCACCAGAATGATTATAATCTTATAGTTTATTCACTGCTTAGATTTAGTAACTAATGTTATTACCAAACAATCATCAGTTCTATCGTTTATGTATAGACATATTAAATTTAAAAATTACAGGACAAATATTTTGCAGGTTGATTGGCAATTAGTTTCCTGCTATATTATGTTAAGCCAACAAATTATTTCATTTCACAGATATTAAAATTGGAATTACCAAAATATATTTAAATATTAAGACCTACTTATTCAAATTTTGTCAATTATGGTAAGAATTTACAATGGCATTAGGCTGATGAAAACTGCATTAGATGGCATTCTAACACTGTTTTAGGCTGGATGTGATAGAATACTTGCATAATCCCAGCACTTGAGATGCTGAGTTAAAAGGCCAGCCTGGGCTGCATAGTGAAACCTTGTCTCAGAAGATAACAAGCAACTGAGCACTCATATACACAAAACACATGGAATAAGTAAATTAAACACTGTGTGGGGAGCAGAAGTCAGTGGTCCATGACTTTAATCCCAGCACCCAGGACTCAGAGACAAGCATCTCTCTATGAGGCTAGGCTGGTCTACATAGTGAATTCCAGGACAGACTGCCCCAGAGAAAGAAAGAAAGAAAAAGAGAGAGAGAGACAGACAGACAGACAGAGACTGAGAGAGAGATGGAGACTGTTTTGGCTATCTTGTTAGGAAGCAACAGCAGTAGCATTAAGGCCATCAGCTTTGTTAGTGAGGTGTCTTGACAGAAGCTTCTTACACACATACATAAATTTATAACCTTATAGATAAATACAGGTTCACAATATAAAATGTCTTACCTCTTTCCACAAACTCAGACCTATAATAGTGGGCACTGCCATGCTCAGAATAAGAGCCTAAAATAACAGAACAAACAGAGTTGCGGGTCAACACATTTTAGAACAGACTTTGACTTAGACTGACGTCAGCATGAATCTAGTTCACAGTGGAGTGGGTGAAGACTAACGTGTCTCAGACAAACTGAGGTGTTGGTGAAAATATCTGCTATGTAACGCAGACCATCAAGGGGTGGGGCACACTGACACACACCTCTAACACCAGCACTTGGGATCTGAGTCGAAGGCCACTTGGTCTACAGACCGAGTTCCAGGCCAACCAGGGCTACACAGTGAGAGTCCATCTCAAACAAAACCAAACAAAATTAGTGCTGGATGCCAGAGAGATGGCTCGACAGTTAAAGAGTAGTCACTGTGTTCTTGCAGAGAGCCAGGGTCAGGTCCCAGCATCAGAATGGTGGCTCACAGCACACTATAACAGGCTTTGTAATGTCTACAGGCTCATGCACACATGTGGCACATGCCTTTAATCTCAGCACTCAGGAGCCAGATGCAGGAGAATCTCTGCAAGTTCAGGGACAATCTGGACCACATAGAGAGATTCTGTCTCTAAATAAATGAAATAACTTTAAAAAGAAATTAAAGAATGTAGTGCTTAGTAGATCTGAATTTGTGGTTGCCTGCAACTGAGAAAGTCAGGAGGACTGAGATGTGAGGCCAGTGTGAGTTTATTACATAAAGTGATTCTGTCTCATGGAACAAACTAGAAAACATTACTTCCATAGAGGTATTTCAAATAGCAAACAACGTGTCAACCGTTTAAAGACTTCTCTGGTTTCTGTACGAGTGTGTATCTCTGTGTGAGTGTGCACGCGAAGTGCTGTGCCTAGCGCAGGAGATGGCGCCAGGCGCCCTGGAGACCGGACGCCTGGTGTGACGCTGGGAGGCTCACGTGGGGCCTCTGTAGGAGCAGTTCCTGTTCTTGACTGCTGAGCCATTTCCCCAGCCCTAATCATATATGAAACTTCTGTCAGGGTCCTATGTTACAAGGAGTTTACAAATAACTATGAATTAGCCTGAAAAGTTAACAGCAAAAGGCACTGAAACCACAGGCAAAAGAACTACCATAGATCACCATACTATGTTAAAATGAGAAAACATTAATTCTGGAACTAAGACCTGAAAAATGTAAGAAGACCACTGTTAAACATAATTTAGTCATCTTTTTGCCCAAATATGCTTTTCCTATTCTACTTGTGGTGGGGGTTTTGCTTGTTTTTTTTTTGTTGTTTGTTTGCTCTTTCCTCTCCTTCAAAACTATTAGAAACTATGAACACTGCCCACCAGCACAAATAATTCTGTCCAGATTACCTACATTTAGGGAAATAACAGGGGTTAGGACATCCAGACACAATGCTTAAACGTCACTCAGAGAAATCCACCCTCAACATGAAATTTCCCGACAGGTAAAAGTATTCTACAGCATCAGGCACTATTTTTCCCCTTGCTGGGATCCAAATGGAATCCTCAGGAATATGAGACAAGCATTCCCCTGAGCCATACTCCACTCCTCCCCTGATCTGTTCTGTCTTGTTTTGTAGACTGTGTCTTGCTGTGTAGCCAAGGCTGATCCCAAACTGGAATCTTCCTGTCCAAACTACCCCAGTTCTATCACATGTAAATGTAACATCTTATTTATCTTTATTTTAAGCTCACAGCAGAACAGTGTAAATTCTTTTCACATGGAAACATAAGACCTAATTAAAGCCAGGAAAGAAGATATTTAAAGCCTGAAGTCCATATAGAATGTGTGTCTGTGACTTCAGAAGGCTGACACAGATGGGTCACTATAAGCCAGGGGTTTAAAGCCAGCCTTAGTAACAACACTAAGAAATCTTTTAGAAATAAAGGCTACAAATTTATCCTAAACATTTTTAAATAAATAGCTGTTATTCATAAGGGCAGTTAGAAAAAATTTTAATGTCACCTCATATTACTGATTCATTTCCAATTTTACCTTCCTTTTGTAAGTTATATAGATTGAAATGCATGTTTAAACCGAACACTGTAAGCCGAGGGTGGTGCCCATGGTTGTAAGTCACCTTCTAAGAAGCTGACACAGGACAGCTATGGGTTTGAGGATTCCCTAATCTATGGACAAAGTCCCTGTCTCAAAACAAAACAAAAACAAAAACAAAACCACCAAGACCCTAAAAGCTGGGTGTGATGGTGCATACCTATAAACCCAGAATTTGGAAGCTCAGGAGCTCAACTGTGTTGCTACTTTGTTTCCAACCCAATTCCCCAGTAAAAGAAATCTCAATTCAATGGGTAACAAAACAAGCTATACGCCTAGACTGGGCAGACCTCCCACTACACTACTCTATTCCCATCTATATTATCCCATATAACTTGCGGCTTCTCCAGGCCCCCAGCTTCTCTCTCTGCCGCCTCTCTGTTGATCTCCCGTAGCTCCTCCCCCTCCTGTTTACTGACGACCCCCCCCCGTTGCTCCTCCCCTAAACTCTCAGCTCCTCCCCCTTCCACCTGCCCGATCATTGGCTCAAGCTTTTATTTGAAAAGTTAAGGTGGGGAGAAGGTTCACAAGGCAACTCCTCATCTGCAGCCCCTCTGAGGAGTGGAATTAGCATCAAAATACAAGCCCAGGGCTATCCACCACACAACTATATAGTGAATTCTGGGCTAACCTGGACTACATTCAACCCTGTCCCAAAAACAAATGATAAATCAGTAAAACAATGGGCAGGGATACAGCTGAGCTGTCAGAGAACCTAGCTAGCAGGTAAGAAGCTCTGGGTCCAGGCCCAGCACTGCATATCCTGGCGCTGGGGAGATGTAGTATCTTCAAAAGACCAAGATAATCCCTCACCATAGAGTGAGATCCTGGCCAGTCTGGCACCCTGCTGAAATGAGAACAGAAAAGAAAACGTTTAAAAACTGTTTATCTATCTTACCTACTTTTCTACCCATAACTTGCTTTGATGTTGTTGTTGTTGTTGTCCTGAGGTTTTGTTTTGTTTTGTTTTGTTTTTTAGGACAGGGTATCTCTGTGTAGCCCTGGCTGTCTTGGACCTCTCTGTAGACCACTGACCTCGAACACATGAGACCCACCTGGCTCTGCCTTCTGAGAACTAGCAGAAAGGCATAGCCCCCACCACCCCGTCTTGGTTTCATTTACTAGCATTTAAAATGTTTTTGATTACATTTATCTATTTCATTGTGTGTGTCTCTGTGTGCTCACACATGCAGCTGTGCACATAAGACACATCAGTTCTCTGCCTCCATCATGTGGGGCCCCGGGATGGAGTCAAATCTTCAGGCTTGGGGGTGGCAGCCGCCTGTCCCACTGAGCCACCTTTACGGCCCTAACGGTTTGTATGACTGGAAGATAAGCCTGCATCACACACAAAGTAACAATGGCTTACCAACAACATTGGGTGTACAGTTCTTAACCGAAGCCACTTTAAAAGTGTCATCCAAAGTTCGGGGGAACATACGCCAAATGCTGCCAACATGCACACGTAAGGAGTCCAAATGAATTTCAGGCTGGAAAAAAAGTCACACATCACAAATCCTATCGCACATTATTATCTGATTTCTCTTTTCTAAGCACTTTTTAACTACTCACAAAATATTAATGAAGAATGAAAAATCTTCACTTCTAATTTCACCAACAGATTAGTACCCAATTTTTGTTTTAAAGATTTATGTTTTTGTTTTATGTATCTAAGTACACTGTAGCTGTCTTCAGACACACCGGAGGAGGGCATTGAATCCCACTGCAGATGGCTGTGAGCCACCATGTTGGTGCTGGGATTTGAACTCAGGACCTCTAGATGGGCAGTCAGTGTTCTTAACCGCTGAGCCATCCAGCCCATTGCTGTTTGCTTCTAAGACAAGAGTTCATTGTGTAGAGCAGGCTAGCATCAGACTCACAGATCCACACAGATCCACAGATCACAGCCTCTGAGTGCTGGCAGTAAAGGTGTACACCTCCATTCAATATATATACACACACACATACATACATGGCCTTAATTCAAATCCCAACACAAGAAAAAAATAAGAAAGGATGGAGAGAGAAAGGAAGACAGGGACAAAACGGAAAAGAATGTTTTACTAGTTTAATAATAATAAATTACCATGTAAAAAGTCTCACAAATTACCTTTCATCATATTTACTTCCATGCATCTTACTTATTGTGAATTTTTAATCTTGCACACAGAAGGATCTGGGCTCTGCCCCTACTCCTAGGCGGTAACCACCTGCCAGACGAGAGTATCTGCGGAGATGGGATGGCTGCCCCATGCCAGCACCTTATGCTAAGAGCACATTTACCCGGAGCCCTGGGCCACAGAGCATCAGCTCAGCCTCTGGAGAGGCTTCAGAGAAGGGCAGCCTCACGAGCAGCCACTTCATCTGTGTCTGAGCAACGGTACAAACCGAGCGTGCTGGGCTTCCCCGACAGCGTGTCCCCCGTGTGCACGGGTGTGCACGGGGCCTCAGGAACAGGCATGGTCTGTGCCGTGGCCACAGTTCGACACTAAGTAGTGTCCTATGTCTACGTCTCTCCTAGACCCTATCCGGTGTGTCTCTTCATCTGCTCATTATATAGACGTGTTTAGCTTAAATAAGTGGTGACCCACAATACAGGGACTGTTCTGGTTATGTCAATCCTAGCGATAGAACCCAAAAATATTTGGGGAAACTTCTGAATTTGTAGTTGGTTTCAAAAGTAGGGATGGCCTTAAGGACTCCTGAGCATGTGCGATCTTAAACTGAAGAGGCATTCCACTCTCTTTGCTAACTGACTTATATATAAAGATTTAAAACCTCTGCTTTGGCAAGGGGTGTGGATCAGAGTATATTGTTTGTCTAGCGTGTGCAAGGTCCTGGGTTCAGTCCCTAGCACTGCACAAAGGTATGTGGGGGTGGGGGTCTAGGAGTGTCAGATTTTTGAGGATTTCAAATTCAAGATTAGACTTGAGACACTGTTTCAAGACAAAACAAAACAGCAACAACTCTCTTCTGTTCAATGAATGGACTTTTATAAAGTTTATTAACAATTTGGCATGATTTTATGTAGAAGCAGACTAATGGAGATTTAAAAACTAAAAACTTACAAATAAATATATGGTTTTTAGGGTTGTTATTGTTGTTTCTGTTTTGTTACGGGGGAGAGGTCTCACTATGTAGCACTAGCTGGTATAGAGAGCTCAGTATGTAGACCTTGAACTCAGAGAGCCACGTGCCTTTGCCTCCTATAGAACTGTGACATAACTTACCTGAATATTAATAGTAGTATGCTACACGGTGGTGTTTTGGTCAACACAGACTGCATACATGACAGTAGTCCCACAAGATACCATTGCCTAGTGAGGTCATGGTGGGGTTACCTGAATAGGCACACTTGTGACCTGTGAAGCTCCTACACGCCAACCCTGATGTGAAGTGACGACTCACTGCGTCCTTAGCATGATGCATGAATCTTAAACGATATTTGATAGTACACCTGTAGTATAGCTGTATTTTAAAGTTTTGTAGTTCTTGTGTATGAATGTTTTGCTTGAGCATATGTATGTGCCAGAGGAGGCCAGCAGAGTGTTGGGTCCTCTGAAACTAGAGTTTTTCATATAGTTTTAGAGACCTGATTTATGTGGGTACTGGGAAGGTCTTTTGGAAGAGCAGCAAGTACTCTTAACCAATAAGCCATTTCTCTAGTCCCTAAAAAGGTTTTGTTTGTTTGTTTTTCAAGACAGAGTTCCTCTGTGTAGCCCTGGCTGTTCCATAGCTCACTGTGTAGACCAGGCTGGCCGCAAAGATCCACCTGCCTGCCCCTGCCTCCTAAGTAATGGAATTAAGATCACAACCAAATGCCCTGAAAGTTTATACTTTCTTTTTTTTTTTTTTAAACTTTTTTTTGGCTTTTCGAGACAGGGTTTCTCTGTGTAGTCCTGGCTGTCCTGGAACTCATTCTGTAGACCAGGCTGGCCTTGAACTCAGAAATCCGCCTGCCTCTGCCTCCCAAGTGCTGGGATTACAGGCGTGCGCCACGCCACCATGCCCGGCAAGTTTATACTTTCTTAAATAAAGTTTTAGGTACTGCTTTAAATTTACTCACTAGCTCTCAGCATAAAAGGTAAGCGTGGGGCTGTAGAGATGGTTAAGAGCACTCACTGCTCTTCCAAAGGTCCTGAGTGCAATTCCCAGCAATCACATGTCAGCCTACACCTGTCTGATGCCGTCTTCTGGTGTGCAGATATACACACATACAAAGTACCTAAATACATACATAAATAAATTCTCAAACAGATAAGCTTTATAATAACAAACTGTTCAAACAGGGCACTTACCCTTCCATAAGCATTGCAAGAGAGCCCAGCAAGAGAGTGTGAATTACATGATAAATTATTTCTGGCCTTTCTCCAATTCTTCCATCTTCAAGAGTTACAGTTTCTTTCTTGGACTTACCACTATATACAAGAAACATTTTTGTAAGCTTGGAAAAATATATATGAAAAATCAATGATACATTATCATGTTTGAAGGCTATGCCTAAAACTGAGATTCTTCTCCTTTTCTAAGATCAGTTATTCCTGAACTAGCGATGCTAATCAATATAAACTAGAAAATTAAATTATAAAGAAGAAAAGCTCTAAATAACCATCTTCTTCATTTAGTTTGGGCGCAGGGTTTCACCACTGGCTCAGGAGGGCCTAGACCACATTCTGGGGCCAAGCCTGCCTCTCCTCCAGGCAATTCTTCTTGCCTGAGGCTATATGGAGGTGAGACTGCAGGTGTGAGCCACCATACCTCCCTTCAAGTTCCTTTTTCTTTTACTGTAGTGCTGGGGGCCACCAAGGATGGTGCTGTATATAGTGTCAGCAGTAAGAGAGTATGCACTGTATAAAGTAGGCCAACTGACTGGGAAGTGACTGCTAGCACTTCTATCGATTATTTTTGGATTCTGCAATGGAGTTTCATGTAACCTGATTAGCTCTGAACTTACTATGTGGCCAAGGCTGGCCTTGAACTCAGGATCCTGCCTTCACCTCTCAAGTGTTGGGATCACAGCATTCTACAAGTATCCATAAGTACCCTTCTAGCATAATGAACATTTGCATCAAGTATATTTGAAGTGACTTTTACTTTGTTGTTGGCTTTGCTTTCGTTTCTCATTTCTTGAGGCAGTGGCCCAGGCTGCCTTTGAACTCACAGTTCTCTTGGCTCAGTCTCCTGAGTGTGTGGACCACAGGCATGTCCAGTCATATGAAGAAAAATCTTAAGTAACTTCTAATCACACTAGTAGCTTCATTTCAATTAAATTACACACACACACACACACACACACACACAACCTAAACCACCTCAGAGAAATAAATTATTTAATCTTAATATTTCCAGCTAAATATATTATTCTTAATTAAGTTAAAATTTTAGTAAATTATTAAATGAGTCTGCAAAAGCTTAATCTATTACTTACATATCCATATAAATACTCAGAGGTATAGAGCTAGACATCTGCTTTCCTGATTAATTTATAATGACTGCCTTAGTCAGGGTTTTACTGCTGTGAGCAGACACCATGGCCAAGGCAAGTCTTATACAGACAACATTTAACTGGGGCTGGCTGACAGGCTCAGAGGTCCAGTCCATTGTCCCAAGGTGGGAGCATGGCACATCCAGGCGGGTATGGTGCTGGCAGAGCTGAGAGTTCTGCATCTTCATCTGAAGGCTGCAAGTGGAAGACTGACTTCCAGGCAGCTAGGGGGAGGGTCTTAAGCCCACACCCACAGTGACACACCTACTCCAACAAGGCCACACCTCTTAATAGGGTCACTCCCTGGGCCAAGCATATACAAACCATCATAATGACCAATAAAGAAAAAACTAGATGCTCTAAAATAAACACAGTATTGAAAAGCTGTGAGACTGAGCCATGAAAACTGCTTTACAAAGTGAGTTCTAGCTCATGTGGGGGAGCACAATGACCCCACCCATCCCACTCTCCTTCCTGTCTCCCTGAGAGCTAACCCAGGGCCTCATACAGGCTAGTTAAGGGGTCTGCCACAGCACTACACCCAAGTTCCAAACCCATCTCTTCAAAAAAACAAAAACAATAATTAAAAGAAAAGAAAGCCTGATGCTCCCTTCGGCAGCACACAGACTAAAATTGGAACGATAGAAGATTAGCATGGTCCCTGCGCAAGGATGACACACAAATTCATGAAGCGTTCCATATTTTTCCAGAACAGGGAAGTAGGAAGGGGTGGATGGGGGAACACGGGGAGGGAAAAGGGCATGTGGGACCTTTGGGGGACAGGGAACCAGAAAAAGGGAAATGAAATGTAAATATAGTATATATTCAATTAAAAAGAAAAAAGAAAAAAAGGAAAACAAAAAAGAAAAGAAAAGAAAACCTGGATCTGGATACAACTTAGTGGCAAAGCATATTCAGCATGTACAAGGCCCTGGGTTCTCAAACCCCAGCACCAGACCAACACATACATACATACATACACATACACACACACACACACACACACACACACACACACGTACACACACACACACACACACACACACACGTACACGCACATGCACACACGTGCGCACGCGCGCCTTAAAAATCATTTACTTTAAAAATACAGTAATTAGTAATACAATTGCTTATTATAAGCACTTACCTCATTCTCCTAAAAAAAACTTGTGTCATAGAAAGAAGACAGATAATTAACACTAAAACATAGAATGGCAATAGGGAAGATTGTGTCAATCGGAAAAAAAAATCCTGGGAAGGTGCCTGGAGAGATTCTTGACAAAGAAGCCAGTTCAATGTGAAATTCCTACAAAAGACAAAACACAGAATATTAAAATCACATGTGCTTTAAGCTGATGAACATAAAGGTATTTTAAAAATCTCAGTAAAAATGAAGTTAAAACATTCTCTAAATCTACTCATTCGTAACAGCAAGGCAGGCTACAATGAAGCACGTGCCTTCACCTAAACTGTTCACAGACGAAACCCTGCTGCTTCTCTCACCAGACTCATGGTTAGTAAATCAAGACCCTCTAGAAAGGCGCGTGGCCAGAAAGCTAAGCCCACCAGCAGTGTTCTGGGGTAGAAGCCATAGGAAGTGATTAGGTCATAAGCTTGATGGATTCATAATCTGACAGCAATCCCAGGGTGGGGCACTGGATGGACGCTGTCTTTGAAGTACCGGCCTTGTCCCTTCCCCTCCCCGCCTCTCTGCTTCCTCACCTCTCACCATACACTCCAGAAACAATGTAACAATGACTACCAACCTGCTCTGTAAACCAGGCTGACCTAGAACTCAGAGATCCATCTGCCTCCCAAGGGCCAGGATTAAAGATGTACATCGCCACTGCCCTGCTTCTTTTTTTAAACAAACAACAACAACAATATTCCTTATCTTTATAAAACATTTTATGTCTTTCCTATTATTATCTTCTGTGTACTTTGTCTGCGTGTACCTATGTTTACCACATTTGCGGCTGGTGCTGGAGGAAGCCAGAAGAGTATATCAGATCCACTGAAACTGGAGTTACATATGACTATGAGCCACCATGACAGTAGGTACAAAGAACCAAACAAACATTAAACCATCTGTCTTTGGTGGTTCTTAGAAATCTGTCTCTAGACAAATAGTTCCCGAAATATTTGTGAACTCCAAATCCCAACATATACTAGCACATTTAAGCATAAACAGTCACTATTTATAGCACCCATGGCATTGTGTAAAAAACAAATTGGGACTAGGAATGTAGGTCAGTAGTACTGGACTTGCTAAGAATGTACAAGGCCCTGGGTTCAATCTACAGCACTAAAACAAAACAAAACACAGCCAATGAGATGGCAATGCTTTTGAGAGAAAGAACTATGCCTTCACCTTAAAACACCTAGAGTATTACCCTGTAAAGCAAGTCTCATACTTGGCATGTTTACTACAGGGTACTATATAAATATACCAATTTATATACCAATAAACACTGGCTCTAAGCAGTTCTCTCAGCCTTAGAAGACTGTAGGACACACTAAAGACCTCCCTCACGAAGAGCGACCCCGGCTTTTCCTGTTTATGTACTTGGCCCACAAGGGTCTTCTAAGGACATTTTATCATAGCAAATGAAAATATACATCAAATACTTCATTTGCTAACATGTTATTTCACAATAAGAAATTCAATCTACAATCCTATATAATCACATACGTGAGACAAAGGTCTCACTTATTTTTCTTAGAACTAGAGACATGTGTAAACAAATACCATCTGTTATATACATAGACACTATCAGTATATAAAGTCATTTCTTCCACATTGTTTCATAAAACAAAACAACTAGAAATACATTATTTTGTAATTAAAAACCCAGCAGCTTCTGGTTTGCTTATTATACTATAATACTAACCTTATACTATTATAAACTAATGAGACTATTTTATGACAACTCTCGCCTGCCTGTGGTCTGCCCCTCTTTTCTCTTGTGTGGCAGGACTGGAGACCACATGCAGGGCCTCTCACATTCGAGGCAAATGCTTGGTTGCATTCTGAGCCTGCTACTATCCTTTGGAAAGGTATTCACAGTGCTGGTATAGCTGGTAGTAGCCATTTTACTTATTTTTCTGCAGTGTTGAAAATCAAACCTAGCACTGTATACATACTAGGCCAGCATCTACCCTTAGCTCCACCTGAAGTCTGCTCTTCCAGAGGTCCTCAGTTCAATTCCCAGCAACCACATGGTGGCTCACAACCATCTGCAATAGAATCCAAAGCCCTCCTCTGTTGTGTCTGAAGACAGCTACAGTGTACGCATTGAAAAAAAAAAAAAAAAACAAACAAAAAAACAAAACAAAAAAAAAACAGAAAAGAACAGGAGATCAGGCTCTCGCCCATGGCCAGTTCTCAGCTCCCACATCACATGGCTCACAACCACCTGTAACTCCAGCTCCAAGGAATCTGGATCCTTTATCCACCTGCACATGCATACATACGCATAGAAATAAAAATAACAAATAATCACAGAGTGGTGGCACACACCTCAATTCCAGCACTCAGGAAGGAGTAGAGGCAGGTGGATCTCTGAGTTTGAGGCCAGCCTGGTCTATAGAGTAAGTTTCAGGACAGCCAAGGCAACACAGAAAAACCCTGTCATAAAAAACAAACAAATAAATAAATAAAATAAGAACTAAACCTTTAAAACAATCCTATGAGGCCGGTGAGACAACTCACAAGTAAAAGTACTTCCTACACAAGCAGATAATAACCTGAGTCTGATCCCTGGGATCCATGATGGGAGAACAGAACTAAGTCCCCAAACTTGCCCTCTGATCTATGTGTGCTGTAGCAAACACATACTCACACATACACAACATGTCCGCCTACAAGAATAAATAAACTAACTACTACCCTCTGTCAAAGGCTTCAGTACATCTACTTTCCAGGAGACTAGAATGTATTCATTTATGCTGCTTCTCAAGGTACTCAAGCCATGGTCCCAAGCACGCTAGCCACCTTTCTCCTGCAGTGCTGGGTTAGAACTGGGGCTCTGTGCACACCAGGCAAGCACTCTCCCAACCAATCCCACCACTCCAAACATCAATGTCATTTATTGCATAAGCTGGGATTCTGGCTCTGTGTAGGAAACTGCCTATAATCCACAAGGCCCCCAAGGCAATCCTCAGTACCACAAAACCCAAACTAAAAACTAATCTTCTATATGAAATCCAAAACTACTTTCCACGAGACATGTAAGCAGGTGCACACTCCCCCCATCCGGGCGTCTTGCTTTTTATTTCCTAGAGCTTACAGGTCAGGTGAATGTGTAAAAGTGAAACTTACTTAGTCATATTTAGTCCAAATTTTACTTCAAGAAATTTCAGCACATGCTCATTTTCTTTGTGTGGGACAAACATCTAGAAGAGAGAGAATCAGGCACCATGGCCAAGTTGTGAGATATCCTTCTTACAGAGAAGAAAACATTTTTGTAAATATTTATTTATTTTATTTATATGAGTACACTGTAGCTGTCTTCAGACACACCAGAAGAGGGCATCAGATCGCATTATAGATGGTTGTGAGCCACCATGTGGTTGCTGGGAATTGAACTCAGAACCTCTGGAAGAGCAGTCAGTGCTCTTAACTGCTGAGCCACTTCTCCAGCCCAGAAAACATTATTTTAACAAAGAAATACTCCATTATGCCTATGCTTTTAACAGTATACTTATTTCCAATTATTAATGATAGAAAATACAGCCAGATTAAAAGAATAGTGAATTAAATAACACACAGTGTGCAATCTGAGTACATTTGCTGCACGCTTAGGCATAAAAATGGAAAGGTACCTTGAGGGTATGAAAACGTCCACCCAGGACAGCTGATTCAAGTAAGCCCCGCTGCTGAAGGCATTCTGCTGCCTTCTGACAGTGTTTCTGACAGCGTAGTGAGGGGTAACTCCTACTGTTAGCCCGCTGTGCTCCTTAAAGCTGACAGAGCAGCCCTCTACTCCAGTGGAGCCGACAGGAACCGCGCACGTACCTTCACTATGAGATTCAGGGTCACCGGCAGAGTGCACAGCAAGTAGAGCTCGAACACTCGGATGACTTTAGCCACAAAAGTTCCTTTTTTCCCACTCAGCTACAAAGAAAAAACAAAATCACATGAGCAAAGAAGTGAAGTCTACAATTCAGAATGTAAATAGTACGGCTACTGTTTACAAAAGACAGGGTTAGTTACCTGAAGGCACTTAACAAGCATAAACGCTCCCACTAAACTTAATAAAGGAGACACCAATAAGGCTGGATTCTCAAACTGGAGCAAATACCCAAGGAAGAGAGAAAATATGTAGATTTTATATACTTCATAAACCTGTTAGAACAAAAATAAAATTAATTTTAAAAATAGAAATCATAAGTAAATGTTCTGCTATAATTTAGGACAGTGTTAGGAAGTGGGGTTTTTTGTTTTGGTTTGGTTTTTGGTTTTTAGAGACAGGGTTTCTCTGTATAGCCCTGGCTGTCCTGGAACTCACTCTGTAGACCAGGCGGTCCTGGAACTCAGAAATCCACCTGATCCACCTGCCTTTGCCTCCCAAGTGCTGGGATTACAGGTGTGCACCACCACTGCCCAGCATGGAAGTGTTTAATTTTTTTTTTTTTTTTTTTTTTTTTTGGTTTTTTTTGAGACAGGGTTTCTCTGTGTAGTTCGGGCTGTCCTGGAACTCACTTTGTAGACCAGGCTGGCCTCGAACTCAGAAATCCGCCTGCCTCTGCCTCCCAAGTGCTGGGATTAAAGGCGTGCGCCACCACCGCCCGGCCGGAAGTGTTTAATTTTTATTTTTATTGTCATTGAATGTCATGAACTTAACATTTGCTTCTTAGCATTCTATAGATAAAGTAAGGAGCTAAAAAATCATAAATGAAAACTGAAGAACGTTCTTTAACTTCTGTTAGCTTTCTCGTTACAAGTTCAGCCTTCTGTGGGTGCGGTGCACACTGTCAGCAGAGCCTCACTTGGAAGGCCTACCCAGAGTGAAGCCGGCTGGGGCTGCACAGTCAGAGCTCGCATCAGATCTCAGTCACGGGTCAGACACGCAGCTCAGTTACAGGAGTGCCGCTGGGCGCTGGGTAGTCCTCAGCACTGCACACAACCGCGAGTGGCGGTGGACGTGCCTGTCATCTCGGACTCGGGGTATAGAGGCAGGAAGGCCAAAAGTGTGAAGCCAGGCAATGGTGGCACATGCCTTTAATCTCGTGTCTGGGAAGGAGGCAGAGGCAGGCTGATCTCTGTGAGTTTGAGGCCAGCCTGCTCTACAGTGCAAGTAAAAGGACAGCCAAGACTACACGGAGAAACCCTGTCTTAGAAAACAAAACATCAACAAAAGCAAAGAAACAAAACCACAGAGAGTGGCGAGAAGGCTGGAGAAGAGGCTCGTCTGCTGAGAGCACGATGGCGGCCCGGTTCCTGTGACTCTAGTTCAAGGGGTCCAAGGCCCTCTTCTGGCTCCACACAGCACCCAGGCATGTAGGTAAAACATCCAGACCCAGAACAAGGAAAAAGCAATAAAGGGGCTGGAGCCACGCCTAAGCAATTACAAGTGGATACTGCTCTTGCAGAGAACTGAGTTCAAGGCCTAGTCCCAACTCCCAACAGCTCACAGCACCTCAACCCCACCTCCAGGAGGCCAGACACGCTCTTCTAGACTACACATGCACTGTCTCACATGTGCACAGATACAGAGACACAGATATATAACTGAAAAATAAAGATAGAACGTAAAAGAGAGATTTCACTGTAACAAGAAATGATAGCCTTGGGAAATACTAATATATGCCTGGGAGGGGATAAGAGTCTTCTGGTGTTGGTAATGACCAATTCTTGACGTGGCTAACTCCACACAAGTGCACTGTTACAGAGTATCTCTCAGCCTCACAGACCATTTCTCCCTTCTGTCTACACCTCTCTGTTCCAAGTCAAACCCTGACACGAGGAAGGGCTTCAGGGAGTGCAAAGCTGGGCTCACTCTTTTCTCGCCTCTTGTTGGCTCGCTCACACTTCCTTCTAACCTTACCTACAAGTTCTGGACCCAACAGCAGAGTTCCTTCCTGATGAAGGAAGCCCAGAATGCAGGTGCACTTTGCCCACACCTGACAATGCAGCCCCTGCCCCCAGCGGTCGCGACTTCCCTAACATGTTTGGAGCCCCAGTATCATCACCCTTTCAGCTAGTCAGTTATTAGGACAACGACTTTATTCTTGATTAATGATTGCTTTAGACAGTGATAAGTTTTGAGGTTTCTGGTGTTAAAAATCAGACAGGACCCTTAACAACATGCTAAACAAAGTACCTTACCACTGAACTATGTGCACAAACTTGGTTATTAAATCTTTATGTTATAGTCTCTCTGCTCAAATAATTTCAGCCTTGATGTTCATTAGAGTTCTAAAGAGTTGAGAATAAGGGATGAAGAAATGGAAAAGAGGTTTCTTAGAAAAAAAAGTTAGTCTTTGATTTGAATTCTTCATTTAACAATGTCACCCTACCTTGTCACTTTGTTCCACTGAGAAGATATCTAGCAGCAGCAGGGACACTGCCTGGAGAAACAAGACGTAGTGGCTGTACTCCCACACCATCATGAAAGTGTACGTCGAGGTACTCAGCAGCAGGTAGCAAAACCTCTAGAGAAAACAACAACTGCGATCAGTCACTTCACCTCTGTAAAACCCAATAAGCTACAGGCCAGCTACATGTGGTGGTGCATGTCCTAGTCCCAGTGCTTGGGAAGCAGAGGCAAGCGGGCATCTATGAGTCCGAGGCCAGCTTAGTCTATATAACAAGTTCTAGGACACAGAGGAGATACAGAGTCCTTGTTTCAAAAATAATAATAAAATAATAAAACAAATCAGCCAAACAAACCAGCCAACAAACCCCAGCAGGCTCTTCACAGCGCACAGAGGAACCATATGTCTCCCATATTATATTTTAGAGGACAGGACAAGAGACACAATATTCTTTTCATGTCAAGGGAGAACTCAAAAGCTTGGATGTTTCGTTTTCACGCAGAACAACATGACAGATTTCAGGCCTGTAATGGCTAATCCCCAGAGCTCGGTGCATTCTTCTGCTGCTAGGGACCAAACCCGAGGTCTCTGCCTTACTGGGCAAGCGCTCGTCCTGGGAGCTGCATCCCCAGCACAGGCCTTTAAATCATCAGTGAGTTCTTAGTGTAGAAAGATGAACTGCTAAAGATGCTTTTATGATATTTATTTTGAACTAAAACAAACTGTTGTCTAAAAATAGTAATAACTTTTAAAGTAAAACTTGTTTACATTTTTTTATTATTGTGCATAATTTGGGGAAGGACCACATGTGTGGAAGCCAAGAGACAACTTTGTGGTCTCTGATCTCTCCTTGTACCTATTATGAGGGCCGTGGGGATCACACTCAGGCTGTCAGGCTGGTAGAGTCTCTGAGCAGAGTCAGGCTATACAGGCAGGCTGTTTAGTGTTTGAACCTATAATGGTCTTGAACTTGTGGATATCTTGCTGGTACTATAGGCACGCAGCTCCATATCCATCTGTTCTTCTTTACTTTTAGGGGGATTTGTCTGTAGTACCCTTTTGACAGGGCTGGCTGTGAGCTCATGGCGTAGCTGCTTTCCCCTCCTGAGTGCTGGCCCGACAGCGTGGACCACAGCATCTAGCTAGGGCCTTGCTTCATCGCACTCGGGCCATATTGTTATTTTTTAATGTTTTTTCACTGCAATGTTTCATGCTATGCTATTTATTATTTCTAAGGTTTTTGTTTGTTTCTTGAGACAGGGTCTCTTTATTAGGTAGCTCTGGCTGCTCTAGAACTCATCATATAGACCAGACTGGCCTCAAAATCACAGAGCTCCTCCTGAGCGCTGGGATTAAAGACATACACCACTACACCTAGCATATAACTTTTTGTTTTCAAATGGAAATATATACATATTATACTATATCATACACATAGTCAAAAATAATTCTATCACTGTAGATGGGTCTATAGTAAAAAGACTATTTATTACCTTTCAGTTTCTATTGTATTTGCTTCTTAGTAATGTAAACTACACATGAGGATTTAAAATCGAGGAAGGAGTCTGATAATTCCTCCCACTGGCGTGTCTGGTTATGGTGCTGGGGTGGCAGCCCCAGCCCTTGCACATGCCGGCCACCACAGAGACACCCTTCTACACCAAGCTTAGGAGAAGACTGGTTGGTTCTGGTCTCTTCCTAGCCAGGAAGCTTTAATCTAAGACAAGCAGCCTGCCAATGCCCGGCTGTGCCTCAGTCGGCTTCAGTACTGAACTGCCCCTGTAGGCAGACATTTTATTAACATTAGTCTGTGACGCTTCGTTCAACTGCCCACGGGATCGAGGAAATAACAATAACAGAAACTTAAGAATCTACGTGATCTGAGACGGACATTTCCTTAGGCTTTGACTAACCTACTAATCTCAGTCAGGGAGGACATGTGAGTGCACACAAGAGCATGCCAGACTGCCATCAAAGTTACAGCACTGTCATCCTCGGCCACGCCGTGTCTCCTTCAGGAAAGTTTCTTTTAAGTTCTGATGACTAAAGGACATAAATGTTCCTGAAGTAAGAGAAATGGCAGAGACAACACTTGGAGAGATTAACTTCAGAAACCAGAGAGTCTTCATGTAACCATACTAAAGACAAGATAACATCTGTTCTTCTAAAACTATTTGGCTGTCATCAGATTACAGAAAACAAGATGTCACCACGGCCTTCCTACCTGTTACACCGTAACACGCTTCACTGACTATAACTTAGCTCCTCATATGAGTTACTTCAGAACGCGGCCCCATAGCCAGCATGGCGAGGCACAACTGTAATCCCACACGGTGGCAGGGAGAGACGTGCTGAAGGCCCAGCCTTACCTACATAATGAGTTTGAAGCCAGACTGAACTAAAGACATTTTTCGGTCAAAACAAAAGAACCAAAACATATCTGCAAAGCATCAGAATTAGCTGTGATGTATAAATCAGATTTGTATCTTACCTCTACATAAGTATTTAAATTTCTTTTTAAATAGCCTGTAAGTGCAGCAACTTGGCATGCAAAATATGGTAGAGCCCAGTTTTCTCTTAAAGGAATGGAGTACTCGATTCTTGTTGTGTCCACCCTAAAATAAACCACAGAGGACACTGGAAGTGAGGAGGCATGCATTTGTGTAGCACAACACTACACTTTCTCTTTATCTTATTTTTAAATTATTATTTTATTTTATGCACATGGGCGTTTTGCCTGCATGAATATCTATTTACACGTGTGAGCCTGGTGCTCCTGGAGGCCAGAAGATGGCATCAGATTCCTGGAACTGGAACTACAGACAGTTCTGAGCTGCCATGTGGGTGCTGGGAACTGAACCCAGGTCCTCTGAAGAGCAGCCAGTGCTCTTAACTGCTGAGCCGTCGTGGTTCACAGCAGTAACTGAGTCCCTTACCAGCCAAAGAAACAGCAGGACCTTGTCTCAAAAATGTTAAACATAAAAATATAAAGGTGACAGATATTAGAAAAATTAGTTCCATGCATAGAAGAATGTAATCAGCCTTTAGCTACCTATTATAAAAGACCACAAAATAGTCAAGATTCAGGAAGAACAAGTGGGCAAAGGTGTTTCCAACTAATAATTCCTGAGACCTACATGACAGGAGGAGAAAACCAGTCCTAAAAGCTCACTTCTGATTCCCACACATAAACACTCAATACAATGTAAACAAAAAGTTTACAAACAGCAAACGTTTATTGAAAAAAATCTCTGTATTTCGTTTTTACTTAATTTTTTTAAAAATGCCAAGAAAAGCCAGGCAGTGGTGGCGCACTTGGGAGGCAGAGGCAGGTGGATTTCTGAGTTCAAGGCCAGCCTGGTCTACCGAGTGAGTTCCAGGACAGCCAGGGCTACACAGAGAAACCCTGTCTCAAACAAACAAACAAACAAACAAAGCCAAGAAAAAAGAAATTATGTCTTAGTGGGTTTCTGTTTCTATAATAGAATGCCATGGACTTTGCAATTTATAATCAAAAGTATGAATTGCTCTAGTTCTAGAAGCTGGGAATCCAAGATCAAGAAAGGTATCAGGGGTTCAACCAAAAATGTTTCCCTCTAGTGCTGGAGCAGGAAGGCAGGCCTTGTGCTTGTGGCGGGCCGGGTCCCAAGGCCTTCAACTGTCCTGAAGGGACTTCGGGCAAAGGCAGGCCTCTCACTCAGGGCCCCTCTCAGCAGGACTCTGGAAGTCACAGACGGACGTGGAGAGGCACACTCAAAGCACAGCAGCACAACACAAAGGCAAGTCTAACAATTCTGGGCTTGACAAAGAGCTCTTCATTATGACACAAAGTATCAAAAAAATAAAACAGTAAAACCCAACCCACTAGGCTTGACCAAAATTTCAAACTTTCTGTTTTCATTATTAAGAAAGCACGTGGCCAGGCGTGCTGACCCGTTTGATGCCAGCACTCGGAGGTGGATCTGGCAGGTGCATCCCCTGAGTTTGAGGACAGCTTGGTCCACATAGAAACTTCTGGACACCCAGGGCTGCATAGTGAGAGACTGTCTCAAAAACTAAAAACAAAAGAGGGGGGACAGGAGAGGGAGAGAGAGAAGTAAAGAAAAACATAAAGCACACAGACATAAAAACCTCTGAAATGCATGCCCCTGACAATGACAAAACAGAGAGGAACCACCTGCAAGGCATCCCACCACCAAGAACTAGTGTTTATAATATACGCCACCATTTATCATTTAAGGACGATAAAACCTTCTCGGAAACACGTGGTTAGTTGTTTTATTGGGCAAACATCCTAGCCTGCACAGCAGAACTACCACCATGTACTCCATCACTGACTGCAATGCTGTTATGCCAGCATAACTGTAAAAACTCTTACACCTCAATAATCAGCAGGTAAACAATACCATAAAAACCAAGAACTGGTATGGTGGCAAAAAGCACAAGAAGTCAAGACAGGAAGACCACAAGTCCGTGGCCTACCGAGGCTTCAGAGGGGGAGGGGGGAGGGGAGGGGGGAGAGGACGCAGCCTCGATTTACAGTGTGCACAGAGCAAACCACAGGTCCAACATAAAAGAGAAGGTGTGAACAGGTTCTCAACACTAAACTTTCCATTAAAAAAAGAAGTAAAGAGACTTTGTAGAAAGAATCTCTTGTGTACTATATAGAAGATCACCTATCCATAAAAAGCTGATGTCCTATTAGCAAAAGGCAGGAAAAGCTGGGCGGTGGTGGCGCACGCCTGTAATCCCAGCACTTGGGAGGCAGAGGCAGGCAGATTTCTGAGTTCGAGGCCAGCCTGGTCTACAGAGTGAGTTCCAGGACAGCCAGGACTACACAGAGAAACCCTGTCTTGAAAAAACCAAAAAAAAAAAAAAAAAAAAAGGCAGGAAATAAGAGGAAACAGTTCCAGTAGAGAGATAGGAACTCTGGGAGATTTTCACACAGAAGATTCGCCCGGACTCTGAGGACGTTGGACACATGAAACTGAGGAGCGGTAACTAGCCTTGTGTGGTAGACGTGGGATAGTTTAAATGGCTTAGGTGAGTTATTATCTAGTCAGGGAACAAGCGTAGCATAAGGCCATAGCCCTGAGCTGCTGCTGGGGAGCTGGGGCATGGGCGGGGAAGCCCTGGTTACAAGACTTCACCAACTAAGCACACGCACATCGCTACTCACCCAGTGCATGCGACTTAAAACCATGCTCTCTGCTCCCGGACTGCCATGACGGAGCCGCACAACTCCTACCTGTTAAAATTCTTCCCTGCCTCAGACCCAAAGCAATAGGTCCAGCAAATCCTGCCCCCAAAATCTCCAAGACCATGCTCAAATGAGAACTCCAGGGGAAAAGCGTCATCTTGCCAATCCGTGAGAGAAGCCTAGGAGACACCAGTCTGCACTCCTCCTTACCTGCAGTCACCTGCACTCCAGGGGACATGGACAGTGGGGCCCCCACTCAGACAGTCACTGGTAAGACAGCCTGAGGAGCAGAACGCACTACCTCCTGGTGGGAACTCAAATGGTTCCAAGCTCCCCTAAGCAGAAGCAAACACCTCAGGACAGGAACAGCATGACCCCCTCATGCAAGCCACTGAAAATATCTCCTTAAGCGAGTCACTCCACAGACCCAAAACTGAAAAAAAGGCAAGTAAGCCAGACTCTAGTCAGGACCGCTTAACTACGGGTTCCTCTCACCACTCCCTTCCCGACACTCACAGCTCAAGCCAAAGCCAGAACTATGGCGTGGGGTGCTTGGTGCATGGTTACCACTTTCTTTCTATTACAACCACGCTGAAAACTAAATTCCTGTCTTGCCTCTCATGGAAAATTTAATAAACTACAATGAGATATCACTGAACACTCTATTATCTACTATGCAACAAGGCTATCAGTAAAACACACACACACACACACACACACACACACACACACACGAGTGACTTGAGAGCAGGGACCAGTTATATGGCTTAGTGGAATAGCACTTGCAGGCACAATACTCGGTATTACCCAAACAAAACTAAAAGGAAACAAAGCTAGGGAAAACTCCTTTGCTTAAAACAGCTTATGGTATGATTTCCAGATAAGATCAGAAACTCCAAACTGCTTCAAGTGTGAGCAGGTAAAAGAGAAAGCAAGAAAAGTCTACAAAGGAAGTAGGGTGCCTGCAGAGAGCGGGAGACAAGGGCGGGCGGATCAGAAAATGAGCTGAACAGGGCTTGTGCAGCGCATGCGGGTCCTGTGAGGAGGCGCGGCAGCTGCTTCCAGAAGCAGCTTGTTTTCCCCTTGCTGAGTAGTACTGAGGATGGAGCCTTCGAGAATAGACTGATCAGGGGCGTGGGGAAATGGCTGAGGTAAAAACTGCTGGCTGTTCTTGCAAAAGACCCAGGATTCAATTCCCAACACCCACAGAGTGGCTCAGAACTGTCTGTAACTCCAGTCCAGGGGATCTGATGCCCTTTTCTGGCCTCTGTGAGTACCAGCAATACATGTAATGTACTGGAAGGTAACATCTGGATGCATAAAATAAAAACAAACAAATCTTTATTTTTAAAAAGCTGATCAATAAAATAAGATACCCTCCCTGCAAGAAACTCAGCAGAGATATCCAAACCAGGAGACCCTAAAGTGCAACGCGCAAATGTGAGGCCCCGAAGCAGCCGCCGAGGGCAGGGCTTGGCTGGTCCAGAGCCGGCCAGCGTGCACAGGACCCCGTGCAATGCCCAGCATCACAGGAGTGCACATCTGCAGTCCCAGCGCTGGGGAGGACAGTGCATTTCACACCACACTGGGCCACACAGTGAGTCTGAGACCAGCCTGGGTCACCATAGTGAGACTCCATCTCAAAATAAAAACAACCCGCCGGGCGGTGGTGGCACACGCCTTTAATCCCAGCACTTGGGAGGCAGAGGCAGGTGGATTTCTGAGTTTGAGGCCAGCCTGGTCTACAGAGTGAGTTCCAGGACAGCTGGAGCTACACAGAGAAACCCTGTCTCGAAAAACCAAAAAAAATAAAATAAAATAAAATAAAAACAACCAGGGAACAGGCTCGGTGGAGTCACTGCCCTGAAAAAAGCTATATGTTGTTCCTCGGCCACATAAAGACAAATATATTTTCCAGGCTTCTTTGAATGCGATGATAAATATTTAGTGATCAAATGAAAAGAATACTATTTGACAAATGTAATGGTCTTCATAAGGGTCTTAATGGTTCTTGCCTTCTGGTGTCAATGTCATCATCTTCCACAGTATATATATTGGAATAATGTCATGTCTCCAGGATTAGGTTATAAAAGACATCTATTGATGTTTCTTGGATCATTTAATATAAAATAAAGGTGTGCATCTTATGTTATATCTGACCCAGATCTACCAGGTAAGCCTCTTTGGAATTCTATCCCTAACAATTGTGTCAAATGATATTCTTTAGTAGAAGCCATTTTCTTAGGCAGCAATACGCAAACACAATCACTTCAAAAAGCCATCTTGCACTGCAGCCCAGGCTAAATCTGAACTCCTGATTCTCCCACCCTTAACTCCTGAGTGCTGCAGTTACAGGAATGACATCATGCCTGGCCTAGAACTTATTTTGATTTTTTTTTAAAAGTTTTTGTTTTGAGGCAGGGTTTTACGGTATACCTCTGGCTGTCCTGGAACTTGTAGACCAAGCAGGCTTCAAACTCACAGAGATCCACCTGCATCTGCCTCCTGAGTGCTGGGATTAAAGGTGTGCACCATGATGCCAGGGCAGGGGTAAGTCTGAGTCAAGGTTTTAAATAGACCAGGAGTACCTAACATTCAGCTGGCACAGGCCACGGTGTGCCAGGGGAAGGCACAGGACAATTGGTAGGAAACCACTCTCTTGGACCACCACATCGGTCCCAGTGACCAGACTCAAGTTACGGACTCAGCAGCAAGCAGTCTTTTAACTAGCTCATGCTCGAAGAGTTAGTTCTTTCTCTTTTTTGCTTCAGGCCAGTGTGGCCCCTTGAAATCCTACTCATCTCTGAGTCTTATACCAGCTGGAGAAGGCGTTCTGCTTTGTTGTACCCTCACATGTATGCGCACACACTTGTGTGTGTGTTGCCATGTGCAGCATGTGTGAAGAGGCCTGAGGGTGACTTCACTACTCTTCCTCGGCTGTGCTCCACCTCACTCACGGAGGTCGGGCCCATGGATCAACCGAAAACTTGCCAATATGACAAGTGCAGCTAGCCAGCTTGCCGCGGGGAGACTCCTAAGAGCTGGGATCACAGCAGTCCACATTCACCCAGCATTCACAGGGACTCTGAGAGTGCAACTCCAGTCCACATACACGTACAGCAAGTGCTTTAACCACTGAGCCACCTGCCCAGATCAGCTTTCTATGTGATCACGGTCTGGATTAGGCCCTGAGGGGAATCCCATCTAAACTGCAGCATAACAATCAATAGGTTTGCAGATTATGGCTGAGCAATGAAAGAATGGGAAAGTTTTCGGAACTCTATGACTACCATAGCTACCAAACAGAATGAGTAAACATCAACGTAGACCCTTGCGTACCTGTTAACTAGGAACCACGCGACAGTGAGCATCCCTGCCAGCCACGTGCCACTCATAAGCCAGCTGGTGACAAACAAAGCTGTGACATATATCCCTTGTAATCCAAACACAATGCCGATGTAGAAGTACACTGGTTCAATCACTTCCTAAAGGGAAAAAGAAAGGGAATGACAGAGGATGATGTTAAACAACCCAAGGATACAAAACCATGTAAGAAAACAGACGTAGGCCGGGCATGGTGGCGCATGCCTGTAATCCCAGCACTTGGGAGGCAGAGGCAGGCGGATTTCTAAGTTGGAGGCCAGCCTGGTTTACAGAGTGAGTTCCAGGACAGCCAGGACTACACAGAGAAACCCTGTCTCGAAAAACCAAAAAAAGAAAAAAAAAGAAAGAAAGAAAGCAGACGTTAAAGTGAAAAGGCTGGAGGGCTGGCTCCGTGGGTAAGAGCTCTTTCCTTCAGGCAGAGGACCTCAGATCCGTTCCCAGAGCCCACATGTGGCTCGCAACTACCCATCACTTCTAGAGCAGTGGCCCTCAGCCTTTCTAGTGCTGAGGCCTTTCATGCAGTTCCTCACGCTGTGGTGATCCCAACCACAATCATACCTCGTTGCTACTTCACAACTCTAAGTCTGCTACTGTTTCAAATCATAATGTAAGCATCTGACATGCCAGATATTTGATCTGTGACCCCAAAGGGGTCAAGACCCACAGATTGAGAACCACTGTCCTAGAGATCTGATGCCCTCTGACCTCTGAGGGCACTGGGCACACATGTGGTACACACACAGATGTGCAAGCAAAACACTCATACACATGAAGTAAATCTATAATAAAAAATAATAAAGTAAAAAAAAAACAAACTCCATACGTTGCTGCCGGTGGCTTGGTAGAGCACACTTGCAATCAGTTCCGGGTACAAGGACATCTGCTGCATGGCGTTGATAGTCCTCAGGGAGATGGTTCTGTTGTTGTGTGTCAGCTCGTAAACACCTAAATACAGAATGATTTTTCTCCAGGTTACTGCTCTGCTTTGACAGTGATTCAACATGTCTTTCATTAGTAATCACGAATGATATGGAAAGAAAGATACTCAAATGCTGCAGCAGCTGCTGCACCTTCCCAACTTCCGGATTATATACATAAGAGAATACCTACATCCTGAGATGAAATCCACATCCTAAAGCTCTTAATCTTTAAGAACAGTGTGTTCTTTTAGAACAATATTATGACTACAATCTCAAGTGTGGTTGGACATACCTCTTTCAAATGAAGGAGCCTTCAGCATGTCTTTATAATAGGAGTAGTAAATGGCACTGTCTCCCTGAAATGTGATTTCGCGTTCGAGTTCCTGCAATGGCATAAGGACTGGAAGTCAGTATTGAACATCAGCTGTTCTCTTCCTCTTCCTTCAGCTTGTTTGGTTTTGTTTGCTTCCTTCACATTTTAAACTGACATTCACAGTTTTATTCAAGGACATATTTAAAATTCCCTAAATTACCATATTAATATGATTAAATTTCTCAATAGTCTAGTAATCATTTTTGTGAAGACACTTAAGGTTTCAAATGTTTTATAACTGATATAACATTATGTTTTACATATAAGGAAATTCTAGAAGGAAAACCCAAAGAGTACCCTACAAACAGCAGGAATAAAGAAGGTACTGACAATAAGCTGAATGTCATAATTTAAAGTAAAAGCCAGGCATTGGTGGTAGATGTCCATAATCCCAGCACAGAGGAGGCTGAGGCAGGAGGATCAAGTTTGAGACCAGCTTAGGCTACACAGAAAGTTCCAGACCAGCCTGAACTACACAGTGTGACTCTATTTAAAAAATATAGCCCGGTGGTGGTGGCGTACGCCTGTAATCCCAGCACTTGGGAGGCAGAGGCAGGTGGATCTCTGAGTTCGAGGCCAGCCTGGTCTACAGAGTGAGTTCCAGGACAGCCAGGGCTACACAGAGAAACCCTGTCTTGAAAAACCACTAAATAAATAAATAAATAAATAAATAAATAATAAATGACTCTAAAAACAAAATGTCCAGAATAAGAAGGTAAGTTTATATAGGAAGCAGTGTTTTCTATGCCTATATATAACCTTACATATTAAGAGGACAACTTTAATAAGCACATTTACAGACCGGTACATTCTCAGTCTTTTCCAAATAGACAAGAGTTCCTAGCCTTAGGGGCTGGACATGTGGCTCTGTAGTGGAGGGTTTGTAGGTTCTGGTTCAATTCCCAAATCAGAGAGAAAAAAAAAAATCCCAAGATTCAACTACAAAGAACCCAAACTACAGTAGTAAAAGCATGGGGCAAAAGGCAAGTGTGTCGTCTCACACTTTAATTCCAGCACCCCAGAGACCGAGGCGAGCGGCTCGCTCTGGGTTTGAGGAAAGCTTAGTCTCCTAGCAAGTTCCCGTCCAACTAGAAAACACACAGTGAGACCCCATCTCAAACCACAAAACCATCAGAATGCTTTGTATTTTTCACGCTAAATCAATTTTTTGTTCGGTCCTAATCTTATTTCCTCCTTGCCAGGAGTCCAGCCCTAGGCCCTGTTTGCCGGTCCAGAGCTCCATCCTGCACTACAGTCCAGCCCTGGGCAGACCATCTGTTAACAGCAACCTATTTTACACACAATACAGACTAAGGATTCCTACTTCAAAATCTGAGATCTTAAACATTCCAAAAGCTGAACCTTTGTGTCTGTGGACATGATGGTGTACGTGCTTCCTTGGTGCTGCCCCAAGGAAGAACAATAAAACCTAGCACAGCAGAAATGCAAGAGCAGCTTCAGACTCACACAGGAAGCTCGGACACTCAACTGTATTCCCAGTGCGGAACCCCTTCCCAAGATGTCAGATGGTGTATATGTAAGTACTGCAAGATTAAAAAAAAAATTTTTAAAAATATCCAAATCTCTACCATGGCATTTGGTCCTTGGCATTTTGGATAAGGGATACCCAACCTGTACTCAAGAACAACATTACTAGAACTATTTAAATAAAAAAGATTATGTTTAAGTGTGTGTGTGTGTGTGTGTGTGTGTGTGTGTGCGTACACTCAAGTGCGTGTGCATGCTCATGTGTGTGCACATGCATTCAGGTGCTGTACACTCACACTCAGGTATCTAAGGAAGCTGATCACAGGCCGTGCTGCCCCGCCCACATGGCTCCGTAAGAGCGCATGCACTCTTGCCCCCTGAGCTCCTCTCTGCCTCCAGGAGCAACTTTCCAGAGTTCCAACCTGCTGTGACTTGACTGACTGCTAATTTGAGAGCCTTGGGATCGATAGGATGGCTCAGTGGGTAAGAACATTTGTCACTAAGCCTGATAACACGAGTCTGATCCCCAGAAGCTACATGTTGGAAGGAGAAAGTTGTCCTCTGATCTCCCTGAAAACACATAAACAGATAAATAAATAAATACGAGTAAAACCTTTTAACTGTTTGGGGTACACTTAAGTGTACACACTAAGTGTCTATAATCCTAGCACTTAAAAAGTTAAACAGAAGGACAGAGTTCAAGGCCAGCCTGGGCTACAAACAAGACTCTGCCTTTAATTAAATGTAAAAAGTACAAATCCTTCTATAGTTACCTTGTAGTTACATTTTGAAAAGGGCTAGATTAAACAGTTCTATGAGTTCTTTATTATAAAATATTTCTGGCCTGGGCAGATGGCTCAGTGGTTAAGAGCACTGACTGCTCTCTTAGAGGTCCTGAGTTCAATTCCCAGCAACCACAGAGTGGCTCGCAACCATCTGTAATGGGATCTGATGGCCTCTTCCAGTGCGTCTGAAGACAACGATAGTGTACTCATACACATAAAATTAAATAAATTAATTAAAAAATAGTTCCATTTCCATATATGTTTTCCATTGTTAGTCTTCAAAAGGAAATGTTTTCCAGAAGTATTTACCCAATGGACTGCTCACCCATTTAAATCTGCTCTGATCTGAATGCTACTGTCCCTAGATACGACCAACTTTGTATGTGGAAATTCAATCCCTAGTGCCATGCTATTTAAAAGAGGGATTTGGAATGTGGATGTGTCATGAGGACAAATCCTTCATGACAGGATTAGTGCACTTAGGAAACAGGCCCCAGAGCTCCCTCGTCCCTTCTGCCACAGTAAAATGGTCAGTCACCTATGGATCAAGAAGCCAGTTCTGGGACAGGCCTGGTGGCACATACCTTTTACCTCAGCATTCTGGAGGCAGATGTAGATAGATCTGTAAGTTAGTTCCTGGACAGCCTGGGCTACAGGTGAGTTCTAAGCCAACCAGTGGTACATACTGAGATACTGTCTTAGAAAGTAAGGGGGGGAGGGAGGATAGAGAGAAGACAGAGAGGAAAGAGAGACTGCTGGTGACATGTTGGCCCTTGAGCCTAATTTATAGTATGTTGTTTTAGCAACACAAATATACTAAGACAGACCTCAATGAATTGATCTTAAAATTATTTTGGGGGGTTGGAAGTTTTTTCCAGCTGGGTGTGGTAGCTCAAATTTTTAGCTACAGCACTCAGGAGGATGAGGCAGGACCCCTGAGTCTGAGACCTGACTGGACTATACACAGTGAGTACCCAGCTGGCCTAACTAACAGTGTGACTCTGTTTCAAAAACCAAACAGCAAAAATGGATTTGTTTATTTACAAGATTTCAGCCAGGCGGTGGTGGCGCACACCTTTAATCCCAGCACTTGGGAGGCAGAGGCAGGCGGATTTCTGAGTTCGAGGCCAGCCTGGTCTACAGAGTGAGCTCCAGGACAGCCAGGACCACACAGAGAAACCCTGTCTCGAAAAAACAAAAACAAAAAACCAAGTCTTGCTTTTCCAGTGTATTGGGGTGTCCAGGACTTGCTGTTGTGGGAGAACTGGGTTCAGATGCTGCCATGTCACCTTGGTTTCTGTTGGTGATGTTCTTACATTTGCCTTTCACCATCTGGTTATCTCTGGTGTTAGCTGGTCTTGCTGTCTCCAACTGTGGTTTTTTTTCGTCCTGCAAGCCTGTGTATGAGTATTCCTGGGAGACCAGTTCTCTCTGTGTATGCATGTGTGTAGGCACTCCTGGGAGACCTGCTCCTCATGGCGATATTTGTGTATGTAGCTCTGTGGCCCAGGATCAGCTCTGGGCACAGATGGAAATCAGAAGACTTCTGTCCCCAGCTGCCCCAGGGTTCCTGTGTCCTGAGGGTTTTGGGCTGGTTCCTCTGAGCAGCAGAGGTGTTCCTGCCTGTACTCTCAGGCCTGGCCACACTCCTGGAAGGCTGTCTCCCAATGCCACCTGGGTATGCAGCCCTGTGCCTGAGGATGGTCTCCAGCCTGTTAATCATTTTAAACCTTCCCCCCAAAATTGTAATAAATAAAATCTTATTCTAAAATTAGATAATATAAGTGTAATTACATAATCTAAAAAGTAAAGTATTTTAATTCTGAAATTCATATAACTGAAATATGAACTATCAAAACTACTAAGAGGCTGACAAATACCACAGCACTTAACTGTAAGTCCCTAGAGAGAGTCAGCTTGATCTGAGTGCAGGCCTCTCTGACAGGAGCCATGGCTGCTCCTGAGTAGCTCTGACCAGTTTGCCCCATTCACAGCATGCTGCAAATGGACAAACTGCTAGAGCGGTACACGGAGCCCAGACCCTGTCTCCTGAGCTCCAGGGGGCCCAGACCCTGTCTCCTGAGCTCCAGGGGGCCCAGACCCTGTCTCCTGAGCTCCAGGGGGCCCAGACCCTGTCTCCTGAGCTCCAGGGGGCCCAGACCCTGTCTCCTGAGCTCCAGGGAGCCCAGACCCTGTCTCCTGAGCTCCAGGGATGTGCCTACCAAGCACATTTGGTTTGGAAGAGGTTGGGCTTGTTCTGACATTTTACCATCACTTCCTTTTCATTCCAAGTTCAAGGCCTCAGTTTTGCTACTGGCCACAACTCACTTCTACAAACGGGCTCCCCCTCCCACCCCTCCCCCCCACCCCTCCCCCACCACCCCCCTGCCCCCGTCCCTGCCCCGCGACTCCTCTGCAACCAGGATCTGCCTGTCCTTCTTTACTCTGGTGCCTCGTGCAGCCAATTCTCATACACTTGAACCAGATTTTCCTCAAACAATCCCAGATAAATCCACTGTTCAAGGAGAACACACTAATACTTTCTAGTTTATTATTAGCTCATTTCATTTTGTTTGAGACACGGTCTCACTATGTAGGCCTGGCCAGCCTGGAAGTAGCTATGGAGACTAAGTCAGCCTAGACTTCATAACAGTCTGCCCACCTTTGTCTGCCAGGGCTAGATTTGTGGCATGTGCCACCACACTCAGCTTATTACATATTTTAAATTTTTTTTTTTTTTTTTTTTTTTTTTGCTTTTCGAGACAGGGTTTCTCTGTGTAGTCCTGGCTGTCCTGGAACTCACTCTGTAGACCAGGCTGGCCTCGAACTCAGAAATCCGCCTGCCTCTGCCTCCCGAGTGCTGGGATTACAGGCGTGCGCCACCACGCCCAGCTCCTTATTACATATTTTATGGCTGATACTGTAACTATGTCTCAAAATAACTTTTTTGTTTTTTGGGTTTTTTTGAGACAAGGTTTCTCTGTGTAGCCCTGGCTTGTCCTGGAACTCACTCTGTAGACCAGGCTGGCCTCGAACTCAGAAATCTGCCTGCCTCTGCCTCCCAAGTGCTGGGATTAAAGGCGTGCGCTGCCATTGCCCAGCTCAAAAGAACTTCTATAACATTTTGCTAACACCTACAAATAAGAAGGAACTTGTTATACTTACCAAATATATGTATGACCGCCTAAGAAACACATTGTTCAAGTTAATAGTAAGTATGAAAACACTTTTCATATTATCAAAGTTCTTCTTACCTGCCTATTGGAAAACCAGAACTTCCGTTCATGGTAAGCCGACAAGTAGAAAACATGCATCATACCACTAATAATGGCTGCGAGACAGCCAATGACGATCTTTGCAAAACGTTGGAATGATACATCTAAAAAAGAATATTAAAGACAGTCAAACTCCAGCAGAGGCCCATCCTACAGGACAGCTCGGCAGGACGCTTCCCAGCTGAGAAGCTGGGCTGATGGAACACCTGCCTGGCATACGTGATGTCCTGGGGTGTTCCCCACTACAAGCAAAGGAAGGAGGAAGAGGCTGAAAGAAGGGTGGATGGGTGTCAGGAAAGGATGACTGGATGGATGGATGTCAGAAAAGAAGGATAGATGGATAAGTATCAGGAAAGAAGCATGGATGGATGGACAGACGGAAGGATGGACGGACGGATGGATGGAAAGAAAGAAGGATGGATGGATGGATGGATGGATGGATGGATGGAAGGATGGATGGATGGATGGATGGATGTCAGGAAAGGATGGATGGATGGATGGATGGATGGATGGATGGATGGATGTCAGGAAAGAAGGTAGGATGGATGGATGGATGGATGGATGGATGGATGGAAGAATGGATGGATGGATGGATGGATGTCAGGAAAGGATGGATGGTGGATGGATGGATGGATGGATGGATGTCAGGAAAGAAGGATGGATGGATGGATGTCAGGGCCATCAGAAACAAAAACCTAGAAAACTGTCAGCGCATAGAGTCCAAAACAACATGGCAACAAAAGTAAAGAGACACAAGGTGAAGACTGAGAACATCTGAATAAAGTACAGGCTGCATTTAAGGGGAATGCCTCAATATTTATTACTTGTAACAAATGATCCACACTAATGTAAAATGCCAACAGGGAAAGATGGTCTAGGGACCTGTAAGAAGGCTTAGTGTGAAAAAGTCCTAGCCACCAATGATGAACTAAGTTCAATCCTTTGTACCAACATGGTAGAAGGAGAGAACTAATTCATAAAAGTTGTCTCTGGTGTTCCATGTGTGCTTGCTTTCTCTCTCTCTCTCTCTCTCTCTCTCTCTCTCTCTCTCTTACACACACACACACACACAAAATAAGGAAAAGACAACTTTTAAGTATATTTTACATGACGAACACAGTATAGAGATTTGTTTCACAATAAGGCAAATATGATTAACATGAAAGAATAGTACACTGAAAACTGGCTGAGACATGGGGAAAGCCAGGGGCCATGGCACATGTCTTTAATCTCAGCACTGGAAGGTAGAAGCAGGAGAATCTCTGAGTTTGAGGCCAACCAGGTCGTCTACAGACCAAGTTCCAGGACAGCCAGGGATACACATAGAAACCCTCTGTTTCAAAAACAAAAAACAAAAAACAAAACCAAGAAACAACAATTAAAACAAAAACAAGATATGAGAAAAATGCCCATTGATGTTAAATGATCAAAAGGAATGGGTTAATATCTATAAACTATCTATTAATATCTATTAATATTTATAAACACTCATTCTGAATCACTGATAGTTTTCCTTTCAAAGAAAAGTAACATATATCCTGAAAACTACAGTCCTTGATATATTATATATACTTCAATGAGTTTTGATGATCATGTCTTAAAGACACATACAGCTATTATTCACATAAAGCGTCCACGCTTGGCAGTCCTTCCTGAGAACACGAGGACACTTGGCTCTGCACACAGGGGGCGGCAGTCCCACACAGCACAGCAAGCATACCTCAAAGTCACGGGACCAGCTGCTCTGGTACGGAACAGCAGACACCTTTGAGAATTCAACCTTTTGATTTATTAGATCAGTTAAACAAAAATCTCAGAACTATGGGCTTAGCAGTGCTGGCAGGGTCTTCTTGCATCTTCACAGTTCCACATCAGCATGACTCTCTATCTGGGCGTGTTACTGTCATGACAGAGGGGCAGGGCAGAAAAGCGGGGTGTGCTCACAACTAGCATAGTGCTCTTCCACTCACATTCATAGGCTAAAACCAGTCTCAGACCGGCCTCTGGGGTGGGGGGACAGGATGGCCACTGCCGCAGAGAGGTAGTCCAACTCTAACGCAAGCAAGGGATGTGTCATCCACTTTAGGAACGACAGCCTGTGTTTGGGAATAATAAAATAGTAACTGACTGTCTGTCTCCACAGCCACAAATACTTATTTCCTTACCCAGAGCAAAACATAGTCACTGAATCACACACTGCCTGAACAGCTTTCTCAAGTCTGCTTGCTGCCTGCGGACAAGTTCAAGCCACCTTAAGACCTGAAGAGGTGCAGACCTTTATAACTTTGACAGATAATCCCAAAGGCTAAATTAGGTAGAGGTGCAGCTGCAAACCTAAAGTCCAGTGACTTGGAAAACTCGGGAGTTTGAAGCCAGGCAGAGCAACTTAGTGAGGACATGACACTAGAAATCAAAGGCTGAGTATGGTGACGCACACCTTTAATCTCAGCACTGGGAGGCAGAGGCAGGCGGATTTCTGAGTTTGAAGCCAGCCTGGTCTACAGAGTGAGAGTTCCAGGACAGCCAGGGCTATACAGAGAAACCCTGTCTCGAAAAAACAAAAACAAAAACAAAAAAATACTGAAAACCCAAATGTCCAAAATAAGCAATTATGTTCAGTCAAACAATGAAATACTACTAAGCAGGGGGCTGGAAAAACGGAAGAGTGCTTGCTGCTTTTCCAAAGGAATCCAGCTCAGTCACCAACACCCATTTCTGGTGGCTTACAACTGTTACAACTCTAGCTCCAAGGGATATTACACTACTGCCCTCTGCAGATACCTGCACTCACATGTATACAATATCCACATGCAGACACACATACTTAATAATATAGGAGAGATGGATCAGTAACTAAGAGCACTGGCTGCTCTTCCAGAAGACCCAGGTTTGATTCCCAACACCTCTGTGGCAGCTGACAAACATCTGTGACTCCATTTCCAGGGGATCTGACACAAATTTCTGACCTCAGCAGTCACAAGGCATGCATATGGTTCACATACATACATTCAGACAAAATACTCAACACACATTAATGTGTGTGTGTGTGTGTGCGTGAGAGAGAGAGAGAGAGAGAGAGAGCGCACGCGCAAGTGTGTGAATTTTAAAATGGCCACACTCACCCACGGCAACAGCATTATCACATGTCTGCTGCTATATAATATGCTTACGTGTTTGTCGGTAACAAGGTTGCAATCTGTACTGTTTGTCAACCTTGAGCTCTCAATTCTCCTTCCTCAGTCTCCTCACAAGATTTCCTAGCAATTCTGGGTTAAAATCTTGGAAATGGGTGGGTGGCCCCATCCCTCAACCAGAGTGGGCATGCCTAATCTCTGGATATGGTCTCCACAGGCTCTCCCCACCTTTGTGGGATATTTCAGCTAATGTCATCCCCGTGGGGTCCTGGGGTCCCCTTGCTTTCCTGGCATCTAGGACTTTCTGGATGCCACCCACAGTTCCCTATGCCCCATTGCTACACACCTCTGTTCAATGTTTTGATCTTTGTATATCTCCTCTCTCACTGATTCTGCCCCTCTTATCCCCCTCCCCCCCTCTTCCTCCCAACTCCCTCCCACCCTCTACTTCCCTTGATTCTTTTGTTCCCCCTTCTAAGGAGGACTGAAGCCTCCACTCTTTGGTCTTCCTTCCTCTTGAGCTTCATGTGGCCTGTGAGTTGAATCGTGGGTATTCCACAATCTTTGCCCAATACCCACTTATCAGTGAGTACCTACCATGTATGTTCTTTTGTGAATGAGTTACCTCACTCAGGGTGGTATTTTCTAGATCCATCCATTTGCCTGTGAATTTCATAAAGTTTTCCAAATTTTAACCCAGAACTGCTCCTGTCTAAAGTAAATACAGGGACAAAGTGTGGAGCTGAGACTGAAGGAAAGGCCATCCAGAGACTGCCCCACTTGGGGATTCATCCCAGATACAGACACCAAACCCAGACACTATTGCAGATGCCAAGAAGTACTTGCTGACAGGAGCTTAATACAGCTGTCTCCTGAGAGGCTCTGCCAGATCCTGACCAATACAGATGTGGATCCTCGCAGCCAAACATCTGACTGAGCACAGGGACCCCAATGGAGGAGTTAGGGGAAGAACTGAAGGAGCTGAAGGGGCCTTATCTGGCATCAATGGGAAGGGAGGCCCTTGGTCCTGTGAAGGCTTGATGCCCCAGTGTAGGGGACTGCTAGGGCAGTGAGGAGGAAGTGAGTGGGTGGGTGGGGAACACCCTCAGAGAAGCAGGTAAGGGGGGATGGGATGGGGGTTTGCAGAGGGGAAACCAGGAAAGGGGATAACATTTGAAATGTAAATAAATAAAATATCCAATTTAAAATTTTTTTTAAAAAATTAAAAAAAAAAAAAAAACGCCGGGCGTGGTGGCGCACGCCTGTAATCCCTGCACTTGGGAGGCAGAGGCAGGCGGATTTCTGAGTTCAAGGCCAGCCTGGTCTACAGAGTGAGTTCCAGGACAGCCAGGGTTATACAGAGAAACCCTGTCTCGAAAAACCAAAAAAAAAAAAAAAAATTAAAAAAAAAGAGAAAAATACCCTGGTTTATCAAAAAGTTACATTGCTTATTTACATATTTATATATTTGTTCCATGAAAGTAAATAATATACCCCTATCTTCAAATACTTAAAGGATTATCAAAACCATAAATTATAAAAATATAAACAAACAAACAAACAAACAAATAAATAAAAGCTTTTCTAGCCCAGGGCAAGGCGATACCTTATACTTAGCAGGATTTCTGAATTGCTGGGGCTGTGATGTGTCTCCAGCTCCTCCTCTCAAACAGAAGGATTTCTACATCACACTATCTAACAGTGTATATGGGGGAGGGGGGCATACACAGGAAAGCAAGGCAGGCCTGAGGCAGGTCCACAACAGCACAAGACGGCGTACAAGACAGGCTCTGGCTGGCATCTGGAAACTTGAATTTCAAGGGAGTTCCTACCATTCCTTGACAGGGTGCTTTACTGTGCCTATCTTAACTGTACAATGTGGTTTATGCTTCCTTCCAGGGAGTCTAAAATTTGGTCACCTGATAGGCCAAAAGTATCTACAAGGCCAAGTTGCTGTTTAAAAAGAAACTGAGTATTGTCTCTGATGGGTCTCACTCACTGACAAAAGTATAAAGGCCACGACTGAGGTCAGAGATGTAAGGAATGTCAGTATGACTCCACTAGGAGAGAGGTTAGAAGTGTGCATCCAGCAACTTCCACACCTTTGCTCTAGGCTGACTCTAGGTCTTGATAAGACTAATCACAGCTTTAGACAATCATATTCTAAGGTCTTGAGTCCTTGAAGCCAAGCGCTGTTGCTGAGGACTGGGACGTGGTGCAGAGAACTCGTATTCTTAGTTCAGAGGTCTTGAGATCAGAGTGAGTCCCAGCTGGCCCTGACGTAGAAGAGTTAAAACTGATGCTATGACAGAATACGATTGGATGTCTCCCTTAGTGCAGGGGAGGGGCTGTGCTGTCTGAGAGTTCTTTAGTGCAGGGGAGGGGCTGTGTGGTCTGAGAGAAAGAGAGGAGCAAATACTTATGAGGAAAAGAATAACTCACTGATAGTACAAGCCACATGTTCAAAGCCCCCCTGGGCTGGCACCCAATGTGATAAAATAAATACATGAATAGAAACAGAAGAGTATGTATTTGTACTCATAACCGTGACTCCTAAGCGTTTCCTGCAGTGACGGTGACCTTCTGCAAGCCACTGTCTGGACTGACTAGCACTTGCCTGGACCAAGAACTGCCGGTCAGTCTAGCACAGCCTCCAAGAGGCCCCCTTTCTCTTTTCCTCCCTGTCAAGAAAAACACGTCCCTGGGGGCTGGAGAGATGGCTCAGCCGTTAAGAGCACTGACTGCTCTTCCAGAGGTCCTGAGTTCAATTCCCAGCAACCACATGGTGGCTCACAACCCTCTGTAATGGGCACCCAATGCCGTCCGTCTTCTGCTGCATCTGAAGACAGCGACAAATATAACCACATATATGAAATAAATAAATCTTTAAAAAAAAAAAAAAAGAAAAGAAAAGAGAAAAGCATGCCCCAAACAGGGGCTATTCCCTCCTGACACATGAGGCCAAGCCAGCCAACCATGACTGAAACATGCAACATATTAGAAATAAATGTCTGTCACATCATGGCCACAACAGGGGCCATAATTAAGATACAATGTTTATTGTAAAGTGCTACAGTTTAGAGGTTGTTCTATAGCAAAACCCAATTGTGTTAACCATAATTCAATCTGAAAATATCTTTATGTAGGAGCATGCTCAGTGGTAGGGTGCTTGTCTAGCTCACATGCACAAGTGCTAGGTTTAGTTCTCAACACCTCAAGACACAAAAGGCCAAAGGAATCATTTTTGAAAGTTCGCACATTCGAATGATGAAAGCATGGGTCCCAGCATGACTGCCTGTGTGGCCGACACCCAGGCCGTCTGACTTACATTTTGGAGCTCTTCCGGGAGCTGGGGTTCTGCGGGCCTTCTCTGCTTTGGCTTCTTGACTTCCTGAAGTTCGTTGCTTTTTCCTTTGGCGGGGTTCAACAGATGATCCTTAAAACATTGAAGACATTATTGCAATGTGTTCCTCTATTTTCCGGATCTCATGTGGATCAACTTTTGTTAAGTTACCAGATCCCAGTAGAAAGCCCCAAGTCCTGTCTCTAATGAGCTTCCCTGGTTGAAAAAAACCACAAATGGCACAACTCTGATACCGAAGGAATCAAGTACAATATCTATGACAAAGAGAAAAGTTTGGGGATTGTGTAACTAAAGCAAGTCACACTGAAACGCACTAGTGTCAGGAGTATCTGGAGTATCAGAGTATCTGTGCCTTTTCCTCAAACCTGTCTACAGTATACCATCAGAAACCACAAACAAAACTGTCTACAGTATACCGTCAGAAACCACAAACAAAACTGTCTACAGTATACCGTCAGAAACCACAAACAAAACTGTCTACAGTATACCGTCAGAAACCACAAACATGTATCACCTACCACTAATAGAGCAACTCATGCTTTGAGAGTCCAGCTGGTAAAAGCTTACAAACTCTTCTCCTGAACTGATGCTATTTTAAAATGTCCCAAAATAAGTTAATCTTTTCCCAAAAGTTTTGAGGGATATTACTGACCTTACTATGTTACCTGAGATTATGAAATCCATCATTTGCAGGCTAACAATTTTTGTTCAAAATACAATGGATTCATCATAAAATTGTGTTTTTTTCTTTTTAAAGGTAGGTTCTTGAGTAGCCTCAAACATTTGATCCTCCTGCCTCAGCCTTCTAAATGCTGGGACTACAGGCATGCAACATCATTTTTCTTTCCAGGATTTGGGATTAAACAAAGGGCCCTGGCCACACTGGGAACATGCCTGAGTGCTGAGCCTTGCCTCTCCTGCAGGGCAGTCCTGGGGCTCTGCAGCCTCCCACAGCTGAGGGAGCAGGATCCTCTGACAGTCGGCCTAGCTTTCTGTTCCATCAGATCAGGGAAGCGCTTGGAGGAAATGCCGTGATACCAAGCTGCTTACCTTTTCTGTCTCTAATTTTGAAAAAAATGTAATACAGATGTTACTTCAAAACTAATAAGTTAAATTCCTTTTTTTTCTGGAAGATTTATTTATTATTATATGTAAGTACACTGTAGCTGTCTTCAGACGCACCAGAAGAGGACATCAGATCTCTTTTACGGATGGTTGTGAGCCACCATGTGGTTGCTGGAATTTGAACACAGGACCTTCAGAAGAGCTGTCAGTGCTCTTAACTGCTGAACCATCTCTCCAGCCCATAAATTAAATTCCCAATGAGAAAATAAGAGATTCCAAATTAAACAGAAATTTGAGATAGAGAACATAACTTTTTCCCCTCCCTAAAATTATCTCATGAGATAAGTAACTACTATGGAAGAGCAGAGTGCCCTGTCGAGGTAATAATGTGACCCAGGCTTTGGTTTCTCTTCTTCTTTTTCTTTCTTTCTTTAAATTTTTTTTTTTTTTTTGGTTTTTCGAGACAGGGTTTCTCTGTGTAGTCCTGGCTGTCCTGGAACTCACTCTGTAGACCAGGCTGGCCTCGAACTCAGAAATCCGCCTGCCTCTGCCTCCCAAGTGCTGGGATTAAAGGCGTGCGCCACCACGCCCGGCATCTCTTCTTTTTCTTTCTTTCTTTTTTTTTGTAATTCTGTATTTAAATTATAAAATGTGAGATCAAAGAAAAGACTCAGGAGCAAAGAGAACGGCTACTCTGATCACACAGACAGCGCTTTAGCATTACTGTGAAAACCGATTAAAAAAAAGACGTTCTGAAACTGTTTCCAGGCAAGTGCATGCTTACTAAAATGTCTAAAGAGCAGTATGGAAAAAGAAGCGACTTAGCGTCTAATTCCCACCACTGTACACACACACACACACACACACACACACACACCCCGCCCAGTGTGCCCCTCCCCCCTCATCCAGGGAACTCTCTTGGCGCCACAGGCCACAGGCCCAATGGGTGAGAAGACTCCCACACGGAAGGCTCAGGGACAATGTAGAGGAGGGGCGGGAAGAATGGGAGAGGAGTCGGCTGTGAGCCCGTGTGTGAGGGATGGCAGGAGCTAGCCAGAGGGTAGAGGAGCCGGCTGTGAGCCCGTGTGTGAGGGACGGCAGGAGCTAGCCAGAGGGCAGAGGAGCCGGCTGTGAGCCCGTGTGTGAGGGATGGCAGGAGCTAGCCAGAGGGCAGAGGAGCCGGCTGTGAGCCTGGGTCTGAGGGATGGCAGGAGCTAGCCAGAGGGCAGAGGAGCCGGCTGTGAGCCTGTGTGAGGGACGGCAGGAGCTAGCCAGAGGGTAGAGGAGCCGGCTGTGAGCCTGTGTGTGAGGGATGGCAGGAGCTAGCCAGGGGGTAGAGGAGTCGGCTGTGAGCCCGTGTGTGAGGGATGGCAGGAGCTAGCCAGAGGGCAGAGGAGCCGGCTGTGAGCCCGTGTGTGAGGGATGGCAGGAGCTAGCCAGAGGGCAGAGGAGCCGGCTGTGAGCCCGTGTGTGAGGGATGGCAGGAGCTAGCCAGAGGGCAGAGGAGCCGGCTGTGAGCCTGGGTCTGAGGGATGGCAGGAGCTAGCCAGAGGGCAGAGGAGCCGGCTGTGAGCCTGTGTGAGGGATGGCAGGAGCTAGCCAGGGGGTAGAGGAGCCGGCTGTGAGCCCGTGTGTGAGGGATGGCAGGAGCTAGCCAGAGGGCAGAGGAGCCGGCTGTGAGCCTGTGTGAGGGATGGCAGGAGCTAGCCAGGGGGTAGAGGAGCCGGCTGTGAGCCCGTGTGTGAGGGATGGCAGGAGCTAGCCAGAGGGCAGAGGAGCCGGCTGTGAGCCCGTGTGTGAGGGACGGCAGGAGCTAGCCAGAGGGCAGAGGAGCCGGCTGTGAGCCCGTGTGTGAGGGATGGCAGGAGCTAGCCAGAGGGTAGAGGAGCCGGCTGTGAGCCTGTGTGTGAGGGATGGCAGGAGCTAGTCAGAGGGCAGAGGAGCCGGCTGTGAGCCCGTGTGTGAGGGATGGCAGGAGCTAGTCAGAGGGTAGAGGAGCCGGCTGTGAGCCTGTGTGTGAGGGATGGCAGGAGCTAGCCAGAGGGCAGAGGAGCCGGCTGTGAGCCCGGGTCCGAGGGATGGCAGGAGCTAGTCAGAGGGCAGAGGAGTCGGCTGTGAGCCCGTGTGTGAGGGATGGCAGGAGCTAGCCAGAGGGCAGAGGAGCCGGCTGTGAGCCCGGGTCCGAGGGATGGCAGGAGCTACAGCCAGGGGGTCTCACCAACATGACTGCCTAAACACGAGCCAAACAAGAGCACTGACAGGCATGCCAAACAGACAAGGAAGCAGACAGTGGTGGCGCAGCCCTTTAACCCCAGAACTCCGGAGGGAGACAGAGACAGGCGGATTTCTGAGTCCGAGGCCAGCCTGGTCTACAGAGTGAGTTCCAAGACAGCCGGGAAAGACAGAGAAACCCTGTCTCATGAGGAAAAAAAAAAAGTCAGAAAAACTATATGAAAAACTAAAGATAACTAAGGAAGGCTGAGAGTCAGAGAAACAGTCAACCCCAGGGAAGAGCACACACCATTGGTTATCCAATACCAAATGCTCAGCCCTGGAAACACACATACAAGTCTCATTATACCTCCCGAACAGTATATATCTAGGACTATACGTATGTATATTCATAATACATATGTTCATTCAGCAACAGCTAATGAAAGGGAGGCCATGAACTTGAAAGAGAACGAGAAGGGGGGTATGTCAGGTTTAGAGGGAGAACTGGGGACAGGGGAATAATGTAATCATAAAAGAAAAACATTTTAAAAAGAAAAAGATCATTCATTTTTAATGTCAAGTTTAGTTGCATTACATTTTAGCAGCAAAAACAGTACAACCTGAGCTGCCTCTGGTGACTCACTGCTAGCCCAGCACTCGAGGCTGACCTCTGTGAGCGCAAGGCCTCCAGGGCCAGTTCCAGGCCAGCCAGAGCTGCACTAAGACCTGACAAAGACAACATGTATTTTAGACAGTTTATCTACCAGAGCTACATAGTAAGACCTGACAAAGACAACATGTATTTTAGACAGTTTATCTACCAGAGCTACATAGTAAGACCTGACAAAGACAACATGTATTTTAGACAGTTTATCTACCAGAGCTACATAGTAAGACCTGACAAAGGGAACATGTATTTTTTTTTTAGAATGAATCCTTCCTTTAAAAAAAAAGATTTATTTTATTATATGTAAGTACACTGTAGCTCTCTTCAGACACTCCAGAGATCTCATTACGGGGGGATGTGAGCCACCATGTGGTTGCTGGGATTTGAACTCAGGACCTTCGGAAGAGGAGTCAGTGCTCTTAACAGCTGAGCCACCTCTCCAACCCAACAACGGGTATTTTAGCCAGTTTATCTACTTTGTTGGTAAAGCCAAGTTTTTCTGCCTAGCTTTACCAACCAGAAGCTAAAATCAGTTGGGAAGACAAAATGAAGGCCACGGCGATGGCACAGTTAGGAAGCAGAGCGCGTTAGGTCCTGGGTTCGCGCTCACACCGACCAAAGGGGGACACTGCCAAGGTGGGAGACAGCAAAGCTGAGGGCAGGCTCTGCAATGGGTTCGAGTTCTCCTTTCCACAGGTTACACTTTTAGCATTATAAAGAGAAAGCCAGCCTGAGGTGGTAGTGCATGCCTTTAATTCCAGCAGAGGCCAGCCTGGTCTACAGGGTCACCTCCAGGACAGCCAGGGTTGCACAGAGAAACCCTATCTCAAAAACCGAAGGAAATGAGAGAGAGACAGAGTCAGAGAGAGACAGAGAGAGAGAGACAGAGAGAGAGAGAGAGAGAGAGAGAGAGAGAGAGGGAGGGAGGGAGAGAGAGAGAGGGAGGGAGGGAGGGAGGGAGAGAGGAAAAAGCCACACTAAAGGTTGACTACATATCCACAAGAATAATCTGCTACTTCAACCTCTAGCCCCGTCATCGGCCCATGAACCAACAGAGCTACAGACATGCTTCTAAATGTTCATCTAGAATCAAGAGGGTTCAAGAGAAAGCTAACACCGGTCCCCGAAAGCCGGTGCGTGGTTCCTTTCTTTGCTGGGTCTGTTTCAGGAAGTGTCAATGTAAGAACCAGTTGCACAGCACAGGAGCAGCGTCTGGAAGGACGTTCACTTCCAGGGACAGCTGGACAACAGAGGCTCCCGATATACCTGTGAATATGCCAAAAGCTATAAACTGTACCAGACCTGAATTCAATCAAAAATATAGAGACTGGCCTAATGTTAACACCATAAATACAAGATATGTAAACAAGGGATTTAAGGAGATACCTGACATGGGACACGTTTGCTGTAAATATTATCATCACAAACACCATTACAATAAATATTTATTTATTCTTTGTTGACTATTATATCCCAGCACCCCAAAGAGTAGAGACTTAGGCAAGGAATTAAACATTTGTTTTTGTTTTTGTTTTTGTTTTTGTTTTGGTTTTTCGAGACAGGGTTTCTCTGTGTAGCTCTGGCTGTCCTGGAACTCACTCTGTAGACCAGGCTGGCCTCGAACTCAGAAATCCGCCTGCCTCTGCCTCCCAGAGTGCTGGGATTAAAGGTGTGCGCCACCACACCCGGCAACATTTGTTAAAAGAAATCATTATTTTAATAAAACTGCCACCCAGTAATTGTCCCAAATAAAACACATCTGGTTTTGGATTACCTGTAATTCTATAACCAAAATATCATCTATCAGTTTATACTCAATTACCTTTACAAAATGATATAGCCTTTTAAAAAGGTCCACATCATAGTTATTAAGTATAATAATTACATCCTAAATGCAATTTCTGCATATTTACAATATCAAGTTTTGGTGGCACTGTACTATTTTTTTTCCTGTGTTAAGTATTAATGGGCTCACAAGGACAAACTGGTTTATCAACCTACCCACACAGATTTGTAACTAATTACAAAAATAAAGTTTAAAAAAATCTTTTTCAAATAACGCATTGCATTGCAAACACAGATATAGCTAAGGAAACAAGTGGAATTACATTCTCCTTTACCAACTACCTGCTTTGAGGCTGGTTTTAGGTAGTATCTCAACCGTGGATGAAATGTAACACAAAGAGCTGCAGGAAGAGGAGAAATGGCTGGATCGTGACCTCAGGGACAGGACATCTTGTCCCAGTCCGCACGAACTTCTAATAGTCTTTTGAAAAATGGCTTTCCATTGACTTTTTCAAACTCCCTTCTTGTCTCCTTGGTTCAGCGGCTTAAATCTAAACCAGATAACTAACGGTCGCATTCACAGCTCCGCTTCCGTAAGATAAAAACTGTCTTCCAGCAGAATGCAACATCTAACCGCTCAGCCAAGCGAATGAGGTCCAAGAGCTCAATCGTGCATACACACACTATGAAGTTACTACGCCACAAATACTTTTTTACACTATGTATCATACCCTGATAAGTTCCTTACCGCTTCCTATCTTTTGCTCACTGTCTGAATCCTCTCTGGATAAATATTCCTAGCTAAATAATTCATTCCCTTGACATTGATCCTGACGAGCATGCAGAGCTCTCTCCGGTCCATGAGTTTTAACCCTACAAGTCCATTCGACCTCCTCCTCCCCTAAAACCACTTACAAGCCCCTGCCCTTTGGTATTTGTTATCCCTTACAGCACAAGTGAACTCCGTCAGGTTCTGCGCGTCCACCCCGGATCCCTGCCTCAGTTTCCCGCGAGGGGTGCGACCCCTCCCAGTCTGCACCCCACCATGCTTCCAGCATGCACCAGAACCCACCCAACCTCGTCCTGCTTCACAGTGCGGAGCAACTCCGGACGCACACAGCCCCGCCACCCGACAACAGCTTCCTCTCCGAGACTCCGGACTTTAAGCTCCACTTTTGCGTCCTGTCTCGGGAGGCGAAACTTAGGGCCATTTTCTCGGCTCGCGCCCGGTTTCCCTGCAAACTCGGGGGCGCGCGCCCCGGCCCGCCCTGCTCCCCGCGGCCCGCGGCCAGCAGCCAGGCCCGGCCCCCTCCCCGCGCCCGCCGCGGCAGTTGGCGCGATGCAGGCCGGAGCCTTCACCTTCTTCCTTTGCCATCGTCTCCGCGGAGACCCGGGTGGCCCTCCTGCTCCCGAGCGGCCGGGATCTCCCAAACCTCCGAGTAGTCAAACCCCGCGGCCGCCCAGGCCAGCTCCCGGCTGCCGCGCCCCCACTTCCTGACCCGCCCCCCTCTGGTGTCTCCGCCAACTGTGTCCCCCCAAGGCGCTCCGGGAACCAGAGTGCAGGGAGCGGGGGGCCGGCCGGAGCGTTTCGCCGGCGCGCCTCAGCCATGCCCACCGTGGCCACGGGCTGGCCATGCTCCTGGGAGGAGCGAGTGCCCGCCGCCGCCCGCGGTCCTTGCTGCTCCTCGCAGGAAAGCAGGAGCCGGAGCAAGCTCTTCGTGACGCTGGGATCCGCCTCGGAAAGTCATAGACTGCTGCCCAGATCCAGCCCCTATATCCAGCCCATTTTACAAGGAAAATTGAGTTTGAAGTGCAGAGCTACTGGAGTCCTGGAGTTCTCACGGTGATTTCAAAGCCAGGCAAAAACGTTCTAGGCAGGTCCTTTGGATTAGTAGATTTTTGTTCGTTTTTGAGACTGGATCTCTATATGGTCCAGGCTGCTCTCAAATTGCCTCGGGTTCCCTAACTGCTGCAATAGCAAGAGTGAGCCACTGTTTGGTTTAGTAGACACTTGACTGCTACAAAAAAAGTTTGTACCAGATTACACCCTATTGTAACCCCAGAATTTGACAACTAGAGGCTGGAAGTTCATTATTTCAAGGCCAACCTCAGCTACATAAGCAAGTTAAGTGATTATCAGGTTTAAAAAAAAAAAAAAAAAAAAAAAAAGGGAAGCACGCCTGTAATCCCAGCACTTGGGAGGCAGAGGCAGGCGGATTTCTGAGTTCGAGGCCAGCCTGGTCTACAGAGTGAGTTCCAGGACAGCCAGGGCTACACAGAGAAACCCTGTCTCGAAAAACAAAACAAAAAGAATCTATTAAAAAAAGGGGGGGGGAGAGCACAAGAAAATAACGTGTCAATCACCAAAATTGCCTTAAACAAAATATTTGCTCATGTCAATATTCTGGAAGAAAGCACAATAGTACTTTATGGTCTGCTACGAAGGAATGTATGTAGATTTTTTTCCATAACAATAGAGGGTAGTTTCAGTTTGTTTTACAGTGCATGTCTCATAGTGTGGACACTGCGGCGTGCCTTCAGTTGGCCAAACTGCGAGAGTGAACAACCACATCAAAGAAAGCATGTCTGTGAGCTTTTTTTCCCCCCTTTATGTAGGCCTCCTATGGTAATTTATAGAAACTTCTAATTATTCTTCTATACAGCCTGGTTTCTGTATCTGTTCTGATTCTGTGGGATCCTGATCTAGAGATGTGGGGGGACTCACAAGGCCTGGCAATCCAGACCAGAAAGAGAGGAGAGAGAGAATAGAGAAGAGAAAGGAGAGAGGAGAGTCAGAGACAGAATCAGAGAGACAGAGACAGAGTCAGAGACAGAGTCAGAGATTTCCCATGGTTGTTTCTGGTTGATTTGGAGTTCAGCCAGAGCCACCAGCTCTTTTTCTGCCTTGCCTTGGACTCAGAGTATACCCTGGTGATACTGGAGGCTGAGAAAATTAGAGAGGCCCAGCACCTGAGATCCCACTAGCAGGGTTTCAACACCTAGGTTGCACAACAGAGCCAAGGAGCCATAAGGATGTTCCACACCACCAGGTCCATGTCTAGGGTCTGAAGAGGCCCAGCCCAGGATGTCTGGCATACAAGAAGCTGAGACAAGACTCAGAAAGGACCAGCTTAACCGAATTGGGGAAACCGCTGGTGGGTTCTAAAGAATTAGCCTGCCTCGATCTTTGGCTTAAAAGCTGTCTCACAGTAATGGCAAATTAGGTTCCTTCCTCTTTATGATTAAACTTGTTTTTCAAGGATTGGGCTATGCCTCACATGAAACCTGTGACCTTAACTACAAGTGGTTCTGTACTGCCTGTTCTAGGAATGATAATTATGTCTTTGTTTCAAAAAGTTTTTTTTAACCATCTTGTAACCCTACCTTCTTTCATAAGGGTTGCCATGGATACCTTGTTATAACTACCTGTTTTATGCTCACCTTTCAACCGTGTCTTTGTTTCAAGATGCTCTTAGGAAGAACTGGCTATGATATTCTGCTCCTGTAACCCCACCTATTTTGCCTGCTAAATCCCCCATTTGAACAACCCCTACTGCTAAACTATATAAGCCTTGTCTTCCTCATATCCAATGCTAACCTCTTAAACCACACCTTAGCTAGAGGTCTGTGTACATGAATTTTTTTTTTTTTTTTTGGTTTTTTCAAGACAGGGTTTCTCTGTGTGTAGTCCTGCACTCCTGTAATCCCAGCACTCTGGGAGGCAGAGGCCAGGCTGGATTTCCTCGAACTCAAGAAATCCAGCCTGGTCTCTGCCTCCCAACAGTGCCAGGGATTACACAGCGTACGCCACCATGTCTCCAGCTTGTGTACATGAATTTTAAAAAATCTTCCTTTAACTAATTGCTTGCAAGTGCTAGAAAGATGGCTCAGCAGTTAAAAGCACTGGCTGCTCTTCCAGAGGACCCGTGTTCAATTCCTGGCAACCACAAGGCAGCTCACAACTGTCTATAACTCCAGCTGCAGGGGATCTGACCCCTCACACAGACAAACATGCAGTCCAATCACCAATGTACATTAAAAAAATAATTACTTGCTTGCTCTAATTAATTTGGCCATGATGATTTAGGTCTGTGGTCTTTCTCCTTACCAATGTACATTAAAAAAAAAAAAAGAATTACTTTCTTGCTTTAATTAATTTGGCCACGATGACTTGAGTCTGTGGTCCTCTTCCTCCTCCCATTTTTGGGATGAACATATGCTCAAATGTCTTGGGCAAGTGCCAGACAAAGTTGTTAATAACAGGAGTCATCAACTGTGACCAGGTTTAAAAAACTGGCAGGACACATTGTGCTTGAAGACTGTTGCTTGATGCAAATGCTCTTCTGTCTCAGTTGTTACTAGTTCTGATGTGTTTCCTTTACTTTTGAGACAAAGACTCATCTACCTTAAACTGACTTGAACCCACAGCACTCCCCTTGTCTCCAGTTCTCAAGTTAGTTGAGTGAGGATGGAGCATGCTCTGTTACACCCAGGTTTAAAATACAACAGAAGTGAAGCTGAAGAAGAACCTCGAAAGATTCTGGCTTCCACAAATACCAAGTATGAAGGGAAAGACCCATACTCATTGAAAGTAAAATAAAAATTAAGAAATTAGGCATATGTTTTGTCAAAATATTTTTAAAGTGTTTTTAGATTTATTTTATGTATATAAATGTTTTGCGTGCATGTGTGTCCCTGAGGCAGACACAAGAGGATATCAGATCCCCTGGAACCAGTTATGGACCACGCAAGCCACCATAGGAATGCTGAGAACCACTCCTGGGTGTTCTCCACCAGTACCGAGTGCACAAAACTGCTGCACCATCTCTACGGCCCCACGTTAAAGGATTTTTTGAGTAGGATATATTAAACATCTTGAAACTTACTAAAATACAGATTTTGTTTTTTACTCAAAACTCTTCTAGAAAGACATTTTTAGCTGGTAATGTAAAACAAAATACATAAATATTGGTACTAAAAGATTATGGACATGAAGCAGTATAGCATCAAAACGTTCTTAGGTGAAACAGGCACAGTGGTCCATGCCTGTACTTATAGCACCTAGGAGGGAGAGGCAAGAGGATCAGGAATTCCAGACCAATCACAGCTACATCATGAGGTCAAGGCTTCTCTGGGCTATACAAGGCCCTGTCTATAAATATCTAGATATTTTACAAAGGAAAAAGAGGACAGATATATGGCCCAGTGAGTTAACAAACTTGCTGCTAAAGCTAAGACAACACTATCTTGTCCCAACCCTGCCTTATGTCTGCCTAGACCTTCCTCGGCCATCTACGCCACAATACCCTGACCTGCCTTGGCAACACACTGGAACTATACATGCCCCTGACCATGGTCCAGATGTATTAACCAAAATAATGGATGTCCGTGAAAGTTAAATACTCATCTAAAATACCAAAGAGGAAGTGTAAGCAGATGAATGTTTGAGTTCGAGGCTAGCCTGGTCTACAGAGCCAGCTCTATTACAGCCAGGGCCATGCAGAGAAACCCTGTCTTGAAAGATCAAAGCTAAAAATGAAGTAAATAAAAATAAAGTAAAAATAAATAAAAATGCTGTACCTCTGAGCTTGGGAACCAAGAGACTCTAAGGCATGAGCCACTCTTGATTGCTGGGTAACAAAGGGACTCATATACTTTTAATTGGCTTAATTAACATAGTTGTTGTCTTAGGGTTTATATTCCTGCACAAACATCATGGCCAAGAAGTAAGTTGGGGAGGAAAGGGTTTATTGAGCTTACACTTCCACACAGCTGTTCATTACCAAAGAAAGTCAGGATAGGGACTCAAGCAGGTCAGGAAGCAGGAGCTGATGCAGAGGCCATGGAGGGATGTTACTTACTGGCTTGCTCCCTCTGGCTTGCTCAGCTTGCTTTCTTATAGAACCCAAGACTACCAGCCCAGGGGTGGCACCACACATGATGGGCCCTCTCTGCTTGATCACCAACTGAGAAAATGCCCCACAGCTGGATCTCATGGAGGCACTTCCCCAACTGAAACTCCTTTCTCTATGATAACTCCAGCCTGTGTCCCGCTGACACACAAAACCAGCCAGTGCAGTTGTCAATAATAATCTCATGAGCATCATTTTTTCCTCTCTCTCCTTCTCCCTCTCTCTCACACACACATACTTGCTGTGATCAGAATATAAAGTGAATGAATAAATAAATGAAAAATATAAAGAAAGCAACAATAAGTCTCAGATATTTTACATTTGTATTGATTATTGTATATTGATAGAAATTTAAAGTTATATTTGCTATAATATATTGTATATATGTTTTTTTTTGTTTTTTTTTTGTTTTTTTCCGAGACAGGGTTTCTCTGTGTAGTCCTGGCTGTCCTGGAACTCACTCTGTAGACCAGGCTGGCCTCGAACTCAGAAATCTGCCTGCCTCTGCCTCCCAAGTGCAGGGATTACAGGCGTGCGCCACCATGCCCGGCTCTGTATATATGTTTTAACTCTTGTTAAAAGTGTTGTGCATATGCAACTCATTTAAAAATTTAAGCCGGGTGCCGGGCGTGGTGGCACACGCCTTTAATCCCAGCACTTGGGAGGCAGAGGCAGGTGGATTTCTGAGTTCAAGGCCAGCCTGGTCTACAAAGTGTGTTCCAGGACAGCCCGAACTACACAGAGAAACCCTGTCTCGAAAAAAACCAAAAAAAAAAAAAAAAAAAAAAAATTTAAGCCGGGCGGTGGCGCACGCCTGTAATCCCAGCACTTGGGAGGCAGAGGCAGGCAGATTTCTGAGTTCGAGGCCAGCCTGGTCTACAGAGTGAGTTCCAGGACAGCCAGGGCTACACAGAGAAACCCTGTCTCGAAAAAACAAAAAACAAAAAAAAAAAAAAAAAATTTAATGTAAAGTTTGAGTCCCTGAAAAGTAGTCATATAAACTGCTTAGGATAATTAAGAAATGCAAGTTAGTAGTTAGTCACCTATAAAAAATCCAATTTGAGGCCAGGCGGTGGTGGCGCACGCCTTTAATCCCAGCACATGGGAGGCAGAGGCAGGCGGATTTCTGAGTTTGAAGCCAGCCTGGTCTACCGAGTGAGTTCCAGGACAGCCAGAGCTACACAGAGAAACCCTGTCTCGAAAAACAAAAACAACAACAACAACAACAAAATCCAATTTGTAGGCTTTGTTAGGTACTAGTGTAGTTAATTACAGCAATAAGCGTTCTTTAGCCTTCTATATATGTTTTCAATGTAAGCAGAGAGTAAACAGCTAGAAGCAAGCAATGTTTGCTTATTCAGATATGCTTTAGATAGCGAGGTGGTCCTCAAAGATCTGTGGAATACAGCACTTAAGATGCTTTAGTAATAAGGGGCTTTTGTGGCAGACACATTAGCTCTGGTAGCATCCCCGGTCAATTTCAAAGAAGATGATGAGCACAGAAGAGCCTCCACAAGGAGTTTACTTCAGTTGTGGCAAACATGGCCCCAGAGCAAAACACCTGCCCCTTACCTCGATGGATGACAGCAGGCTGTCCAAACTGGACAACAGGACACTGGGAAGTCACTTGACCCATTTTGCTGAGACAAAGGTAGGCCAGTCCTTCAAAATTTCTGCTTCACAGAAAAGTCTGCCAGATACTCTGAGCATACTGCCTGAGGACTGCTGACTTCCCCGCTGATACAGGTGAACCTCAGGTGACTGACCAGGGAGCCAGCAGTCCGCCATTTCTATAGTTTTGGAAGCTGTTTGCTCTGAACTTCCTGTTTACTAAGTAATATTTAATGGTTATGTTTTAGTTTTAATCCCAGGTGTGGGATATGGGACTGTTTCGGACTGTCCATAGCATCTACGATTTGTCTCGTGCTCTAGGAAAGGCATGATTTTTGCCAGCTACAAACAGTTTTTGTTTGTCATTCTGGGGACTCTTGAGAGTGTATGAATATAAGATCCCCACGTTGACCCATGACAGCTACTGCTCCCTCTTGATGCTTGTCCCTGTTGCGGCTGGTTCCTGCTGTTGCATCTGCTGGTTTGTTGCATTGCTGTTTTGTTGCATTGCTGGTTTGCAGAATCACTGACTGGAGATATTCTGATGATGAAGACTGGACTTGCCCCTAGAAAGTCAATGCTTCTAATCAGCAGAAAGTAGTCTAAAGAGATCTCTAGCCCCTGGCCCTCTAACCTTCTTTCTTGCCTACCTAGTGTTGCAGGGTTGGAAGGGATTGGGGTGCAGAAGGGTAGTAGATATAAGAACCCAATAAAGTATGGAAAACGTATGGCTACAGTAATTGATGGGGAAAAGACTGGTGGGGCCATCCTTGCGCTGGGGGTGCTGGGTTTTATAAAGAAGCAGGATGAGCAAACCATGGAGAACAAGCCAGTAAGCAGCACTCCTCCACGGCCTCTGCATCATGTCCTGCCTCCAGGCTGATGAGCAGTGATATGGAAGTGAAAGCCAAATAATGCCTTTCCTTCCCAACTTGTTTTTTGATCGTGCTTATCACAGCAATAGAAACCTTAAGACAGGCAGGCACAGGTTCCAGCTGGAAGGGGTCCCAGCAACGAGAGGAAGTGGACTGAAGCACCCAGCCCTGACCAGGAACACTCCTTCCCCCTTGACACCCACTTGCAAAGGAAAATATTTGTCCAACGCAGTCCCGTCCCGCTTGGTACACGAACCAACCGTGCTGAAAGGCCAGCTTCTGGCCAGAGCAGATGGCTGACGCAAAACAAGCCCGGTGGGAGTTCTGGGGGGTTCTCTTCCTCCCTTTTTTCTTTTTTCTTTTTGGTCACATGTCACTGTTTAGGCTTTTTATTTTCTTTTTTTAAAAATCTCACTGCTCGGGCTGGTGAGATGGCTCAGCGGTTAAGAGCACTGACTGCTCTTCCGAAGGTCCTGAGTTCACATCCCAGCAACCACATGGTGGCTCACAACCAACCGTAATGAGATCTGATGCCCTTTTCTGGAGTGTCTGAAGACAGCTACAGTGTACTTACATATAATAAATAAATAAATCTTTAAAAAAAAATCTCACTGCTCTTTTGCTTATATATTACGGTTCCCAATGTTGTATTCTTAATGGGTTTTGTTCTTGTGTTTCTTATGCTTTTTCCTTTCTGTTTTCTAAAAGTTGAGAAAGATCTGTGCAGTGGGAGGTGGGGAGGATATGAGGGAAACCATGATTGGCATACATTTATATGAAAAATTAGTTTTAATTGAAAAATTACAGGATTTCATAACAAAAAAATATTTAGCCAGGTACATGCCTGTAACTCCAGCTCCCCAAGAGGCTCAAACGGGGAAACTGCAAAGTTGGCCGATTTAGTGAAGCCCTGTCTCTCAACAAAAGGGCTGGAGTTGTGGATAGAGGGAGCACAGGTGCTGCCCAGTCACTCCCTCTGTGGACCAGACTCGAGATGCTTCCACGAGATGCTTCCACCTGCCCGTGAGCTACACATGCCCGCCACCCAGTTTAGTCAGATTTTCTTAAATTCTGTTACAATCCTGGATACATACTGACTGACTGAAACTAATTCCTGAACAGCCAGTAGCACTATGTGTCCAGTAGATGTCAGAAGCAACCAAAGCATTAGGCAGATCTCATGGCCAACTGCAAATACAGGGGTGCAAGCTGAGTGTGAAATGCGACTCTTTGAATACATATTACTTCAATATAAAAATCAGAACTGTTAGCCGGGCGTGGTGGCGCACGCCTGTAATCCCAGCACTTGGGAGGTAGAGGCAGGTGGATTTCTGAGTTCGAGGCCAGCCTGGTCTACAGAGTGAGTTCCAGTCCAGCCAGGACTACACAGAGAAACCCTGTCTCGAAAAACCAAAAAAAAAAAAAAAAAAAAAAATCAGAACTGTCCAGCACTTGGGAAGCAGAGGCAGGCGGATTTCTGAGTTCGAGGCCAGCCTGGTCTACGGAGTGAGTTCCAGGACAGCCAGGGCTACACAGAGAAACCCTGCCTCAAAAACAAAACAAAACAAAACAAAAATCAGAACTGTATTGATATATAAGCCAGTACTCAAATAAATTTTAACTACTTACAAACATTTATGATGATGATGATGTTGTTGTTGTTGTTGTACTGGAGATCAAACCCGGGGCAACGGGCAAAAGTACTCTATCACTGGTATATAATCTCAGTCCAAGATTACAAACCTATCAAAATCTTTCTGGAACCACAAGCCCCCCAATTAAATGTTTTCTTCTGTTAAGTTGCCTTATCCATGGTGTTTTGTCACAGTAATAGAAAAGTAACTAAGACATCCACTCCACTTGCATTTCCTGTGTACAAGTACTGCATAGTTAAAGAATGTACAGAGTAACAAGAAACACACTGCCATGCCTGCTGAGACAGCCTGAGCCTGAAGTCTAGCTATGCAGGACCACGGCAATCTGGGTATGGGTCTGAGGTTCATTCTCTGCTGCTCCTGGGTGCAAGGGCTGGGAAAAGCACAGCGACTACAAACCCGACAGAGCACTGTGTGCACGTGCGCGCATGGGCGCGTGTGCGCGCACGCGCACACACACACACACACACACACACACACACACACACGGTTATTTTTATTCCTTTTTTGTTTTTTTTTGTTTTTTGTTTTTGTTTTTGTTTTTTGTTTTTTTTTTTTTTTGGTTTTTTGAAGACAGGGTTTCTCTGTGTATCCCTGGCTGTCCTGGAACTCACTCTGTAGACCAGGCTGGCCTCGAACTCAGAAATCCGCCTGCCTCTGCCTCCCAAGTGCTGGGATTAAAGGCGTGCGCCACCACCGCCCGGCTTTTCATTCCTTTTTAAAAAAGTATTTAATGTGTATCTGCAGGTACACCTGCATAACAGAAAAGGGCATCAGATTTCATTATGAGATGGCTGTGAGCCATCATGTGGTTGCTGGGAATTGAACTCAGGACCTCTGGAAGGGCAGCCAGTGCTCTTAACCGCTGAGCCATCTCTCCAACCCTCTTTTATCTCTAACTCCATCACCCTGACTCAGTTATATTTTTCCCAAATACTTCAATGGATTTTTTTAAAGTTTTATTTTGTGGTTGTGCTTTATGTGTGTGGGTGCAATCATGCATGTACTGGAGGATAACTAACACAAGTTGGCTTGTTCTTTCCACTGTGTGCATAGCAGGGTGGGATTCAGGTCCTCCAGGGTGTAACATACACCCTTACCTCCCAGCCCCTGCTGGCTCTTGGACTGTCTATACCATGAAATGGACAGCTGCACAGATATGACTCCCACCAGAACTTATCTAGGAAACTTTGATTCTGCCAAAGGCAAAGAACACCCTGACGTCTCTCGAAAACAGCAAAGCAAGGAACAGAGCCTCAGCTTCTCAAGAGAGCCATCTCTGTTGTACATGACGGAGAAGACCCAAGGCTCAAGTGAAAACGATGCTGGTGAGCTAAGCATCTACTCTTTTAACCAAGACACTGGAGGTCCAGAAGAAGAATACACATGCTGGTCACTGTAACATTCTCCTGGAATGTTACAAGTCAGCAGTATTTAATGCGATCCTGAGGATGAACAGGACTTGAACTCTAAGGAACTCAGCAGACAAACAAGGAGGGCGTACAATCAGGAAGCATTAAGGCTGCAGGTCTCACTAGCTTTGTATGGCATAACTGGGTTTTCAAAAGATAGTTGTTTTGTTCCCCAAGCCCCCACCCCCGGATGGGGTTTCTCTGTGTTCCTGGCTATCTCGGAACTCTGTAGAGCAGGCTGGCCTCAAACTCAGAGGATGCCCTGCCTCTGACTCCCAAGTGCTGGGAGTGCACCACTACATCCAGGTCATACTATTTTTTTCCCTGTTTTTGTGGCAGGATCTCACGTTACCTCAGTCTGCCTTGGAACCCTCTTGACTTCTATCATCCTTCTGTCAGGACAGTCACGTGTAGCTGTCAAGTAGAGAGAACCGGCAAGATGACGCAAGGCAGAAGGCTCAGTCAGCACAGCTCGCACAGCACAACCATGAGTTGTTCAGATTCTCAGCACCCACACAAGAGCCAGGCATGGCGGCATCCATTGTAGTCTTGTGCCATGGCTGTCCACACTTCCAAGCTTCAGGAGAGCCTCATCCACTGAACGCTTCTGTGACTTTGTACGGTAAACCAGGGCAAAGGCCCTCGGACCTAGGAAACAGGCGGACTTCCCTACTTCTCGCCCCCATCACCAGGTGCCTTCTCAAAAACAAAAATGCACACATTGAGATTACGCAGGCAAGTTTTATTATCAATGTAACAATTCTACAAAAAAAAACGCAGTAGGACCACAGTGAGCACCTCTGCCACCTTACTCCTTCAGAGCTTCGGGCAGGAGCAGCTTAAGGCACCAAGTAGGAACTTTACTCTTGGTTATCTCAAGTGCCAGATTTCACTAATTTTCACACCAAATCCTTTTCTTTCTTCCCACTGCAGTTGAAGGGCTATCGTTGGTCAAGTGAGAGGGTAATGCTGGACTCCGCAGTCAAGGTGATGATGCAAACTAAAAACAGCAGCCACAACCGAGGCATTGCATCCAAGCACAGCACAAGAGTAGCAAAGAAACAAGTGCGTGTAATCAAGTCACTTCCCCGCCGTTACAGCAGACAGCTGGATAGCTAGTGCCAAATACTGCGTGCGCTCTGGCCCACGAACACGGCTACACGGGCTGCCACGCTACCCAGCCAGCATGCCTACGCTTTGAAAGGTTTTAGTTACTCCACACTTGAGGCGTTGGAGAGAAAAGGACTATCAATATGCACACACATTCACTTAGGCTAGTATATTGCTTTCTGGAATACACTGTTCAAACAGTCATATTTTTTGTGACATTTAAAAACTATGGGATTTCTCTTATTAAAGTCCAAACTGTTAACAATGAAAAAAGTACAATATAAAATAATACATATAAAGCCGAACAGTCCGTCACAGCTCACACTGGGAACTACTAACTACATGTGGCTGCTTCGTTTTTTGGTTTCAAATTTTGGCCCCTACTTCATTATTTACAGCTGGTACCTGCAGAGAAAAACACTCAAACCCTTTAACATGGTGTGTGTGTGGAGAGGGCACGAGGGGGACAGGCCTACGACCCAGGGCTCAAGTATACTAGGGAGGCTCTTTCCCACTGAGCCACGGCCCAGCCTGCCTGAGGTGCTTTGAAAATATTTTTGTTTAACTATAAGGCACCACGATGGCCTATTAAACTAATATTTGGGAAAATATTAGTTTTATTTTATTCCTTTTCTTAATTTGGGATTTAAGTATTCTAAGAATGTACACTTAAATTACTTAGCAAGAGGGTTTTATTTTACAGAAAACAGGGGGAGAAGAGTGGGAATACACAATGAAGGCTCTTCCGTGGCTGTTAGCCGCGGATGGCAGACGCTGGTGGGATGCATTTTTCCCCAAGACTTTGACTTAGGAAATAAGGCGATGCCCAGTGAGCTGGAGTGAGACCTCTGACCTCCAATGCACGTTTACATGCCTGCTTGCCACAGCCGGGAGCCAGGCTCGCACGCCGCTTGCTGTAAAGGGCTGGCTTCGCCGGCTTCCCCTTTCTTCACTCCAGCAGTAGACAAGGCCCAGGCCTCCTGTTCAATCGCGTTGGCTGAGAATCCCACAGCCTGAGTGTAGACGAACATCCCCTGAAGTTGCTAGAAGTTCTCTGGTCTGATAGTTTCAGGATCATCATACGCCTTTCAAACACTGAAGCGGGGGAGAGAGAGTATTACCTGTAAATTTAATTTTTCAAATCCCTAGGAGACTAATACCAGAGAGCCCCAATTTCTATCGTACAGTGACGTTCACAAACGCAATGATTGAGAGTTTAATACTTTGCCGTAATTACCCACCCTTTGTATTACTAAGCGTATTAAACACACACCACTCTGCACCCCCCAAACTCAGTTTGCTTCCAATTCTACCCGTTTCATTGCGGGTCAGTGTTGTAATATTCTTCTAGCACTAGACATTCAACTCAACATTCCCGGCTTTACACAGAGCTGCAGTGCCAGGCACGGTGGCATAAACCTTTAATCCCAGCCACAGGGAGGCAGAAGCAGGAGAATTTCTGTGAGCTCTAGGGCAGTCAGGACCACATAGAGTGACCTTTTTTTAAAAAAAAAAATTTATTTATTATATGTAAGTATACTGTAGCTGTCTTCAGACACCCCAGAAGAGGGTGCCAGATCCCATTACAGATGGTTGTGAGCCACCAAGTGGTTGCTGGGATTTGAACTCAGGACCTACTGAAGAGCAGTCAGTGCTCTTAACCACTGAGCCATCTTTCCAGCCCAGAGTGACCTTTTCTCAAACAAACTTAAAACCAAAACCACAGAAAACAGAAACAGGTCTGGAGAAATGGCTCGGGGGTCAGGAGTACTTGCTGCTCTTCCAGAGGAGGAGTTTGGCTCTCAGCGCTCACAGTAGACAGCTCACAGCTGCTTGCAACTCCAGCTTCTGGGGTTCTGATATCCTCTGTTGGCACCCATATTCAACACACACACACAAACGGATAATTATAATAAATAATCTTTATAATCTTTAGTTCCAGTATGAATTCGAAATTATTTCTAACAAAAAAGTTACAATCAGTAAGCAGCACCAAGGCCTGGAGGATGGCGGACAGGAACCCTGTGCCAGCGACTGATTAGCACTGATTAGCACTGTAGTCCATCTGTTCGGTCCAACACTCTGTAGGTCTTAACTCATTTGGCAAACCTCTATCTCCAAAAAAATTTACAATTCATAACAGCAGCAAAACAATGGTTATGAATGAGCATCAAAGTAATTCTGTGGTGGGGAGTCTAACACAAGGCACTATATGAGAGGGTCCCCGCCTTAGGAAGGGTGAGAGCCGCTGCCTCGGGTTATCATGCCACTCCGCTAGGTTGACTGATTCGGTACTGGGGATCAGAGGCAGGTCTTCACACACAGGAGGTAAGTGGGAGTGAGCACGACCCCAGTTCCGCGGCCTCCTTGAGGAAGGGGGAAGTGGGACAGACAGTAGTTATGTTGGCACAGGAAGCCAAACACGTATGGATCCAGATTTATAAATTCAAACAGCTCTTGATGAACATTCAGAAGGGAGAAGCATCCGTCCTGATCATGTGCAGACTCTTTTCTGGTCATTATCCTCTACTCCAACCCCACCCCTTTTTTTCTGGTTTTTCAAGAAAGGTTTCTCTGTGTAACAACCCTGGCTGTCCTGGAACTCGCTCTGTAGACCAGGCTGGCCTCTGACTCAGAGCTCCAACTGTCTCTACCTTAGAGTACTGGTACCGAAGGCACGGGCAACCATGCCTGGCTTCCCCTCTCCTTCTAAAACAATTTCTGTGATTACGTTTAGTTCTGTGCACTCATGTGTGCTGTGTGGGAATATGTGCTTCCGAGTGGAGGTGACTGAGGAGGCGAGAGAACCTCCCGGAGTTGAAGTTACAGGCGGTGGTGAGCCCGACATGGGTACTGGGCAGCACATGCAGCCCATCAGCAGAGCAGCCTGTACTCTTAGAAACCCTGAGCCATCTCTCCAGCCCATCCTATCACTGTTCTCCAAACGAGCAACCAGTGGGAACAGCAGCCATCAGGCCAGGCGAGGTGGTACAATTTGTAAACTCAGCACTCAGGAAGCTGAGGCAGGGGACTGCCCCCAGTTTGGGCTATATCCGAATAGCGAGGAGTCATGGAGCAATGTGTGTGAACACCCACTTTGCATTTTATTAGTAGTAGTCCGGAAATAACTTAAGAGTATGGGAAGGATGTCATGGGCGGTAAGCGAATGCTGTGTGGTTTACGAAGGCCTGGACAGGTGCACGTTTTTGGTACATGAGGTCTCAGATCCACGGGCTGGTTTGCACGGACAGACCCAGGATAAGGTCTTTACACACACAGCTTCCCCCATGCTGATTTGTTTACGGGGTATATAGAACAAAACCAGAAACACTCAAGTTAAAATATAAACTGCTGGCATTGTGCACTTTTACATGTAAACGAGAAACAGATAAATGTTAGAAATGGAAATGGCTCAAATTTCATTTCCTGTGGCCACCTTGAAAAAGTGTCAAGACCAAGAAACAAATGACAATAGATACAAATTCAAAATTTTTCAAAAAGGAACCCAAACACCAGTTAGCGTTCGTGTTTAAAATGTGGTTCAAATGGGGCAACTTAGTGCCCAGCTTAAACCCACGCACGGAAGAGCTGTGAACACATACAAAAAATAGATAATAAAACCTGTCACTCACTCACTCAGACAGTCACCTAATGCTCTACTTCTTCAGCCGACACCGCCTCATGTCTCCTTAAGAACCTTCTCCCCTCCCAGTGCTAATACCAAGGAGAGGCCATTTTACCTCCAGCTAATAGAACAACTCAGCCAGCCAATGAAAGTCCTGCATAATCCAGCAGGCTGAGAGATGGTCGTCAGCCACGCCAATGAAACCCAATTCCTTGTTTCTCTTTTTAAAGTTGTTAATGGACATGTCATGATGAGGGGCCAGTTAGCTCCGCCTTCCCATCCCCAGTTCCTTAGAAGATACGAAAAAATCACCTTGTGGGAACCTCAAAGTACATGCCCATCCTAAGTTTTTTTTTGTGGGAGAGCCAGAGTTATTAAAAGGAGTTACGTGTTTAGCTCCCTCAGACCTGCTTCTTAGCCTCAGTGACGTGTTAGTGGCATTTCAGTGTTTAGTGAGGAAGCTGCAGAATCTTTACAGCTGGCAGGAAAGAGAGTCTAAGAAGGATAAAAAAAAAAGTTTCCTTTCCTTCTTAGCAACAGAAACAAACAGTAGGACCCAGAGATAATTTTTAAAGTTTTAAATGCAAACATTCATAATTTGTCTTTCCTTTCTGGTAAGATGTATGTTAAAACAGTGTTTTATTTTGTCATACACTATCATTAAAGTATTATGTACACAGAAGAACTTTTTTTCCTCTTTAGAAACAAGGCAGGCCTCCCTCATGCTGCAGCCCAACCTGAGGCTGCCCGGGAACTGACTATCACTAAATAGCCAGGTGAGCTTTGAACGTTTCCAAGATCTGAGATTACAGGTACGGATCACCATGCCCACTTGTTACTTTGGGTTTTGTTATAGTTTTTGAGATAGGGTTCTTTCTGTGTAGTTTTTGCGGGTCTGGAATTCACAAAAATCGTCCTGCCTCTGCCTTGTGAACATCAGAATTGTGAACATGTGCCAACGCTCAGAGCTTACACGAGGATTATTAATGATAACTGGATTCCATGAAGTATGAAACATGAGCCTGGGTTACATAACAAGACCCGGTCCCGTAAAACAAAAACCAGAAACCTAAACTTCCGAGAAGTTGTGTTTGTTTAGATGCTCTGCAGCACAAGGCGGACAGAACTCACACCATCCATGGCCACCTTGAGTTGTTTCAATCTCTCAAGCACTGGGATTACAGAAAGAGTCATTACAAACAATAAGGTCTTGTAGCCTCTGTGGGGCCCTGGCAGGAGTGTGCAGCAGACATACGTGCAGATAGAATGCCCATCCACATGAGATAACGTAGTGCATATGAAGCACAGTCTATGAAAGGAATAGAAGATACTCCTCTGAGAGGAACACTTCTGTTGTTCGGAGGCAGCGGCACAATGACAAAGGGCAAAAGCGGACAGCTCAGGAAGCTTAAGATCCGAGGGGGACAAGAGCCCAGGGCGTCGGCCTTCAAGGACTCTGAACGGAAAATCTTAAAGGAATGGAGGCACATTAAAGGGACAAGCCAAGCAGAACGAGCCCCTCACACCACAGGCAAAAACACCCTGAGCAGCGCAGGGTAGCACTGAGGTGTTCCCCAGCAGCAAAGAAATAGGCAAGAACCGATACTGGGAAAGAAATATGGCTGGGCAACAGGGAAGCAATTCCCAGGAACACCAGGAAACCTTTCCCATGAACGTAGGCAGGAGAGGGATTCTCTTCCAACAGCACGGGGAAGAAACAATTCCGGCCTCCCGGGTACCAGTGAGCTAGAAGGACGTGCCTTATCTCTGGGACCCAGGCAGGGCAGACCCCAGTCCCACGTTGAGCAGCATAATGATCCTTAAGAGGCTCCAGCTACTGAAAAGTTCAGATCCAAAACTTTTCACTTGCACCCTGAAACTATCCTTAGAATGAGAGCGGCACCCAGGTTCCCATTTCTCAAGGGCGATGAACAGTGGCACTCTCTCAATTCCATATGGTTAGAGTTCACAACTCTGAAAACAATAACTAAATTAGAAAACAAAAAGTCTAGAGATTCAATACCCAAACTGAAGAAATAAGCCACACTAATACCTGGATGTGGCCCCAGGAAACTCCATGGGTAACCACAGAGTGAGAGTATTCTAAGAAAACTTTGGACTAGTAGGGGTTGGGGGGGGGGAATCTCTCTTGACAATAGCCCAAAAACTTTATCAGTATTCTTCCCTCCAGCTTTAGATTTAAAGGAGAGAAAAAAAAGACGTACAATGACAGCTTTTCAATAACTTTGGAACAACGTCATTTCCTTTTTAAACACGAGGTAATCTTACAACGTTGTCCAGGCTGGTCTCAAACCCCAGCCGAGGCTCAAGTGACCTTCCTGGTAGGAAATAGCAGGAATGTGTTAACTGTATCTGACTGAACTAGATGCTAAAACAAAAGAAAAAAGAAAGATAATTTTTTTCTAGAATGGCGACTTTTCCTTTTATTTGTGTGTAGTGGACATGCAGAAGTCAGAAGACAACTTCAGAGTCAGGTCTCCATTTGCACTGTGTGGGACTCAAGGATCAAATTCAGGTTACAAGGGTAAGCAGCAACTGAGCGATCCTGTTAGCCATTTTAAAGCTAGAAGGAAGAGGAGGAGGAAGGAAGGGGAGGAAAGGGAGAGGGGGAAGAGGAGGGGGAGAAGGAGGAAGGAAGGGGAGGAAAGGGAGAGGGGGAAGAGGAGGGGGAGAAGGAAGAAGGAAGGGGAGGAAAGGGAGAGGGGGAAGAGGAGGGGGAGAAGGAAGAAGGAAGGGGAGGAAAAGGAAGAGGGGGAAGAGAAGGAGGGGAGGAAAAGGAGAATGAGAAAGGGGAGGAGGAGGGGAGGAAAGAGAGGAAGGGGAGGAAGAAAGGAGGAGGAGGAGGAAGAGGAGGAGGAGAACAACAACAACAAGAAAAGCACTCAACCTGTCCCAGAACTGCGCGGTGAACACATGTGCACAGCAGTCGCAGCAGAACACTCAACCCCGCACATTACACTGGTGCTGAGTGCTTGGATTACAAACTTCTTTCCCGTGCCCTTCCCTCTAAGTCTTCTGACACACATCCCAGTCAGGCGAGGGGCAGAAAGCCGCCTCACCCGACTCCTAGAGAAACGTCAGCCCCTGGGCTTCTCTATTTGGGCCTCTGATTTAGCTTCCATGATAGGTCCTTACCTTCTTCTCTGAGGACGATCTAACTGCTGGGGCCCTTAAATACAAACCCATTCTTTGGGTAGAGTCCTGGCCTGGTCATGTGTGTGTGCAAGTCCATCCTCGGCTGCATACTAAAATGCAAGTTGAAACAAACAGGATCAAAAGATGGACAGCCTGTCACTGTGGATGTCATCTTAAACTAAATATATCAACAAAAGTATATGACATTTAGAACCTGGGCAATGACACTGTTAGAAGCCACACATTAATTTCCTCTCAATGCTTCATTTATTTATAAAAATCCCTTCTAGGAGAGAAGTTAGACTGAATATATATTTTAAGAACTGAAACAAACCCACCAGGCGGCCAATTAAAGAGGATCAAACCTGATCTATTTTTAAGTATGTTTATGTATATATGTTTTGTTGGCGTGTACATTTTCAGACCAGAAGAGAGGCCATCAGATCCCATAGATGGTTTTGAGCTGCAAGGTGGGTGCTAGGAATTGAACTCAGGACCCAGAAAGAGCAACCAGTGCTTCTAACTGAGCCGTCTCTCCAGCGCGGATCCTGACCTCTGTTAAGACTTGGGTCTCTATTAAGTAAACTTTGGGTATGTCAGAATATTACTGATTTGCTCATCAATTACTTTGTCAGGCATTATACGTTAAACCCCTAAAACCAGTGAATTTTAAATAGTTTTAGATCTGAAATAAACTGCTGAAATAAATTCTCTCACTTGAATACTAAATAAAGATTTTTATATGAGTCATCAAAAGACACAAAATCAGAATGTTGAGGAGGAAACCCCATATGTATCAAGCCCAAGGCCATGGAAAGAAGCAGCTCTTGAAAACAGCAAACATTTAAGGTATGCAAGGGCTCCCAAGAGCCATCAGGATAAGCAACCCACCATCTAAAAATCAGGTGCCTTCACTTTATTAACCAAAACAATCCCCTCACTGCCAAATGCTTCAGACACCCTGCTCCCCTCCCCCTTGGTCCACAGCACGTTTCCTTCCCCTCTCTTCCTTTAGCTCTGACAGGGGGTTCTCCATAGAATAGGCCTAGGAAGACCCTGAACTGTTGAGAACTCCTGCCTCATTTTCCAAGTGTTAAGATTATGACTGTGTTGGTTTTATGAGCTGCAGGGGCTGAAACCCCGGGCTCCGTGATTATTAGGCAAGCACATCTGCGGCGCTGTGTCCATTGCGCTTCTTTGTGTTTTTCTTGTGATATAAAGTCTCGTGTATACCCTGGGCTAGCTTCGGACTTCCTGCCTGAGCCCGAGCCCTGGGATAACAATGTGTGCCACTACATCCAGCCACATGCAGTTTTAAAAAAAGACAGTAGGAAAATCTTAAGTTTTATGTAAGAAAGAAAAATCTGGGTTAGATATAGAGGCCTGAAATACTGAAGCACGAACTGGAACTGCAGGTCCGGGTGAGTGAGGTCTCAATACCATCCTCATTCACTGACCCAGTTTATAAGTTCTAAAGGCCTGTCATGAGTGTGGTGCACCTGGGAAGCAGAGCCAGGAGGATGATGGCAAGCAGAAGGCTAGCCTGGTCTACATGGTGCTATAGAGGTCAGCCGAACAACAATGTAAGAATGTGTCTCAAACTAATGTAATAAAAAGATAAAAATTCTAAACACTTCCAAAATAAAATTCATTTATCAAGAGAAGAAATAACGTGCCACCATTGTGCTTCAGATGACAGATGACTCTAACCAAGAATGCCTCTAGGAGCTACTCAGGAGTTATTAGGTATAAATTTTATCACTTTGTCTCATTTTTGAAGCACGTCAGACTTTTAAACTTTTAAGTCTTCCCCACTTTTCATTACCTTTATTTTGTATGTGCATGTGTGTACACACATGCATGGGACGTGGCACACACCTGGAGGTCAGAGGCCAACCGTCAGGAGTTGGCTCTCTCTCACCACATGGGCTCAGGTAGTCAGGTGGTGAACCCTTGAGCTATCTTGTCAGTCCTGCGTCAGATGTCATCCTAAATCTAGAATGATCCTGCTTGTGTGTCTGAGGGGAACTAAGTACCCGAAATGGCCAACCATGGTACTTTTTTGGTTACTCTCATGATATATGTGTAGGACTGCTTCACCTTATTCAGAATGAAATTAAATGAAATTGGTAGAACCAAGCTAAACCACTAAGCCCAGCTGACCATTAAAACTTGACAACTACTCAGTCTCTATGATGGGAAATTATAAAAGTCGAAGTATTTCTTCCAGAAGATTGAGTAACCTTTCCAATCCAATTCCAGTAAAACTGTTTAATTTAATCAAAGAAAAAGGTGGTCTCTAAGGTAACTTTTAAACATTTTTCAAGTCCTCCAGCAGCTGGCTGAATAATCATCTGGAGAAGAGTAATGAGTTACTGACCCCTGAGAACTGAGTACCAATCACCCAAAGAACTCGAAAACTAAGTAAAAGAAAAAGTAACCTCTGCCCTGGACTTATCAGTCCAACTTCCTGACTAATGGGAAAAATCTCTTGCATGTTAAAAGTCCTTGAGACAAGAATGGTTAGGGTGGTGGTCAGAGATCCATCTAATGAGACACAGTTATACCTAAGATCACACCATCCTGAGTCACAGCCAGGACCGGCCTCTGTAGACATGGCTCTCCCACGCTGGGCTGCGCATGCTCAGAGGCATCCCAGGACTCTGCTATTCTGAAGACTCAAGCTAATTTCAGCTCTAGGAGGAAGGAGGACCTCTTTTGCTCATAGACCAGGAAGACTACAAGTTTTTTAGACTTCGTAGGAAGAAAAAAGCTTGACTCAATCAAATGACTTTAGGAGGGAATGGCGTGTGCTCAATTAACCAAAAAGAAACGGTAATAGTCACTGTTACAAACCCAACACCAAGAAGAGCCTGTTCTTAAAGACAAGACAGTGATGGTGGAGGCAGCAGGCAAAACACAAAACAAAACGCGATGAGAGCAAAGGCAGAAACACCAGGTCACTTCACGGAGACCAAGAACCCACTCCAGTCCGAGAATCCAAACCAGTCTGTTGGTTGGGTGCTTATTTTCATCTCCAAGGTTAGGCAGGTTTTTCATTTTATTTTTCCCCAGTGCAATTAAAAGAGGCTTTCTGATTTCTAAATACTGGACAGTCCATGCTTAAATGTTCCTATTTATTTATTTACTCTAATTATTTGTAGTATTAGAGATTAGAAACACTAATCGATATCCTTACCACTACTTTATTTACTTATTTTAAAAAATTAAAAATTAATTTCATTTATTCTTTTGTGTGTGTTGGGGGTGTGCTTATGTTGTGTGTGAAGTCAGAGGAAAACTTTCATGAGTGAGTTCTCTCTTTCCATCTTGTGACTCTTCCAGGGACCAAATTCAGCTCACAAGGTCTGGGGTAAGTGCCCCCACCCCCTTTGTTTCTTGAGACATGGTTTCTGTGAGTCCCTGGTCTCCCAGGAACTAGCTCTGTAGAGCAGGCTGGCCTTCAACTCAAAGATCCACAAGACACCTGCCTCCCTAGTGCTGGGATTAAAGGAATGCATCACCACCTTCTGCCTGGAAAATAAAATAAAAATCTTTAATCCCAGCACTGTGGAGGCGGAGGCAGAGGCAGGTAGGTCTCGGAGTTTGAGCCTGCTCTATACAGTGAGTTCCAGGACAGCCGAAGTTACTTAGTAAGTCTAAAACAAATTAATTTATGTGTATGAATATTTTGCCCGTGTGCATATATACACGTGAACATACACATGTCTGACGCCCATTGAACTGGAGTGACTGGTGGCTGAGAGCCGGCCATGTGGGTTCTGGGAACTGCACCAGTGCCGTCTACAATTGCGGGAAGCACGGTTATCACTAGCCGGCGAGCCATCTCTTGAGCCCCACTATTTTATCTATGTTTTTCTTTTTTGAGAGTGTTCCACTTTGTGTCCTAGGCTGGCCTTGAACTCACGCATCTTCGTGCCCTTTCCTGTAACTAAAGGACCACTATGCCGAGCTTATTTTGTAAGTCAAAGAATTAACAGACGATTTCAAGGAAAGCACATCCTTAGTCAGTGCTGTTCTTCATGAAAGCCCCTGATCTGCTGCCTCCCCTGACAGATACAGGGACGGGGATGACATAGCAGGAACGATGACACCACAGGAAACCCCAATCGTGTCAAGAGGATGAAGCTGGAGGTAGGTCATCAGCCCAGACACGCGTGCTGAGTTTCAGAGAACCAGTGTCTCTCCTAGCTGCAGTCTTGGCAAACGGACTTTAGTAATAAGGGCACTGAGGATTTTTCTTCTTCAAGCTACTGACCTGGTAACCTTGGAAGAAGTTAAGAATTTCCTTAACTCCAGTATTGTAGGCCAGGCCCTGCATTCTGACCACCGTGCCAGGCTGGGGCGGGGCACTGCTAAGATTGGCAGCTGTAGGGAAGTAGCCGAGACTATTGGGCGAACCTGGGGGGCTAAAGGGAGAGAAAGCACAATGAACCAACAGGAACACACAACGGTGAATATTTACTCCAAAACACATCGCTTAGGAAACTGAATGTCTGGACGTGTGTTTCGAACGCTCCTCTGAGCTACCCTTTCTGAAGACAGAGGATGCCAGAGGCTGGGTCTCACGTCTCCCCAGCAGCCAAAGGAGGGGTTAATGCCGTGCTGTTAGATGCAGGACCTTCCCCAGTCGCTAAGGTTCTCAAAGGGAGAGGAAGGAAGAACTAAGCCTTTTCAAGTCATTCAGCCACTCCCAAAGCCCAGACCACTGACGGTTAGTGAGCCAGTTTTCACCAATATTAAGGCATGAAGAGGAGAGATGGCTATAAAGGTCGAAGAGGAGCCACAACCAGAGATGAAAAAAAAAAAAAAAGTCCAAAGTGAACGCGCCCGAGAACCAACGGCTCTACCCACACGTGCAGAGGAATAACGAGGCCCGAGAACAGCACAGGAGAGCACACCAGGGCAACCGCCAAGCCAACAGAAGAGGGAGACGACACTGGAACCCAAGGGGACCGAAGGGGCCGCCGCCAGGTGTTTCTGTAGCAATTCCCTCCCAGCAGCCCAGGACCCTCGGTGGCCTAGCCTGTGTGGTCCCTCTAGCGACCCCCACACTAGTCTCATTAATCAGCTCACCAATCAGCTGTACGGGATTCACCACCCCAACCCGGTTTCTGTAACAGGCAGACCATTACGATTTGAAATATGCACAGAACATCTTTTTAACCCAGTCCTAAACATAAGAAGAAATACTGCTTCCAACTTTACATTACGCACTTCTAGTCATCTTCCCGAAGGTACTGTACCATCTCAGAGCACCCACTCTATACAACTGTAACAAACAGGTTAACAGTTTGTCTCTAGCCTGCAGACGAGGTTGATTAGCCCAGAAACCTTTCATGTGTTAAACAGGAGGGTCAGCAGCTTCACAGCAATGCTCTTCAGAGTGAGATTTAAAATATTCATTAAGATGCTTTGACAATATCTTACTCTTGTTATGACTTATTAAAGAAGCCTGAAAACAGCACTGGGAACCAAGCACCAAACCTTTCAGTCTTGAAATCGGAAGTCCTCAATTATGGGACAAATTTAAAATGGCCAGGGAGAATTTTCACTTTCCTGATAAGAACCTGCTTGTGCTCCCCTCCAAATTAAAAATCAAAGACTCAAGAAAGGCAAATGTTACATTCCTGTGCCAATACATTCAAAAGCAACTTGTGATTCCAATGAAAAACAAAATTGAAGTCACTGTTTAAAAGGCGTGTGCAACCAACACCAGAAACAGACTGGGCTGGAGAGATGGCTCGGCAGGTAAAAGCACTGATGGGTCTTCTAAAGGTCCTGAGTTCAAATCCCAGCAACCACATGGTGGCTCACAACCATCCGTAGTGACATCTGTCGCCCTCTTCTGGCATGTCTGAAGATAGCCACAGTGAACTCATCACATATATTAAATAAATAAAATCTTAAAAACAAGCAAAACCCAGGATGTGTGCTGAATTGAATTGAACGCCCTTCAAGCCAACATCTCTGCACTTTAAAAGAGAGAAAGGACATCAGGTTAAATAATTTCCTACTGAAAACATACCAGTTAGCACTTGGTCAAACCAGAAAAACCATAACAATTTCTCTTTTGTTTTGTTAGACAGGGTTTTTCTGTGTAGCTTTGGCTGTCCTGGAACTCACTCCATAGATTACACTGACCTCAAATTCAGACATCCACCTGTCTCTGCCTCCCGAGTGGTTGGGACCACCACCACCCAGCTGTTTTTGGATTGAAGGCATGCACCACCACCACCCGGCATTTTTTGTTTGTTTGTTTTGTTTAAGATTGATTTATTCATCTGAGTGCTTTGCCTGCACGTGTTCCACGTGCTTGCCTGGCGCCTGAGGAAGCAGTGAGTCTCCACGTAGGTGCCAGGAATTGAACCTTGGTCTTTTAAAGAGTTAAGGGCTCTTCTAACCTCCTGAGTTTCAGGATTGTAGGCATTAGTTTCAATGTAGCTCAATGTGCTTAGCTTGCCTGAGAACTTCAGTGTGATACCCAGTCCCACAATTAAAAACAACAGCAAGGCTCAATTGGTAAGGTGTTTGCCCTGCAAGTGTGAGGACCCAAGTTCAAATCCCCACAATGCATGTCAAAAGCTGGAAGTGGAGCGTCTGCAGGCCTCTCTATGGTGCTGAGACAGGAAGTAAGAGGGATCCCTGGAGGTTGAAGGTCAACCAGACACGACTCAAATAAAAGAAAGGGGAACCTTAAAACACCCAATACTGCCCCTAGCCCACCTCTACATGTGTGCCGTGTGCAAACATATACAATTTTTCTTTCTTTTTTTTTGATATAGGGTTTCTATGTATAGCCCTGACTATCCTGGAACTCACTCTGTAGACCGGGTCGGCCTACATAACTCGGAGATCCACCTGACTCTGCCTCCCACGTGCAGGGGTTGAAGGCGTGTGCCACTATTTGCCCAGCCACATACACATTTAAACACACTAAAGCAAAACAACGTAAAACTAGTAAGTTCGGTCTGTTATGTGATTATTGAACAAAATATCTGAAAACAATAGGTTGGACTTTGACTCCTACCTGAAATCCTACCAAACAAAACAAAACAAAACAAAACAAAAAGACCCCTCAAGTTTCTGTACCTACAAGATGGCTCAATCCCCAGAGCCACAGAAAGGGCACAAAGCCAGCACACACGCCTGCACCCATATACCATGCACACTAAAAGGTTTTAAAAAGGAGCTAACTCAAATTGATAGTCATCTAAATATGAAACTGAAAAAGTTTCTTAAAAAATTAAGCTTTAGCTGGGCATGGTGGCACACGCCTGTAATCCCAGCACTTGGGAGGCAGAGGCAGGCGGATTTCTGAGTTCGAGGCCAGCCTGGTCTACAGAGTGAGTTCCAGTCCAGCCAGGACTACACAGAGAAACCCTGTCTCGAAAAACCTAAAAAAAAGCCGGGTGTTGGTGGCGCACGCCTTTAATCCCAGCACTTGGGAGGCAGAGGCAGGTGGATTTCTGAGTTTGAGGCCAGCCTGGTCTTCAGAGTGAGCTCCAGGACAGCCAGGACTACACAGAGAAACCGTCTTGAAAAACCAGGAAAAAAAAAAAAGAAAAAAAAAAAGAAAAAGAAAAACCTAAAAAAAATAAAATAAAATAAAAACTTAAGCTTTGTGCTGGGCGGTGGTAGAGCACGCCTTTCATCCCAGCACTTGGGAGGCAGAGGCGGGTGGATTTCTGTGTTCAAGGCCAGCCTGATCTACAGAGTGAGTTCCAGGACAGCCAGGGCTTCACAGGGAAACTCTGTCTCGGGAAAAAAAAAAAAAAACAAAAAACCAAAAACCAAAAAACAAACAATAAAATTAAGCTTTGTATCTGTGGTTAAACTTGACACCAAATATTGAAGATAGAAAGACAGAAATAGAAGTGTACACACACACACAGACACACACACACACACACACACACACACACACGTCTATACATACCTCAAAACAAGTAACAACACTGCGCTAACAATATACCACAATCAATTAGATGTTCCAGTTCAACCACCAATGCCCACGTAAGAGTCGGACGGACGACAGACAGACGAGGCGCATCTGCCGTCCCAGGACAGGGGAGGCAGACACGGACACACATGGGTTCCTGGAGCTTGCTGATGAACTGACAATCTCCATGTTCGCTGAGAGACCTTGTCTCACAATGATAAGGTGAAGGTGAGGAAGATACCCAGTGCTGATCTCTGGTCATCATATATGTATATACATCCCTGTATATACAAAAGTACATACGTGCACATGCACATGTACACCAACGGGAGGAGGGGGAGGGACAGAGAGACGAGGAGAGGGGAGAGTCTGGATCTACACAAATATTTAAATGCAAATCTTTACAGTTGCATGCTATATGTTGGGCACAAGAAAGGAGTGGGTATCTGTTTTATCTTACTAGAGACGCTGTTACATCGGGTTAGGCAGTAATAAGAGCGGATGAGGAACACAAGTCAAACTCCCAAACTGCTTCAGCTCCCGGCAGAAAGCATGCAGCAGTTCTCACGCACACTCAGGATTAATAATGCAACGTCCACACTGGGAAGATCGGAATGGGCTAAGAAGGAGCAAATGGTGTGCCAGGAAGACACTCAGCCCAGGGCGCTTCCTTCCACGGAACAGCATCTGGAAGAGAGACTACTCTTCAACCGTGGGGCAAATCCAGGAGGTGAGGCCTGAATGAAGAGCGGGTGCAGGAGGAAATGATGGAACAGGAAAACACAGGCGCTCATTCTGGAACCCACCACACCACCACAGCTGTGAAGACAAAGATAAAGTGGGCCCCCACCACCACGCCTGCTCCCTCTGTGCGCGTGCACCCAGAGCACGGGGCACAGCATCCTTCCTCTTCAGACAAGTTTCTGCGGACAGAGGGTGCTGTAGGCAGAGGTTTCTGCACATGGAAGTTGATGCAGGCACTCCCAGCTGGTCGGGATGCAGAGTGGAGTGTGCAGCCGCAAACGGGATGTCTAAATCACATCCCTCCTGAAGACCATCACACGGGGAAAGAGCTTAGGAGTCAGAAATTGGGGAGGACAGGAATAAACAGTGCCTTCTGGCCACGACGACCAACTGCAGTCCTGAGCTCACAGCAGTGTGGCCGCCTGCGTAAGATATGTACAAAATCAAGCAGGTAACATTCCAGTATGGAGAGGGAGAGGGAGAGAGGGAGAGAGAGAGAGAGAGAGAGAGAGAGAGAGAGAGAGTGTGTGTGTGTGTGTGTGTGTGTGAGTGTGTGTGTGTGTGTATGATCGTTTTCTTTAAGGAGGGTGGTTCCTGATAGGTCAATTTCACTCTATAGCATGGCCTCACAGTGATGAGTCAATTGGCAGCTGGAGTCAATGAGTTATTAAAAATATAAACAAACAGCCGGGCGTGGTGGCGCATGCCTGTAGTCCCAGCACTTGGGAGGCAGAGGCAGGCGGATTTCTGGGTTCGAGGCCAGCCTGGTCTACAGAGTGAGTTCCAGGACAGCCAGGGCTACACAGAGAAACCCTGTCTCGAAAAAACCAAAAAAAAAAAAAAAAATATATATATATATATAAACAAACAAAAAACCAACATAAGTTGGAGGTGGGTAGAGAGATGGATCTGGGAAGAGTTGGGAGAGAATGGGGGTGAATATAATTGAAATGAAATTAATATTATGAAATGAAAACCTCTGTCCCGCCAGGCGTGGTGGCGCATGCCTGTAATCCCAGCACTTGGGAGGCAGAGGCAGGAGGATTTCTGAGTTCGAGGTCAGCCTGGTCTACAGAGTGAGCTCCAGAACAGCCAGGGCTATACAGAGAAACCCTGTCTCCAAAACAAACAAACAAACAAAACCAACCAAACAAAAGGCTTCACCTTGTCTGCCTTTACTAAATCATTACAAAGTGCAAAATGTTAACAACAGCTCTACCAGATAACATTGTAAAATTAAAGACCATCATGAGTGACAATAGTCATGATTTGAGAGCTTCTTATTTCTCTCTCAAAAACATTTAATACATGTGTGTATTTGTCTTTGAGTGTCTGCATGTGTGCAACCATGTAAACCACAGTACATAAGTATGTCAATTTAGCCCCAGCCCAACTCGTTATGCTTCTCCAAAGAGAAGCTGTAAGTTCTTGTTAGAGAAATGGGACAAAATGCAGGCTCTGCATCCTCCTGGGATGCAGCATCCCAGGACATTTGCATAAGAAGAGCTCTGAGAAGCCCTGCAGAAGGACTGCCTTCTGGGTCATCATCTTTACAAATGCTGACATTTTGAAGGCATAAAGAGGCAGCTATCTCATCAAAAAAAGAAAATCCCCCAATAATAAGCGCTTGTATACAGTCTACAGGTCAGCCCACCTCAGTACTCAACCAAGTACAGGGGGGTCAGCTACACTCTTGTGCACAGGAGGTAAACAATGGACCCCAGACACCAGCCCCCAGCCCCTTTCTGAGCCTTTCTAAATGACACCTACCTGGCAACCCCCGGCTTGATTCTGATCCTTATTTCCCAGCAGATTTTCAATAGCACAAGCGTTCTCTAAACTCATCAGCACCCATGATTGACCCTAACATTCTGGCTCCCCACTAAAGAGGAAGCAGGTGTAAAAGCAGGGATATGACAAGTTAGCTTTAGGCCATTTATCAAAAGCCTCACTTACAAATGTTTAAATAGCCTTAAAACCTCAATCTTAAAGATGTTAGGGCCGGGCGGTGGTGGCGCACACCTGTAATCCCAGCACTTGGGAGGCAGAGGCAGGCGGATTTCTGAGTTTGAGGCCAGCCTGGTCTACAGAGTGAGTTCCAGGACAGCCAGGGCTACAGAGAGAAACCCTGTCTCAAAGAAAGAAAGAAAGAAAGAAAGAAAAAAAAAAAACTTAGGATAAAATATAGACCCTATTATTAACGTTTTTGTTTGTTTTTGTTATGCACCCACTGCTTTACAAAGTGAAGTTTTATATGAATCAAGAAAGTTGACTGTTGGTTAAACAAAGGTACTGGAAAATTTTAAAACTGAGGATTAGAATTATTCCTTATACAGTCAAGTTAGAATCACAGGCAGATACATGAAAGGGACTCCAAGATTTCCACCAATCCCATCATTTTAGAAGATCCAAGACAGACAGCTTTTGTTCCATCCTTGGGACCCCATAGAGTGGAGAGTCTCCAAGCTACTCTAGCTTTCTCATGTGTACCCTGTGGGGTGTGTGTGTGTGTGTGAGCACACACTCATACACACACCCTACACACAAGTAAATAAGTGTAATTTTAAGGAAATACAGGTTTGGCACGGTAGCACGCGGCTGTAATCCCAGCCCTTGGGAAGCAGAAGCAGGAGGGTTAATGCTAATGGAGACCAGTAAAAACAGCAAGGGGTACAAAGAAAGACCCTGGAGGGGAAAAAAAGATAAAAGGAAAGCAACCAGGTAAATGAAGAAAAAGTACAGCCCTGGATAGCAAGTCACCTCCCCCACTCACACGCTTTCCCCATCCAGTGCAACGTCCCAGAAACAGCAACCGAAAAGAGAAGACAAAATGTGTGGATCCTAGGAAAATACTCAATTCCATTCTAGTATTTGTTCATGTAAGTATTTACGGAGCAAAGAATACAAGCCTTGGAAAATTTAAAGCCCCCAATAAATTACATTTATTATGGAAATGACTGCTCCTACTATGTATGAATACTTGGGTTTTGTGATTCATCTCTCCCATTGGTACCATCTGATCTTAGGGGAGAAGAACTACCTGCTTGCCGTCCACTTCAAGGAGGTAGACGGGGAGAGCTGAGCTCGGGCGCAATCTAAAGCCTGTGCCAGTCACACGGCAAAATAAAAAACAGAAAAACACACAAACAAACCTCTTCCAATCGGTCGTAACTTAGCTGGTCAGAGACATGACCGGAGCTGAAGCCTGCCGTGCGAACCGTCAACAAGGCAAACAATATTCTTTTGTGAGCTGAGGCACTGGTCCTCAGAGGCTGCCTTTGTTTCCGTCCCTTGTCACGCCCTGCATGGCCTTACCTGGGATAGTAGGCTGTGTAGTTCATGAAGAGCTGAGTTCCTGCCGGGTAGTATGCAGTGGGGGGCTGCAGTGCCCGTGGGTTCAAGAGCAGAGAAGGCTGATAAATAGCAGCTTCGGTAGGAATCACAGCCGCAGGAGCTGGGAATGTGTAGGAGGGAGGAGACAGGCCTGAACAAGCAGAGAGAGAGACACGCTGAGACACGTTCAGAGCAGGCGACACGGATGTTAGCGCTCCCTACAGTAACGCTTCCGCCTACGTATTCTGGGAAGATAATTTGTGTGTGTGTGTGTGTGTGTGTGTGTGTGTGTGTACTGTACGAGTTAATTCACACTAGATGCATGCCAGAGCCCTTGGGGGCCTGAAGAGGGTGTTAGATCTCCCTGGTTCTGAAGTGACAGGAGTTTGTGAGCGGCCGTGTGGGTGCTGGGAACCAAAAGCAGATCGTCTGCAAAGCAGTAAAGGCTGACTGCTGAGCCGTCGCCCGAGATTAGCTACATATTTTAAAGGAAAAGACTACCACGTTCTTTACATCCCAAGGAACTTCCTTTTGATTATATGGATGTTTTTCTACCCTTTAGTATGGTAGGAAATCAAGAGATTAGGATAAGATGTTGTACCCTGAATTATATACTAAAGCTTGTATGTATCTCAGAAACTGCTCTATGTGGAATACATCATCTCTACCTTATGCTGACCTAAAGACAATCCAAAAGATAGGCTTTGAAGCTAAACTACACCTTCAGACCTATTAAAAAAAAAAAAAAGGCCAACGAAAAAATAGCCCAGAGGAAAGAGATGCATAAACCTTTCCCCAAACCAGCCGATAAAAAGCTGACTTAGCTGACTTAACTCCAAGGCAACTTAGTCTATATAGCAAGTTCCAAGCCAGCCACCAGGGCTATATACAGTGAGACCCTGTCTGAAAAAACAAACAAAAAACCCCCAAACCCCAAATATGCAAAAATGAGGCTCAAAGTTTTAATAAATAAATCTAGGGGCCAAGGTATAGCTAAGTGGTGGAGAACATGTGTAGTCTGAGTGATTAAAACGGAGGCAGTTTCTACAAGCCCCGAGGTTGTGTCCCCTAAAGGTGGCAGCAACAGGCAGATGTCGACCAAACTTCTGATTTTTATAGAAATTAACTCTTCTGCTAAAAAGACACATGACCAAATTTTAGGTTAAAAAAAAAAATTTAAATTAAAAAAGATTTTAAAATGCCATCTTGATCTTTTGAAAGTATTAAAAGTAACCAAAGACACAGTAATAGATTCTTAAAAATCTGTGTGGAAATTTTCTCCTTGCTGAGTGAGAATCGTGCCTCACACCTATAGTCCTGGTACTCGGGAGGATGAGGCAGGAGAGTCATTACATTCCAAGGCCAGTGTGGACCACACCCTGCTCTCCAGCCAGCCTGGAATACAGTGAAATCCTGTCTCAAAATCTGAAAGAGAACAATGTTCTCTTTCCTTAGCGCTTGTGAGCTGAAGGGGAGGAATGCAGGGAGCCCACAGTGGACTCAAGGGACAAGGGGGCAATTCCTCTGTTTCGTGATGTTTGATGGACGGTCCCTAAAGGATAGAATGCTACGTGGTATCGGCATTAACAGTGACCTACAGACAACATTCTAGTATTACCCTAAAGTATTTGTTTACGCTCCATCATAAATTTCTAAAACCTTATACCCATTAACAATAAACAATTAGATATTCACCAACAGCAAGCAGAAGGTAAATGGAATATTAAAGAGTTCAGGGATTCCATGGGAAAAAAGGATTAAGCCCCACTAAACAGTCTACAAATAATACTTTACTAAACAAGACAACTGATATTGATCCCTCTCTGATTCAAAATAAAATCCCATGCCTAGAACTGCCCGCTTTAATAGATCCAAGCAAATTGACCCATTGAAACTGCATTCAAAAGGTTCGTATTTTTATCCAAACGCCCTCAGTCATTAACTAGAACTCGGCTTCTAGACTACGGGGCTTATTCCTCTCAGACAGGATTCCACATGGCTTGCACCCAGTTGCCAATGAGCAAGAGCACAGCTTGGAATTAAGCACTGATCCTGTGATCCAATCACACAGTGGCTGAATCGATTACGCATTTATACACAAATGCAGTCTGCTACCTTGCTTACTCCAGATATCCCGGTAGCAACAGGAATGCTCTCCAGGCTACTATTTTCAATACGCAGTTGATGCTCAAAAAAAGTTAATACAAAACGGACATCAAATCATCCTTCTTAAAAGTTTAACGTGTAAGAGAACAACGGATGGATAAAAAAATAAAAGAAAGGAAAGGAGGCGGCCAGATGTTCCGTTCCGCCTTCAAATGCGTATTAAATTATCTGCATAGCCAGGTTGCCTCCCAGAGCCAGTGCTTATCTGGAGCGCGCCGAGATTCAGAACCCAAGTGCTTATCCCTGGAAAAGCAAGGACGTAATTTGAAAGGAGGTGTCTGTAGCATGTCTAATGATGGGTGTCCACAACCAAGGTCTTGAAACGATTACCATCAGAAACTAGTGATTTCAGACGGGAAGGCCTTATGTAACCACCTCGCCTGCCTCGGGAAGAGCCAGGGGCACAGAGGGGGACGCGAGCAGCTCAAGCACCTACCGGCGTGTAGCGTAGAAGAGCGCCAAGACCCGAGAAGAACTTACATGGCAACTTACATGGTGGCGGGGATAAGCCATTTCGGTTTAAAGTGCCCCCCATTAACACAAAGTTCATCTCCTCAGCTGAACACTGGAAGACTTCCACGTATCTGTCCTTCATGGTTTTCTTGTGGTACTTCTGCGCTGCCATGAACGCCCGCTCTGTCGACTTCATCTGGATAAAGGCATCTCCTGATGGGCGTCCCTGAGTGTTTCAGGGGGAGAATACAAACAAAAGGCGACTGTCTTCTCCAGCCAGGAAAGAGACGGTTGCTTACAAAGCGTGCGAAGTGACAAGCACCCACAGGGTAAGACGTGGTTAGCCACAAAATCTGGGTGACAGTGTGATCTGCTAAAATCTGACCTGGGTTTCCTTCTCTCGTCGGCCAGAATGGCCCACGATGGAAAGGTGAACCTTTTCTGGTTTCTATGAAGTTAGTATCAAATTTACAGGATTTTAAAAGATCTCCTTGTGACTGAAGTTTCAAAATCTATATAGGATTATATATTGGATTTTTTTCCCCCTTCTGAAAAATCCGATTAAATATCATTTGATGAGAAAAGCTAGAAATATATCCCCCTACAGGAAACAAAACAAGCCAAAGCTGTCCTTTGGCTCTTGGTCTCAGTTCCTCTCGGCCTACCACACGTCCCTGTAGACTGTCCCTCACCGCTCGCAGCCTAGGTCTGAATGCATCTTCAGAGTAAGCAATTAAGAGGTGTGCAAGGCACAGGGCTAAGTGCCTAGAAGCCATGTGCCATGGTGGGGACCTCTCTTCTCAGGCACCCTCACACCTCCTCCTTAGATTGTTCAAGTAACTATTCAGAGACAGTTTTGTTAGCAAAAATTTCCGTCTTGAAAACCAAGCCTCTCTGTGCTGCATCTAGCTAGAATACCCTTGTAATATTTTTTATATAAACAAGAGTGGAGGAAGAAAAAGACAATGCGTTTACAGGACTATTTTAAGTTAGTTCTCCAAGTCTCTTAGGGAATATTTATATTATATCATTTTATAAATTATTACCATGCAAGTTACCATAATAGTCACCATACCAGGGAAATTAGCAACAAACCCAGTCCAGTCAAGATGGAAACCTAACATCTTCCAGGCAGATAAGAACTTGGCTATCATCAAAGAAGCATTTTTCTCCAGGTCATGGAGGTCAAATCAGAGGCAAATCTGTCTACTGGTGTTAATCAAAGGGTGATGGTCCCAGGTTATTAGAGAACAGTGACTTGAAAGAAATAATTCCCCAGTGATGTTGAACAGTGGGGAATTCTACTTCATTCTGTTTCAAAGGACTCTTAACTGGTAAGGTACGCTATGAGCTGTCAGACTAAAAGGTGTGTACCTTACAGACAAAGTGTTAATTCAAGAGATGTTGGTATTAAAGATTTTGCAAGGGCACAGGTTGCTTTGACTCCTTCCAGTAAGTAGGAAGCTAGTTATAAAAGTGAACAAAAATCCAAGTACTAAGTGGAAAATTAAGTCAGGAAAAAAAAATAGTATTTCTACTATAAGTCTGCATTCAATCCATTAATTCACTGAAACAAACAAACAAACAAACAAACAAACAAACAGCCTGTTTTCCAAAATTAAATTCTTTACTTTTAACAGAGTCCTGAACTAGTGCTTCTTGGCCTATGAGTATTTAAACTTTTGCCTTTCTTAAGACAGCACAAAATCCTAGTCAACTGTCCGGCACCTAATAGGATTGATTTTGTTAAAACTCAAGCAGCATCAAGCTAGTAAATACTTCCTGGCATATGGAGAGAACCAGTCAGCCTTTGTTAGAAAACCTCTGCAACTGTTCCTTGATGCAGTGAGACTAAGCTCCACACACTGCTGCAGAGGGTACCGTCTGGAGAGAAAGCGCCTGAGGACACAGCTCTTAGCTTCCATTTGTCTGTGACCACTCACACCAGAGTACATTTGGTTCCACTCTGATGGGGCCGATAATGGGACAGATTTCTGTGACAAAAGAAGCCGAACTTAATTTCAGCTACCACACTCACAGTAAGTAGGCTAATTTCTGACATATATCCTAAAGATTTTTTATATTTACAGCTAAATCTTTTCGTAAAGGCAATGTAAACCTTTGGGCTACTGTACTAGAAGGGGCACTTGGTCACAAGAACAAGCAAACACATTTTCCAATTAAACCCCCTTACCTGGTGATTCAATACCATGTGAACCCCATGTGTACGAATATCTGTGGAAAACTCCCCCAGGAAGTCCAGAATGTCTTCTATTGTGGCAGCGTAGGGAAGACCTCGCAGACGTATACAGTCTCTTATATTTGTGGGGGGCACAAACTGCTGAGGTAGTACGGGGATGATGGGGGGTGTTGGAAGCGGGATCAGAGGGGCTGAGGAGAATCGATTCAGCACCTGTATACAAGGCAAAGCACAAACGACTGAAGAGACCTGCTACTCCAACGCCATCCCACAAACCAAGAATCCTGTTAAAAATGCAGGTTCTAGACTGTGTGTGTATCATCTGTAGAGCACACTTCAGCATGCAGGAAGCCCTGAGCCGAATCCTCAGGAATAGGGGAGGCAGTGGGGTATAATCACAGCCTACCACAGAACTATTACAAAGTATGACTGTTTCTCAGGATCCTTTGGGAGATTCATAAGTGCAAAAAAGTTTAAGAAGCTCTGATGAGGGGCTGGTGAGATGGCTCAACGGTCAAGAGCACTGACTGCTCTTCCACAGGTCCTGAGTTCAATTCCCAGCAACCACATGGTGGTTCACAACCATCTGTAATGGGATCCGATGCCCTCTTCTGGCATGTCCAAAGACAATTACAGTTTACTCACACACATAAAATAAATAAAAATTAACAAAAGAAGCAGCAGCTCTGATGAAGGACTCACGGATTTCCTCTCGGAAAATGTAACATCAACTTTTATCAAATATACGAAGTACATGCCTGGCCGGGCGTTGGTGGCGCACGCCTGTAATCCCAGTACTTGGGAGGCAGAGGTAGGCGGATTTCTGAGTTCGAGGCCAGCCTGATCTACAGAGTGAGTTCCAGGACAGCCAGAGCTATACAGAGAAACCCTGTCTCGAAAAACAAACAAACAAACAAACAAACAACAACAACAACAAAAAACAAACAAAAACAAAACAAAACAAAAAAACCGAAGTACACACCTGTAATCCCAGCCCTCAGGAGGCAAATACAGGAGCACTGTCCATTAGTTTAAGGCTGGTCCTGTCTGCTCTACAGATGGAGTTTTGGGCCAGCAGGGATTACATATAAGACCACAGTAATCACAATAGAATAAATCAAGGCGCACACACAGCAGAATACAATGTGCTTATTAAGTAGTACCTATCTGGGTAAATGGATTTAAAAATGGATGTGGACTTGGTAATGTACCCAACTCTTTCCACTAGACATATTCCACACAGTCTTCTCTGCATATTATTTTCACACTCCCACGCTCTGAACTTAAAAATGTGAATGGAAAAGCCTTGGCTACCACCATGCCAGTCCTCAACTTTCTTTTTTTTTCTTTTTTTCTTTTTGGTTTTTCAAGACAGGGTTTCTCTGTATAGCCCTGGATGTCCTGGAACTCACTCTGTAGACCAGGCTGTCCTAGAACTCAGAAATCCGCCTGCCTCTGTCTCCTAGAGTACTGGGATTACAGGCGTGCGCCACCACCGCCCGGCTCCGGCAACTTTCTTAAATAATCTCTCTTGTGTCTTACTTCTGCTTAAGAAGTATTTCATACATAAAAATACACACCACAACTTGATTAAAAAAACAAAAAACAAAAAACAAAAAACAAAAAGGTTGGCGCAGAGTTCCCCGAAGACCCCCGAGACCCACCTGCTGAACCTCGGCCGCCGTGCTTCGGAAGAGTTCGATGTATCTTTTACCCAACAGCTCCTTGTGCTTCCTCAGGGCGTTCTGAGCATACTCCTCACAAGCGAAGAGCACGAAAGCATCTCCTGTCGGCCTGCCGTCGGGGTAGGTGACGAAGAGGATGCCTTCCTTCCCCCCAGTGATGGGGCAGTGCTGTCCAAAGAAGGCGACCACCTCCTCGGCCGTGGCCGTGAAGGGGAGCCCGCGCATGCGCACGATGACCTGGTTCTCCTTGGAGAGAAACTGGGCCACCTCATTGGAGGTCCCTGGAGAAAACACGGGATGAAGGAGTTAAAACATTGACATTGTCAGGTCTTAAAATATTCCTCGCTCTGTGTGTGTGTGTGTGTGTGTGTGTGTGTGTGTGTGTGTGTTGCCGGGGCGCAAACACATGTTGTACCACTCAGCTATACCCCAGACCCTTCCGGCAAAGCTCTGGATGTACAGTTAAGAGCCATGCCACTAGTAGATCCATAACTGTATCCCAGGACTCAGAAGACTCTGTGGAGGGCCAAGACGACCACCCCAGCACCACAGTGGCTCCCAGCTGCCTGGAACCGGTCCAGGGGAGCCAGTGCTCGTCTCATCTCCACAGGCACCAGGCACACAGGGGGCAAACAGATATGCATGCAGGCAACGCATTGATAAACAGAAAACAACAATAAATGAAAATACTTAAAAAGATTAGCGGGCATACCCTACCTCATTCTTACAATAAGCACTGCAAGGCTGAGGCAGAAGAATGCCTGGAGCTTCAGGCCAGCCTGGTCTACACAACAAGTTTCAGGCCAGCCTGGGCTGTGAACTGAAACCATGCCGGCAAGGGCTGGATCAATGGTTCAGTTGTTAAGAGCACTGGCTGCACCCACGGGTGCCTCACAAGTGTCTGTTAGCCCAGTTCCAGGGCATTCAATATCCTCTGTCCTTGGGTGCTGAGCACAGACATGGTGCGCACACATGCAGGCAAAACACTCACACACATAAAATTTAAAAGTTTTAAATATGGGGTCTGGAGAGATGGCTCAGCAGTTAAGAGCACTGACTGCTCTTCTGAAGGTCCTGAGTTCAAATCCAGGGCAACCACATGGTGGCTCACAACCATCTGTAATGAGATCTTACTCGCTCTTCTGGAGTGTCTGAAGACAGCGACAGTGTACTTACATACAATAAATAAGTCTTTTAAAAAAATAATAAAGCAGTCTCTTTAAAAAAGATTAAATCATAAAAAAAAAATCAAGGAAACAAAAATTTTGTGCCTTTTAAGTAACTCACGTAAACACTGAATAAAGATGCTATCTGGGGAGGTTAATGTCAGTAAAATGTTATATATGTGGATAACGAAAATGTGTTATGAGCCATATATTATATTCCAACAAGAAAAACTGGGAACCTGAAAAAGTCTTTAAGTCTCTCTATTCCTCTGTTTATTTCTGTGAATACCATGGACCTAAAACAAGATGGCTCCGTGACTAGCGTCTGCTGTGAAAGCTGGCCAGCTTAAGTTCTTGCTTCCAAACCCACATAATGGTGGAAGGAGAGAACTGAGTCTATAAAATTATCCCCAAAACACAAGAAATTACCACGGTCCTCAGCTCTGGTGCGCTCAAAACCTTAGAGGAGAGGCAGATGCAGGAGATGTGTCATAGCCCAGGGGCTACAACAGGTGGCTGTCTCCAACAATCTGGACAGGGTTCTTTCAAGAATGGCCCTTTCTCTTTATATATGACTGGACATGACCCTTTCACCTTTATACAGTCTTTCTTTTTTCCCCTAACTAGCCCATACAATCATCATCTTTTTTTTTTTTTTTTTTTTTGGTAACTTATTTATTTTTATTGGCTATTTAGCATAGTAGTTGGCTCAGGCCTCAGGGCAAGTGCTACAGCACATTAAATTCACCAGCAGTGTTCGGAGTTCCCTCTCCCTATTTATAGACCAAGCCACATGTTTCACTAGGAAAGAACCATTTATGGTCACGGGAATCAGGTTATCAATGAATCTACACCACATAAAGGATCTCACCTCCGGCAATTTTAAGAAAATCTTCTCCAGTTGCTTTGTAAACCTAAGGAAAAAAAGAGAGACATTAGAACCGGTTCTAAAGCGCACATCATATGCTAACAGGCCCCTCGGCTGTGAGCACGCACCTCAATGTACCGGGTCCCCATGTGATGTTTGTGCCTCTGCAGGGCTAGATCTCTGTGCTCCTCACTCACAAATCTCACCAGAGCTTCTCCGTTCCTCCGCCCCTGAGCATTCAGACAAAGTGCCGCGCCGCCCCTTTGAGAGAAACAAACCAGTGGCAGGTGGGGGAGACACAGGAGAAGGTACAGAAAACCCTCTTCTCTGGAATTAAGCAAAACAAAGAGAAGAGAACCAACTTGGCAATATTGAGTCCTTTGAAGAACCTGGCAATATCTTGATCCGAAGACTGCCAGGGCAAACCTCGAGCCCTCACCACTGTGTTGTCATCAATGAGTTCCATCTTGCTGCTGTGAATGAAAGACAACTTCATGTAGCCTAGGCAAGCTGCTTGCTGCTGGGCTACATGCGAGGCCGGCAGGAGGTCACAGTGACTTGCAATCCCAACTTCCTCTATACCCTTCCCAACATGTCCGGGGACAACTCAAAAAATCAACTGTGTCACTATAGGATGACGGCTGGCTGTAGGTCTAATACAGCCGATTAACGCATCCAGGAGACCATCTATCAGTTGAGTAGCTCCTTCCTTGCAAAACCATCTCAGATCAATTCACAGAAAGCAAAATTCTCTCCATCCCCCGTACAGCCTGACCTAGAAAGCGAGGGGGCTTGTCTGGCCTGGTTTGTCTTGGTTTCATTCCCGACTGTTTGAAGGTGGCATCTTGAATCTGACAGCTTCCTACTCTCGCCTTCCGACTACAGAGCCTGAGCCACCATACTGAGGTCAAGGTGGGGTGGGGTGGGGTGGGATCTCAACTTTTTGAATCCAGCTTGACAGCAAGGATGAGAGTGAAGCTACATTAGCCCACACAGGGAACGTGAGTATGTGGTCATCAGATGGGAGTGCCGGCAGCACGGGGTGTTTATGGAAACACCCGGGAGTCTCCACGCCTCAGTGAGTCACTTCCAAATCGCCCATTATACATTTTGACACCTTTTGATGTTCTGTCTTTCTCCTGTTCATATTTTCAGTAATCTTAGGACATTTTTCTAGTGAGTCGTCACTTTCTCTACAACAAAATGAGTGCTAAAGAGTCTCAACTGGGAAAACTGTCCAAGCCTCTCTTCATCACCAGGCGTGGGACAATCTTACAAAATTCATGACAGTGACTAACAACCAAGCCTACCTCTGATCCGAGACTCCACCTCAGACTCCTACCCTAGATGTCCCTGGCGATGAAGTAGATACTGATAGTATGTATACATAACTTACCCCATGAACATCAAGAACTTCTTTAATGACCCAATTGTGTTATGTCTATGTATGTACATGAATTTACAGGCATCGTGTGCACAGGCTGGAGAGCATTCAACCCCTTGGAACTGGAGTTAAAGGCAGTCTGAACTGCCTGATGGGGGAACAAACCCCAGGCCTAGTGCCTGGGCAGTAAGCACCCTTAATAAGTCATCTTTCCATTCCCTACAGAACTTTCGAGTCCGATGACTTTCCCTTTAAAGAGGGGAGAGACATGAGGGTTATAGTAAGAATCGCGAATTAAACAGAGGATGTCCCTAAGTCAGTGAGTAATTAAGATCCAGCACCTCGCTAAATTCTAATCTCACCTACAAGCTTGCTTTAAGGAATAGATGGCCTAACAATAAGACATGGCAAACAGCTTTTAATAAAGTTAGGAAAATCTGAGGGGATTCAAATGTTCCAAGTAAGAACAAATCCAGGGTTCAAGTGAATAGTACTCAGTCACTCACCAAGTGCCACTTTCAAACTTGTAGTTTACTCTCTCTGGATCTGAAAATCTGTGATCTGAAAATGAGAGCATACAGTCATCGTTCTGGCTACTGGACGGCAAAGCCCTGCAATCCAAACCAAGAGTAAAGGGTTCAAACCCCAGCCCTGCACAATCACCACAGCGATACTCACTGTAGGGCTCAGAGATCATTGCTAAAATTATGTTCCCCATGTCTTCAACTTGGGAGGCTCCGTACCGGGACACGGAGTCATTCTTCTCGAAGTTCAGGCCTGTGGGGCTGAGTTAAGGAAGCGTGTGCACAGGCAGAGGAAGGTTGGTCTGCTGGGCAGAGTTCAAACTTAAGGATAGGCAAGACCCTTATCAATCTCAGCACGGCTGGTTCTCAGCAGCCGGGACTGCACCCAGGATTGTGCCGCCTCCCTTTCTGCCCTCTTGCATCAAGTGTCCAAGTCAACCCTATCCTGCGGCATTACTGGTAAGAAAACTTCCGTTCACTTAGGAAACAGCAAACTCATAAAAGCTGTGAGCATTTGTGTCAAATCAAACCAAAGCAAGCAACTAGTGAAGAAGCCTTTATCATCCGCTATACATTCAAGGCAATGGCCAGGTAACTAAAGAGACGGCTGTCCACCAAGACCAGGAGGTCTGACACTTGCACCTCTCACCACGTAACACCAATGGCATCGTTTCCATGCTTTTCCTCAGAAGGTCCCTTCCAGAATAGTTTTACAGCCCTATGGGAGATCATATATTCAACAGCAAGACATACAAACGCAAGTTCTCTCACAGCAAGTTTTAGAAATAATTCAAGCACTTAGAACCAATGATGTCATATGTTTGACATGGTGACCTCACTGTGTTGCTCAGACCGTGTGGACCTCGCACTGCGGGTTCTGAGAACACAGGTACACACACCATGACTGACCCTAATGTAACTTGACAATGTCAGTATTTTTTCTGGGGAAATCACATTTTGTATTATGTGTAAATCACAACTATTTTTTAAGATATTTAGGTATTTTTAAATTTTGTATTATGCCGGGCGTGGTAGCGCACGCCTTTAATCCCAGCATTTGGGAGGCAGAGGCAGGTGGATTTCTGAGTTCGAGGCCAGCCTGGTCTACAGAGTGAGTTCCAGGACAGCCAGGACTACACAGAGAAACCCTGTCTCGAAAAACAAAACAAAAAAACAAACAAACAAGCAAACAAAAATTTGTATTATATCTTATCTGTGTGTGGCCTTTTGCTTTAAAACCTGACTTTGGGTGTGTGGGAGTGTTCGTATCACAGCCAGGGTGAGGCAGTGAGGGCAGCTTTCAGGAGGCGGCTCTCCTCATCTACCATGTGGCTCCCAGAGACAGGACTCAGGTCATGAAGCCTAGCAGCAGTCTGACCTTCTGAGCCAGCTCACTGGTCCAGAATACATCTTTAACAGCACAACAGGAATCAATGATAGGGGCTGGAGAGATAGCTCAGCGGCTAAAAGCACCGACTGCTCTCCGGAAGGTCCTGAGTTCAAATCCCAGCAACCACAGGGTGGCTCATATTCATATGTAATGAGATCTGATGCTCTCTTTCTGGGGTGTCTGAAGACAGCTATGGTGTACTTACTTATAATAAATAAATCTTTAAAAAAAAAAAGGAATCAAAGATAATCCTGTGAGAATACTCCTTTTCTCTAGACGTTGGAATAAAGGCACTCCTGTGTTGGACTTCCCTCTCTGATATATTTTTTTTTTTTTTTTTTTTTTTTTTTTGAGACAGGGTTTCTCTGTGTAGTCCTGGCTGTCCTGGAACTCACTCTGTAGACCAGGCTGGCCTTGAACTCAGAAATCCACCTGCCTCTGCCTCCCAAGTGCTAGGATTAAAGGTGTGCGCTACCACCCCCGGCTTCTGATATATTTTTTAAAATTTATTTTATCTGAGTACACTGTAGCTGTCTTCAGACACACTAGAAGAAGGCATCAGATCCCATTACAGACCGTTGTGATCCACCATGTGGTTGCTGGGAACTGAACTTAAGGCCTCTGGAAAAGCAGAAAGTGCTCTTAATTGCTGAGCCATCTCTCCATCTCTCTATTTTTAAAAGTTTAAAAAGTATTAAAAAAAAAAAAAAGAGGATTTAGAACACGGAACCCAACAATTCAGAGTCTGTCAGTGGGTCAATACTTTCGCATGTCTTTAAAGTCATTTTCAGCCCACAGCTCGCCTCGCCCGCTTGCTCAGGAGGGACAGTTCCCAGGAAATGACTTAACCCCACTAAACTACTGCTCATCTATGAAGCCAAAGCTATGATAATCATGCTGTGGCTTTGTATGAAGACTGAGATAAAAACCCCACAACACAAAGCAGACATCTAATAACAGCAGAGTCCCTTCCTTCAGACACTCTAGTGCCTACGCAAACCCATGACTACCAGACAGACATCTATGACTAGAAACACTGAACTGTCATGGACAACCACCAATCTCAAAGGGTAGATCAAGTCCATACTCTTCCGCTATCCAGTGAGAAAATAAACGAGTGGGGGATCAGAGGGTCAGCTCTAGGGGACACGGAGCAGAGACGATGCAAGCCTTCCGGGGTTGAAGGCTGGCTATCGTGTGCAGGAGCTACTACTATGCACTTAGGAACCCAAAAGAGGAGAACACAGAGAAGGACGCCTGCCCCGTGAGGTCAGGGGAGTCAGGAAAGGCTCCTGGGATCTCTTAAGAATCAAGGGCCAGGAAGCAGCCCCACGACACAAGCCGGGTGTCTCAGGCTCAGCGCCAGCTCCACACATAAGCCACCCAGTTCTTAAGTGGGGATGGGTCTGGGTGTGGTACGTACTGTGTGACTTCCAGTAGCATGGTGAACTCTACCCTCCAGTTATAAAATCTAAAACAACAGTAAAAGTGACTATAGGAGAAGGAGCACCGGGGCCATCTAATAGTCCCAACTGTGCCACCCTAAGCGTCACCCTTAGACAGTTGGGAGACAACCAGCCAAGTTAACACCACGTAAGGACCAGCATGGCAGGTAGGTCATATGGAAGACGGAAAACTCCATGAGCGGACATGTGTACCCTTGAAAACCTGGAGAAAAGTGCCTGTTTCCATTGAAATTGGCATCGTCTCCTCAAAGGATTTATATAACCAGGACAAGAAATAAATTTTAGACCATCTGGTCATCAGTGGACTTCTGACTACAGACACAGACACAGCAAATGTTAACCACACCCTAGCTTTCCACCCCCAAACGGAGACTACCAAGGGAGGTTTGGAGAAGCAGGTAGTATTAAAAAAAAAAAAAAAATGTTCTGTTCAAATTATGCATCTTTCTTGTCTACAATAAACTACTCATCTTACTTCCTTTGCCGATCTAGCCCAGAGTGACTGGCACCCAGCGCCAACGCCTTCCCTACCTGCTCCAGGCCACAGCCCGCAACTCCGTCAGCTTCAGCCTAGCAAACTCCTCAGTCCCATCACACGGTTCCTGAGCCTGGACTGCACTGACTTTGACGTAGTTCTGTGGAACTGCGCTGTAGCGATGCTCCAGGAAAGGCAAGATGAAGCCGACAGTGTGTCCCCAAGAGTTCTCAGGGCCTACAGGGAGCCGCTTGCAACGGGGACAAGTCACTGTAGGCGGTAGGTAGAAATTCCAGGGTGCTGCAGACAAAGGGTGTACAGCTCCTTCCCCAAGGTCTGCGGGGAGACCGCTGTGCAGCGCCGCAGGCTGTCTCCAGGCTGGGGGCTCTCTCCTGCCGGAAAGGCCATGGAGAAGCAGCTCCACACCCACCCACTTTCATCATGCACACAAAGGCCGCTTGACAAGTTTCCTACAGTTTTCCTTTACAAGTCTTACTTGTGTAGTTCTGCCTGGTCTGGAACTCCCTTATAGATCACACCAGCCTCCAACTCTCAATGCCTCTGCCTCCGGAGTGCTGGGATTAAAGACAGACCACCATATACAACTAAGTTTGGTGGTGTCTCTGTGTGTGTGTGTGTGTGTGTGTGTGTGTGTGTGTGTGAGTGAGAGAGAGAGAGAGACAGAGACAGAGACAGAGACAGAGACAGAGACAGAGAGACAGAGAAAATGAATGAGAATTTTTCTGTGTAGCCTGGCTGTCCTGGACCTAGCTCTGTAGATCAGACAGTCCTTGAACTCACAAAGATCCTCCTGCCTCTGCTACCCGAGCTGGGATTAAAGCTGTGCCCCGGCAGCACTCAGTGGTTTGACATTTTCTAATCCTACTTCTAGTGACTTCAGTCTTCCTTTTTTTTTTTTTGTTTTTTGTTTTTGTTTGTTTGTTTTTTGAGACAGGGTTTCTCTGTGTAGTCCTGGCTGTCCTGGAACTCACTCTGTAGATCAGGCTGGCTTCGAACTCAGAAATTCGCCTGCCTCTGCCTCCCAAGTGCTGGGATTAAAGGTGTGCGCCACCACTGCGCGGCTTTAGTCTTCCTTTTTAATGTCATGATTAAGCATATCAAATATAAACATATAAATAATTCTTTAGAATGCAGTATGAGCTTGAAGTCAGCCTAAACTATAGAGTAAGTTCCAGGACAGCAAGATATCTTCCTCCAAAAAAACAAACAAATAAACAAAACAAAACAAAAACAAAAACAAAACAAAACTAATATCAGATCATAATAGGCTCATTCAAAGATCCCCACCAAAATATACATCCCCACACATATATGCATGCGTTCATGTATACACAGGCATAAATAAAGTAATTCCTCCACTATTCACACTATCCCATCATCATGAACTGTTTGTTGGTGTATGAAGCTAGAATTCAGAGATGTTGTCCAACTCGTTTTTTTCAGTTGTAGGTAAAGAAACTGGAATTGTAACAGCCACATTTGAACTGAATACAGAAGTCCCTGCTTTAAGCTAGAAAGCTTTGTTCAATCTGTTTTACTCTGAGCAATATATTGAGAAAAAATATTAAATTTATAGGTATGTCAAGGAGAGAGACCAAAAGTAAAAATACAAAGTCTCCTTTTTGTGATGAAGCAGATTTGAAGAATCATTTGACTAACTTCTCCCTTTTAATTAAGGATGTGTCACTGGCCTTTGGCTTACATGGTTCTATATAATACATAACACCGTATTTCCCACTGTGCCACCAGAGACCGGCAGCTTAAAGCTATAGCCTTTCACAAGTCACTGGACCTGCTACATGCCCAATCCGTCTTTACACGTGTGCACACACATGCCTCTTACATGTGTCCGATCTGTTTCCTACACATGCCTCTTACATGTGCGCGATCTGTTTCCTCTTACATGTACACAAATAACAAAGGGAAGGTGTTTCTTTCTTGCTTCTTGTGCATGTTAGGGCTACACCACTGGTGAGTTCCGTCCCCAGCCCTAGGGGCTTTCCTAGGGCTTTCGCACCAATACTCTCTTGCATCAAGGGTCTATTACAGTTTAGATTACTTGCTGCCACGTCTGGTGCAGAGAGAAGGCCGAGGAGCCTGCGCCTCCTGGTTTACTGCTAGGCTGGTCCTGTAACTTACTCAACTGTGCCCTGGGGCAGCCACAACAGCACAGACAGGCTCAGCCAGTTTGACAAACCGGGACGCCAGGAGGGAATGAAGAAGAATACAGCCTAGCTCGGTGGGAACAAAAACCCACATTTCAGGCTAAACTGAACAAAGTATCTGTCCACAAAAAGGGTGGGCCAGGTAGATGAGGCTGTTTCAATGACAGGACAGGAGCCTCTCCTCTATCGCCACCGTTGGTGAACTAGGCTGAGGGCTCGGCCCCATAAAGTTCACCTCTACTAGCTTCTGGACTGCACGGAGAACGTCTTTCCTGACTGCCAGAAAACACACACTTCCAATGCACTTACTTTCCACATGCAAACAGCCCCTCTTCTGAAGCTATGGCGTTAGCTTGTATCTAAGACAATCACACAGAAAACAGAAACTATATTAGAGAAGTTAAATCTCAAGTCTCAAAATTATATCCCAGCAGAAATTCTCCACCAAAGCCCTGCCCAAGACTCGTCTTAAGACAGCCCTGATACCACCCCACTGTATGCGCAGTGCAACACAAATATTACGCGGCCAGACACTAACACACCCGAGGTACTGAAAAAGGAGAAGCCAACAGGTAGCACGCAGTAGTAGTACACCAAGAACCAACATTCCCACAGGTACAGAAGGATGAAGGGACAGGGTGAAGAAAATAGCAGGCACAGTATAGGCTTTTTCAGAATAACACATAGGGCTGGAGAGCTGGCTCAGAGGTTAAGAGCACTGGCTGCCCTTCCAGGGGGGGGGGCGGGGTTCAGGTCCCAGTTCAACAGGGAGGCTCACAAACTGACTGTAACACCAGTCCAAAAAAATCAGACTTTTTTTTTGTAAGCACACAAATGTGGTACACAGATATACATAGACATAGACACACACACACACACACACACACACACACACACACGCACGCACGCACGCAAAACACCCATACACATTTTTTAAAAGAAAAAGAAAAAAAAGGAAAGAACAAAGCCCAAGTCTGGGCTGTAGCTGTGCCGGGTTGGTAAGGCACTTCCCTAGGAAGCATGAGGTCGTAGATTTAGGCCCTGCATACATGCTACAAAACCAGCTGGAACATTTGGGACACAGAGTCTCGGCAGAGAGCCCTAAGTCCTTCACACAGCACGTTTGAGGCCAGCTGGGACTACATGAGACCCTGACTTTTACACATACACAACTAAAAGGATACTATGCCAGGCAGTGGTGGCAGAAAACTTTAATCCTAGCACTCATGAGGCAGCGGTAGAGGTAGCCTGGTCTACAGGCTGAGTTCCAGGGACAGCCAGGGGCAACACTGGGAAACCCTGTCTCCAAAAACAGAAAAGCCACAGCAGCAAGCTCTCTTATACCAGAAATATGCTAGGGAAAGTATTTGAATTCTTAGTTTAATTTCATTTACTCTTTCCAAGAAAAAAAAATCCCTACGTAACAAATCCAACTGGAGGTATTAGCATAATGAAAGGCCAATAAAGGAATTCCAAACCCACCGGGGAGTCAGATGGAATCAGATGCACCCGACAGTGAAGACATAAGCACAAGGCAACAAAGCGGGGCAGCTCACACCTGAGGGGCAGCTCACACCTGAACCGTAGCCACTTAGAAGGCAGAATGGGCAGACTCAGGAGGCCACGGTGGCATCACAGTAAAATAGCATCTCAATTAAAAAAAAAAAAAAAAAGAGAGAGAGAGAGAGAGAGAGAGAGAGAAACAGGTCTATTTAAGAGCTGGAGATATGAACAGGGACTCACTGTTTTTCTGGTCCACACAAGACCCCAGGATCAGTCCCCAACACTACAAAAGACAAAATATAAATAAAAGATTTCTTTTTTCTTCCCCAGGTCTATCCCAGAACAAACTACCCAGTTCAGGCTTGCCCCAGACCCTCAGAGATTCACCTATATAGGCAAAAGGATATTTATATGAAGTAAACAAATAAGGAAAAAACTCCATGAAAACAAAAACTAAAGCTCTTGTTGTTTTCCTTCTTTCACGAACAAATTTTGTTTTGATCAAATCTACCCTCACTCACCCACCCCTCCTAACGCCTTCCGTGCCCCCAGGAGTCCATTTCCATCTTAACTTCACGTTGTTTCCCTCTCCCATGTACACATGCACGCTCTTAACCTCATGAGTGTATATGTACACATTATGTATAATATGCTTGTTAACTTATACACAAGTGATGTAATAATTTATATATTTATATGCAATACACACACACCTACACATCCAATTAGTGTTGCTAAGGGGCCTTCTAAACATCAATTATCTGGGAATTCTAAGGGTTTCTTGTGACTGCACGCGGTCCCATGTGACTACATAGTTGAGGACGACCCTGAACTCCTGACTTTCCTGTGTCCTCTTCTCTAGGGCTGGAATTAGTATGTGTATCACCACAGAAACATCTGGTTTACACAGTGGTGGTGGTGAACATCAGTTATTAAACCCAGGGCCTCCTGGGTGCTAGATAAGCATCTACCACTGAGCTACATCAAAAACAAGGTAATACTTCTAGAATTAAAGTAAGTCATACTACATTTACCTGGGTGCTAGCCCGGAGCCAGCAGTTATTTCTAGTTGCTTAACTTATCACAGACCACGAGCCAAAGTGTTTGATCACTTGGTTCACACTGTGCCGATGGGATACCAAAGATAAAGCCTTCCCCCTCCAGGTGACAAGGCTGTCTACCAGAGCGTGCCTTAACCGTGCGCTTGAGGCTATTTTGAATCCTTTTCGTTTGAATTCGTGCCTACCAGGAACAGTCAGTGCGCTTGCTTTCTGCCATCTTCTTAATTGGGTAGTGGCTTCGGTCATTACAATGGTCCCGTTCAATTAATCATAAAACCTCATGCGGAAATGAGTCACAATCACCGAGTGCTTTACAGAAGGAAAAGACAGCGTTAACACGGATGGCCACTTACACGAACTAACAGGCACCAGAAGCTTTCAAAGTGCTCTAGCCAGTGTCACACAAGGTTCAAAACTTTATGCGTAAAATAGTTCAAACATTTTAAATCAACCAGGAAGTCCATTTTAAAGCTATTTGCAGCTATGTTATTTCTGCTGATAATCCCAGTAACCTAGGAGGAAACAGCCAGTGGCCAGGCCCGGACCGATGTGGTCACATGCTCCTTGGAAAGACCCTTCCAAGTCTTTCCTGCTTTAATACAAGGTACCCAAGGCTGCCAACTGCCAGCATCGTAACTCTAATACATTAGAGCCTAGGCTGCATGTTTTGTTTTCATTTTTAGAGACAGTTTCTCTGTGTAGTCCTGGCTGTCTTCGATCCACCTGCCTCTGCCTCCCAAGTGCCAGGATTAATGGCATGTATCACCACCATCCAGGGTAGAGCTCTTTTTTTTTTTTTATTGTTTGCTTGTGTTTTTCTGAAACAGGGTTTCTGTGTGTGTATAGCCCTGGCTGTCCTGGAACTCACTCTGTAGACCAGGTTGGCCTCGAACTCAGAAATCCGCCTGCCTCTGCCTCCCAAATGCTGGGATTAAAGGCGTGTGCCACCACGCCCGGCTTAGAGGCCATTTTTTAAGCACTGTGCTACAGCATTTTCTTCTTAACATTTGAGAAAAAGCAGGGAAGGCTCTTCAGAAGAAGCAGAACATACTTAAGGGCACAACAAGTGATCATGACATAATCTGCCAGATGTGGTGGTGCCCGGACCCTAGCCGCTGCCCTGGGAAGGCAGATGCAAGCAGATCTCTGAGTTCTGGGTCAGCCTGCTCTATATTCCAGGCTAGCCAACCGTACAGTAAGTTCTTGTCTCAAAGAAAGAAAATTCTTTCTCAAAATAAGGAGACTATTTCTACCTGGTAGATTAGAGCCTCTCACTTATGACAAACCTTTATGTCACTGGGCGGGGCATGAGGGCACAAGCCCTTAGTTCCAGCTTCCGGAAGTCAGAGGCGGGTGGCTCTGTGAGTTCAAGGACATCCTGGTCTACAAAATAGGTACTAGGACAGCCAGAGCTACACAGAAAAACTCTATTTTGAGCTGCTACTCCCCACCCCCAATAAAACCCTTACCTCTCAGTTTCTCTGGTGGCACAATGGGGCAACGCCCTTTTAGTGGGCTGCTGTGAGGCTACTAAAGAGGGAGCCGATTTTTGATATTTTCTTGTGTGTGGGTGTAAATGTCGGGCTTTCAAAGCAGAGCCTTGCAAAGGCTAAGTACACACACACACCACACACACACACACACACACACACACACACACACACCCCACACGCATGCGCGCACACGCACGCACGCACCATCCCTCAGTCTCACCCTGGCCCCGAGCGTCCCTCCTTTCATAGACTATCAAAAGTAAGTCCTTAGTAAAGGTGTGGCAATAAAGTAAATTCATATTGCTGCACATCTGCATCAATGAGAATAAGTCAGTTCACGGGTAACAAGCTGAACAGACCTTCAATCCCTCACTGTGGAGCAGAGGCAGCTGGATCTCTGAGTTTGAGGCCAGTTTGTTCTACTTATCAAGTTCCAGGACAGCCGGGGATACAGACATCTATGTCTTAAAACAACATCTGTCAAAAACAACAAAACACAAAAAAAGTTTCAGAAGTTAGAAGGAAACAATTCAATTTCAGGGATTAAAAAAAAGCAGCTGTTTTAGTTTAGTAAATTAACAAAAATCATTTATACAAATGGCTCTGTACTCAAAATGACAATAGAAAACAGCTACTATTATTTTCTCCAAGGAATCTGATAGAATTTCCTTAAAAAAGAAAAAAAAAAAAAAAAAAAAAAAACACAGACAAGCTCCGCCCCTCCCCGTGCTCCTCTCCCCAGGTCGCCTGATTGAAAACGTGCCTTGCAATGCACAGTCCACCTGACAGATAAGGCCTCTCCAGGCAGCATTGTGTAACCCACACACAGCTAGCACACCTGCAGCTGGAATTACTCTGGAAGCCTAAATGGACTAGAAAGTTTCAGAGCAGACACAAAAACACGGTGGGAGAAGCTTGGTAGGAACGGGAGCAGCACTCACAGTTACTACACACAAACACACACACACACACACACACACACAAGAACACAAAGCCAGGCAAGCTCAGCTCCCATTCTACAGAGGCCCTCAAGTCCCAGTTACAAAACTTCATCAATACCTTTACCTTCCTTTTCCACCATAAAAAAATGCCAACACTGGGGCAAGGGCACAAGCAAGGGCTGGGCACCGAAAGCCTCGCACAGAAAGTGCTGCCATAATCATCTTTCCACCGTCCATAAGTACCTGGAAAAACCACACACTCAAAAGTTCTACAAACGCCATGCTTTCTCTACCAAAACCAAACCAAAACAAAACAAAACAAAAACAAAAACAAAAAAAGCCTGTCACACACAAAATTGCATGAGGACAAAGCAATTGCAGTTGTACTATACAATCTGGTAATCACACTTCTCGGTATTTGGCCCAAAGGAATTAAATTTATGACTCCCCACAATCACGCATGATGGCACTTAGAGCCACTTTATCCATAACTGTCACCAGTGGGTATCAACGAAGCTCTTGTTGGAGAGAGAACTGTGGAGCATCCAGACACTATGATGCATCACCAAAAGGAGAGGAACTGGCCAGGCGGTGCTCACTGGCACCATCAGTCCTGCACTTGGGAGGCAGAAGGATCTCTCTGTGAGCTCAGGGCCAGCCTGGTCTACAGAGAGTTCCAAGACAATCATGGCTACACAGAGAAACCCTGTCTCAAAAGCCAAAAACAAAACAAAGGGAGACAGAAGCGGGGAGGGAGGGAGAGAGGGGAGAGGAGCTGAATTATTAAGCCATGAAGACAATGCAAGCCCCTTAGACATGTATAACTGGGCTTGAAAAAGAAGCTGAAGAGATTATTGCTATTTCATTCTGACCCCGATTTCAAGGCTTTCTGGGAAAGCACTCGGGCAGGACGCTTCCGTACTGGTTTTCTCAGAGGCAGTGTAGGCGCATCAAAGCCCAAGAATGCCCAGCACCAGAAGTGACCTCCAATGTAAACTGAGGGTAACAGAGCAAAGGGGGTTCAGTTTTAATAAACTGTGTACACATGCCAAACGGGCACTAAGGAAGGGGTGGGGATTTCATGGAAAATCAGTACTTTCTGCTCAATCTGCTCTGATCTAAAATTACTCTTTAAAAATAAACCTGATCTGGGCGTGCTGGCTCGTGCGTGGAACCTGTGCACCCAAAGGGGAGAGGTGGGGAGGCGGAATCCCCGAAGTCCCCAGCAAGCCTATAAACAACAGAGCAAGTCCCCATTTCAAAATGAAACAAAAACAGTACCAGGAACTTACATTTTAATTGGATATAAAATGAAGAAATACTCCTAACACAGTACCACAGCCACCGGCGTGCCAAACACATCTACATCTCTTCACTTGCCTTTTTAAAAAAAAAACAGAAAAACAAAAAAAACAGGTTGGGCAGGGAGGTGCACACCTATAACCCTGGCACTTACGAGTGGGGGCAGGAGGATCAGGAGATCACCCTCAACGATACAGCAAGTTCTAGGTCAGCTTGGACTACATGAAACTATCTCGAAGAACTATAAGATTTATGAGTAAGAATACAACTATTTGTACAGTAAGAAAATAAGTATGTCAATCTGCACACTGACACTAGTGGACAGACAAGCTCACTCTCTCATCTGACGAAACCATCAAATGTGTTTAATGACTCTCTGCGTGTTTCCAAAATTCAGGACCATTTCCATATTAACACGGAATTAACAAGTGGTTTAAAGGACCACAGCTCTTCCGCTCACACACGCTCAGACAGACAGATGGACACGGCCAATAGCACATTTCCTTTGACCTCTAAGGTTTGTTTTGGCAGCCTGGTCAGGGAGGTATCAATTTCTCTGAATGGAAAGATTGATCATTTCAGCAGGAATGAAAAATAAAAGCCTGTGCTAAGAAGGGTCAATAGCATTTCTAAAATAGTAATGGGGAAAAAAAATTAATCGAAACATTTAAAATTAGAATGCATTTTTGGTTTGTTTAAAGGCATGGGGGGGGGCGGGCAGGGGGGTGTCAACCCGCCCAGGCTGGCCTGGCCTTGCTACTTCAGTGAGCATCACCTGGGACCCCTGACTCTCCTGCACCTACTTCCCAAGTGCTGGGATTACAGGGATGATCCAAGCCTGAGTTCAATCTCCAAGCAGCATTCTACGAACAGAGCCACACCTCCAACCCCTAAACAAGTTGCATTTGAAGAAACACAAAATCCAGTCTTTGTTTGAATCAGATGCATTGGTAAACGACCACGAGTTCTACTTCCGACTTCATGAATTAATCTATCCATTTACTAGGGACAGGTATTTCTGATTTTGATCATCATGCACTTGAAAGAATGGCCAACAACGGTTACAGAAGTAGAGTTAACGGGAACAGTAGGCAGAAGTGCTGGCGAATCAGGATACCCCTCCCCAGGGGTCAGCTCCTAAAGCATGCTGGGAGGCATGGCCCAGAGCATGGCAGCAACCCAAGTACGTCAACCTGTGCCTCAGCTCAACCTGACAGGGGCCAAGAAGCCCAGCGAAGGAATGGACGGTGGGTTATAAAGACTTCTCTGCCTTGTCACCTACCTGAAAAAACTAAAAATGCCTTCCTTACATAAAGGACCTCGCACACACAGCAACAGAAACTTTACTGATCGGATGAGAATACCACCTGAACCCAGTGTTACAGCCGGCTGTGCGCCAACCCCCGTGGATGCTGAGAACTGAGGAGCTCTTAACTGCTGAGCCATCTCTCCAGCATCCCATGACCCCCAAAGTGGCTTCCAGTTTTCAGCTTCCCTCTGATACACTAATACATGACTATTTACTAGCACGTTAAGGAGATTGCATAGATGTAAGATAACAGGTCCTTCATGATACAAGATTTCTAAACATTAAACCAATTTAACAATGTCTGAAGCATTCAATAATACCATTTCCCTAGCACGCGGCGCACTCCTTTAATCGCAGCAATGGGAGGCAGAGGCAGGTGGGTCTCTGAGATTGGGGCCAGCCTAGCCTACATAGTGAGTTCTATCCAGGACAACCACAACTATACAGTGAGACCTGGTCTTGGGAAAAATAAAAACAGTACAAATAAAATAAAAGTATTATCTTTTGTTAAGTAAATGTTCAAAACAACATCTTCTGCTCTCCCAATTTTTTGAGACAATCACCACTATGTCTGGCACAGTCCCCGTTTACCGTGCCCCCAAATATCTTACTATATTCACAAGATTGGGTTATACTTAAAATAGATAAGGTTTAAAGGGCACCCAGTACTTCAGAACAAAAATCTCACCTAATGTAAAGAAACAAAACTAGACTGACCCCAAGACCAAAACAATCAGTCACAAGCAGCTTTGGGATCTGTAGACAAAGTGGAGTCTTCATATTTTATCTAATCTACCAAATATATGTGTGCATCTTTCTATACACACACACACACAGATATACTAAAATATTTATCATCAGAAACACAAACTCTCACATAAATACACTCCTAAGCTCATGTGTCTGCTCAGGTTCAGTCGGACAATGATTACTCTGAGGTATTGTTACTTCTTTCTTCCTCACACAGCACACTGACGCACATGGCAGGAACAATCTGACCCCCCACACTGGCAATTTAACGCATCTTTCTTGAGGCAGGTGCTGCGGCTCACACCTTTAATTCTAGCACTGCGCAGGCTGGAGGCAGAGGGACACCTGAAAATCTGAAGGCGCCTCCTTCCATTACTCGAGAGTTCCAGGCCACAGCAAGTTCCGTCTCCAAAACTTGACAGACAGACAAAAAGAAAAGGAAGGAAAGAGCGGGCTTGGGCTACGGAGCCTTCTTAGCGGACTTAAAGGATACTCTCGGCCATGGCCGCGACATCCAGCTTGTCGATCTCAGGAGAGCCGGGGCAGCACTTCTTGAACTCTTTTCGAAGATCGAAAAAGGAATAGAAGCATTCAGGTAGCAATACATTCTGAGGGGGGTAAGGTAGAGACTGTTAACTCGGTACTGAATCTGCTCCACATTTCCCTACCAACTAGGAACCTAAGGGGGGAATACAGGTAACATTTTGCCACAATTGTTATAAATATTAAGTCCAGCCAGGTGGTGGTGGTGCACGCCTGTAATCCCAGCACTCTGGGAGGCAGAGGCAGGCGGATTTCTGAGTTCAAGGCCAGCCTGGTCTACAGAGTGGGTTCCAGGTCAGCCAGGGCTACACAGAGAAACCCTGTCTCAAAAAACCAAATCCAAAAAAAAAAAAAAAGAAAAAGAAAAAGAAAAGGAAATATTAAGTCCAATGTAGACTGGCTTTCTTTTTAATCCTTGGCCACGATATTACAGTAGATCCTAGAGCAGTTTCACAAAAGCCATCTCATTTTAACAGAATGAGCAACAACGTTCGTGGTCACTGGGTCTTCCGATCAAGCCATTTCTCGTTTTATGTGGATGTTTCTATCTGTCGGCAGGTGCACCAGGTGTGTGTGTGTGTGTGTGTGTGTGTGTGTGTGTGTGTGTGTTTGGGGGGGGAGGTGTTCTCACAAAAGCCAAAGCCTCTGGCTCAGGAGCTGCAGGAACTGTGGGTTGCCAGATGTGAGGGTAGGAACAGATCTGCACCGTCCGCTAACTGCTGAGCCCTTCCCCTCCCCCCACTCAAACCCTCTGACGTTGTTCCATACCTGGACTACCGAGCTCTCACTCAGCTGTAATTGTACATGACCTTTCCCGCAGTAATCATTTTACACCATCTGTGTTTTCAGGTTTCCATTTTTACACAGATAAACTTAGACTAAGATTAAATGGAAAGATTTTGTAGTTCTAACTACTGTTGAATCCCAGTAATAATAAGGTTGGAGGACAGTAGTACCTATTTTGTTGTTGCTGTTGTTGTTGAAAAGATTGATTTTTGTGCCAAATTATAGTTCCACATTGGTTTTTTGATCATTATTCTGGCTATACCTGAAAATTCACATTGTATATTTAAAAATAAGCATCATAAGGTTGGAGAAAGAACTCAGTGGTTAAAAGCACTTGTTCAGTTCTGAGCACCCACACAATAGCGCATGATCACCGGGAACTTTGGACCCAGGGAGTTTGATACCTATTTCTGGCTTTCATGGACATGCATACACATGCACACATAATCCAAACATGCAAAAACCACCAATACATATTTAAAACATTAATATATAAATTTTAAAAAGAGAAACAAAGGGAAAAGACAAAACAAAACAATCCCACAAGCTGGTACGGTGGGTCAGGCACTCACTGCTTCAACCTGATGACTTGAGTTTGATCCCTGGAGCCCACAGGGACCCACAAGCTATCCCCGACCTCCACGTGCACAGTGCGGTACACTAGCACCTGACACAAACAGTTGTAACAATTCTAAAACAAGAAGGCATCCCAACCGCCACACAAGGAAGAGACTGCACAGAACTCTGCAGGCAGAGAGGCTGGAGACCTGAGCCCACCGCCTGCTAAAGTTACACACTGAAGCGGTCTCAAAAAAGCCAAGCTACAAGAAATGTATGTAGCTCAGTTAGAGAGCCTGCCCAGCATGTGCAGGCTCTAGGGGTTCAGTTCCTAGCAACAGAACAAAAAGAAAAGGTGCTGTAAGTCAAAGTAGTTACCAGCTCTGAGCACCATTTCTGGCCAGTAAAGAGCACTGCGCAAATAAATAGTACACCATTGCTTTGGGGTTTTTGTTTTTGTTTTTTTTTCTTAATGTTTTCTTGTACCCAGGCTGACCAAGCTTTGGACTTTAGGGTTTTTTTGAGACAGGGTCTCTCTCTCTCTCTCTCCATAGCCCTATGACCAGGCTGGCCTCAAACTCAGAGATCTACCCGCCTCTGCCCCGAGTGCTGGAACTAAAGGTATGTGCCACCACACAATGCTAAGCCTTGAACTTCTGATTCTCACCCCGGCCCTCCCCTCGAATGTGCCCCCACACCTAGTTTTATGCAGGCGGCGGCGGGCTGAACCCAGGACACCATACAAATAGTCTGTTATCTATTACCATCTGGGTAAATCCTCATAAGGTAACTCTTGGCTTCTGCTTTCTGTTTGGAATTCAGTATGTACCCCAGGGTGGCTTTGAACTTATATTCTGGCTCAGCTTCTTAAAGGCTAGTATTACAGGCAAAGGTCACCATTCTTGGCTAAAAATCATTTTTGACAAGACAGAATTTATGCCCCGTTCCCCCACCCTGCCTTTTTGGGTTTTTTTTTTTTTTTTTTTTTTTTTTTTTAGAATTACTTGGTGGGTGGAGCATACACATGCCACTGAATGAATGTGGAGGTCAGAGGACTACTCGGAGAAGTCAGGGTCTTTCCTTCTACCCTGTGGGGCTTGGGACTGAACTCTGTCTAGCTTGCAGGCAAACATCTTTACCTGCTGAGCCATTTCTAGCCCTAGATGCTTAAAAAAAAAAATTTCAAAACAGTTTTGTGTTCACTAACTTGAAAATTCAATTTGCCGTTTAGAAAAAATTAATATGTTGTTTTTTAATTTTTAAAAACGTTATATGTATTTTTCCTTCATGTACGTATGTACACCATGGGCAGGCTAGGCTTGGGGCCCAGAGGTTGTAAGCAGGCATTGGCTCCCATAGAACTGGAGTTATACAGATTTCAGATTATTCAGAATCAAATGCATCGTTGTAAGTCACCATGGGGGTTTACTGGAGACCAAACCCAGGTCCTTTTCAAGAGCAGCAAATGCTCTGAACTGCTGAGCTCTCTCTCTCTCCAGTCAGGAAATACATGTTCTGAATGTCTGCTAAACATACAGTAACATAGTCTTTAGCAGATTCTATGCACTATGATTTTCTCAAATTGTATCTAAAATCAGAATTATCAAACCTTAGTAACAGATTTGAAGAACTACATAAACCACGAGCAATGCCCTATGGTCATGATAATCTATAGCAATAATTCACACAACAGGAAAACATCAGTTTAAATCACTATTCCCATTTAAAATACTTAGCCTTTATTTTTTATAAACATATTGACATCACAGTAAAGTATACAGCAAACTAAACAGGTTTGTATAGTATAAATGCTGCTTGCAAAAACAATGCTGCCCTATGTCAGTCTGGAGAATATGTGATATGCAAAAGTCAGTGGAAACTTTGGGAGTGGATTTTTTTCAGTGTTTTACCACTTTGTGTATAAAATGAATATATATCATTTTTATTATGCTATTTCTTCTAGTTTTTTAATATTTAATTTATCTTAATAGAAATGGCTCAGGAAACTACCTTAATTTTTCTCTACAAGTTTTCTTGAATGCAAAAAAAAAAAAAAAAAAAATAGAAGAAACTGTGCTGGGAACAGCCGCCCTTACCAACAGTAACCCAGAACTTGAAAAAAAATGAAGCAACAGCAGGAGACACGGCTCAGCAGTTAAGAGCACTGACTGCTCTCCCAGTGGTCCTGAGTTCAATTCCCAACAGCCACATGGTAGCTCTGTTATGGGATCTGAGGCCCTCTTCGGGTTTTTTGTTTTGGTTTTGGTTTTTTTGTTTTTTTCCGAGATAGGGTTTCTCTGTGTAGTCCTGGCAGTCCTGGAACTCACTCTGTAGACCAGGCTAACCTCGAACTCAGAAATCCACCTGCCTCTGCCTCCCAAGTGCTGGGATTACAGGCATGTGCCACCACGCCCAGCCTGGTTTCTTGTCTTGTTATTTATATATATGTGTGTGTATGTGTATATATATATATATATATATATACGTACACACACACACATATACAAACTAAATAAAAATTTTTTTTTTAAAAAAAGAAAATAAAAAAAATGAAGCAGGAGGCTCTTGAGTAAGTGGTCATCCTAAGGTATATAGAGTGAAAGGCTAGCCTGAGCTATAAGGCCGTCTCAAAAAATTGGAACTATTTCCCTCTTGCCAATAGTGAAAGAAGGAATTCTTGGCCCTTCCTTTATGACGTGGGGGTTGGAAGGGATTCCCTTGTACTGCTGACTCCGTGACAGTTACCAATATACCATCCCAGGACATCAACTGGTTACTAAGAGTCCTATAAAAGCAGTAATCGACCTTCAATTCAAGGTGGAGGACCAGGAGATTCTCCTCAAGACATTTTTCAAATGATTACATATTTAACTAACTTACCAGCTTTCCCTACTTTTGGGAATGAAGGCAGGCAAGCCAGCTGTTAACAACCTGCCCGTGCTGTCTGTCTCTATCACAGTGCCCTGACCACAGCCTACCTTTTCAGCCTTGGTGCCTGCCTACTGTGGTGCACAACTAATCTGAATTGTTAATAGGAACTAACATTAGCACAGACTGGCTTCACTGGGTGAGCTGTCTATGCTCTTCATTGTCCTTCAGAAATATTCTTCCCAGGGAGAGACGGTAGATCCAAAAAAAATTGCATAATTTTTTTCTACATGAAAAAAGTTAGTAACGATGACTCCACTGATATGGGGTGTCAGTGCACCCCTGTAATCTGAGCAAAGATGAGGGAGAAATGCCATGAATTTGAGGCTAGCCTGGGCTGCAGGGGGAGACCTTGTCTCAAAAAATCCACACATATGCAAAAAGTAAATAAAAACTTTAAATTTTGGTTTTGAACATTTACTTCCAATGCAAGGGAAGTGCCCTAAAACATTATACTGCTTATGTTGGTAATTGTTACTAAGCAGTCTTAAAAATATTTAGACTTTGGAGGATTTTTTTTAAATTCTTTGAAGGATAAAACATTTCACATTAAGGAAATTATCACAATGCAGTAAAACACCAGTCTTTTCTACTTTAAGTGACAGAAATTCAAAGTTTTATTAGCTTTGGAAAACAGAAGATGTGGAGCTGGAAACAAAGAAAATGTTTTAAGTCACCAAAGGATACCTATAAATTACTACTATCCCAGACGTCTCCAGGAAGTGTGGTAAAAAGGAGGTAATAACGTTAACCCTTCTTAAGCCCGGGGACTAAGCTACCATCTGCAGTTTCTTCACTTGCAAGCACAGCAACGTTGCTAGCACTTTGTTACCATCCTTTTGATTCAGAACGTTTTAATATTTCCAAAACAAAAATCTGCACTATTACATAACTAACTCCCCACTTTGACTTCTTTAAGATCCGGATAGTTTGAATGAAAGTACACCTGCCCTTCCAGAAGCCAGAATAGACTGATTCTGTCTGTTTCTCAGAGAGCGTCTGCTTCTCCCGAACCCAGAACTCTTACCTTCTTGGAAGCCTCAGGGTGCAAGATCTGCCGGACGTGAAGCTGCCCGTCAGTGCACAGACAGAAGGAGGTCCCTACCCCAATGTTCAGTTCATTGCTCACTGACTGGTTAAACTGCAAGAACAAGAGACACACACGAGGGACGCAAGGAAAGCTGACTTTACAAGCACACCAAAGTGGCCCAGCTTGAGGATAACCAAAGGAAAGTCCCCCTGAAGCCTCAGAAGCAGCACACCAGAGTAATACCACAAAGACCCCCTTTCCCAGTGGCCTCTCCTCTCCCCTTTCACCCAGGCAAGGGAGCTTTCCAACCAATCTGCAGTTTCTGTTCGGGAGTTGATGTCACTTCCCAGCAGCCCCGATATTCAGGGTGAGACTAATCAGGTCGCCTTTAGCAGATTGCCTTCAGATTACATCATTTTAGTGTTACTTTTTCAATGTTTGGATGTTTCAGGTGTAAGGAATCCATATCCGAGGAACAAGCGGGGTAATTGAATAAGCAGAATTCTGTAAGGCGGCTGTCCGCTTAGAAAATACTCTAGAAATGATGTATTCCTCTGATTGGAAACTGGTGTGCTAAGGCAGAGGCCGGGGGAAGGAACGCCGAGCACGCTCTTCGCCAGTGTGCCGCACAGGTGTTGAGACCCGCCCTATTCCGGATTCTAGCAACCGTCAGCACCCAGAGCAGTAAATTTTTAGGTCACCTCAATTACAACAGGGGATCCCGCCAGCTCCACGATGACCCAACAAACAGCCCCACAGGTCTGTACATGCAACCACTCCATGGGATGGATCCCAATCAAGGCACTAAAGAAGTAATGAGGAAGCTAAACCTTTGGAAATTGAAACTTCGGCTAACATCAGGCGGGCACTCAGGTGCAAACCAAACTGTAGCCCCGGCTAGCACCAGCGCGGGTCTACCCGGCTACGGCATTGCGCCTCCAAGCCAGCGGCGGGCCACAGACCCGGACCCAGTAGAGTCTGTGTTTGGAGCTGGCACTGAAACTTCGCTGGCGACCCGTGGGGCAATGCGCGCGGCTGGTTCTCCTGCCCAAAGAACTACTCAGGAGGCAACCGGAGCTCGAGCGACTCTCGATCCCGAGACCCTGGGGGAAGTCAAGCACCGCAGCCCCTCCAGAGCAGCCCTGCCCAGCCCCCGCCCCCAGGCCGGACTCCCACACACAAGGCTGGGAATCTCGCCACCCCGCCCCAGAAACAAGCGGGAGACGGCCCCACGAGGGCGTGGAGCCGTAGGGTTGGGTCGAGTCTGGGGGGGGGACGCCTGGATGGGGGTGGGCGGCGTGGCCTGGCCAAAACTGTCACCTGTCGGAGGGCTTGGTCCAGCTGCGGCGCGGAGGACAGGTTTTCGGCGTCTATTTTAGTTTCTTCTTTACAATCCTCGGTCAGTTCCAACTGATCCGGTCTAACTAGTACTTCGTGCAGCTGTCCCACCTCGGGAGGGAATAAGGGGTGGAAAATAAGGGGTCAGTTTCCCCCCTTTTCAACCCGGAAATCCTTCCAATTCCCTGGCTTTCCCTGCACGGCTCGAGACTCCTCTACAGGCACCGAACAGCAGAATCAAAGCTCCCTAGACGCCCGGGGAGCTGGTCGCCCCACCCCCACCCTACCCGGATCCAGTCGCCCAGGCCGAGGAGGGGACCCCAGCGCCCCGGGAACCACCAGCCTGATGCAGGCGTTCTGCGACCCGCAGAGAACGCGGCTCGGCAGCGCGAGGCCCTTCTCCCCGGGCCAGGTTTCGGGAAGACTTAAAAGGCTCCAACCTGTTGGCGAACAGGTTTGGTTCTGCTACGGATTTCTCTAGGCCTCGGGGCCCCGCTTCATAAGCGTGCAACCACATTAAAGTAAAAAAGCAAAAGGAAAAAAAAAAAGGAAACCGACTACCATTTCTCCAACTTTCTACAATAAAGTTGTTGCCCCCCCCCCACTCCTCGTTTGGACCCGAACACGGTAAAGTACCTTCTTGTTGGCCAAATCCACGACTTTCCATAACAGCAGGATCAGCTCCTTCTCATCCGAACCCAGCTTGGCTCCGGTGGCCCCAGCAGTGATCCCAAAAAGCACCACCAAGTAATCCGGAGACGCCGTCATGACGATTAATTGGGGAGGGGGAGGAAGGGGGGGTCGGGAGGCGGCGAGGTGGGGTTGGAAGTGAGAACAAGAAAACTAAAAAAAAAAAAAAAAAAGCCCTCTTCCAGGAGAAAAAAAGAAAGCGCCCACCCCCCTCCTCGAGGCCGCCAGGGCAAAAGGCGGTAACCTGCCACCCGAGCCCACACCTGGCCGGCGCTCCACACCCTGGGCACGCAGGGGGGCGGAAGGAGGGAGCAGCAGGCCTGCCCTTTTTGTATCCAATTGCTCGTGCGTCTAAGAAGAAAACCCAGGAGCCGGGCTGCACCCCCGGGAGGCGCGCGCAATGGCTGAAAGCTTTTCTGTTTTGGGATGTGGCCCTGCCCGCCCGCCCCTTTCCCCCTCCCCCACGTGGTGCAGGTAAGAGACACCTGGCGCCGCCCGCCCATTGGCTCCTTCAAACCACGACGTGGCAGCGGTGGGGGGGGGAGCTGGGGGAGGGAGAGGAGAGGGCGGGAGACAAAGGCTGGATGAATGGGGAAGCAAGGAGGGGAGGGGAGGGGAAGAAAGGGGAGGGGAGGGGAGGGGACGAGCTACTTGTCACCAGGAAGGTAGCCAAGGCCAGACCAAGGGGAGGGGGGCGCGACGGCGAGAAGGGTCCCTGCTGGAGGACGCAGCCTTGAGGGGTTTGGAGGGTTGGCTTGGCCGTGGGGGGAAGAAGCGGAGGGGCCAAGGCGCCTAAAGGTAGAAGAAGGCCAGAGGTGAGGCCCGGGGCGCGGCGCCTGGGCGGGACCGGGCTGCGGCTGCCCGGGAAGCTGGTGCGGGCAGTTGCGGAACCGGGCAAATGCCGCTCCTGAGCCCAGCACACCTTTCCGTGCAAACAGCTTGAGGAAGGCGTCCGCCGGCCCTGCCCTCCCGGCGCGGGAGGCTGGCATCCGCTCTCCCCACCTCGGGGCGAGCCTCCGCCCCCCACCCCCGAGCCGGGAGCCCGACGCTCGGCTGGCTAGGCAGGTCCTGGGATGCAATCACAGCCCTCGCAGCGTCTGGGGGACCTCGGGAGGAGCGACCTTGAAGTCCCTTCTCTAATCACTTTAATTATTGCGCCTTCATCGTGCTGGCTGCTAGTTCGAGACCGGAACGCCCTCTAGGACCCGGACACAATTAATTGTGATTTGCCTCGGATAAGAAATGCATCTGCCCCGCAACCCTCATAAAGATTTTTCGATAGTCAGGCCAAACACACTTGACCATTTTATTCCCATAGACTATCCTGCGCCGCCTCCGCCGCGAGCCATCAAGGGGCTGGCATTCTGGAAAAGTGCCCTCGGTGGAGTTCCCTCGAGTTTTCCGTTTCAAACCGGCCTATTCTTGGGAGCCGAATTCCGTCTGAAATATTACTAAGCTTGGCGCCAGGTGTGTGGCCTTGTGTTCTTCCAGTGAAATGAAGCGGCCACACCCTTGCAACCGCAGGCACCGATTGGTACTCTCCTGGGGACGCTTGTCAGGACAACCCGGAGACCACTCTTTCCCAGCGGGAGCCGAGGCTCGGGGGAGTGGGAGACCAGTCGGAGGCCCGCGGCGGCGCGCGGTTCCCGGTAGGAGGAGGTGCGGCTGGAGGCGGGGGGCCGGCGGGACTGGTGGCCCCCCGCGTCCGGGAGAGCGGGCGGAGGCCTGGCGCGCACACAGCACCCGAGTCCCCCGGTGCCTCTCCTGGCCCCGCCCTAGCCCCGGTGTCTCTGAGCCTGCCTCCTTGTCCCTAGGAGTCGCGGGGGCTGGGACTGGGCGGGCAATCTGGAAAAACCACCCAGATTGCATTGCAGTGGGCGAGGCCGCTTGGAGGAGCCGGTTCTCCCGAGCCGCGTCGCCCCGGGGCTCTCTAGACGTGACCGGCTCGGTTGCTCAGCTCGACCGGAGAGGCAACACCTGGACCGGGCACGAGACTCCGCGGGCTCGCCCGGCACACCGGGCCGGGAGGCCCCGCGATAGGCAAGCGAGGGCTGCGGAGAAAGTGATTACAGCCGCACCTGAAGCGCCTCCCGCAGGACTTTGGAGTTTGGATCCATCGTTCCCGTAACAAGTTTTAAAGAACGGAAGACCTAAAGTCGGCGCTTTTACTAAGAGATGCCGCAACAGGAAACTAACACGAATCTCACAGCCGCCCCTCTTTGCAGAGACTTTTCATTCCCTCGTTTTAAAAAGCTGGAGTCTCGGTTTCTAACATTTTTTAAATTTAATTTTTTAGATTTTAAATTTAATGTTTAGTTTACTTTGCCCAACTGGATTTACCTTAACAAGGGTTTTGCTATTTTTTGCTGTCCTTGGGTAGATGCTCAGAACTTGTAACCGCCTGGCATTTGCCCTGCCCACAACAAATACAGCAATTTAAATGATAAAAAGGAAGGAAGGAAGGGACGTGACTGCTTCTAGGTACGGACTGAGAAAGATGTTTTTAGCCAGTGATCTCAGAGGCAAAGGCTGGCGCATCTCTATGGGCTCGAAACCAGTCTGGGCTAAAAGTCCAGTTTCAGGATAGCCAGAGCTACACAGAAAAACCTACTCTCGAAAAAGAGAGATCGAGATTAGAGATATGAGGGAGGCTGTAGCCAGCGGTATGTGGAAGAGTCCAGAAGAAACAGGAAGCTGAACCAGGCCATGTGAGAAGGGGGCGAAAGAGGGAAACTAGCAGCGGTGCCCGAGAGGCCAAAAGTGCTGAGTTCTTGGTAGAAGGGTAACGCAGCGCAGTTCCTGCACAGGGACGTTCAGGGCAGGGGGCAGGGTATGCCCGCTAAGAGGACCCTGTGCTGAGCAGGGACTAAGGGATACTAGGGTTTAAGACCTAGCATCCCAGGCTTTTGTGGACGGTAAAGGGGTCGTCTCTCAGTTACTAGGCTGAAGCTGGGGACTTGTCAGGGGCCCAGGAAAGCTGACCAAAGCCAAGAAGTAAGAGATGAGTATGGCGGTTTCGTTCTGCTGGGTGGATGCCCAGGTCCTCTCGATTCCCAGGCTGGAGAAGCACAGCCGATTTGGAGCCTTCTGCGTAGCTGGACCACCTAGGGCTAGCCACGTAGGGGGCTGTCTAGGATGCAGATTCCAGAGTAACACCTGGGGCCAGCATTTGTTGGCCGTTGATTTGGTACCTGCTGGGACAAATAGACTAGGGAGAGAAGGCAATGTCTAGGAGTTGGCCAGGCCCTTGGACCTGGTAGGTAGTGGAGGGGAGTCCCAGTGGAGGAGAGATCCCACCCCCGAAGAGGCAGCGGAGTGACTGTGGTGCTTAATTACCTGGACCGCATTTGACCTGTGAGATTCTCTGAAGTGTATGAATTCTTTAGAGATGTTTTTAGCACAACGAGGAACATTTCAAAATCTATACTTAGAAGATAACCAAAGGATATTTCAAATTTTAAGCTTGTGACTACGATGTAGTCGAACCTTAACCAGGGGATAGATAGATTAATAGCTTATCAGAACTCTCTTGACTAATGTTAAAATCTTGAGCTTTTGATGACTTACCATAACAATAGCGTAGAGGGGAAGAAATCTGAAACGTTTCTCATTTTTATATACCTTAAATCACTTCTGTAGGTCTTTGTAACTTACATTCTCACATTTTTAAAATATTTATTTATGTATATGAGTACACGGTAGCTATACGGATGGTTGTGAGCCATCATTGGTTGTTGGGAATTTGAGTTCAGGACAGGACCTCTGCTCCTTCCAGCCTAAAGACTTATTTATTTTATATCTAATTATATCTAAGTACACAGTAACTGTCTTCAGACACACCAGAAGAGGGCATCAGATCTCCTTACAGATGGTTGTGAGCCACCATGTGGTGGCTGGGATTTGAACTCAGGACCTTAGGAAGAGCAGTCACTGCTCTTAACCGCTGAGCCATCTTTTCAGCCCACATTTACACATCTTAAAATTCCTTTTATAAGCCAGGCATGGTGGCGCACGCCTGTAATCCCTGCACTTGGGAGGCAGAGGCAGGCAGATTTCTGAGTTTGAGGCCAGCCTGGTCTACAGAGTGAGTTCCAGGACAGCCAGGACTACACAGAGAAACCCTGTCTCGAGAGAAAAAAAAAAAAACAACAACAAAAACCTTTTATAGACCTTCACAACTTACTTAAACGTTCCTATCCTCAGACCTTTACACCTTTTATTTATATAATATACCTTAGAATACTTTCTTAGATCCTCGGAACTTCCATAACTTTTAAATCAACTTTAACCCTCAAATCCCAGCAACCATGTGGTGGCTCACAACCATCTGTAATGAAGTATGATGCCCTCTTCTGGTGTGTCTGAAGACAGCTACAGTGTACTTAAAATAATAAATAAATCTTTTTTTTTAAATCCAGTCATTTACCATGAGGCACAGGTGGGTGATATGTGAGAGCAGCCAGTTTTGATGTTAATAAACACCTCACCAATTTTCCAGGGTTTGACACCTAACATAATTGCAACAACATACGCAAATTTGCCGCCTCGTCTTACGAGCCTAGGAGTTCATTCATCATCGTAAAGATGAGATTCTAGCTCATGGTCACAGCAGAAAAAAAAAATTTTTTTTTCAAGACAGAGTTTCTCTGTAATAGCCATGGCTATCCAGGAATTCGACTTACAAACCAGGATGGCCTCAAACTCAGATCTATTTGCCTCTGCCTGCCTCCCATGGGCTAGGACTCATGGGGTAGGCCACCATGTGGCTGGTCCACAGGAAATGTAAGCTTCACGTGTTCTTTGAACGATCAGCAGGCCAGGGCTGCTTTGCTTTTTTCTTTTTTCCTTTAAAGGACTTTAGGGAGTGGTCACCTCAGGACAAACTATAATCCCTGCACTTGGGGGACAGGAGGATCAAGATCAGGGGGTCCTGGCTATAACAGAGAGACCCTGTCTCAAAAAATTAGGCTAAAAACAGCTTAAAGGACAGACAGGCATGTTTCACTGAACTCTGTAGACTACATAGTAGTTATTATATCACTCTTAATCTCACAAATGTAGTCTCACCGCTTCGACCGGGATACATCCTTGTTTTAAGGAAGTATGAATGAAAATTTTACGGATAAGGAAAATGACCAGAAAATGGCTCTCCAAAGACTCAGACAGAATCCTTCCCTGCATGGGACAAACGCAGGAATGCGCTGAGGAACTGGTGCGGGGTGGTTTTCTTCCCCTTGCTTCAGTGCTGGGAAGCAGTTCCAGGGTCTGACTGTCATCCGTGCTGGGTAAGAGCTCGGCAGCCGCAGCTGTAGGTGAAGGAATCCTCTGTTCTCTCCTGTGTGGCTTGTATAAGGTTAAGATGATCACTTCAGTCACATACGGGTCTGTTTTAGTCTCCCAGGGCCTCTGCTGTGCCACCCTGTCCTCTGGGATGGTGTCGTGTGTTTGGGTGAGCTGTCTGCGTGGATGGCTGTGTGCTGTTTGCATATTTGTATTTGTACGTATTTGTGTTTCTGGCCTCCTACGTGCTAAGGCCTTAGGTCTCCTGGATCCCCTGGAACTGGAGTGATTGGTGGTTATAAGACCCCATGGAGCTGGAAAAGCAGCCAGTGGTCTTACATGCTAAGCCTGAAGGTCTCAACCCTGAATTAATACATTTTTGTAGATTTTCTTTAGTAAACAGAAAAAGGTTAAAAAAGGGGGGGGTGTTTGTTTTTGTTTTGTTGGCTAGAGGTTGTTTATTTAATTGGGGTTGGGCATGAGTCTGCGCTTGTTGGGTGTGGAGGACAAAGTGTTTCAGTCCCTGGAAGCTGCAGTTAACTGGTAGCTCTGAGCCACCTGATGTGAGTTCTGGACACGAGTGCTCGGAAGGGGTGTCTCGTCAGCCTCTTCCCCTTGTCCTGGGTAACAGTCCTTTCACATGCTTTAAGGTTGCTGTTAAATGACCTTTCCTACTAGACAGCTGTAACCTCTTCCTTTCCTGCTCTTTAATTATCTTCATTATCTCCTTTGAGAGAGAGAGAGAGAGAGAGAGAGAGAGAGAGCGCAAGTGTGTGAGGGTATTGTGTGGTGCTAGTAATGGAACTTCTTGTTATTTTAGGGGATTTTGTTCATTTTGAGGAAGGATGTCTTATAGCCTAGGATAGCCTTTCTGTGTACCTGAGGCTGGCCTTGCGCATCCCATCACTTTCAGAGTGGGTGGTATGCGTGGAGGCCCGAGGGCAGCTACATTAATGATTCCAATTTCATTTGCATTTCCTTAGGTTCTCATCTGCCCACACCTGGTTGCTACCTATGCAAGCCTTCAAACGTGAACTAGATCAATGTATACAGACTACCTATGCAAGCCTTCAAACGTGCACTAGATCAATGTGTACAGACTACCTATGCAAGCCTTCAAACGTGAACTAGATCAATGTATACAGACACACAGGCGTCAAGTGGAGAACGTGTGCTGCTTCTCTCTTTTTTTTTTTTTTTTTTTTTTTTTTGGTTTTTTCGAGACAGGGTTTCTCTGTGTAGTTCGGGCTGTCCTGGAACTCACATTGTAGATCAGGCTGGCCTTGAACTCAGAAATCCGCCTGCCTCTGCCTCCCAAGTGCTGGGATTAAAGGCGTGCGCCACCACTGCCCGGCCGTGTGCTGCTTCTCTGAAGAACACACCTGCTGGCCTGTTGTCAGGAGTTGGAGGAGTTAGTACTTGGGAGGAAGACACACCAGAAAAGATGGAGACGCCACTCTGACAAGAACTGAGAAGCCAGAGCATGCACGCCACACAGAGGCCCACCAGAGAGGGGGTCAGAAGCCCGCACGTCATGGAACAATGGAGACAGCAGTCCAGCAACTAGGGGCTGCTGTTTCCAGCTCCACCTTGGAATGAAGAACTTGAGTGTTTAACGACAGAAAACCCCATTATGAACAAGCGTGGCTCTCTGGCAGTGTCCACTAATGCCCCGTGTCATTTACTAGACAAGCCTCTCAGAAGCGGGAGTTTGCTGACCTCCCCACTAAGACATGGAGATCCTGAATGAGAATCTCTCCCCGATAGGAGGTCAAGATGTTGAAAACACTCAGCCACTTGCTTGAGACAGCCATCTATGAGCAGGCATGCTCTGTAGCCAGAAATCAAGAGCTGTCCTGATCTCTGCAACCAGCAGATCCCCTGGACTTTCCTCTGCCCAGTCCCAGCCTGCAGGATCCCAGGGTCGCCCTGTGTATCCTTCCAAAAGGGAAAGTAGGAAAGTGTTCACAACTTACTTAGTGCTCACGGTTGGGATCATTTGTGAATGTACTCACAACAGGGAACCTGAACCTCCAACTAGAAGAAATAGTATAGTATGTAACTTGCATCTCGGTTTTTAAGTACCAAGTAAAAATCTGTATTGTGAGGCTGTCAGCAGTCACTGGCAGGCCTTAGACGTTCACTCAGACAGGGTTGTAGGACACCTCGTTCTCAGGGCAAATCTCTGCAGTGGGGAGATAAGGAAAAAATGATAGGATGACTAAATTATAATTTTCTATTAACTATTCTCTATATTCCACATTTAGACAAATTACTGTCCTGAGCCTTTATTATAGCCGTTATTATAGACTATCAATATAGAAAAATCTGCTTGTTATCTTGTGATTTAGACTTGTTCTTTGGTTTCAAAGGGACTTGGTTTCTCACCTGTGGAGATGATATGGACTTCACAGACCTTAAGGAAATGACATACAAAGTGCCTCCTTAAAAGGAATACACTTAGGCCGGGCGGTGGTGGCGCACACCTGTAATCCCAGCACTTGGGAGGCAAAGGCAGGCGGATTTCTGAGTTTGAGGCCAGCCTGGTCTACAGAGTAAGTTCCAGGACAGCCGGAGCTACACAGAGAAACCCTGTCTCGAGAGAAAAAAAAAAAAGGAATACACTTAGCCAGGAGGTGGTGGTGCACACCTGTAATCCCAGCACTCCGGGAGGCAGAGGCAGGCGGATTTCTGAGTTTGAGGCCATCCTGGTGTACAGAGTGAGTTCCAGGACAGCCAGGGCTATACAGAGATACCCTGTCTCAAAAAATTAAAACGAAATCCAAAAAGCCAATAATAATAATAATAATAATAATAATAATAATAGTAATAGTAATAATAATACATGTAGGAGCCAGGAAGGCTCTACTTAGAGGACTTACTGAGAGGGTGAGGGTGACTTAAGGTAACCACAAAACCATTGACTCTCAGGCTCTGTCTTAAGATGCCAAGCCCAGCACTCTTCTGAATATGGGAAGTTTGGAGCAAGCCTGAGCTACATGAGGCTCTGTTTCAGCCCCGGCAAAAGACACTGGCAAGGTGTGTAAATGAGACTTTACCCCAGCACCACGCTTGTCATAGGCACATTTAGAAAAAAGTGCGTATATAAAACACAAGGAGCCGGGACAGCATGGCAGCAAGAGACACCTGGGCCGCGGCAATGACGGAGACATCCGTGTCACTGGGCATCTAGAGGGAAGACGGTGCCCCCGGAATTCCTCCCTCCTTACTCCGGCCTTGTGGCACAAATATCCTCTTCCTACCTGTTCCTTCCTCTGAGCCCCTTACAGGTTCCAAAAGAAACCGCTTAGCAGCAGGCTCTGCCTTTAAGTCAGGGTGGGGTGGACAGGTGGGACACCGGCCATGTGCCCTGTAGCGAACCTGTCCAGCTCCGGTAAGCAGTTCTGAAGAAACTCAAAGACAAAGTAGAAGGGGGAGGAGTTAAAGGAGTGGGAGCAGGAGGAGTGTGAAGTGTGAAGAAGAGGAAAGATAAGGAGTGGGAGTGATCACGAAACTGCATAATTAGCTGAGGTTTTTGTTGTTTGTTGTTGTTGTTTAGGGAAAGGAAATATCGACTCTTAATTCCTAAGTCTCAGGCTTCTTTGTCGTCAGCTGAACTACGCTTTGACTGACAAAGGGTTAACGTTGCTAGTCTGGCAAAATATAACCCAGGGACCAGGAAACCGTTTCATCCTTGCCTCGTGTGTGTTTGAAGTATATAGTGTTACATTGAGAGAGGACATTTGGCAGAAACTGCTGTTTGGAGACAAGGAAGTTAATTTTTATGATGGGTCTATATCTGATTCTTCCAGTGGACTGTGGGCAGCGCTTTTCCACCTGTGGACTTCCGAGTGACTGTCGGGCTTGGTCAATGTATTCAGTTTATCTGCTACAGTGCACAGGCTTGTTTGCACCAAACAAGACATCAGGTCAATTGTGATTAAAAGCAAACGAGGTGCTTGCTCAGGGGGAGGGATGAACTAACAGCTCTTCACGAAAACAAATGCATAAACGGGGCAAGCGCCCTCAGCTCCCGGCTCTGGGACTCCTGCTGTGACAGGCTCACTCCTTCTGGCCAATGGGAAATGGCTTTACGATTCCAGGCCACTAGTCAAAGTGAAATAACAAAAAACGGAAAGAGCTCTGTTTGCCGCTCACAGCAAACCAAAAGAATTAAGGAAAGGCCCAACTGTCAGGAGAGAATTTGGGAGTTGCTCTTGACTGCGTCCAGCACGTGTGTGACTGTGTGTGTGTGTGTGTGTGTGTGTGTGTGTGTAGGACAGCCTTGGGGGAGTCAGTTGTTCCTTCCACCTTGTTGCTTGTTGTTTGAGTGTCTTCTTTCTATTCCTGCTGTTCCTCTTGGGATCTTCCCTCTCCCCTGTCTGCCTCCGATCCCACTGTAAGAAAGCCATGATTACAGGTGCACACAACTGCACATGGCTTCTTATGTAGGTTCAGGGAACCAGATGTGGGTCACTAGGCTTGTGCAGCCAGTGCTTTTACCCATGAGTTATCTTCTGGCCCTAAGAAAAAAATTAATAATTAGTATGAATTTACTACCATTTCATATAAAAATGTAGTTTTGGCTACCTTAATTCAATATGAATCTAAATTGAAGGAAGATCTCTTTTGAGTTTAAGGCCAGTCAAGGCTACATAGTGATACACCATCTCAGAAAAACAAATGCTTTAGTATCAAAAATATTAATCAAGAATAAAGAGTTTTACCAAGCAGAGGTGGCGCACACCATTAATCCCAGCACGTGGGAGGCAGAGGCAGGTGGATTTCTGAGTTCGAGACCAGCCTGGTCTACAGAGTGAGTTCCAGGACAGCCAGGACTATACAGAGAAACCCTGTCTCAAAAAAAAAAACTAATAATAATAATAATAATAATAATAATAATAAAAGGTTTTGTTTTCTTATGAAAAACTGGTCATGTCAATTTTGTATGGGAAAAGATGAGCCATGTACCAGGGGTTTGGAACCCCTTAATCTTTCCTGAAAAGTTTGAGCAATTTGATTTCCCCAAAACCTACTTTTGTTTTCCATATATTTATTTACTATTCTATATACTTCACATGGTTTCTTGTTATTATTTGTTTTTTAAAGACAGGCTCTCATGGAGCCCAGGCTGGCCTCTAGCTTGCTTTATGGGGGAGGATGATCTTGAATTCTGATCCCCCTGCCTCTACCTGCTGAGAGCGGAATTCCAGGCTTGGGCTATAATCCTAGCTGTTTGGGATTGAACCCAAGGCTTTGGGCTTGCTCTGCAGGCACTCCACCAACAACTGAGTCCCCAGCCCTGCTGTAGAGCCCAGAAAAGGCATCAGGGCTTCCTGAGCTTGAGTTACAGATGGTCGTGAGCCAGGCTGGGTGCTGGGAGCCAAACTCTGGTCCTCTGGAAGAGCAGCCAGTTCCAATGGGCACCCCAGCTGCGCTCCAGTGGTTTACACCAAAGCACTGCATCGGAATGTGGTCTGGACACGAAGGCTCACTAGCGCTCATCCCCGAGTTTGCGAGTGTTGCTATGGGAACAGAAAGCCAACATGGACACCTGCAAGATGTCCAGCTGCAAAATGCTAGAGCCCCATTTCTAAAAAACGTTCACATTAGGGGGGTGATCCTAGAGAAGAAGGAGCCCTCCCTGTTCTGAGATGCAGGAACTGTTTCAGTGCCCGTATACACTGTCAATAAACAAACACTAAACCCACACAAAGACAGCAGCCATCTTAGCACATGCCTGTGATTCTAGCACTCAGAAAGCTGAGACAGGAGACCCACCCATTTGAAGCCATGAGGGGGTCACTGAGAAAAGGTGATTGCCACTAAGCCTGAAAACTGAGAGTCCCGGAACCCACATAGTGGACAAGAGAACGGACTCCTACAAGTTTTCCTCTGACTCCACACAGTTTCACGCACCTCCCACCTCACCCCCCCAAAAAAGTACCAATACTTTTTTTTTAATTTTAAAATGTCAATATCACATGGGTAATATGGATAGACTTGAGATCGGTACCTAGGGATTCAAATTTCAGTGTCTGTGTTTGTCACTACTGTGCCGTTCTAAATGCGAACCTCTAGAAGCAAACTAAAACGCTGTCCTGGGGCTGGAGAGATGGCTCAGTCATTAAAACACCGTTTGGATCCCCGGCATCCATGCTGCCGAGGAGGTGGGTACCGATCTCAAGTCTATCCATATCTGATGCTTTCTCTGGGTCTCTCTGTGTGCACAAAAGCAAATGCACCCTCACACACACATGCATATATTCAAGACACCTGTACACATAAGTAATAAAAAGATAATAAAAATATTTCCCAGCTGGACAGTGGTGATGCATGCCTTTAATCCCAGACCTCAGGAGGCAGAGGCAGGAGGAGTTCTGTGAATCTGAAGCCAGCCTGGTCTACAGAGTTCCAGGACAGCCGGGGAACCCTGCCTCAAATAAATAAATAAATAAATAAATAAATAAATAAATAAATAAAAATAAAAATATTTCTCTGTGCCAGGTTTCATGTGGCCAACATTAAGCCACAACAAAAAGCTATAATAAGCCTATTTACTAATGTAGTAATATCACATCGTAACTTCTATAAGGTACTGGCATTGTATATCACTCATTATACCGTGAATGGAGGAGAACATTTGAGACACATTAGGTTGCATTCTAGGATAACTTTACAAAATGATGTTAAAATAAGCAGTATGTCCTTGCCGGGCAGTGGTGGCACATACCTGTAATCCCAGCACTTGGGAGGCAGAGGCAGGCAGATTTCTGAGTTCGAGGCTAGCCTGGTCTACAGAGTGAGTTCCAGGACAGCCAGGGCTATACAGAGAAACCCTGTCTTGAAAAAACAAAACAAAACAAAACCAAAAACAAAACAAAAAAAAGTATGTCCTCAAACCTTAAATTTTGCATACTATAATCCCAGCACTTGGGAGGCAGAGGCAGGTGGATTTCTGAGTTCGAGGCCAGCCTGGTCTACAAAGTGAGTTCCAGGACAGCCAGGACTACACAGAGAAACCCTCTCTCAAAAAACAAAAAACAACAACAACAACAACAAAATTTGCATACTAGGAATAGTCAAGTGTCTGTCTTATCCAACGCCCTTGTTTTGCAATAGGCCAGAGAAGCACAGTGATTTATTTGCTCAGCCAGGGTGACACAGCTAACTGGTAGCATTGCTGTATGCAGAGCTCTGCTCTCTGGGCTCCTGGGCCAGTGCTGTCTCCCCATCGGTTTCCCTCTGAGAATATGCTAAATTTTCATGACAGGCCTTCTGCATAGCTGGTTCTGCTTAAAGTTAGTTTCAGGGACAAATACTAGGACATTGAAAGTTGCTAAAATTCGTTATATGAATGCATGAAACCGGCAAAGGACATACAACTGTATACAAAAGCAACCCTCCAGCCTGAGTGCTGGGATTAAAGGCAGGTACCACCACACACAGCCGAGATCTGTTTGTTCATTCCTTTGGTTCATTTATTAAAAATGAGGTCTTAGCAGGGTGGTGGTGGCACACGCCTGTAATCCCAGCACTCTGGGAGGCAGAAGCAGGCAGATTTCTGAGTTCGAGGCCAACCTGGTCTACAGAGTGAGTTCCAGGACAGCCAGGAGAAACCCTATCTCAAAAAAACCAAATTTAAAAAAAAAAAAAAAAAAAAAAAAAAAAAAGTCTTGCCAGGGTGGCCTTGGGTCCTGAGCTGAAGATATCCTCCTGCCTCGACTTTCAGGCTAGTGAGACTTCAGGCACGCGCTGCCACACCTGCCGGGAAGGCCCTTCTGACGCTTTGGAGTACGCCATGGCTATTTACCCTGGGTCCTCACTTCATTACCTCCTCCAGCTGGTTCCACCCACTTTAATTAGTCATCGGGCTGCACACTGCACCCCAAGGCACGGTTCCTGCTGACGGGCAGTGTGCTTGCAGAATTCCTCCTGTGGCCTGGTAACAGGCTCCACGCCGTTGGTTGCGTAAAGCCTTTAAATCAGTGACAGCAACCACCCGTGAGAAGGAGCCGACGGTGCGGACTCATTGGGCCTGCCTGTCTAGCCCTCTCTTCTCTACATTCCCACAGCACAGCCCCAGAAATACAAAGAAAACTTTTTCCGCTTCCTCCCCCACCTTCCTCTTCATTTTATTTTGAGATGAGATCTCACTATGTAGCCCAGGCTAGCCTTATACTCTCAAGCCTCCTGCCTCACTCCCTTGAATGATGGCATCATAGGCATGTACCATACAACTGGCATCAGTAATTTTTTTTTTTTTTTTTTTTACAAAATGCATACAAAGCCGGGCGTGGTGGCACACGCATGTAATCCCAGCACTTGGGAGGCAGAGGCAGGCGGATTTCTGAGTTTGAGGCCAGCCTGGTCTACAGAGTGAGTTCCAGGACAGCCAGGACCACACAGAGAAACCCTGTCTCGAAAAACAAAACAAAACAAACAAACAAAAAATGCATACAAATGGGCTGGGGGCAGGGGGGATGATCACAGTGGGAGAGACCTTGCCTTCTGTGAAAGAGGTATTGGGTGTGGTCCCTGGCATATGAAGAATTAAAAACAGGGAGTGTTTCAGGGAGAAATGTATACAAACAAAGGAATAGTAGTAACACACACCTTGTAATCCCAGTACTTCGGCGGCTGATATGTTGCTGTTGATATGTGTGAGTGTATGTGCATCTAGCCAATAAGCACATGAAAATGCTTGGTGTTGTTAGTCATTATGGAAATCCAAAATAAAATGCTTAGTCATTATGGGAATCCAAATTAAAAAACAAATACTATTTAAACACATTAGGGAACCGGGCGTGGTGGCACACGCCTTTAATCCCAGCACTTGGGAGGCAGAGGCGGGCGGATTTCTGAGTTCGAAGCCAGCCTGGTCTACGAAGTGAGTTCCAGGACAGTCAGGGCTACACAGAGAAACCCTGTCTAGAAAAAAAAAAAATTGTAAACACATTAGGTTAGCTAAGAGGCAAGCAATAAAATATGAAGACTATTGAAACCCTTATACATTGTTAAAAGGATTGTTTGTTGGCATTCTGTCCAAGCTCCACCCCACAGTTACCTGGCAATAGCCAGGTATGCTCCGTCCCATATATCTGGCCGACTATAAAAGGGGCTGCCTGCCCCTCCTCTCTCTCTCTCTCATTGCTCTCTCTCATCGCACTCTCACCTTTCTGCCCCTCTTGGGCTCTCCCTCCCTCCTCTCCACATGGTCATGGCAGGCCTCCACTCCTCTCTTCTCTCCCCCTCTCCCTCTCCCTCTCTCTGCCTCCACTATACCATTGACTCCCATCCTCTTCCCTGAATAAACTCTATTCTATACCATGTCGGTGTGTACGTGGTCCTTCAGGGGGAAGGGATGCCTAGGCATGGGCCTGCTCAGGCATCCCCCTTCCCCCATGCCGCCATACCATACTCCCTAATATCCCTTTCTCTCTTTTATATCCCATCATTGTTCAGCGGTATAGTCACACTGGGAAACACTCTGACAGCTTTTCAAAGGGTTAACCATAGAATTAACATATGGTCTAGCAGCTGCGCTCCCAGGTCCATACCTAAGAAACGTGAAAACAGATGACACAGTTGATAGTTGCCGATAATCCCACACGGCTGAAGTAGGACATGCACCACAAGTTTGAGCTTAGCCTAGTCTGCATAGAGAGTTCCGGGCTAGCCATAGCGAAATAGTAAGACAGAAAGAAACAAGGAAAAAAAAAAAAGGGAGGGAGGGCCACGCAGTGGTGGCGCATTCCTTTAATCCCAGCACTTTGGAGGCAGAGGCAGGTGGATTTCTGAGTCTGAAGCCAGCCTTGTCTACAGAGTGAGTTACAGGACAGCCAGAGCTATATAGAGAAATCCTGTCTCAAAACAAAACAAAAGAAAACAAAAGAAAGAAAAAGGAGGGAGACAGGGGGAGGGAGGGAAAGAAATAGAAGCATAAACACACAAGTCTGTGCGGAGTTTGTGTACAAATCTTCACAGCAACAACACTCACACAAACAGCCCAGATGCTCTGTAGCTAAGGAGCTGTTAAGATGTGGCATCCCTACGATGGACTATTACTCAGCTACAGAAAAGTAGTGACAGAGGCTGGAAGTCCTGTTGGTGGAGCGCTGCCCAGTACATATGTATGATCAGAGGCCCTAGGTTGATCCCCAGCACTGGGGAAAGGGAAAGGACTTTGCTAAGTTAACGCAGTGCTGATACATTCTATCATACATCAACGTTGAGAATATGAAATATGCCAACCTGAGCAGCTATTTATCACATGTGTATGAAATGCCAAGAAGTAGGTTTGTTTTATCTAGTTTTTCAAGACGGGTTTCTTTGTGTAGCCTTGGCTGTCCTAGAACTCACTCTGTAGACCAGGCTGGCCTCAAACTCACAGAGATCCGCCTGCCTCTGCCTCCCAAGTGCTGGGATTAACGTTGTGGGCTGCCACCACTGCCCGGCAAGAATATCCAGAGACAAAAAGTAAATAAGTCTTACCATGGGTTTGGAAGAAAAGAGCCAAGAGCAGAAAACATCTACTCACTGGATCCCAGGTTCCTTTAGGGGGTGATGGAATGTTCTAGAATTAGATAGTAAAGTTGATTTTTAGATTCTGTGGTATACTAAAGACCACTGAACAGTGGATGAAAAGGATCTCTTTTATCACGTGCAAACAATGTGTCGATAAAGCTGACCTCAAACCCAGAACCTGTGGCATAGCATCAAAACTGTCTTCCATACTCCAGCCCTAGTATAATAAGCCCGTGCTCCCCACATCTTTACTTGTTATGTATATTAAGGCTCTGCAATACACCTGATGAAGGTGCAGATGTGATTCTGCAACAGAGCGCTTATTTGCATGTGAGCTGCCTGGAGTTCAGGCCTCCGCCTCCTGCAAAAACAAACAACACAGGATAACCAACCGGTAATTAATGCACTGATGTGATCTTTGAAAGAGTTAAGCAGCTAACAGGCGGTTGGGAAGGATGATTGTTTCTCACAGAGGCAGAAGCTCAGAGAGTCACAGCACTGGGCCCCAGCAGCCATCCAGCTCAGAGAGTCACAGCACTGGGCCCAGCAGCTGCTGGCCGGCCTCCTCTGAGTAGCAGAAGAGGGAGTAGGAGTGTGGGGGCCTTCACTGATACTGATGGACGGAATTTAACCAATGGAGTTGAGCTAAAATTACATTCAGACAAAATGCCACTTCTGTCTTTCTCCTTTACGTTTCTGTCTCCTTCATTCATTCAGTCAAAAGCTATCAGACCTATCTAACAAGAATAAAACAGAAGTCGCTTAAGACTTCGTTATATTTATTTGTATTTGTGCCACAGCCTGTGGAGTGAGAGGACAGCTTTTGGGACAGTTCTCCCCATCCCCCACGCACTCACAGGGACTGACCTCAGATGATCAGACTTGGCGACAAATGCCTTTACCCAGGAAGCCATCTTGCCATCCCGTCTGTACATGTGCACACATCCATCCGACGTCTGTAGTAGTCACCACATGAGGACAGGCAGGGCTCCTCTGGGTCACTCTCACGTGGTGGGCAAGAACAGCTCTCAGGCTGTGCCTGGCCTTGGATGACTCCATTTTATGAGGCCACAGCTGCAACCGGAGTTACTCCATTTTGAGTATAAGTGCCAAGAAATGATGACTCCGTATCGTGCTTGCACAAGCAGGCAGCCCTCTGCACACCAGGAGGCTCACACCGATCACTGATTTGTGCCAGGGAGGAATCGCGCCTGCAAATCTATCAAGTCACCAGAAAGGCCTGACACAAGCTTGTTGTCACACCCCATGTCGGCCCTTACCTGGCAGTATAGAAAAGGAGCACCCTAAGACCGCACTGCAGCAGGCACCCTGACACTCGGTCCTCCCCTAGAGCCCTACCTGTGTTCCCGTGCTCCAGCTCGAACCCGGGTTCTCCTCTGAGGAGGATTCTTCTAGCTGACCCAGGCCTACACCTGACATCTCACACCCGAACAGCAATTCTCTGGTCAGCTAAAGACTTCCTTGTGTCTGTCTGTCCCAGCTCCTGGCTCCAACCTCAGGACAAGCACTCTGACCTCATGAAGCTTTTAACCCTTTCTCTGCCATCCTGTTACCTGCATAGGTATATTTATGTGACGTATAAGGCTTCAGAGTTAATATTAGTAATTAAGACTGGAATAAAAGACACTGTGATTGACAGTGGCAATCAAGGGAGACAGAGGCGACATGACAAACTGCAGCCAACAGTGCCGAATAGACTGTGAAGGTATTGTCATACGATAAGTTCTGATGGTGTAGAAAGACAGAGATCTGTTCATCTATTCATGTGGCTACTCGGCCCTACTTTCCTGGCTTCTCCAGTTTGGGTCAGGGATGTGGCTAAGCAAATAAAAGCACCAAGCCTGAAACCCTGAGTTCCGTCTCTGAATGTCACGTGGTAGACAGGGAAGACTAGCCACACCTTTGATGGGCGGGTAGATCTGAGTTTGAGGCCAGCCTGGTCTACACAGTGAAACCTGTCTAGAAAAACAACAAACAAAAGGGAGAGGAGTGTGTTAGTTTTCCTCTGATTGCCACACATATCCCATGGAATGCTCCCCGTTCAGAGAGAGACAGAGAATGAATGAATGAATGAATGAATGAACACATAAACAAATGAATAGTAAACAGTAAAGCCAGAAACCTCCTATTTGCATCTAGCTACCCAGAGTTCTTCCTTTGTTAATTCAGTGCTTATTCTGCCTGGGTTTGTGCCCAGTGCTGGCTGTGTCTGTAAATAAATAATCTATGCTCTTGACAGATGTCATAGTGTCCCATGCTCTTGACAGATGTTATAGTGTTAGTGTCCCATGCTCTTGACAGATGTTATAGTGTCCCTTGTTAGGTGAGGCATGTCTATTTGATTTAGCACCAGTATTCCGGAAATTGCCCTGAGAATCTCTTGAGAACACCCCTTCCATTTGAATAGTACTATTCAAGGATTTGGGGCAGTTGGGGGGTGCAGCGTAGTCGTAAAGCCGTTGGCAAACAGGTGCAATCCCCAGCCTCACACACACAAGGGTTTCATGTGCCGTATTTTACTCGATACTCATATCTATTAAAATGATGGAGGCAGGCACTGTCTTCACTCATGCCTCCTGCGGGTCCACACAGCTAGCAAACAAAGCCAGCTCGGAGCCCCCCCTCGCCCCCCCCTCCCCGCGAAGGCTGTTACCAGGCTGCTTTTCCTGTCACTCCTTCCCAGACAGGAAGTTCCGACTTCTTAGAGAGCAGCAGTCTCCACGTGTAAATAAGAATGCATCAGAGAACTGCTAGGTTCTCTTTTAAAACTTTCAATCAACGGATACTGCATGCAGTATCCATTTTATAGGCGGGTAACCATCAGGAGGCAGAGTGAAGGAGTCGGCGGCTGGGGGTGAGAAAACAGGCTCCCACGAGGCTTGGGAGTGCAGTCAGTGGGGGCCGGAGTTGGTCTGCAGAGCATCAGCGGCACAGTGTGTCGTTCCCGATCAACCAGGGCAGGCTGCACACAGCTGGCCACAGTGACACTTGTCACTCATTCCAAGGATCGCCTCTCTGTGGATGAACTTTTCTAAACCCAACTTAACCTGCAAAATGCCTGGACCACGGATACATAAACAACAACGAAACCCTGCTCCAGATTTCAGAACTTAGAATCTACATTAGAGAAGCAAAGAATTAAAGTTCACACACACACACGCACACGCACACGCACACGCACACGCACTCGAACGCCCTTGAAAAATAAGCTGTCTGTTGTGTGCCAACATACACCTTGTAATACACACTGTCGTGTGACACAACATTTGCCGGGGAGATGCAACAGATACCTACTCACTCAGAGGGAGTCCACCGAAGAACCAAGGACAGACACCACCCAAGTCCAACGCGGTGACCCATGAGTTTTATTGCGGTTGCTTACAAGAGTGTGGGTGAGGGGTTACTTACAGGAGCAGAAATGACTCAAAGGCAGCTGTATCTCACCTAACCCCCGCCCAGCATCTGAGCTCACAAAGGCTGGGAGCCTGGAGCACACTGATCTGGCGGCAGAGTCCTCTTTGCAGCTCAACTTGTGCGAGCATTTTCTTGGCAGCTCCGTCCTGGTAGGTTAGTTTCCGAGGGACGCTCGCCTTCTTACTGCTTACTCTGGCTGGGGAGGGGCATAGTCGGTCTGGTTAGTTTTGGGGATTTCCTGAATCTGTACGGAGTTGTTTACCTTCCTGTTGAAGGAGCGTCCCTGCAGGATGGTTTGTTTCAATCTCGGAAGAAACTGTTACACAACACATACCTTTAATGTCCGTGTACCGGAGGCGGCAGACGCGGTCCTGACTTCTGCACGCAGTCGCCCATGCTCGCCCACACATCTCCTTCCGTTCCTTTTTTTGTTTTTGCAGCGCTGGAGATCAACCTGGGACCTTGGGTTCTGCCACTGGACAGCACCCTCAAAACATCAAAAACCTGATTTCCCAGTCCATCTTGCGGTCTAGCACGCTTCCACACTGAGGGCCCCGCGAGCTGCCCCACAGCCTGGAGAACCGGAAGAGGCTAAGTCACACAGCTGAGCCATTAGCCCTCCTTCCATGGCGCTCCACACGCAGTGGCTCTTCCTTCTCTTGGGTTTTGAGGGAACAGACTGTCCTGTCTCAATCTTCCTCCTCTCTTTTGGGAAGACGTTCTTAGAAGCTTTCATTAAAAGGCCCATCTCCTCCTGTCCGTCTGCTTTCTCACCCTCTCTCTCTCGATGCCAACTGAACTTCACTTGTTTATGAGCTCTAGAGCCTGGTCTTTGGTGCAGGCCTCCTGTTCCAGTCCTAGTCCAGAGCCTGGGAGTCTCTCATTTTATCGATGTGTTTATTCACTTATAATTGATTGCGTCTTTCTATGTAGTCCAACCTGGCCTCAAACTCTCCAACCTCCTGCCTCAGCCTTCTGAGTGCTAGGGTTTAGGAGTGTACACCACTCACCCAGATCTTCGGCCTTGACCTCAGTCCTGATTTTACAACCCACTGAAAAGGTGACCTTAGCAAGACAGAGAAATTGTTCAGCAGTTAAGAGAGCTTGCTAGTCTTCCCAAGGATCTGAGTTTGAGTCCCAGAGCCAGGTTGGGTAGTTTCTAATCACCTGTCCTTCTGCTCCAGGGGAATCCTTTCTCTGGCCTCTGCAGCCCCGTAGCATCTCATATACCAGACACATAAATATTAATAAAAATAACAATAAATCTTTTCCTTAAAAAACAGATGTTTACATAGAATATAGAAAATAAAAATTAAAAAAACAAAACAAAACAGGTGTTCTAGAGGACGTAGTGCCCATCCAAGCCTGATAACCTAAGTCTGATTCCTGGGCCCCACACAGTGGAAGGAGAGAACCGATTCCCACAGATTGTCTTTTGACCTCCACAGGAAGACCAGGACGAACACACACTCAGACACAAATAGAAAGCGCATGTTGGTCTGGCAGAGGACCCGGGTTTGACTCAGCACCCACAGTGTAGTTCACAGCTATCTGTAACTACAGTCCCAGGGGATCTGATGACACACTCTTTTAATATTAGCAGGCACCAGGCATGCACATGATGCAAATTCATAAATATGTACATACATACATACAGGTAACTCATACACGTAAAATGAAATAAGTAGGGGCTGGAGAGATGGCTCAGCAGTTAAGAGCACTGACTGCTCTTCCGAAGGTCATGAGTTCAAATCCCAGCAACCACATGGTGGCTCCCAACCATCCATAATGAAATCTGATGCCCTCTTCTGGTGTGTCTGAAGACAGCTACAGTGTACTTATATACAATAAGATAAATCTTTTTAAAAAATGAAATAAATGCCGGGTGGTGGTGGCACACGCCTTTAATCCCAGCACTTGGGAGGCAGAGGCAGGCGGATCTTTGAGTTCGAGGCCAGCCTGGTCTACAGAGAGTTCCAGGACAGCCAGGGCTATACAGAGAAACCCTGTCTCGAAAAACCAAAAAAAAAAAAAGAAAGAAAGAAAGAAATAAGTGTTAACAATAATTCCAACAATAGCTTAAATCCCACATGTACCCACATGTACCATTTTCTCTGCCTATGATCCTATTCACCCTTGGAAATTTCCTTCTGGGCCACACTAGATAGAATCCTGATTAATGCTAGGCATTTTTCCTTGACTTTCATTCTTTCTATTCCGTGTATTGCAGAAAGAACAAAGCCTTGTAATTCCTTTTAGAATATTTTTATTATACAAACTAATGGGCTTCATTATGATATTTGCATATATGTCTGTAAGGTATCTTGATTCTAATCTCCCCACTTGAGTGGTCACCTGCCCCCCATTCCTGCTAATCTCTTACCTCTTCCCAGCTGCCCACACTTCTACGTTCATGCCGTGTGTGTGTGTGTGTGTGTGTGTCGTGTGTCCCAAGGACCATCAGCACAGTTGTTTACAGACGCGTGAGTGAGGGTCTATTCCCAGAGCACGAGCACCTTACCAGTGGGTACACCGCTGAGAAAAATGTCTCTCCCACTACCATCGACTGTCAGTCGTGTGTGCGTCCTCAGGTGGGGGCAGGGCCCCCCGACCTCTCCCCTTCCATGATAAGGTGTTGATGGGCCGGCCTAGTGAGGTGTGGAGCTTGCGTGTGTCATTACAGCTGCTCTGGGTCCAAGAGCACAGCAGCCCTGCCACGCCCAGTAGTTACAGCTCACCCATCTCAGTCCTCCCTCCCCTGTAGTTACAGCTCACCCATCTCAGTCCTCCCTCCCCTGGATCTTACATTTGCTCTTTCACCTCTGTCTGGAAGTGCAGTTTGGTGGCTTCCTGCTGAGCCCCTGGGATAGTGTGAAATAAATATATGGCGCATATTTGTTTGGTCTTTGGATCCCAACAAATAGCTCATAAAACCCCTGGAATCTATCAAGTCCTAAAATGTTTGATACCGATGAATTGATTGATGACTGGTAGCCCCTATTAGCTTCTGGTGTTGGTCACTAGAAAAGCCAAAGAAGCCGGGCGTGGTGGCGCACGCCTGTAATTCCAGCACTTGGGAGGCAGAGGCAGGTGGATTTCTGAGTTCAAGGCCAGCCTGGTCTACAGAGTGAGTTCCAGGACAGCCAGGGCTACACAGAGAAACCCTGTCTCGGGAAAAAAAAAAAAAAAGAAAAAGAAAAAAACGAAAAGCCAAAGAATCACTAGAGGGTTGGCTGTTTCAGCTCATCCTCCAGCCAATGAGAGGGCAGAGAGGTTGAAGATTTGGGTTGGGCAACCTTTTCTTTTTGAGGCAAGATCTCACACTCTCGTCTGGGATAGCCTGAAACTCAGCCCAAGCTGATTTGGAACCCACTATGTAGTACAAGCTGGCCCCAGACTCACAGCACAATTCTCTTGACTCGGTTCCCAAGTACTGTGAGTCTAGGCTCGGTCTACTATGTCCAACACTGTCCTATAATTTGTTTGTTTGTTTTAAATGGGAAAAAATGTAAAATCCAAAGAGACGCCAGCCTTCCTTGCTTCTTGCTACCCCCTCCCCCCCCAACTTCTCTGTGCAGCACAGAGATGCTCCCGGAAGCCAGTGAGCTCACACAGACATTCATGGACACTTTTCCCTGGATAGTCACTTGTTTATTGCCTGTCATGCCCATGACCTGTAATACTACTTCTAAGGTGTAAAGGGAAAGGGCAAAAGAGGAAGAAAACAGCACAGCAAAGGCCCACTTGTCCGGTGCCTTGTTTCCAGAATTGTTAAGGTCAAAGTCTGGGCCCTGCCAGCCCTAACAAGGCAGACTCGGCCACCAGTCATTAAGAGGACAATTAAAGAGACATGTAATGGGAAAAGCAGAGAGGCGACACTCATTCAGTGTTGCCACACTCAGAAAAGGAACGAATAAATAAAGGGGTCCAGTGACCCACCCCACCCCCAACCCATCTTTAAAATCCTGCCCCAGGTTTATGTTTAAATAAAGGGCAAGTGTAATTATCATCCTGGCCACCAACTGGTCCGTCATTGTGTCTGCTTTGGCCTCTTCTGAAAAGCGCTCTGGCCGTTGGAATGAAAATGTCCTCTTGGGCTGGAGAGATGGCTCAGCGGTTAAGAGCACTGACTTTTCTTCAGAAGGTCCTGAGTTCAAATCCCAGCCACCACATGGTGGCTCACAACCATCCGTAAAGAGATCTGATGGCCTCTTCTGGTGTGTCTGAGGACAGCTACAGCGTTACAGCATACTTACATATAAGAAATAAATCTTTTTTTTTTATTTTTTATTTATTTATTTATTTTTTTTTTTGGTTTTTTTTTTTGGAGACAGGGTTTCTCTGTGTGGTCCTGGCTGTCCTGGAACTCACTCTGTAGACCAGGCTGGCCTCGAACTCAGAAATCCGCCTGCCTCTGCCTCCCAAGTGCTGGGATTACAGGCGTGCGCCACCACGCCCGGCAAGAAATAAATCTTAAAAAAAAAAAAAAAAAAAGAAAAGAAAGAAAAGAAAATATCCTGAGAGGCTCAGGTAGTGCTGCTTGGGGGTGCCTAAGGAGGAGTGACCTTGGTGTCAGAAGTATGACACTGGGTGGGGTTCCGTGAGAGTTCCTAGATGGTCTCACATTCAGTTCACTCTCTGCTTTGTGATTACAGTGCAAGTTGTGGTCTTAGCGTCCTGTCCCTGCTGCCCGTTGTCTTGGTTCCCTGACAGGGTAAGCTCTCTGGAACTGTAAGCCAAAAGAAGCTCTCCCGTCCTTAAGGGGGTTGTCTTCCTTGTGTTTTATCAAAGCAAAAGAAAGGTAACTAATGTACCGAGTGCTTAGCCGGTGTGAAGTAGCTCCCTGCAAGACAAGCTCCTCTTCTCACTGGCTCCGGCCTTCGGATAGCCCGGGGTGCAGGTAACTTCAGACCCTTTTCACTCCGGCCAAGGCATTCTGGGAGTAGGGGGGTGGGGGCTGTGACTCCCGATGGGCCTGCGGTGTGCTTTCTGCTGCCAGAGGGTATGCCAGTGCTGGGTATTCTTTCTGTCAATCTATCTTAGACAAGCGATGGACACAGAGGATTTAACTTAGTCTTCTTGTATCAGGCAACCAGCTTCTGTGGCTGTTTCAACCTCTCTTCCTGTGTACCTTTGCTGGGTGTATGAATGAACCTCCTCCTTTCCCACTGACAGTCATCCTGCCAAGTCCCTCCTCTCCCGACTCTGTCCCATCACCCCCCCTCTTCTGCTGAGCCACCTCCACTCTCGCTGTCACTCACAGGTCATGTCCACAAGTGACTACATGTTTGGCGGCCTAGTCTTTGAGCGGCGTATGCTCTGCTCACAATCTCCTAGATCACACTAAGAACACTGAGCCTGGCCAGGTGGTGGTGGTGCATACCTTTAATTCCAGCACTTGGGAGGCAGAGGCAGGCAGATCTATATGAGCTTGAGGGTGTCAAGTTCCAGGACAGCTATGGCTACCCAGAGAAACACTGTCTCCAAAAAACAAAACAAAACAAAACAAAACAAAACAAAACAAAACAAAACAAAAAAACAAAAATAAAAACCCCTCCCACCATGCCTTCAAAAAGAGTCTGAATGAAGTGCCCCACCCCCAAGCTCTGCTGTATGGCCTAGATTACCTAGTATTCCACTACTCCTTACTAGGAAGGCATGTTTTCCTGGACTCAGACAAAACTGAAAGTGGGGGCTGGAGAGATGGCTCAGGGGTTAAGAGCACTGACTGCTCTTCCAAAGGTCCTGAGTTCAAATCCCAGCAACCACAGGGTGGCTTCCAACCATCTGTAACGAGATCTGATGTCCTCTTCTGGTATCTGAAGACAGCTACAGTGTACTTACATATAATAAATAAATAAATCTTTAAAAAGTAAAAAATCTGAAAGTGGCTTCAGACAGAATTGTGGCTCTCTTTTGTATTATAGGTGAGTGCTATGGGGTATCCAGACTGCTCAGACATGGCTTTAAGCCAATAGAAAGTCTTTGTTAGCTGGCCAGCAACGACCCTGGGTATTTAGAATCCCAGTGTAGCCCCAAGCCTTTCTCAGGGTGAACTTTTAAGCACAAAAAACAGTGCCTTGGGTTGACATACTTCAGTTAACAAGAACAGTTAGCCAAAAGCAGGACTATAGAAGCCAAAAGGCAAGGTTAGTGCATTTAGAGAATTACCCAGAGCTCTGGAACCGGATGGATCAGGTCTTTGTTTTAGGTTTAGCAGGGGTGCTGTCTACGTGCTGAGCCTTGCAGCCTGAATGGATCTTCCATCATGGAGTCCGTTGTGCTAAGGCCTGGGGCCCTGTAACGGTGTGGGCCAAGTGGTGCTTTGGAAGGGACGCCCAGACAAGTCAGGCTTTCCGCTCAGCGCTCAGCGGCTCAGCCGCCAGGCTGCACAGGCAGCAGTCACACACTGCGGCACGCACCACAGGAGCTGCAGTCTCACCCAGAGGCCTTTGAGTCTTACAAGGAAAAATTAGACCAAACACCAATATGTGTGTCTTAGGGCTTTGAAGATTTCCTTGCTAGTTTTGTGTGTGTGTGTGTGTGTGTGTGTGTGTGTGTGTGATTTTGAACATTTTATTTTAATTAAAATGAGACCATCGTCATAGAAAGATGTATCAAGAAGATGAAAAGCGAGTGAAGAGAAATGGGGTGGAAAAGCGACATGACGGAAGGGTGGAGCCTGGGCCGTGGCGCGAAGGGAAGGCAGTGGACCGGCGGCCGGGTGACAGCCAGCCTTACCCCTGGCTCTGCCGCTTGTGATCACTTGGAGAGAGAGAACATCGGCACTCCTTCCATCAACACCGACGGCTTCACTCCACAAATGCAAAGCTCATTGACAGTTTCCTCCTCTCTTACTAGTAAAAAAAAGTGTGTACTCGAGCAGGTGCCCTCAGAGTCCAGAGGGTGAGTCAGATCCTCTGGAGCTGGAGAGACAGGCGGTGAGCACCCAGGGTAGGTGCTGGGAACAGAATTCAGTCCTCTAAAACAGCAGTCAGAGCTCTTAACCTCTGAGTCACCTCTCGCACCTCCCCTTACTACTATCCCTGTGAGTATCTGAGCCCAGGAGTCAAGGGAAACTCAGAGAGGACATCAGACTCAGACAAATCAAAGTGTCTGTCAGGCAGTGGTGGCACAAGCCTGTAGTCCCACCACTCGGGAGGCAGAAGCAGGTAGATCTCTCAGATCGAGGCCAGCCTGGTCTACAGAGTGAGTTCCAGGACAGCCAGGGTTACACACACACACACACACACACACACACACACAAACACACAAAACAACCCTGTTTTAAAAAAATTAAAAAACAAGTTTCAGTGTTCTGTGGAGTTTAGGCCATCCTGGCTTTTAAGATGGAGACATTTAGGAAGTCTATTCTGAGAAATCTACTTTTCTGTCTTTATATCTCCTAGGGTAAGGCTTAGAGATGCCTACTCTCCAGCCTGCTCAGAATTCAGTGAGTCAGTCTGGGGGTTCAGATTGCATCTTCCTCTGTGACACTCAGCCAGCCGCCAGCAACACAACCTGACTGACTCTTCGTTATTGTAATGGAAGACTATATTGAGATGATTATGGTTTCATACAAAGTTCCAAGAAATTATGCTGAGAAATTCTCTGCACTTACGTAGTTTTCCCAATCAGCAACATTTTTATAACGAGGTTATTAATAAAGCACACTATACAAAGTACAGAGTGTTTGGATCTATACTCTATGGTCATGTGGGAAGGTCTGTGTGTTTACATGCTGACATGTAGAAAGTTGTCCTCAGACGCGCATTATACACATACGCCACAGAACAATCATATTGTGCTGGGAATACACATACATCGTGAACAATCATATGGTTGCTGGGAATTGAACTCAGGACCTCTGGAAGAGCAGTCAGTGCTCTGAGCCAGCCCACATTGTTTGAGATTGAACAGGGCTAGCTGTCATACCATCTGTGCGATGGTTCAAGAGAAACTTCTAGCAATAGTCTGCACTCTCACATTTTCTCATGTACTTGTGAGAGAGGCACTCCACGCCTCTCGGCGTCCTCCCTCTCTCGTGGTACCACCAGCTGTAACTCAAACTCTGGTTTTACTCTTACTAGTCTCTGCTCCGTATTTTAACTCAGGACTAGAAATGGAACTCAAAGCCACCTGCACGCCAAGCAGGTGATCTGCTGTGGAGCCAGACCCTTTTGGCCTCCACCCTTTTCTTCTCCTTCTCTTCCTCCTCTTCTTCCTCTTCCTCCTCCTTCTCCTTCCCCCTCCTCTCTAAGACAGGGACTTTCTAGGTAGCCCTGATTGTCCTGGAACGATTTTTTTTTAATTTATGTATTTATTTTATGTATATCAGTACACTGTAGCTGTGCAGATGGTTGTGAGCCATCATATGGTTGCTGGGAATTGAACTCAGGACCTCTGCTCGCTCCAGCCCCACTCGCTCTGGCCCAAAGATTTATTTATTTATTATTTATTATACAGTAAGTAGACTGTAGCTGTCTCCAGACACATCAGAAGAGGGCATCAGATCCCATTACAGATGTTTGTGAGCCAGCATGTGGTTGCTGGGATTTGAACTCAGGACCTTTGGAAGAGCAGTCAGTGCTCTCAACCGCTGAGCCATCTCTCTAGCCCCTGTCTTGGAACTGTCTTATGTCGACCAGGCTGACCTTGAACTCACAAAGAGCAACCTACCTCTGCCTTCCTAGTGCTGGGATTAACGGTGTGTGTCATTCTCTTTGGCCCCCATTCTTGCCTCCTTAGAGTTACTACCCTGCTGATCACCATTTGTTAATATTTATTTATATATTGTCCGTGTGCCCACATGTACATAAGTGTGTATCTATGTGTCATGGCATGTGAGATCAAGGGATAGTTTGTGGCGGTCAGTTCTCTTCCTCCCTCATCTGGACCCCCAGCACTGAGCTCAAATCATCTGGCCAGCTAGTACCTTTGCCCCTGAGCCATCTTACCTGTCCCTGTTTTGCTTTTTTTTTTTTTTAACACAGGGTTGCTTTATAGAACTTTGGCTAGCCTAGATCTCGCTATGATCCTCCTGTCTCTGCTTTCTGAGTGCTGGGATTATAGACGTGGGACACCGTGAATACTATTTAAAATGCAGGGGACAAAGAGGATGTGAATTTGGAGGCTGGGGGTTCTGGCATGTTTGAAACTAAATTTGATCCCAATGCTATCTAAACCGGTGTCTTTATTAAAATCTCTTATGGGCTCTGTTTTGTGATAGAATAAAACCCAAATCCTTATTTCAGAGCCTACGAAGCCTAAGTAATAAATATTGAAGCCCTAACAGAGCGAATTGCGCTGCCCCAGGCCCGCAAGACTTCTTCCCCTCCCCCACCCTCCCCCCAATCACAGCACTCCCCCCCCCACCCCCCGACCTCCCGCACAGCAAGGCTTCCCGGCATGCACAGTGCTTTCTCTCTCTGGTGCCCACAAGGTTCCCTGCTCCTCAGCCTCAGCGTTTAGCCTTGGCCCAAACATCATCCCGGAGGGGAGGGGGTGCCTTGCCGCCACGTGGTCCTAGGGACCCACCCACCTGCCCAGCTCCTCCCTCCTTTTCGCTCTCTCAATCTGCACATTTTATTTATATATTTGTTTATCATATATGGCTGTTCCAGTTAGCCCAGATGACACTCCAGCTCCATAAACCACGCGCACAATTAGCTTTTAATCCGACGGTCCTCCATATTCTCGGGGGTGGAACTAATTTTGAGACCGGGTTTCAGGTAGCCCAGAGGACTTCAAATGCTGATGTAGCCTCGAAGGATCTTAAGTTTTCTCCCAAGGGCTAGAATTACAGGTTTCTACTGGCATACTTGGCTAATTGTCCTACCTCGCCCTCTCCCCCTTAAAATGGCGCTGGGTCTCAATCCTGGGGCCTCACACACGCCAGGCAAGTATTAGCCACAATGCTATGTTCTCTGCTCTCTTTGAGTTTTTCATTTTGAGACTGGTTCTGAGTAAGTTACCCAGGCTGGCTTTGAACTCACAGTCCAGCTCAGGTAAGCCTTGACCTAATACTCAGCTTCCTGAGTATCAGAGATCGCTGTCCTGTGCAATCATGGCTGGTTTCAATTAAGATGTGTTCTTTTTATAAAATAAACCCCTTTTACATTGTATACATTCACTGTGCATGGTAATGTCAATTAGTGTCTCTGGTCCGTCACTAATTCACCTGATACTCAAGATGACTTCCCGGTACCCAGAGGACTCTCTTTCTTGGGCCTTGATTTGGATCTGGGATCAGAGCTTTGGGATCAGGAAGAAGCAGGTCGATTGGATTTTAATTATCAGCTTACCGACTGAGGAGAATTTCTTCGCCACTCCCTTGAGAAGTCATCCCTTGCTTCTTAGGGGCCACCCCCAGACTCTGTCTATACTTGCTTCTGGGTGCCCTCCAACTTTCCTGGGAGTTTCCCTTGGAGAACTTCTTCCCTGGGTGGACTCCCCATCCCCCAGCTCTGAAAGGAGACGGAGCTTCGAGGCCCTGAGACCCTTGTTTGTGGTGGCCACACCTTAGACACTCAACTGAGGCGACGCCGGGACCCGGGGGTCCCCCCGAATGCCATCAGCAGTTGTTAGGCGCCACCTCAGCAGTGCGTTCCTGCTCCGTCCACACCCTGGTTCCACCCGCCAGCCCTGCCCCGCCCTGCCCTCATTTCCTGTACCTTTCCTGGCCTGCACCTTACTTTTTTTTTTTTTTCTTAAAGAAAAAAAAAAAACCAAAAACCTGGACGCGTGCCTAATTCGGCCACCAGCTTCTTCAGGGCTGGAAGCATTTCACCATGACTCTGCTGCAATTCTGCCCTCTAGTAGCTGAAATTGGAAACGCATAGCTGTCCCTGGAAAGAGAGCGCTCTCTCTTTTCCTAGGATCTTCTTCCTCCTGGGGTCTGTCTACCCTTTGAAGAAGGACTGAAGCCTCAGTGGAGTGTTCCTGGCTCTAGGCTTCAAGGGTCCTGGAACCCCGATTTCTCCGTGGCACATGAAGGCCAGTTCACACTGTCTTCATATCCAAGCCAAGGCCTCTCTCTGCCTCTCTGCTCTGCCTTCCTTTCTAGTCCCTGCGGCCTTGTTCACCACAGAATGAGCTATTCCAGGGGCTGGGCTGACAACAGTCCTCCTCCTCCCTCCTCCCTCTTCCTCCCTCCTCCTCCTCTTCCCTCTTCCTCTTCTTTTTCAGAATATGAAAATTTATTTCCATTGTCAAATCTTAGGATCTTGGTCTTTCCTTCTTGCCTTTGCATAGGGCCAAAAGAGACCCATGGGCACTTTAACAACCTCAGCACGGACTCCAGGAACAGCACCCGGAGCACGACCTCTTCAACCATATCCGGTGACCAGAGCTTCATTGCTTTCCTCAGTGAGGTTGCAGCCGCCATCACTGGGCACTAATGCTGTGACTTTCTTGCAGCTCTTAATGGCTGGCCTGCACCCTGACACACACTTCCTGATAGCAGAATTTGGCTTTTTGGCTTCAACCCCTCCTATTTCCGGCACAGTTCCCTTTGCATGAGAGGTACCTCCAAAAGGATTGGCCTTGGGGGCTGTGTCCAACTGTTTACCGTTCTTCATCTGGTCCCGTCGGTGACTGAGGAGATTCTTGGCAGTACAGAGATGACAATATTTGCCCATTTTGCTGGCGCTACAGGCCTGAGAGAAAGAGTGAGAATGGTACTTTTTTTTTTTTTTTTTTTTTTTTTTTTTGGTTTTTCGAGACAGGGTTTCTCTGTGTAGTCCTGGCTGTCCTGGAACTCACTCTGTAGACCAGGCTGGCCTTGAACTCAGAAATCCGCCTGCCTCTGCCTCCCAAGTGCTGGGATTACAGGCGTGCGCCACCACCGCCCGGCTTGAGAATGGTACTTCTAATAGAAGTATTTACACTGTATGCATCCAAGAGAAGCTTTGATGCATAACAGAAACCTGTGCAAATCACGGTTTCATGTTTTTCATGATTAAAAACTGTGTCCTTTAATGTTTGGTTCACAAGTGAGATTCCTAAATATGATGGCCAGTCTTCAGTGTCAGCTTGACTGGATTTAGAATGAAGTAGGAGAGACACACTCCTGTCCGAGGCTCTTGACTGAAAGGGAACCATCCACCTTGAATGTAGCCGTCGCCATCCCATAAACTGAGGCGCCAGGCTGAGCAGGAATGGAAGGGGAGAAGGCAGGCCGAGCGCCAGGTTTTGTCCCCTGGGCTTCCTGACGTGGGCACAGTGTGACCGGGGGCCTTGTGCCTCTGCCCCACCCCTCCGCCCACCCCTGTTTTCCCTCAGACCCTCCTCCCCTCGCTGCCTCTGGCAGATGCGTTGCCACAGCAACCACAGAGGTATCTCGCGCATCAAGCAGAAGTCTAAATGAAGTTGTGATTAAAAAGTTAGCCATCTCTCTGTAATTAAAAATGTTTATTTATTTTGCCTTATGTTTGAGTGTTCCGTGTGGCTGTGTATTTGTGTACCATGTGCATGTCTGGTGTCTGTGGAGGCCAGAAGAAGGTTTCAGCTCCTCGGGCACTGGAGTTAGGTTGGTTTAAGCTACCAGTCAATGCTGGAAACGGAGCATGGCCCTCTGCAGAAGCATTGGGTACTCTTAAAAGCAGTGCCACCGCTCCAGATCCTCTATGTAATATTTTTTAAAACAAGCATACCATTAAGAAAGGAAAAAGTTGGCCAGGCGGTGGTGGTGCACACCTTTAATCCCAGTGCTTGGGAGGCAGAGGCAGGCGGATTTCTGAGTTTGAGGCCAGCCTGGTCTACAGAGTGAGTTCCAGGACAGCCAGGGCTACACAGAGAAACCCTGTCTCGAAAAACAAAAACAAAAAAGGAAAGGAAAAGTCTGTTTCAATAAATTCATTTGGCAGCAATTTCTTTTTCTTTCTTCTTTTTTCTATTGGGGGGGGCATTTATTTATTGGCAAAAGACTGTCACTAAAGATATATATATATATATATATATATATATATAGCTTAGAGTGTTATAAAAATAAGAACTGGCGCTGGAAATCCAACTCATTTAAAAGTGTTTGCTCATGCCGGGCAGTGGTGGTGCACGCCTGTAATCCCAGCACTTGGGAGGCAGAGGCAGGCAGATTTCTGAGTTTGAGGCCAGCCTGGTCTACAGAGTGAGTTCCAGGACAGCCAGGGCTACACAGAGAAACCCTGTCTCAAAAAACAAAAAAGTGCTTCCTCAGACTATATGAAGCCCTGGATTTAATCTCCAGCACCCCACAGATTGGGTATAACGGTGCATACTTGTAATCTTAACACTACAGTGCATACCTGTAGTCCCAACACTCAGAAGGTTGGTGGTGTGTGTGTGTGTGTGTGTGTGTGTGTGTGTGATTAACTCAGAGTCATCCTTGGCCACATGGTGAGCTTGATAGCGGCTAGGGCTACATGAGACCTATCTGAATAAAAAAAATTAAAGTACTATGATTTTTGTTTGTTTGTTTTTGGAGACAAGGTTTCTCTGTGTAACAAACAGCCCTAGCTGTTCTAGAACTCTCCTAGTAAACCAGGCTGGACTCAGACTCACAGAGATCCACCCACCTCTGCCTCCCAAGCGACGGATTAAAGGCATGAACCGCCACTGCCCAGCTATTGATTCTTTAATGTATTTTAAAACAGTATTTTTAGAGGCTGGAGAGATAGCTCAGTGAAGTGCTTGCCATGCGAGTGTGGGGGCCTAAGTTTGATCCCCAGTAACCCCGGAAGATGCCAAATGAGTTGTGAACACGTTTAATCCCAATGCTGGGGATTTGGAGACAGGTGGATCCTGAGGGTTTGCTGGCCAGCCAGCCTGGCTTGGTGAGCTCCAGACCCCACTGGGAGATTCCATCTCAAAAAACAAGGTGCATTGCTCTTCAGAAGCAATACCAGGGATTGACCTTTGACCTCCACATACATGACAGGTGCATAAATACACACACGCGTGCACGCGCGCGCGCGCGCACACACACACACACACACACACACTACACTGTTAAAATGCTGCAGTTGAGAAGTTGGGCGCCGTGGTGTACATCTGTGACCCCAGGACATGGGAAGTAAAGGCAGATGATTACTCTTGACTTGAAGCCACCCTGGCCTATATATTGAGTTCCAGGATAGCTAAGGCAAGACCTAATATTTAAAAAAAATTATATTAATATATGATATATGCAATATATAGCAATGAATAAACTTAAGTTATCAAAAACAAATATGCCACTTAGCTTTGGGGAAAAAAATAAAGCCAAGGGTTTTTTTTTCCCAATAATAAAAAAAAAGGATTAACAATAAATGACCACATCCTGGTTGCATGTTGCTTACCACACTCAGGGGAATATATATGTGATCAGTAGTCTAAATAACATTTGCTACCTTAAAAATACCAAGTGTTATGCTAAAATCACCTTCCCAATGTAAAGAAGGACCCAGAAATAAGTGTGTTGTAGGAGGGTGTCTTTGCCCGCTGTGCATCAAATGCCGATTTCTGTGCCCAGCCGGGACTTTTTACCCTGAGTAAGACTCAGTATCTGGTCAGACATTGTTCTCCGTCATCTTCTGATTGGTAAATGGAGAGCTGAACAGGCTCTCGCTGGGCAGGAAAGGAAAAGGTGGGACTTCCTGGCCCAGAGAGAGTGAGAGAGGGTCTCAGGTGCTGAAGGAGGGAGTAGCCTTTGGTTGTGGATGAGCAAGGAGGTAACCTGGGCGAGACAAAGATGGCGGGTAGTGGGCCACGTGTCTGGGAAGTAGGTCAGCCAGCACTGTCAGGTTAGAAGAGCTGAGTGTCTGCCCAGATATAGGGCCTGAAGCTCTTAACACATATAAAGGTCTCTGTGTCATTATTTAGAACGAGTGCCGGCATGGAAAAGCCCCATGCTTTTATGTCTATTTTTAAAATCTAAAGTCTCTGACATTGTAGATTCAGAGCAATCCATCACGTACAGATACATGAAATGGCATCATGATTCCCCACCTCCCTCTTAATTTCTTTACACTATGGCTGTCTAATGTTACAGTGAAAACTCCCCTCACAAGTGGCCACTTTACAGAAGCCAAGATCGTCAACTGAAAATCCTAATGTCTGTATTATTCATGTGCATGTTTAGTGGTAGAAACCAAAACCGAAACAATAACAAAACTCAAACCAGATGACGGACAGTAAATCAAGTCCAATAGCTGGCCGGCTTCAAGCTTGAAGGGCGTAACAAACATCTTTAGCACCATGAGTGAGCTCCTGTAAGGAGGGTCCTCGCCCTACTGCATTACCCTTCGAACCATTAGTGTGTGTTTGGTTTGGCGGTGCACTCCTGTAAACATACTACAAAGGAGGCTGGCAAAGGAGCCAAGGCCAGCCCAAGTTCCATAGTGAGTTCCAGGCTAACCTGGTCTACATGAGACTGTCTCAAAAGCAAAACAACACAGTAACAAAAATTAAAATCAGCTAGGTGGTAGTGGCACATGTCTTTAATGCCAGCATTCAGGGGGCAGAGACAGGCAGGATCTCTGGCTTTTGGTCTTCAGAGGGAATGCCAGGATAGCCAGGGCTACACAGAGAAACCCTGTCTTAAAAACAAACAAACAAGCCGGGCGGTGGTGGCGCACGCCTTTAATCCCAGCACTTGGGAGGCAGAGGCAGGCGGATTCCTGAGTTCGAGGCCAGCCTGGTCTACAGAGTGAGTTCCAGGACAGCCAAGGCTACACAGGGAAACCCTGTCTCGAAAAATCCAAACAAACAAACAAACAAACAACAACAACAACAACAACAAAAACCAAATAGCAGTGGTGGCGTATGCCTTTAATCCCAGCACTTGGCAGTCAGAGCCTGGTCTACAGAGTGAGTTCCAGGACAGCCAGGGCTATACAGAGACTCCCTATCTCAAAAAAAAAAAAAACAATAAACAAACAAACAAACAAACATGTCAAGTAGCATTGCTAATTCGCTGTCAATCCCTTCTGGAAGGAGAGAGTCCAAATCTCCCTGCAAGTCCGTGCCGTGTTTGGATTGCCGGTTTCAAAGTTGTCTCTTCCAGAGCAGTAGCAGTATCTTTCCCTGTCAACTTCTCTTTCTTCCTTGTGTGTGTGTGTGGGGGGGAGGGGCACCGGAGGGGGTGCACACATGTGTGCACATGCAAGACCCAAGGCTCCCGTGATTGTTCTCTACTTTGTAAAGCGGGTTTCTCGTTGAACCCAGAGCTTGCTAATTCCAGCCGACGAAGCTAACCAGTTTGCTCTGGGCATCCCCTCTCTGTCTCCGCTTCCTGAACGCTGAGTTTCCAGGTGGCTGCCCGCCTGTCTGCTCGGCTCTCGTGCGGCTTCTGGGACTCTGAATCCCGGCCTCCACAGCGGCTGGCCGGCGCTTCGCCCACGGAGCCGTCTCTCCAGCCGCTCTGTTCATTTCTTGGTCCACCGGCGCACCGCTACCTTGTATTTCAGTCACCTAGAGCGTTGCCAGCACGGACTCACAGCTTGTAAGTGGCGGATAAGCGTTCAACTTGGCTTTCCTTGGCTTAACTCACCCGCAAAGCATTTCACGGATCGGTAGCACGCTTTCGTTTTTAAAAGAAAAAAAAAAAACTTTCCATTTCTAAGCCATTATCTTCTTCCACCCTATTGGTTCAAACTCAAAGGTGTCCGGCGCCACAGCAAATGTCCTTACCTGTCGAGCCATTCCACCATAGTTTTTTGTTTTTGTTTTTGTTTTGTTTTTTGTTTTTTGTTTTTTTGTTTTTTGTTTGTTTGTTTGTTTTTCGAGACAGGGTTTCTCTGTGTAGCCCTGGCTGTCCTGGAACTCACTCTGTAGACCAGGCTGGCCTCGAACTCAGAAATCTGCCTGCCTCTGCCTCCCAAGTGCTGGGATTAAAGGTGTGCACCACCACCGCCTGGCAAAACCATAGGTTTTGATATTTCACCTCAATAGAACTGCTTCATGGCAGAGCCCTGGGAATCTGAGGTCACCTTGGTCTACATAGAGGGGTTGAGGCCAGAGGCTATATAGTGAGACCCCTAGAATAAAATAAAAACAAAAACCATGACCCTAATTTTAGGACAGTTTGGACAGATACACCATGTGAGTAACGATCCCAGAAGCTACAGGTTATTAAATGAAAATCCAAGTGTCAGGTGTAGAACACCTCCTTAAGATCCCCCCACCCAAACCACACACACACACACACACACACACATTAGCCAATGCCCTTGGTTGCCCAAAGGACTGGATGTCAAGACTCTATTGCTGAAGACTTCACACACCCTGGTTGTAGAGAACAGAGAAACCATATTGGCCCTGAGGCGCAGGCTTCCTCCTGGCTGACTAGCCTTTCTAGGGCTGTTTTGTGGGCTGCTGGGGGAGAAGAGTCTCCAGCGCTTTCTCAACTTTACATCTTGCATGTTACGATGCCAACTTGCCAGGCAAACGGTGTGCTTTGGAATGACTACTATGGGTGCAACCAATTGCTTTTTGATTGAATCTGAGGCCCCCTCTTCATGCCCCATACTGTGGACGTGGTCTGGGAGATTAAAGGTATGAACCTAAGCTTTGGTTTTACTGGATGGACACGCTGTCCAGACATAGACTGCCCTCGGCTTCCAGCAAAGACGCTCCTCTTCGCATTGAATATCAGGCTGTGCTGAGACACGTGCTTGGTCATTGTGTTGACCACATCAACTCTTGAGGGGCCAGTCTTAACTATGGCCTCCATGTTACTTCATTCAAGGCGGAGGGAAGACTTTTAGAAGAGAAGGAGAAATACACGCTAAGGTTAGGAGGGTGGGGAACGTTTGTAATGTGCTTTTGTATGGGCATGATATAGCCATGTCACTCCAGAACTTGTAGTAACTGCGGTTGCATGCCTGGGTCCTGCACAAGGCCGACCCTGCAACAGTTCCGTCTTCAGACAGGGGAAGGCTCGTGGTTCTCAGCCTCGCCCAGGGCAGCTGCTGGCAACTGAAGCCTGCTAGGGAGAAAGTTATTGTCTTCAGTGATACCGTCACTGCTAAGTGACTCATACCTTAGTGCATGGCTCCACACCCATGCCCACTGGAGAGGCCCTGCTTAAACCCAATGGGTCACAAAAGAAAAAGACAAAGATAGGATGGGATGGGGACTTGGAGGATGGTGGAAGAAGATAAGAAAGTGTGTGTGTGTGTGTGTGTGTGTGTGTGTGTGTGACCAGAATCTATTATATACATGCATGAAATTGTCAAGGAAGAAAAAAATATATATATATATATATATAATCTCCATGTTTCCAACGCCAGGCGTGGTGGCGCACACCTGTAATCCCAGCACTTGGGAAGCAGAGGCAGGCGGATTTCTGAGTTCGAGGCCAGCCTGGTCTATAGAGTGAGTTCCAGGACAGCCAGGGCTACACAGAGAAACCCTGTCTCGAAAAACCAAAAAAAAAAAAAAAAAAAAAAATCTCCATGTTTCCAAGAATTAGAAGCTCTAATCCTGAGGTTCAAATGGGCCAGGACTTTCACCGGGCCTCACTGTTGAAGAGCATGCATGGAGGTACCGTAGCCATCTGTGATTCATCAGAACCCAACAATGCTACCTGTTAAAAGGGCTTTCAGATTGATAACTCTCAACTAAGGAGCAAACCCCCCCCCCCAAGAGGGAGGGTGCCGGTCTGGCTGTTTCCAGTGTTTCCAGGGACACATGAAAAACCTTCCTCTTTATAAACTACTCTACTGAACGCCACCATGTCAACCATCCCAGAACCTTCTTCTCACTAGCCCACGTTTTAATTTTTATACTCAAACTGTGTCATCTTAAATTTTTTTTTTGCACATGAATGCTCGCCTACATGTATGTGTGTGCACCCCATGTAGTCCTGGTGCCCTCGAAAGTCAGAAGAGGGCATCACAACTCAAGGAACTGGACATACAGACAGTTGTGAGCCCCCATGTAGGCTTTGGGACCTGAACGTGGTCCTCTGGAGAGCAGCATGTTCTCCTAACTCCCGCACCATCTTCCAGCTTCCCCAACCTTATCTTCTTTTGTGGGGAGGAGGGTTTGGATACAGGGTTTCTCTGTGTGGCCCTGGCTGTCCTGGAACTTGCTCTGTAGACCTGGCTGGCTTCAAACTCACAGGCATCCGTCTGCCTCTGCCTCCCGAGTGCTGGGATTAAAGGCGTGAGCCACCACCGCCCGGCTCCATATCTTTAAGTACACGATTTGTTTTGCTTTTTAGACGTGGCTAGTTCTCTATAGTCAAAACCATAGACAAAACCAGTTGAGCCCCGGCGTGAGGTGAGAGGCACGGGGCCTGCAGGTGAGACTGTTCACCCCCATTCTGTGTTCTCCATGCAGCTGCAGCTCCTGCCAGGCCTGTAATTACGGTGCCCAGTGACGCCTGCATAGGCAGCTTCTGAGCTCCGGACTGGTCGTGCAGACGCACTCCCCTGAAGGTGCCACATTATCTTCCCCAGCCCTGATCCCTGCTTGCCTGTCTCGTCGTCGTCATCTTAATCATCACGAGTCACCTAGTGATTTGTCCCTGACCTTAGACGGTGCCACTGTCTCCACGGTTCCCACAGCCAGTGGGTACCAAGCCTGTGATTAGCTTTTAATATCTCTGGAATCGGTCCTCCCCCTTTCTGAGCTGATACTTGTAGTCTCTCTCATCTTAGGGCTGTGTGTGTGTGTGTGTGTGTGTGTGTGTGTGTGTGTGTCCTTTCTGAGACAATGACTCTATTCCTGGGGAGAGATGAGCAAACATCTACTCACCCCAGATACAGATTTGATGACACATCCAAATAAGGACACTAGGCGCGAGGCACTCATTGGCCCACAGAAGCCTTGGTTTTGGTTTTGGTTTTGGCTTTATGGTGTGAGGTGGGGAATATCACCCCAGGGCTTCACACATGCCTAAAGTCATTATTCTTACTCCTTTGTCTCCTTTCTTTTCTCTTCTTTAGGGAGGTGAGGAGGACATAGTTCAGTGACAGTGTATTTGTGAAGCTTGCACGAGGCCCCCAGACCCAGCACAACAGAAGTCTCTTTTAGACCACAAAGATCAGGCATCATTTGGAAACAGAAGTTAATTTCGGCAACCACAAATGTAAGATTTCTAATATTTTATTTTAAGCTTTATTTAAAATAAATAAAATAAAATGATGCTAAATTTTTATTTTACACTTAGATGTTTGGTTTTTGTTTTTGATTTTTTTTTTTTTTTCGAGACAGGGCTTCTCTGTATAGCCCTGGCTGTCCTGGAACTCACTCTGTAGACCAGGCTGGCCTCGAACTCAGAAATCCTCCTGCCTCTGCCTCCCAGAGTGCTGGGATTAAAGGCGTGCACTACCACCGCCCGGCTTGTTTTTGGTTTTTGGTTTTTTTTTTTTTTTTTTTTTTGGTTTTTTAGAGACAGGGTTTCCCTGTGTTGCCTTGGCTGTCCTGGAACTCACTCTGTAGACCAGGCTGGCCTCGAACTCAGGAATCAGCCCATCTCTGCCCCCCAAGTGCTGGGATTAAAGGCATGCGCCACCACTGCCTGGCTTTGTTTTTGTTTTTGATATAGGGTCTTACTACTATGTAGCTCAAGATATCCCGGAATTCATTATGTAGCACAGGCTGGCCTTAAACTTAAGCTCCAGGGTGTTGAGATTACAAGAGTGGGCCAATACTTCAGACTCACGGAAGTTAATTTCGTGTGTGTGTGTGTGTGTGTGTGTGTGTGTGTGTCTGTGTGTGTGTGTGTCTGTGTGTCTGTGTCTGTGTAAAATTCATGACTTTGCACATGCCAGATAAGTAATCTACCACTTAGGTACATTCTAGGTAAGATGATGCAAGTAATCCCTGCACCAACAAGGCCGAGGCAGAAGGATTCCTATGAGCTGGAGGCCAGTCTGGCATACATAGCAAAAATCAGTTTCAAGATGAAAAAGGGAGCGGGAAAGAGAAGAATATGGATATCTAACGTTTGGGGCTGGGCGTGGTGGCAAAGCAAGTTCTAGGCCAGGGTTTATACATCAATAACCTATCTAAAAAATAAAAAACAATCTAATATTTGGATATAGGGGTTCTGGGGTCCGAGGGAGATAGGTCAGTTGGGAAAGTGCTGGTTACATAAGCCTGAAGACCTGAGTTTGATCTCTAGGACCCACATGGGGTGGCCTGTGCATGTGACCCTTGATCCAGGCTCAGGGCCAGACACAGGGGGTTTCCAGGGATCAATGGCCAGCTAGCCCAGACTTCTTGATGAGATTTAGGTTCATAAGAGATCCCGTGTTGGACTGGAGAGATGGCTCAGCGGGTAAGAGCACTGACTGCTCTTCTGAAGGTCCCGAGTTCAAATTCCAGCAACCACATGGTGGCTCACAACCATCTGTGATGGGGTCTGATGTCCTCTTCTGGTGTGCCTGAAGACAGATACAGTGTACTTATGTATTAACAATAAATAAATCTCTTAAAAAAAAAAAAAGAGATCCCGTGTCAAAAAACACTAGGTGGACAGCACCTGTGCAGTGTTATCCAAGGTTTTACACACACACACACACACACACACACACACTAACATTTCTAACAGAAATACAGGAAAAAAAAAAAAGAAAAAGAAATGGAAAGTTTTTTTCCTTTTAAAAATGAAAGCGTGCTACCGATCCGTGAAATGCTTTGTGGGTGAGTTAACACGTGAGACACGCACGTTCGGCAACTCCCTGCCTCCGCACACCCAGACAAGCATTTCCAAGGTTGGTGAAAGACTTCAACTGGGGCTTCCTGGATGACTTATGCATCTGCGGATGCTCAGAGTCATTTCAGAAATTACTCACAGCAGAGTGGAGATTAGCAGAGTAGCAGAACAAACAAAAACCAGAAGCAAGAAAGTTCCAACCGTGCTCGGGTCCTGACCAGATGAGTCTGCAGTGTTCGAGTCTAAAGCCTCGACTCCTCCCCTCTCCTCCTTTGAAGCCGCCAGACTGGCTTTTCTGGTGGCAGGCTTTGTTCAGAGGAGTGACAGCTGTTGACACATCTGGGCAAAATCTCCTTCGGATATTTGAGCTATAATCCCCATTCTTTAACTCTCTGATCACCCCCCAGCCAGTCTTGGCTCGGTTTCTGTTGGGCTCTGTGCTCCGACACATCTCTCTGGTGTCTCTGTCTGCACGTACCTGTCTTGCTCTCCCAAGGCAGAATTCTGCGCCTGGTTTCGTAGGCAAAGTGTTTGGGAGGGGACCCGGAAGTAGGGATTAAACACAGCAAACCTTACATTTCAACTGCCTTGGCTGAAATAGTAATATTACCAGAGAAGTGTGATTGTTAAGGATACACAGGATATGGAACATATTCATAATAGCTAAATGGTAGAAACAACCTACATTCAAAAAGACTTAGTGTATGTGTGTGTATATGTGTGTATGTGTCACACACACGTGCCTCAGTGTACCTGTGAGGGTCAGAGAACATTTCAGAAGTCGGCTCTTCCTTCCCACTTTGTTTGGAGGGAGGCTTTCTCTCTTGCTCTGGCTGCTGAGCTGGACAGTCCAGACTTGCTGGCCCTCGAGTTTCACCTCAGGAGGAATGGGATTAGAGATGCATCCACTATATCTGGCTTTGTAACTAGGTTGTAGGGAATCAACCACAGATCTGTAGGCTCGTCCAGTAAGTGGTTTTTACCCACGGAGCCATTTACTCAGCCCAGCACTGAGCCCGTAAACACTCTGTGCGTGTTTATAAACAAGGCAACCGGATGACTTACATGTGAGGTATCCATAGACTAAAACACTATTCATCTTGAAAATGAATCAACCCTGACACAGGCTGCAGCGTGGATGAACCTTAAAAACTGTACGCTTAAAACGGGTGTGGTGGCGCGTGTCTTTTGTCCCAGTTGAGGAGGCAGGATTGCAAGTCCAGTGAGCCCATGTTGACAAACACGTTTGAATGGGACTGATCCAGAGCTATACAGTAAGACCTTATATCAGAAAACAAAACTAGGGCATCAGCCAGGCAGCGGCGGTGCATGCCTTTAGATCCCAGCACTTGGGAGGCAAAGGCAGGTGGAATTCTGAGTTCCAGGCCAGCCTGGTCTATAGAGTGAGTTCCAGGACAATCAGGGTTACACAGAGAAACCCTGTCTCAAAAAAACAAACAAACAACAAATAAAAGCAACAACAAGAAGAACAACAAAGAAACCAACTCGGGTATCAAAAAGCTCAAAGATAAAGATACCAGCAGCCAAACCTGATCAGACTTGATCCTGGGGACCTGCGTGGTGAAAGAAGAGAACGATCTCTTACGAGTTGTCCTCTTCCCTCCACAGATGCCACAACTTGCATTCACCCATAACACACACACACACACACACACACACACACACACGCACGCGCGCGCGCGCGCGCAAATAATAAATAAATAAATAAATAAATAAATGTGCCTTTAAACAAAAAGCAGGGTTAATGGTGTACAGTTCCGGTACCAATATTTCAGAGCCAACTAGATGATTGCTGAAAGTTTGAGGCCAGCCTGGTTTACCGAACAAGAGCCAGCCAGGACTAGAGATCCTGTCTCAAAACAAACAAAAACAAACAAACAAAAAGCCCCGAAACAATGAGAGTGGAAGTATGTAATTCACAGACGTGAATGTTACACGACCTCACCAATCAGAAGTATCGGGGGCCATCACACCCACTCACAGAAAGCAGAGGACTGGCTTCCCGGGAAGGAGAAATGGGCAGTTGTTTATTGGGTAGTTTCTGGTTCCATTACAAAAAATTCTGTCAGCTATCAACTGTAGTTGCCAGACTTGATGTAGTGTTAGCTGAACAGAAAAGTCACAAATGGCGCAAGTGGTCATGGGACGTTGTCAGTTAGCTGGGCACAGCGGCACACACACCTTTAATCCTAACACTCAGGAGGGAAAGGCAGGAGGATCTGGGTGAGCGAGTTTGAGGGCTAGCCTGGTTTACCAAGGCACTTCCAGGACAGTCAGGGCTCTTACACTGAGAAACCCTGTCTAGAATAACAAAACAAAGCAAAATGTGTTTTAACTGGCACACCAAGACGGTGCGTGGCCAGCCCCAGACTCAGTTCACTTAGGGTGACTTTTCAAGATGAGATCCATTCTGGGCCTTTCTGAAGTGTTTCTGTACCTGCTCCAACTTGAGGGAAACAGTGTGGCTTCCAAACTGTTGCCTAGAGGAGAAATAACCCGCACTATTGCTATATGCAGCTGCTCCTTGAAAGTGCTCTTTGATAAGAAGACTATTAGGAAAAGCTTGCAACTGCAGGTAGTGTTTTTGTGTAGAGTATAAACATTATCCTTGTACTATTCAAATGCTGATTTCTCTGCCCTGATAACTTGTAGCAATCCAGTCGTGGCATTGTAATGCGTTTTCTAGGTATCCCCCCTCCCCCATCCCGGTTCAAATTTGTGTAAACATTGCTTCCCATTTATTCTCTGACTTGTCGATAAAAGCTGATCAGCCAATGGCTGAGCAGAAGGGAGAATAGGGCGGGACTTCTGCCAGGCAGGGGCTGGGGAGAGTGAGAGAAGCCCAGAAAGCCAGATCAATACTAAAATGCAAGTATTTTAGGGAGTTTGGCTGGGCGGTAGCCAGATTAGCTCAGAGCTTAGAATAGATTAACTGCCCACTTATTCAGTCATAAGCTTATCAAATAAATCGTATAGTCTCATTTATTTGGGAGGTAGCTGGGAATCAAGAAAACTGCTACTTTTAAAAATGCATTTAGAGCCTGGCGTGGTGGCACACACCTGTAATCCCAGCACTTGGGAGGCAGAGGCAGGCAGATTTCTGAGTTCGAGGCCAGCCTGGTCTACAGAGTGAGTTCCAGGACAGCCAGGGCTACACAGAGAAACCCTGTCTCGAAAAACCAAAAAAAAAAAAAAGCATTTACAGGGCTGGAGAGATGGCTCAGCGGTTAAGCGCATCAACTGCTCTTCCGGAGGTCCCGAGTTCAAATCCCAGAAACCACATGGTGGCTCACAACCATCCGTAATGAGATCTGACGCCCTCTTCTGATATGTCTAAAGACAAACTACAGTGTACTTACATATAATAATAAATAAATCTTTTTTTAAAAGAGAAATCAAATAATTCTTTGTTGACTTTAATTTTTTTAAAGGTTTATTTATTTTATGTATATGACACCATTGCTCTCTTCAGACACACTCCAGAAGAGGGCATCAGATCCCATTACGGATGGTTGTGAGCCACCATGTGGTTGCTGGGAATTGAACTCAGGACCTTTGGAAGAGCAGTCGGTGCTCTTAACCACTGAGCCATCTCTCCAGCCCGACTTTAATTTTTTAAAATGTCAATGAGAGACACTGGATTATTGGGGGAAAAAAACCCTGCTGAGCTAGATCAGTCTGTCCATATTAGCGACGACCTGAACAGAAGGGAGGAAATATGTTACTTTTGGTGAAATATTTGTCTTTGTTTCAACAGGAGAAGAAAAACTGTGGATTCCTTTCAAACTGATAAAAAAAAAAATCAGATTTGACCAGAGGACACCTTCTAAAGAGCCTCACTACAGACAGGAAAAAAGAAATCACAAACCTGGGTGGTGGTGGCACACGCCTTTAGATCCCAGCACTTGGGAGGCAGAGGCAGGCAGATTTCTGAGTTCGAGGCCAGCCTGGTCTACAGAGTGAGTTCCAGGACAGCCAGGGCTACACATAGAAACCCTGTCTTGAAAAACCAAAGGGGAAAGAGAGGGGGGGGGGAGGGAGGGAGGGAGAGAAAGAGAGAGAGAGAGAGAGAGAGAGAGAGAGAGAGAGAGATCACATAGACCAACAAAGCCGGTAGCTTGCATTGCTGTTCTGTCTACAAGAGAACAGCTCTGAGACAGCCTGGGATGTGACAGTGTCTCCAGCCAGGACGTCAGCTAAGCAGAGTCAATACATCTTGTTGGCTACCGAACCCTCAGGACTTGTCCTGCTACCCTTTCAAATGACACAGAAATTGCATTACAGTTTGGTTATACACCCCAGACTAACTTATAGAGTTAGACAGATGCTTTATCTGCTTGAACATAGAGCACAGAATCATTTTTCGCCGAATTGTGCACATTGCACATTCCATACGTGTATTTTTGCAGGGATGTTTATTAGTAGTGAAAGTTTGTGTGTTTACAGACTCCAATGATAAGATTCATCCTGGAGGAAGACGCTGAGGAGGATCCTGAGATGCTGAGACCTGTTTGTCCTGACCCCCTGCTTGACGCACCCTCGGACAGCCTTCATAGCCGGTTCAGTGGAAAAACTTGCTTCCAGCACAACTTCAAAGAAAGCGGCTGACCCCGATGACCCCATTGGTTCAGCCCCTCAGACTGTTCCAGGCAGGACTTCACTGAAGCCTGAGCTTTCTCCGCGCACAGAGACTGGGTCGTGCTAGCTTTCTGAAGACTGGCCACTATCTCAGTTTTTATGGGCACCCGAAAGAAAACGAAGCCCCCAGACAGCAGGAAGCAATTTTAAGAAGGTGATGCACACACACCCATTCCCAAGAGTTGGGGTGGGTGTTTTTGGTCACTCAATGGATGATGGCTGTCTGTCAGTATTTAAGGGGGGCAATTACTCGTTGTTATGCTCTTGGGCAGGAAGGAAACAAGAAGGGAGGTTAGATCCAGGGTACCACAGAACGTCAACAAGACAAATATTTTTACGTCGGCACGGACTTTGTATATCGATACAGACTTAGCATCGTATTTTGCTACAGCGTATTATGTATATATGTTTCAACTCCTGTTTAAGGAATTGTGCCAATGCAATGTGAAGCTCCAGTCCCTGAAAGCTGCTATTGCATACTGTTTAGGATAATTAAAAAAAAGAAAGTGAGTGGTCAGACAAACTCACAGTCATGTTAGATACTCGTCTAGTTAATTACAGTAAGATGGCTTCAAAGTGGAACAGATAATAAGTAGCTAGAAACAAACAGATTAGATATAGATAGATGGTCTTCAGAAACTTGGGAATCTATAGAATATGGTATTTAAGATTTTTTTTTTTTTTTTGGTTTTTTGAGACAGGGTTTCTCTGTGTAGTCCTGGCTGTCCTGGAACTCACTCTGTAGACCAGGCTGGCCTCGAACTCAGAAATCTGCCTGCCTCTGCCTCCCAAGTGCTGGGATTAAAGGCGTGTGCCACCACCGCCCGGTTCATTTAAGATGTTTTATTAAAATATTTTTTTTTGACATTGAGACAGGCCTGCACCTCATAGCACCCCTAGTTTACTTCAGAGAAGATGATGGGTATCCAAGTGCCTCCTTACGGACTTTGCTTCATGTGTGGCAAGCTGGCCACTGGGCTGGGGTCGGGGCGAGAAATTGCCCTTGCTTCAACTACTGACAGCGTGCTGTCCAAACTGGACAAACACGACGCAGGGATACAGTATGCAAATCCTTTATGATTCTTGCTTCAGAGTAGTTGAGTCTGTGAGATATTCTGGGCTAGAAGGCAAAAGATGATGCTCTAACAACACAGAGAAACTTGTGTGCGTGCGTGCGTGTGTGCGTGTGTGCGTGCGTGCGTGCGTGCGTGCGTGTGTGAATGTCCACGCGGACAGCTCTCTGTCGTTTCTATAGTTCGGGCGCTGCCTGCCTGCACTTCCTGCAGAGTCAGATATTTATGTCTTCCCAAGTCTCTGATGGTATCGAAGACTAGAGAGTAATAATATTACAGTTAAGCTTACGTTGTTTAGAATTTTAGAAAATGTTTTAAGTCTAAGAAGATGCTTTAGGCTGGCAATGCAGGTTAAGATAGAAACTGACTTAGGTACAGGGCTCTGAACTCACCAAGATAGGACATATAGTGGGATATTCTCCCCAAGGTTGACAAATACGTATGGACTGGACATTATGAATGTAAATCTTACCTGATAAACCAGGCAGTGGTGGTGCACGCCTTTAGATCCCAGCCCTTGGGAGGCAGAGGCAAGCAGGTTTCTGAGTTTGAGGCCAGCCTGGTCTATAGAGTGAGTTCCAGGACAGCCAGGGCTACACAGAGAAACCCTGTCTCAAACACAAACAAATCTTACCTGATAGTTTTTATAACTGTTATTATTAAAAGAGAAAGTATCTTTTTATTGTACTAAGGTGGAAATGTAGAGAATCTCTTGAGTACTGTATGGAAGCATCACCTATCAATCAAAAGCTGATTGGCCAATGAGCTGAGGCAGGAAATAGAAGGTGGGAGTTCCAGTAGGGAGAGAGGAACCCTGGGATAGAGTCAGGTGTGGGGAGAGATTCGCCCTGAACTCTCAGGAGACAGGCCCATGAAGGTGAGTGGTGGTAATCAGCCATGTGGCACTCACAGAAGAGAGTAAATGGGCTTATTAAGTTACAAGCTAGTTGGTGAACAAGCCCACGGTTATGGTGTAGGCATTTATTCATATATAATTAAGTCTCAGAGTTGATATTTCAGGAACTGGGGTGCAGGTGGGAAAGCTCGTGTTTACATGCATGTACCTTGAGCACACGGAAACTGCAGTCTTGTCTGCATGGGCCTGGAGCTGATGGGCACCAGCAGCCTGGAGCGTGTGGTCCTGCCCTGGGGCTGGCACTGAGTGAAAGGACTGATGCTGACCGTCCTTGGGAAGGAGCTGTGAAACTTTGGAGGATACCTCAGGGCTCCCGAAAATACCAGCATCAGTGCAAAACACCCCAAGGTCAAATATAGCAAGAAGGAGGCTTATTTCCCCCAGAGGGACACACAAAAAGGAATAAGAGATAAAGACAGGAGACACAGGAAAGGGGAGGGGGAAAAGGAACAAGAAGAGGAGGAAGGGGTGTGCACCCCATAGGGACAAAGGCCTGCCTCTGAATATAAAGGAGACAGCCATGGCCCAGGGGCAAATGGGGGTTTATAAAGGGAAATGGGAACCCCTGTGTTAGGATGAGGTATTTAATTTGATTGGGCAGGTTAATTAGGTGAGCCGAAAGAGCTTCTGATTCCTGAACTTCAATACTTTAATAGCTGGAACTTGGTAGTCAGCCTTAGGAGGAGGAAGTACCTAAAAAAGGACTAGACCTTGATTGGCCAGCTTTGGGAACGGGGTCAGGGCAGGACCTGTCAGCCCTGCTTGCCGTGCAAAAGCCTGCTCGAGCCCTTCAGGTCCTCTGGTGGTGATGTGGGCCATGCCCCTGTAGTAGCCAGGAAGACCTAGCAGATATTTGTGAGATATTTGATCTTATGTGGACGGTGCTAAAGGACAGATTCAGTGGGTGTGGCCATGTGCTGTCTGCCTACAGCAAGATGGAGAGCACGAGTCCTGGGGCGGGCTGGTTAAGTTTGAGTCCCAGAGGTGTTGGGGGTGGGTGGGGAGGTGTTGGGGGGTGGGGTGGGGGGATGGTGGTGGTAGTGGCTGAGAGCCTGGCACTGGTGAGTGGCATGAGGCGGAGCAGCTGAGCGACTGATGCTTGAATCACTATAAATGGTTTGAACAGTTGCCTTTTGAAAACATCAATCCCAGACCTTTGAATTTGTATTTTTTACTAAACATGTAAAATTGTTGGCTAGATGTACAAAGATGTTTAAAAATTATCAAAGTTGAATATGACTTTGATAATAACTATCAGTTTCTAATGAAAAAAAAAAAGCATGTACTATTCTGGGCTTTCTTTCTTTCCTTCCTTTTTTTTTCTTTGTTTGTTTGTTTGTTTTTCCAGACAGGGTTTCTCTGTGTAGTTCTGGCTGTCCTGGAACTCACTCTGTAGACCAGGCTGGCCTCAAACTCAAAAATCCGCCTCCTCTGCCTCCCAAGTGCTGGGATTAAAGGCGTGCGCCACCACCGCCCCTCGCTTTTTTTTTTTTTTTTTAAGATTTATTTATCATTATATCTAAGTACACTATAGCTGTCTTCAGACACCAGAAGAGGGTGTCAGATCTCCTTATGGATGGCTGTGAGCCACCATGTGGGTGCTGGGATTTGAGCTCAGGACCTTTGGGAGAGCAGTCAGTGCTCTTACCTGCTAAGCCATTTCTCCAGCCCTCATTCCTTCCTTCCTTCTTCCTTCTTCCTTCTTCCTTCTTTTTCTCCTCTTCCTCCTCCTTCTTCCTTCTTTTCTTCCTCTTCTTCCTCTTCTTCTCCTCCTCCTTCTTTCTTCTCTGTCTCCTCCTTCTTCCTTTTCCTTCTTCCTTCTCCCCCCACCCCTCTCTCCATTTTTGAGAGAGTTCCTCTGTGTAGCCCTAGCTGTTAGATGGCCTCAAACCCAGAGATTTGCTGGCCTCCGCCTCCCGAGTTCTGAGATTAGAGGCGTGTGCCACCACCACACAGCTTCTCTTTCCTTCTTAAAAGGTTTTTAATATTTTTGTTTTTATGGTGCGTGTTTCACCTGCACTCATTTCTGCATTCCAGGTGCGTGCAGAGCCCTGGAGAGCAGAACCAGAGTTACAGGTGCTAGTTAGCTGGTTCCTTCGCAGGCGCAGCAAACGCTCTGACTCTCAGAAACATTTCTCTTTCCCCTGGTCCTTGTGTGACACAGCTTTCCCTGGGAAGAAGAACACACATATCTACTCATCCCAAATAGGGCGTCCGTGACAGAACAAAGTACCAACACCACCAAAGTCTGACGTGGTGAGCCAATGAGCTTTTTTTGGGGTACTTACACCGTTATGGGTGAATGGTTACTTACAGGAGCAGAAGTGACTCAAACACTTCTGCATCGCCAGTCCCACCCAGCATGGGGACAGCTCACAACAGCTGGGAACTTGGAGTGCAGCACAGCCTGCAGGTTGGAGAGTGTCCTTTCCAGTTGCCTTTCTCGGTCTAAACTTTCCGCAGGTGGCGGCTGGTTTCTGTTTCTTGCAGGCTTCTGGTCTGATCTAAAGACCTTTCTTTGCAACTTAGCTTGGTTAGTATGATAGGGCAGCCTTTATTGTTTTCTTAGGCAGGAGGGGCCGAGGGCATCTGGTCAGGGACTTCCTAAAGCAGTTTTGAGTTGTTTCCCTTTCTGTTGAAGGAGCTTTCTGGCAGGGTGGACTGTTTCAATCTCAGAGGAAACTGCTGAGTAACCCCAGCTCCCAGGCGCGGATCCCTGCTCTCTGCCGGATCTTACACTCTAGTGAAACACTGTTTCACTCAGAGCCTTTTATTTGTGGGTGGACTGACTGACTGACGACTGACTGACTGACTGGATTGAGCCACCTCCCCAGCCCATTTCATCTTATGTTTATCTGTTTAAGTAGTGAGATCTCTCTCGATTGCCTGGACTTGTTTGTAATACCTGGGTTTAAATAATCCTCCTGCCTCAGCATCCCGATTAGCTGTAGCCACAGGTATGTACCACTGCACCTGGCTTACATTTTTTTTTTTTTTATTTTGGAAACTTTGATTTACAGAAGACGACTAGTGATGTAGCCAGCTGGTAGGGAAGCTAGCCTAACAGGCATGATTCCCAGCTCAGTACAAATACAGAGAATCATACATTCAAGGCTAGTAGAGGTTACATAGTAAGTTCTAGTTTGGCCTGGAATACTGGACTTGGGGTTTTGTTTGTTTTGTTTTAAGGAGAGGCGCGATAGGTTTAGCTTGAAGATAGAATGGGCACTTAGTAAGTATTAAAAAAAAAAAAAAAAAAGCCCCAGGCTCAATGCCAAGTGCCCTAAATAAAAGCAAATAAAAGCAAGGAAAGCCGGGCGTGGTGGCGCACGCCTGTAATCCCAGCACTTGGGAGGCAGAGGCAGGCGGATTTCTGAGTTCGAGGCCAGCCTGGTCTACAGAGTGAGTTCCAGGACAGCCAGGACTACACAGAGAAACCCTGTCTCGAAAAAACCAAAAAAAAAAAAAAAAAAAAAAAGCAAGGAATGACTACAATGGACTCTCCTGGGAGCTGAATAGCTCGTTCCTTTAGTGGTCTGCTGCGGCAGAAAGAAATGGAGTCACAGTCCCATGAACTTGATGGCTCTTAGGAAGATAACCTTTGGTTCCTCACAGCGTTGTTGTTATTATAAATAGCTTCTGTTGCCCGTCAGGTGTCAGGTGTCTGCACCGGTAGCTGCAACTCCCCAGCGTGAAATCCTCCTCCCAGTTCTACATCTGTGAAATGGGTAGGCAGCACTCCAAATCTGTTGGGACTTTGTCCTTTGTGGTTTTTGTGTCGCTTGCAACCAGGCGGAAGCAAATGTTGGCTTTTCAGCACCCGGGAGAATGTTCTATTCAGATTGTAAAAGGGGACCACGTCTGTGTGAAAAGCGTAGCTCACTTGAGGTCTTCATTGCGGCATCTGTTTAGAACACCCGTTTTGTCATACTGACGGACACTTGGGAGAATAGACCGGGAAAGCCTGCGGACATGACACCGTCCCAGAAAAGTAAACCGGGGCTGCGGGCTGGGAGCACATTTCATCGAAGTGCTTGTCATGCAAGCATGAGATCCTGAGTCAGTCCCCAGCAACCACATTAAAAAGGCATGGTGGCGGGGCTGGAGAGATGGCTCCGAGGTTATGAGCACTGACTGCTTGCTCTTCCAGAGGTCCCGCGTTCAATTCCCTGCAACCACATGGGGGCTCACAACCATCTCCACAACCATCTCCACAACCATCTCCACAACCATCTCCACAACCATCTGTAATGAGATCCGATGCCCTCTTCTGCTGCGTCTGAACAGCCTCAGTGTACTCATATACACAAAATAAAATAGATCTTTTTTTGGATATAAAAGAAAATAAATCTCAAAATAAATAAAGACATGGTGGTGCCAGGCAATGGTAGCACAGGGCCTTAATCCCAGAACTCTAGAGGTAGAAGCAGGTAGATTTCTGACTTCGAGGCTAGCCTGGTCTAAAGAGTGAGTTCCCAGACAGCCAGGGCTACACAGAGAAACCCTAACTCAGAAAATAAGGAGAGAGAGAGAGAGAGAGAGAGAGAGAAAGTAAGAAAGAAAAAGAAAGGAAAAAAATCACAGGCATGGTGGTACACACGCTTGTAGTTCTTGTGTGGAGGAAGCATATAGAACTCTCTGGGAAGAGAGGAGGGCGGGACGGAGGGAGAGGGGGCAGAGAGTAATACAGATACTGACAGACAGACAGACAGAGACAAAGAGTTTAGATACATATTTAGGCTTCAAAGGCAACTTCCTAAAGCTGCTTCACCCCGGCTGATAAAAGTCTTAGAGTTTGCTTCCCTCTAGTGGCCAGATCAAGTCAGTACACTGCAGTGATTCACGGGGTGCCTGCTGCCTTAGTGGCCCTAAATCCCGACCTTCCCTCTTTCATTCTCCTTTGAGGAAGGCTTTTATCTGACAGAGAGGTTCGGTTTAGAGATTTCCTTTTTTGATCAAGCATTCCGTCCTAAACTTTAGGACAGTGTTAGCATTTTGATTTAAATCCCATAAGGACACAAGTAGAAGGCACAATCTGGATGGATGAAATGTAGTCCACAGTTGAGACACACAGGACCGGGCCATTTTCAACCAGTGAACAGGAAATAGAAAAGAATCGCCGATTTCCGTATTTTCAGTTACTTGAGAAATAGGTGAAACGCTGTTTTTGTTTGTATTTTGTTAAAGAATATCTGTTTTGTCTTGTGATTTTTAAGTTGTAAACTTCACGAGTACAGGAGTTTGCTTGTTTGAGACAGAGGCTCCCTAAATAGCCCAGGCTGACATCAAGCTCACAATCCTCCTGCCTCAGACTCCCACTGTTGAAATTACAGGTGTGTGCCCCATCATATCGAGGTAGTATAATAGTTTTAAAATAACATAAATGATATTAATGTTCTCACTAGGTAACAAAAACAACTTAAGGAAGGAAGGGTTTATTTAGACTTACCATCGACCCTGGGTGGGAAGGCACCGAAGCGGGCACGTGGAATCCATGGTGTCCGACGCCAGGAAGCCCAGACAAGAGCTGATGCTCAACTCGTCTCTCTCCCTCCCCACCCCCACCCCGGGACACCTGCCCGTGGACTGATACTTCCCATATGTAGAGAAAATCTTTTTCCAGCTCGGTGGACTGAATCTAGAAACCCCGTGCCCCCCATAGACATGGCCAGAGCTTTGATCCCTAGAACCTGTCAAGTTGTCACACTCACGGTCTGGAATGTTCCATACTGGCCGCCTAACTCTGGACCCTGATTTCTCATCCTGTAGAAAAGCAGTTTGTCGGAAGGCCCCCCGACTAAGCTCAACTGCCCCATCGCAGCAGTGAGGTGGTGAGGAGGCAGGAATCTGTGTTGGATGTAACTGGGGAAGGGGCATAGCTTGGGCAGTGGCCAGCCTGAGACAAAGAGGAAGCGGCCTTAGGTGAATACAGTCTGGTATGGCGAGTCCTGCAGGGACGCGAGTGTGCCTTCTTCACAGAGCCTGTGATCAGCCCTCAGGGACGTTCCTTCTGTGCCCTGTGCAGGCAGGGGCAATACACGAGCCGCAGGTGCCTTCCCTGCCGGTCCTCTGAGCTTCTCTGCACGTGGCTCCCCGGTCGACTCCTCAGTCTATGCAAGCCTGTTACCTGACCCTGCAAGTCACTTATTAAGTGTGACTGTATTAGGTAGCCGGTCCTTCACCACCCTGCAGATTCTCCCTGGGGACTCTGGTTGCTTTCTTCCTTGCAGCTTTTAATTTGTAATTGAATTTATTGATTATCATAATGGTCTGTCTGAGCTTTTGTATCAGAGTACCATAAACTCGATAGGTTATAAGTCATACAAATTTATTTCTCATCATTCCGGAGCCCGGAAGTGTAAGAACAGGATGCGGGCCATGTCAGTGCCTTACGAGGGCTTCGGCGAGCTCAGGCTGTTTCCTCACGAGTCAGAAGAATGAAATCTGGAGTTAGTATTCAGTAAGCAGGAGCGGCTCACAGCAGGCAGATCGTGTTCGGGAAAATGAATGCTAAGAAAACGGCCTCTCCTGCAGCCAGGGAGGTGGAAAGAACCTCCTGTTCCTTCCCAACGCCGGCGTGAGGGCTCACAACTGTCTACAACGCTGCTTCTGGGGGGCCTGAGGTCTCTAGGTCCACACTTGGAACCCGCACATGCATACGTGTAGGCATACACGTAAAATACAAGTAACCTTAAACAGAGCAAGTTACATTTAGGAATATGTGTGTATCTACACATACATATGTGTATAGCAACAATTCACGAAAAAAAAGAGGCCATGAATTTGAAAGAGGGCAGGGAGGAACGTGTGGGAGGGTTTGGAGGAGGAAAGAGGATGGCAAAATATTATTATTATACTTTGAAAAATAAAAAATAAAAAATAAATATTTTTTACAAATAAAGAGAAGGCTGCCTTACCTTATGTATTACCCTCTCTGCTCTGTAGCTTCTTTTCTCTATATTCTTTCTCTTTCTTTTTTATTTTTTTGAGACAGGGTTTCTCTGTGTAACAGCCCTGGCTCTGTCTGTCTGTCTGTCTGTCTGTCTCTGATTTATTATGTATACCTCGTTCTGCCTCCATATATGGCTGCTGACCAGAAGAGGGCACCAGATCTCATTACAGATGGTTGTGAGCCACTATGTAGTCTCTGGGAATTGAACTCACGATCTCTGGAGGAGCAGTCAGTGCTCCCAACTGCTGAGCCATCTCTCTAGTCCCTAACTATTATTTTTTATTATGACTTGTCCAGCCCCTCAAATAACTGAGGCAGAGGCCTAAGGATTTATTTAGTATGCTTTAGCACAATTACTGGGCGATTTCCCTTAAACCAGTCTTCTATCCCAGACTGGCTAGTTCCCAGCTGCTCTCCCTAAACGACTTGCTGTCTGAGTCTCACCCTGGCTGCTCCACCACTCTGTCCTCAGGATCAGGAGGGCATCAGATCCCATTACAGATGGTTGCGAGCCACCATGTGGTTGCTGGGAATTGAACTCAGGACCTCTGGAAGAGCAGTTGGTGCTCTTAACCGCTGAGCCGTCTCCCCAGCCCTCTCCTGTTTTCTTTGTCCTTCTCCTCTCTCATTCTCTTTCTCTTCTGGTTCCTACCTGAGAGTCCCCCCAGCCCAGTAACCAAAATCCTGCCTATCTCTAGTCTACCCAGTAATTAGCTGTAGCAGCTTTTATTTAACCAGTAAAAGAAGATTGGCAAGCAAAGTTTACATAACTGTCCTTTGGTGAAAATGAGAATCTGCTCCTGGAGACAGCCAGATCTTGTATTTAGCAGTATTTAGCATATGAATGCATAGCAGCATCAGGCCAACTCTCCAACACCTTTGTATGTGACCTGAATTTCGTTTAAAATGTAAAACAAGGGCTGGGGAGATGGCTCAGTGGTTAAGAGCACTGACTGCTCTTCTGAAGGTCCTGAGTTCAAGTCGCAGCAACCACATGGTGGCTCACAACCATCTATAACAAGATCTGATGCCCTCTTCTGGTGTGTCTGAAGATAGCTACAGTGTACTCATATATAATTAATAAATTTTTTTCTTTTGGTTTTTTTTTCGAGACAGGGTTTCTCTGTGTAGTCCTGGCTGTCCTGGAACTCACTCTGTAGACCAGGCTGGCCTCAAACTCAGAAATCCGCCTGCCTCTGCCTCCTGAGTGCTGGGATTACAGGCGTGCGCCACCATCGCCCGGCAATAAATAAATCTTTAAAAATAAAAAAAATATAAAACAAACCTTCACTTACAAAATGGGTATGATACTTTTTTTTTTTTTTGGTTATGATACTTCTTTAAACAACATTGTTTTTATGTTATCCATCTGGATTTGTCAGAGACAGTGCATTAAAAATGGCAGATCATAGCCGGGCGTGGTGGCGCACGCCTGTAATCCCAGCACTTGGGAGGCAGAGGCAGGCGGATTTCTGAGTTTGAGGCCAGCCTGGTCTACAGAGTGAGTTCCAGGACAGCCAGGACTACACAGAGAAACCCTGTCTCGAAAAACAAAACAAAACAAAACAAAAAAAAAATGGCAGATCATGCCTCCAAAGTGTTGCCCTTAAATGGGACTTTGCGGACTCTCTTCCTGTTCAGACTTTGTTTATTAAAATTTTTTTTTGTGGGTGCAGCAGAACTTTATTGATGGAGTTTAAGAGAGTATGGAGGGCTCCCTAGGCTCCTCCTGTTATTGTGGGGGTCTGGGATGGAAATTGTGAGGGAGACGCTCAGTGTTGGGGGCTGAGTTGGGACAGGGACTCCCCAGCAGCCGAGGGCATCTCACTCTCAGCGTGCTTGCTGGGGTGTGCGGTTCCGGGCTTCTTACTCCTTGGAGACCATGTGGCCATGAGGTCTACCTCCCTGCTGCTGTAGCCATATTCATTGTCATACCAGGAAGTGAGCTTTACAAAGTCGTCATTGAGAGCAACGCCAGCCCCAACAGTTGCTGTTGAAGTCGCAGGAGACAACCTGGTCCTCAGTGTAGCCCAGGATGCCCTTCAGTGGGCCCTCGGATGCCTGCTTCACCACCTTCTTGATGTCATCATACTTAGCAGGTTTCTCCACGTCAGATCAACGTGGGGGTAGGAACACGGAAGGCCATGCCAGTGAGCTTTGTTTATTAAATCTTATAACAAGATCTTTTTTTTTAAATATCCTATGAACCCTCAGGCCATTCTGGTCAGGGGAACCTGTAGGGGGCAGTACTGATGCTAAGGTCCTGTTCCCCAATTAGTTCTTATCTGCCAGTAAAGAAAGCCATGGGCCAGCCGGGCGGTGGTGGCGCACGCCTGTAATCCCAGCACTCTGGGAGGCAGAGGCAGGCGGATTTCTGAGTTCGAGGCCAGCCTGGACTACAGAGTGAGTTCCAGGACAGCTCGAGCTACACAGAGGAACCCTGTCTCAAAAAACCAAAAAAAAAAAAAAAAAAAAAAAAAAAAGCCATGGGCCAATTGCTGGGTGGAAGGGACAGGTGGGACTTCTGGGTTCCTGGAGGCAGGAGGGGGACGCAGGGCAGGAGACAACGTTTGTCCAACGTGTGTTGGAGAGAGGAGAACTGGGCAACCAGGTGAGATCTCAAATCGGAGTGGCCACACAGGCCGCTCCTACAGGTGGGTGGTCAGGGGAGTTTAGCCACTGAAGTTTAGGGCCAGAGACAGAGATCAGAAATCGATCGGTAAGGGCATGATTTCCCAGGAGGGAGATCGTATTGAAAAACTGTGTGTCTGAGTCTTTTATCCAAGGATGTAAGGGAAGCTGGGAGGGGGCTTATAGCACCATCACTTCCTGAAGCTAAAGGCGGGGAGAGCTTAAAACTGCATGCAGCAGAAGCCAGTGAGTGAGCGAGCTGTATGTCTGTGCTCCTTTAAAACCAACCCCCCAGTCTCATCCCTACCTCTGTAGCTGACCAGCTGCTGTGGCTTCTCCTTCTTCCCGGCCCCTATCAGTCAATCACAGATCTTCTCCTCCAAACTTCCCTCGCCCACTCATTGCTTTATTCCAGCCCCTAGCCTCAGCAGGCACTCCCTGGGAACCACAGGCAGGCGAGTTGCAGATCTTCCTCTCATCTTCCACTCTGAGTCCAATCCCCCAGTCTCATCCCCAACTCTGTAGCAGACCACCAGTTGCTATCTGTCCCCAGTCTCTGTCCTCAGCTCCAGGGAGTCAGGGGAATAAGCAGATCCGGTGGACCCCCTTTGACACACCCCCAAGCCCATGCCCTTTCCAAAGTGTCAGTTCCCAATACCTAGAAACACATTTAACTGGAGGCCTCGAGGGGCAACACTGCCAGGATCACAGAAGAGCTTCCTACCAGGCAGCACACAGTCACCACACTCTCTTACAGACCAGAGAGAGTAGCATACACAAAGGAACAATATCCTCACTCAACGCAGACAATGCCAGATGGCATCATCACTTAGAATTACAATTTTTCACAAGCACAGATGCTCAGAGGCCAGCATAAAAACACGATCACAGCCAGGACAGCATGTCCCCACTGGAACCCAGCAGCCCTACCGCCCTGAGTATTGCAACATGGCTGAACGGGACAAGGACCTTAAAATAGTCTATGAATATTCTGGACATACTTAAAGAGAAAATGAATAATCCCTTAAGTAAATCTACAAAAACACAACAAAACAGTGGAAGGAAATGAATAAAACAGTTCACGACAGGGTAGAGGGGTGGACTGGAGAGATGGCTCAGTGGTTAAGAACACCGGCTGCTCTTCCAGAGGTCCTGAGTTCAAATCCCAGCTACCACATAGTGGCTCACAACCGTCTGCAATGGGATCTGATGCCCTCTTCTGGGGTGTCTGAAGAGAGCAATGGCATACTCATACACATAAAATAGATAAATCTTTAAAAAACAGTTGACAACCAGAATGTGGAAATAGAATCAATAAAGAAAACTGAACTAGGGGAGTCTGGAAATGAAAAAATTTAGGAACTCAAACGGGAACCTGAGAGGCAAGACCCACCATAGAACACAAGAGATGGAAGAGGGAGTCTGAAGCACTGAAGACGCGAGAGAAGAAATGGACACCTTGGCCAAAGAAATGTTAACTCCAAAGCAGTCCTAACCCAAAACATCCAGGGAATCTGGGACATCATGAAAAGCCCAAATCTAAGAATAATGGGAACAGAGAAAGGAAAAGAAACTCAGGTCAAAGGCACAGAAAATATTTTCAACAAATCATAGAAGAAGTTTCCTAACCTAAAGAAGGAGATGCCCATAAAGGTACAAGAGGCCTACAGCATGTTGAATAGACTGCATCACAAAAGAGATTGCCTCAGCACAACAATTAGAACACCAAACACACAGAACAAAGGAAGGGTATTAAAGGCACATCGGAAAAGACCAAGAAACACATAAAGGCAGACCTATTAGAATTACACTTGACTTTTCAATGGAGACTTTAAACGCCCAAAGGTCCTGAACAGATTTTATAAAGAGTCTAAGAGACCACAGATGCTAGCCCAGACTGCTATACCCAGCAAAACTTTCAGTCACAGTAGATGAAGAAAATAAGACATTCCTTGATAAAACCAAATTTAAGCAATATCTATCTACAAATTCAGCCCTACAGAATGTGCTAGAAGGAAAACTAACCTAAAGAGGTTAGTCACACCCAAGAAGACACAAAGAGTAAATAAAAGACCAGCAAATAAAAAGAAGGGACACACACACACACACACACACCTACCACTAGTACAACAACAAAATAACAGGAATTAAATACCACAGGCCCAGCCCTGGTGGTCTATGCCTTCACTCCCAGCACTCTGGCAGCAGAGGCAGGCAAATCTCTGAGTTTGAGACCAGCCTAGTACACAGAGTTCTAGGATAACCAGGACTACACAGCAAAACCTTATCTCAAAAAACCCAACCCAACCAACCAACCAACCAGATGAAAAACACACATCAAACTAACAACAAAAACCCAACAAAAAACACCACTCATTGGGATCTCTAAATATCAGTAGTCTCAATTACCTCAGTAAAAAGACATAGACCAAAAATAAATGGCTATAAAGCAGGATCCAGCCTTTTACTGCATCCAAAAATCTCACCTTAACATTAAGGATACATGCATATCACCTCAGAGTGAAAGGGATTAAAAAGATATTTCAAGGCCGGGCGTGGTGGTGCACGCCTGTAATCCCAGCACTTGGGAGGCAGAGGCAGGCAGATTTCTGAGTTCGAGGCTAGACTGGTCTACAGAGTGAGTTCCAGGATAGCCAGAACTACACAGAAAAACCCTGTCTCGAAAAACAAACAAACAAACAAACAAACAAACAAACAAACAAAAAAAGATATTTCAAGTAAATGGGCCTAAGAAGCAAGCTGGTGTAGCCATTTTAATATCTGACAAAATAAACCTCAAACCAGAACTAATCAGAAGACAGAGAAGGACACTACATACTCATCAAAGGGAAAAATCTACCATGAGGACACTGCAATCACAAAAGAATCACTACTATAGCGTAAATCACATATTGACCATCACACACTGATAGTGGGAGACTTCAGTACCCAACTCTTTCCAGTAGACATGTCATTCAGACAAAAACTAATAGAAATCCTGAAGCTAGTTGAAGTTGTAAAGCAAATTTACCTAACAGTTATTTACAGAACACTTCACCCAAACACAAAAGAATATACCTTCTCAGTACCCCATGAAACTTTCTCCAACAATGACCATTTACTTGGACACAAAGGAGACCTTGGACAGTGGTAGCACAGGCCTTTAATCCCAGCACTTGGGAGGCAGAGGCAAGTGGAACTCTGGTTGTCTTAGGGTTTCTATTCCTGCACATACATCATGACCAAGAAGCAAGTTGGGGAGCCAGGCGTGGTGGTGCATGCCTGTAATCCCAGCACTTGGGAGGCAGAGGCAGGTGGATTTCTGAGTTCAAGGCCAGCCTGGTCTACAGAGTGAGTTCCAGGACAGCCAGGGCTACACAGAGAAACCCTGTCTCGAAAAACCAGAAAGAAGCAAGTTGGGGAGGAAATGGTTTATTCCGCTTACAATTCCACAGCTGTTCATTACCAAAGGAAGTCAGGACTGGAACTCAAGCAGGTCAGGAAGCAGGAGCTGATGCAGAGGCCATGGAGGGATGTTTCTTACCGGCTTGCTTCCCCTGGATTGCTCAGCCTGCTCTCTTATAGAACCCAGGACTACCAGCCCAGAGATGGCACCACCCACAAGGGGCCCTCCCCCCTTGATCACTAAATGAGAAAATGCCCCACAGCTGGATCTCATGGAGGCACTTCCCAACTGAAGCTCCTTTCTCTGAGATAACTCCAGCCTGGGTCAAGTTGACACACAAAACCAGCCAGTACACTGGTCTACATAGTTCCAGGTCGGCCAGGGGCTACACAGAGAAACTCTGTCTCGAAAACAAAAACAAACAAACAATAAATAAACAAGTATCAATAGATAAAAAAAATAGAAATACACCACCACATCATATATGACCATCACAGACTAAAGTTGGAAATCAACAACAGAAACGACAGAGAGCTAACAACCTCACCAAAACTCACTGTAAATGTGACTTAGTCTCCTGAAGTCGCTCTCATCTCCAAGGCTTACGGCCTCCGTCTGCTAAGCTAGGTCTAGTCTTGGAGGCTTCCAGTCTCCATACAGTCTATTGAGGCCTGGAATGCTGTCACCCTCTGAGACTTGCTGCTCACCCTTCCTAGTTCTTTCTGATCTCTGCCTGGCTGCTTCAACTCAGCTGTTCTGTCTTAAACTCCTCTCCAAGATGACTGACTCAGTCTGGTTCCTCTCTTTCGGCCCCTCCTGAATTGCTCTGCTTGTCCCCAATGTTACTCTGGCAATCTGTTCTAATCTTCTGGCTCCTTCTCATTTTCTGGCTCGTTCTGTCTTCACCTGTGTCTAGCTTGTTCTCTCTCTGCACCCCTTCTCTCTACAACTGACCGAGCCAAACCGCCTCCTTTCTTTCCTTTTCTTCCCTCTTTCTCTGCTTTCTTAAGCAGCTTCCCTTTCCTCTCTTTTCTTGTGAGAGTTGGGCAGATCCTATTCAGTCAAATCTTTCTCTGATTTGTCACTTTCTGCTGTTCAGTTAGACATCACCTTCAAACATTGTGCTTCCTCTTACAGACTAATTTTACTTTCATTGTTTGGAACTAAAGGTGTGTGCTAAGGTGTCTGTACTCCAGCTAGAGAGAGGGGATGAAAGGTATGGGCTTAAGGCTGAGCCACACCACAACTAGAAATGGGATTTCTTTCATTAAATACTACAATTTCAGGGTTCACTACTGAACGAAAATTTGTCAAGACAGGAAATTAGTAAGAAATTAAAGACTTTTTAGAATTGAATGAGAATGAAAACACAACACACCCAAACTTATGGGACACAATGAAGGTGACACGCTTATAGCACTAGGTGCCTACAAAAAATGTTGAGAGATATTATCCTGGCATTTTAACAGCACACCTGAAAACTATAGAACAAAAAGAAGAAATCACACCCAACAGGAGTAGATGGCAATTAAATAATTAAACTCGGGGCTGAAATCAATAAAATAGAAACAACGATAAGCAATAACAAGAAACAAATAGTTGGTTCTTTGAGAAAATCATTATGATTGACAAATTCTTATTCAAATTAAATAAAAGGCAGAGAGAGAATATTCAAGTTAAGAAAGTTAGAAACAGGGAACTGGAGAGATGGCTCAGCAGGTAAGAGCACTGACTGCTTTTCCAAAGGTCCTGAGTTCAAATCCCAGCAACCACATGGTGGCTCACAACCATCCGTAATGAGATCTGACCCCTTCTTCTGGGGTGTCTGAAGACAGCTATACTGTACTTACATATAATAATAAATAAATAATTAAAAAAAAGAAAGTTAGAAACAAAAATGGAGGTATATACAGACACCGAGGAAATCCAAAGACTCACATAGTCATAATTTAAATACCTGTACTCCACCAAATTGGGAAATATAAAAGAAATGATGATTTTCTCAATAAATACCACTTACCAAGGCTATATCAATCTCAAATAAGCAAATTAAACAGACCCATAACCCCCAGTGAAGTAGAAGCAGCAATTGCCTCCCATCTTAGTGTGGGTTACTGTTGCCATGGTAAAACCCCATGACCAAACTCAAGCGGAAGAGGAAAGGGTTTTATCTGCTTACATTCCCCATCCATACGCCATCACTGAAGGACATCAGGACAGGAACACAGGCAGGGCAGGAACCTGGAGGCAGGAGCTGATGCAGAGGGCATGGAGGGGCTGCTTACCGGCTTGTTCCCACGGCTTACTCAGATTGCGGGTTTTTGTTTTTTGTTGTTATTGTTTTTTGAGACAGGGTTTCTCTTTGTAGCCCTGGCTGTCCTGGAACTCACTCTGTAGACCAGGCTAGCCTCGAACTCAGAAATCCACCTGCCTCTGCCTCCCAAGTGCTGGGATTACAGGCGTGCGCCACCACGCCCGGTTCAGCTTGCATTTTTATACATCCCAGGACTACCAGCCCAGGGGTGACACCACCCACAATGGGCTTGGCCCTACTCCCTCAACTGCTAATTAAGAAGCTACCATATAGGCTTGCCTACAGCCCCACCTTATGGAAACCTTTTCTTACTTCAGGTTCCCTCCTGAAGGACCTAAACTTATGTAAAGTTAACATAAAACCATCCAACACATCTCCAAACAAAACCAGCTCAGGGCCAGAGGGTTTTAGCACAGAATTCTACCAGACTGTCAAAGAAGAGGTAATGCCATTATACCTCACAAATTATCTCGCAAAATAGAAAGAGAAGAAACATTGCCCAGTGAGGCCACAGTTTCCCTGATACCCAAACCATAAAGACTCAAGGTGGAGAGAGAGTTACAGACCAATTGCCCTATGAACATAGATACAAAAGTTCTCAATAAAATACTTGTGAAAAGAATCCAAGAACACCACAATCATATCATCTGCAAATAAGAATACTTTTACTTCTCCTTTCCAATGTATATCCCCTTGATCTGATCTGACACAAGAATTCTCAATAAAATACTTGCAGGGTTGATTCAACATATACAACTCTGTCAATGTAATTCGCTGTATGAACGAACTGAAAGACAAAAACCGACATGATCATAATCATTTCAGCCAGGCGGTGGTGGCGCACGCTTGTAATCCCAGCACTCTGGGAGGCAGAGGTAGGCGGATTTCTGAGTTTGAGGCCAGTCTGGTCTACAGAGTGAGTTCCAGGACTGCCAGGGCTATACAGAGAAACCCTGTCTCAAAAAAACCAAATTCAAAAAAACAACCAACCAAACAACAACAAAAAAACCCATAATCATTTCAATAGATGCAGAAAAGGCCTTTGACAAAATCCAAAACCCTTTTCATGATAAAAGTCCTGGAGCGATTAGGGACATACCTAGGCATAATAAAGGGAATTTGCAGCAACCCTGTAGCCAACGGGAGCTTAAATGGAGAGAATCAAAGCAATTCTATTAAAATAAGGAACACGATGAGGCTGTCCTCTCTACATATCCACTCAATACAGTACTTGAAGTCTCAGCTAGAGCAGTAAGACAACTGAAGGAGATCAAAGGGATACAAACCGGAAAGGGAGAAGCCAAAGTATGCAGATGATATGATAGTGTACATAGGTGGTACATATGTGCAGATGACATGATAGTGTACATAAGTGGTACATATGTGCAGATGATATGATAGTGTACATAAGTGGTACATATGTTCAGATGACATGATAGTGTGTATAAGTGACACATATGTGCAGATGATATGATAGTGTGTATAAGTGGCACATATGTGCAGATGATATGGTGTACATAAGTGGTACATATGTGCAGATGACATGATAGTGTACATAAGTGGTACATATGTGCAGATGACATGATAGTGTACATAAGTGGTACATATGTGCAGATGACATGATAGTGTACATAAGTGGTACATATGTGCAGATGATATGATAGTGTACATAAGTGGTACATATGTGCAGATGATATGATAGTGTACATAAGTAGTACATATGTGCAGATGATATGATAGTGTACATAAGTGGCCCTAAAAATTCCAGTGGGGAACTCCTACAGCTAACAAATACTTTAAAAAATAGCTGGATACAAAATTAAATAAAAAAACCTGAGAAACCCTGTCTCGAAAAACCAAAAAACAAAACAAAACAAAACAAAACAAAACACTGAACTCACCGGGTGGTGGTGGCACACGCCTTTAATCCCAGCATTTGGGAGGCAGAGGCAGGCAGATTTCTGAGTTCGAGGCCAGCCCGGTCTACAGAGTGAGTTCCAGGACAGCCAGGGCTACACAGAGAAACCCTATCTCGAAAAACCAAACCAAACCAAAAACAAAACAAAACAAAAAAAACCCCACTGAACTCAATACAGAGAAAGTGGGGAATAGCCTTGAACTCACTGGCACAGGAAATGTTCTTTCTGAACAAAACACTGCTATCACAGACTAACAATAACAATGAATAAATGGCCCGTCTCGAAACCGAGCAGCTTACGCATGGCAAAGGACATTGCCGTTCAGACAGAGGCAGCCTTCAGTGTGGCAAACGATTTTCACCAACTCCACATCCTGTGGAGGAATAAGATCCAAAATATATAAAGAATGAAAAAAAAGGTTAGCAAGAAAATAAAAAAAATTAAAAACGAGATGCAGATCTAAATAGAGAATTCTCAAAAGAGGAAGCCAAATGGCTGGGACACACGTAGAGAAATGTTTAAAGTCCCTTCTGGTGAGGGAAAAGCAAATCAAAATTCCTCTGAGGTTGTCATGTGCATGTTGGGGACCAGCTCTGGACATGTCCTCTGTTTTCTCCCTGTCAGGGTACCCAGACATCGACGCACACTGGACTGCATGCCTTTATTTGGGGTGGGGTTGCACTCATTTGCTTTATGGGTGTGACCAAGGGCTATATATGAACTTTGGAGAGTGGAGAGTAGTTTTCAGGGTGAATGAAATCATTTATTTAAAATACTGTGCATAGCTCCTATGTGTTGAGACACATTCCAGGAATCCCAGGTACGTGGGAGAGTTCTCATGAGGAAAGAGGGAGCTGCACTTGTAGATTTGCCAAGGGCTAAGTGGCCTTCCTCGGGTACAGGATATGGGGTATTGGGCTCCCCAGACAAGGTCCAAGAAAGAGAACTCCTGCTTGAACCCCTGCTTTTAAGGGGAGTCCTCCATTTTGATCTGATTTCAGAGGAGCTATCTTGGACATGGTAGACTGTGATCTTAATTAGTTTCCCCACATTAGATTTCATCTTTTTCTTCTATTTTTGTTTTTGTATATATGTACAAAATATTGTATTTGCTTGCTTCTATTTGGATATTAGCTGTTAAGTGAATGATAACCAAGATACAATTCATAGAACCACAGAAGTAAGGTAGAGCATAAGAGATTAGGAGAGACAGATAGCCCTAGGTAAGGGAAATAGAATAGATACTTATGGATAGGTGTGGGATGAGCTGGAATGGGGGCGGGGGCGGATCACGTTGGGAAGGAGGGGGATGAAGGAGGGACTATGGGAAAACAGCTAAAAAATAAGGGATAGTAATGGAAACCTAACACAGTGGAAACTTCCTAAAATATATACATATATGAAGGCTATCTAAATAAAATTTCCAGATAATGGGGGAGAAAGAGCCCCTACTGGCCATCTCTTGTCACCAAATAAAGCTTCTAGTCCCAGTGTTAGGTTACATCTAATTGAGTTGTTGGCCAAGGGCATCCTATAGGAATGGGAATCCTCAAACAGCTCAGACTCAACTTCGTCTATAGGCTGTTCTTCAGGAACTGACAGCAAGCCCTCCCACCCCCCACCGCTGAAGGCCACACCCACCTGAAACCATCCTACCGAAAGCATTCTCTGACTCACTGAACATGGGGAAGCTGAGCTGGCCCACATGGCGCCTTTACCCCTAGGTTCTAGCATCTTTGGTACAGGAATGTACTCTGCACACTGCCAAAAGACGAATGTAAATGCCAAGCCAGACACAAGACCTTGTCTCAACAATGGTGCCCTGCCTGCAAGATACGGTAGTGCAATGGTGATGGTGCAAAGCTTAGGGGAGTAACCAACCACTGTCTGATTTGACTTAAGGCCCACTCTATGAGATAGAACCCATATCTGACGCTGCTCAGGTGATCGAGAACTTGAGACTAGACAGCCCAGGGACCTAAGGTAAAGCCAAGTGCAAACAAAACCAACAACAAAGTAACAAAAAACATAACAATAATAATGACATTCTGCTATATGGATGGAAAAAAGGAATTAAAAAGGGAAGATATGGCTGCTTCTAGGAATGATGGAGGAAAAATTTTTATTGTAGATGTGAGGGAGAGCATAGCAGAGACATCTGGGAGAGTCCAGTGAATATGACCTCAAGCTGGCCCATGTGAGGAGGGGCAGGGGGGGAGAGGGGATACCCAGGAGACCAGGAGACCAGGAGATCAAGTGGCTAAAAGATCTTGTGTAGCCTAAATGGCTGAGTTACACAGGGAAGAACAGTTTGGGGAAGGGCCACTCAGCTCCTGGACTGGAGAGTTCAGGGTGGGGGCGGGGTATGCTAGCTAGGAGGACCCCAATAACCACTAGGGACTGAAGGATGCTGGTAGAACCTGGTGGCCAGTGTCAGCTTTTTTTTTATGTTAATAGGCACCTCAGCCAGACCTTAGCCAGAGACCCTAATGCTAACCCTAACCCTAACCCTAACCCCCATATATATATATATATATATATATATATATATATATATGAAGATACACATATCTTCAAAGATCAGAGCCTTCCTCACCCATCCTCAGAGAAGTGTCCTCTTGCAGCAGAGGGGAGCAAACGCTGAGATCCATAGCCAGACCTTAGGCAGAGTGAGAGGCCTTGGAACTCTCAGCCCTAAAAGGGATGTCTCCATCAGATTCCTGGCCAACAGAGTGTAAGAGCCAGAGAAAATTGAGGACACTAAAAAACAAAACAAAACGAAACAAAACAAAACAAAAAACCCAAGGCTCTCTAAATCAACATAAGCAAAGCGTGTATGAATTCACAGAGCCTGAAACAGCGAGTTCAGGGCCTCACAAGTCTGCACCAGCTCCTCTGCATATAGACTAGGGGCTCCAGCTTAGTGTTGTGATGGGACTCCTGAGTGTGTGAATGAGTTGGTCTCTGATTCCTGTGCCTTCTCTTGGCCTCTTTTCCTCTGTTTGTTTTGTGAAGCTCCAGTGTGTTAGTTTTGTTTTGTCTATGTCATCTTATATTCCCTTAGACGCTTGTCTGTTTTCTTTGTTGTTGTTGCTGTTGTTGTTGTTTTTGTTTGTTTGTTTTTGTTTTTCGAGACAGGGTTTCTCTGTAGTCCTGGCTGTCCTGGAACTCACTCTGTAGATCAGGCTGGCCTCAAACTCAGAAATCCGCCTGCCTCTGTCTCCCAAGTGCTGGGATTAAAGGTGTGCGCCACCACGCCTGGCCAACGTGCCTGTTTTCTGAAAGAGGAAATGGTGAGGAACTGAGACGAGTAGAGGGAGGGAAACCATAATCAAGGTATATAATGTAAGAAAAAATATTTTTAATAAAAGGAAAATTATTTCTACCTCAATTGGCATTTCGACAGGGTTTTAAGTCTATTCCAGAAGAGACCACAAGTTTTCCGTTGTTCTTTGACCAACCCAGACAGCTGCCTGTCATACTCACAGAGAGAATGTTCCCTTGTCCCCGCTTGACTGACTGGCATTTGAATTTTATAGTCAGTCCTCAGCCTTGCCCTAGGAAGCTTCTTCATGGGAAGGCCTAAAGGGTGTGAGTGTGGGAGAGCTAGCTGTCCCTGTCACTTGTTCGCCAACGAAGTGGTGAGAGAGAGGGAGAGATGCTCTTTTTCTTGCCCTTTGTCACCTACTGCAAGTGGGAGCGCTGGCCCCGCCCCTGACCTGCTGCAGCACTCGGGAGGGCTGACCCTGCACCTTGCTTGGTCGGTACAGTAGAACTGGCCCTGGTGTCAGGGCTTGCAGGTGAGCCAGCCCCAAGAGTGGGAGAGAGGGAGAGCAGACTCCGCCTCGTGTCAGCTCAGCGCTGGGTGGGCTGTCAGGCCAGTGCTGGAGAGCTCACCTTGGTGGTGTGGGTGAGAGAGGGCTGGTGGGCCCAGATCCAGGGCTTTGAGTCAGCCCACCCCAACATCTGCTCCAACCATGAACTGCCGGGGCATGTGAAAGAGCCTGTCCTGCAGATCCAAAGCTTCGTGATCTCCATGACACAGGGTAACAATAGGTCATCCTAGGAAAGTCCTGGTGAGAATCCCGTACTGATGGTGTAGCAGAAGCCAGAGTCCTGGAACCAGACCAATGACTCACTGCAATCAACATGTAAAAGTGTGGCCGAAAGGGTGTATTGTGGGATTCAGTGGGACATACTACAGCTTCAACAATAAGACTTTTTTTTTTCCTTTGTGGGGAGGTTGTGAGGGTTGAGGGCAGGTATGAAGGGATGGGAGATGAGTGGGGTCAGGTGCATGATGTGAAATTCACAAAGAATCAATAAAAAGTTCAGTAAAAAAAAAAAAAGTCAGGCGGTGTTGGCGCACCCCTTTAATCCCAGCACTTGGGAGGCAGAGGCAGGCAGATATCTGAGTTCGAGGCCAGCCTGGTCTACAGAGTGAGTCCCAGGACAGCCAGGGCTACATAGAGAAACCCTGTCTCAAAAAACCAAAAAACAAAAACAAAAACAAAAAAAGTTAAGTTAAAAAAAAAAAAGTCAGGCAGTGGTGTCACACGCCTTTAATCCCAGCACTTGGGAGGCAGAGGCAGGCAGATATCTGAGTTCGAGGCCAGTCTGGTCTACAGAGTGAGTTCCAGGATAGCCAGGGCTACATAGAGAAACCCTGTCTTGAAAAACCAAAAAATCAAAACAAAACAAAACAAAACAAAACAAAACCAACCAACCAACCAAAAAACAATTGAAATAATAAAGAAAAAAAGAAAAAGAAAGAAAAGGAGAAGAATGTTTTTGTTCTTCCCTACTAGAACGCTACCATCACCTCTTCTCGTCTGTTAAGTTGATGTCAGGCACTTTCTGATAGAAGGAGAGATAAGCAAGACGTGAGGTCTTGGGAACAGTCACAGCTGTGGAAACCTGTCCTTGAGACCTTTAGGGGAAGTACTATTCATGAGCTCATGACTGGACGGATATACGTATGATCAAAATTATGGGATGTGCAGCCCCAAGTCTGTATAAATAACAACCTATTATGAAACATTGTTGAGGAGCCACGTTGTTGTTTGTTTGTTTTTTAATGATTTACTTATTTTATTTACATGAATATATTGTAGCTGTCTTCAGACACTCCAGAAGAGAGCATCGGATCTCATTAGAGATGGTTGTGAGCCACCATGTGGTTGCTGGGATTTGAACTCAGGACCTCTGGAAGAGCAGTCAGCGCCCTTAACCACTGAGCTATCTCTCCAGCCCCCCCCCCACCTTGTTGTTTGTTAAGACGCCACATTGTTGCTGAGGAGCCTTTGTTGTTAAGGATCTACATTGTTATACATTGTTATTAAATCACCAGCCCTTACAAGGATAAGATTCCGATTCCTAAGCTCCTGCAAACTATGGTTTTCAACTTATGCTGAACTTGTGACCCCTTGATATACGCCCATCCCTTTACCTTGCTAAACTCTGGAATCTGTGATATATGGTTGCTCTTTTGCCTTACAAAAAATGTGTCTTCCCAGATGACTCCCCTCCTATATGATGCATTCTTGCATGTATCTACCCCACAGGCAGCCCTGAGCCCTGAGTCCCCCCCACTCTTCTGTCCAGGTGCTAACATTCGATTATCTCAACAGCTGTTTTTACAACAACCCCCTATCCCTTCCCTATAAAAGGGGACCTTAAAAGGCAGAGCTCTCTGAAATCCTGACTTCGGGGAAGGCAGCCAGCTGGCCAGCCTAAATAAAGCTTGCTTAATCAGACAGTTATGGAATTGGTTTTTCTCAGGCCTAACACTATCTGTAGTCAGAGTGACGCTTTCCCCTGTTCCTGCTCCTGGAGAACAGCCCCCCTCCCGTCTCAAACTCACAGAAAGAACCCTTCAACAGAACCTAAGGCTTTGTGTTAGTTGCTTTTCTATTACTGCGATAAGCCACTGCAGCCTATAGAAGGAAAGGCTTATTTGGGCTTATAGTTAGAGAGTATTAGGGTTCATCACCATCAAGGTGAGGAAGCTTAGCAGCAGGTAGGCATGGCTGCTAGAGTGAGGTGAGAGCTCCCGTCTTAAACCAACGGCTTGAGATCGAAAGTGAACGCCTCAATGCTTGAACCCAGCGAGCGTCTTTTCTTATTGCATTTATTTGTGTATTAATTTATTTTTGGGGTGGAGGTGTGGGTATAGGCACGTGTTCTGCAGTATCCATGCGGCAGTCAGAGGTCCACAAGTCAGTTGTTCCTTCCACTGCTAGGTCTCACAGGTGCGCACCGCGCTGCTCAGCTACACATGCCTTTCGAGTTCATTATTCATTTTACATATGCTAACTAAATACCAACTGTTTCATTGTATTGACTGAGAAAAGAATTTAAAATCACTTCCAAAGGACTTGGTTTATAGTTCAGTGGAAAAGAATATGCTTAGCATGAAAGAGGCCCTGGGCTCAATGTCCAGCATTTCCCCAGGACTCCTTTCCCCACCCAACTGTACTCCCGCGCCCCCCCCCCCAAATTCTTGACAAGATCACAGTCTAGCAAAGTATAAAGGTAAACGCGGAGTGGCATTCTCCTCCACGTGCTCTACCGGTCAGACTTCTCCAGTGGAACTGAGCCGATACCATGAGTATGTATGGAAGGGATTTCTTCGATTGGCTGACACACAGTCTAGGTAGTAGTCTTTCAGTAGCTGCCCGCACACTGCAGAGGCTGAGAACCTGGTAGATGTCTAGTCGACTGGGCTAGGGGTTGCAGTGGTCCCAATCTGGTGCTGGAAGAATGGGGAGGGGGCATTGTTCCGGGGAGTTCCTGGTCTTCTTCAGGATATTTCTGCAGTTCATGCTGAAAGGGAGAAGAAGCTGGTTTCAGAGAGCAGCGGGCAGCGTTGGCGGCAGCAGCGGCCCGTGGCAGCAGCAACATCAGGGCAGAGGAACTCTCCATTGGTGTATTTGAACTCACCCCAAACCCTCTAAAATTTTGTTTTCTTTTAAAGAATGTTTTTGAAACTATTATTTATTATTTATTAATATTATCATCTCTTTGTGTGTATGTGTGTGCACATGTGCATGTATGTGGGCATGTGTATAGCAAGTGTGTGGAGGTCAAGGCAGAGGAAAATCTCCGGGAGCCCATTCTCTCCTGCTACCGTGTAGATCCCAGGAATGGAATTCAGGTCATTTGGTGTATATAGGCCCATTCATATGTAGAGTCATCTTAAGGCCCAATTTTTTTAAATTTATTTTCTATATTCTTCGTTTACATTCCAAAGGCTTTCCCCTTTCCCAGTTCCCCCCCTCACCATATGTCCCATAAGTCCTCTTCCCTCCACCCCCCCATTCCCCAATTCCCCCCCCCCACACACACACCATTTCTCTGTTCTGGTACTCTCCTACAAAACTGGATCCAGTCTTTTCTAGACCAGGGAGGCCCAAATTTTCTTTCTTTACAAGTTACACAGTATAAGAGGCTGCTTGCATTTATAATTATAAATATGTTGCACAAATCGTATGGTTGACTTATTATTTCTGAAAATGATCTACGTATTGCTCCTATAACCAGGCCTGGTGGCGCACACTTGCAATCCCAGCGTGCAGGACCCTGAAGCAAGAGGGCGGAGAGTTCCGGGGAAGCTTGGGCTGCATAGCAAGACTGTAAAAATTAAGATAAAATAAAAAACGGGGGTTTAGAGAATTGGCTCAGAGGTGACGAGCACGGGTTGCTTCTCCAGGGGCCTCGGGTTTGATTTCTAGCACCATCATGGTGGCTCGCAAATGTCTGTGGCTCCAGGGGACCCATATCTTCTTCTGGCCTTCGGGGCACCAAGTATGCACATGTACACAGACTGCTTATAGGCAGCCGTGGGCTCCTGTCGACTTCAGAATGGCAAACATGGCCCTGGCAGGCCTCGCCTTCTCTTATCTCTTTTTCCCCCTTGCTAAAAACTACTAGATTGCATTCCTAAAGCTGGTCACCACCGGGCGGTAGTGGCGCATGCCTGTAATCCTAGCACTCTGGGAGGCAGAGGCAGGTGGATTTGTGAGTTCGAGGCCAGCCTGGTCTACAGAGTGAGTTCCAGGACAGCCAGGGCTATACAGAGAAACTCTGTCTCAAAAAAACTAAAGCTGGCCACCAAGTTCTAGTCCCTTATTTGTCTACTTCCTCTTGAGGCTGACTACCTAGGTCCAGCTGTCAAAGTATTGAAGTCCAGCAATCAAAAGCCCCCTTTTGGCTACCCTAACTAACCCGTCCAATCAATGTTAAACACCTCACCCTAACATGGTGTTTCTCCTTTTACCTTTATACACTCCCATTTGCCTTTAGGCCATATCTGTCTCTATGCCGAGGCAGTCCCCTGTCCCTCCAGGCCAAGCATTCCTTCTCCTTCTTCCTTGACCCTCCCCCTCCTCCTTTGTCCTCTGTCTCTTGTCTTTATCTCTTTTTCTCTTCCCTTTGTACCTCTGGAGCAAGTTCATCTCCTTTGTGCTGAGAACTTGGTCTTGGCGTGTGTGGTGTGCCAATGCTGGTTCTTGCAGGCAAAATTCTTGTACGCATAAAATAAACAAATAAATTTTACTTAGAGGACTGAATCATGACTGAAGCCAGGACGCCTGTTATAGGTACTGGGGCGACTGTGGTGAAGACGGGGAACAAGCTGAGCAAATATTGCCCTCAGCTGTACTGATCTGGGATCCGAACACTGATCAAGGTAAGGGGGCTTTAGCTGACTAGCTTTTGGGCCTCCTGACCAGAATGAGACTACCAACTAGAACGTCAACTAACCTCTCAAAGGTAGCTGATGTAATTCAGGGAGGTCAGAAATCTCCTGTTGGGTTTCTGAGGCGTCTCTGGGTGGTTTACCTGCCTGATAAACCAGCTGGATGAAACCCAGTAGGCCCTTGATGCTGTGTTGTCACCCAGTTGGTGCTGGATATTTATGGGAAGTTACAGAAATGATAAGGGTTCAAGGGGATGAATAGGCCCTAGTTGTTAGAAAGAGCTCAGAAGACTTTTAACAACAGAGATCCAGGTGAGAAGAAAGACAAGAGGCTGGCCAGAATAATGGTGGCTGTGTTTAGAGAAAGGCCCAATAAAAACCAAAAGTACCCTAGCAACCAATCAGCCTCTGCAGAGAGAAAGGACATTGGTAGAATGAGTGCTCATATGCAGACAGGGAAAAAGAAGACAGATTCTCAGTCCTACAGCATCAGGTTGACTGGCCCAGGGCTCCATACCAATGAGTCCCCAAGTGCCCACGGTCACAGGAAAAGTATGGAGCAAACCTCTCTAGTTCCTGGTGTTTGTGGGTGCTGATCTACCCCCTGGGACCTCTCACTAAGGAAACAACCACCATCTAGGAGGCCATGGGAATTGAAACCTACATTTGGACCACTCTCTGTAACCATACATTTTTTTGCAACCTACTTTTAATAACAGTTCAGCCTCTCCTCTAGCCCATCACCCAGCAGAGGTAGTGGAAGAGAAATGTTATTAGGATATGGGGGAAGTGGACCTGTTCAGCAGTAGTTCTTTGGGGGAGAGTGTGATCTTCTTTGTCAGCAGTCCAGCAGTCCCATAGCAAACACCAAACAGGATTCTGCAGCTGCAGACCAGTGCAGCAAGCAGACACCAGGCAGCTGTAGTTCAATCCTGAAGAAACCACCAGGCTCACCAACCAGCCCAAGCCAGGGCCGCCGAAGTGGCAAGCTGCCTCAGGACCCTCACAAGCAGTTCTTGAGTTTCTCTTAATGACTGTGTTATCACAAGTTGAGCTCAACAAAGCTATATAAGGCAAACCAATACATGTGTGTCTTTAGCAAAGAATGGCGAGGTGGAGCAAACCAGTCCAAAGCACTGTGCTTGCCTCCCACTGTCTGTGGGGTCATATTTATACTCCTTCATCAAACAGTCTTTTACATGTGTCTGCTTCAGGGAAACAGCCTTTCATGTGTTTGCTTTAGCAAGCTATCATTTTACCTGTATGCCCCACCAAAACATCATCTGACATAACTAACTCTCCAAAGAACCTAGAAGTGTCCATTTCAGCTCCCCACTAGAAGGGAACCTTGGACGGCTCATTCTTTTCTTTTTGTGTTGGACAAGGGTTCATACCCATCTGTCCTGGTGATTCACGCTTATCAGAAGAACACAGAATGACAGAAGAGAGAATGAGAAACTGGGAACGAGTGTCCACCTCTCCACAGGATTAATGCTAACGTTCCCTGGAGTGTGGGCGGAGGCCAGTTCCCATGGACTGGCCTCACACTGGCTGCCAGTTGTTGCTAACTCTCGGGCTCAGCCTTGACTGTGCTGATAAAGCAGTACCCAATCTCAAGAGAAGCTAAAGTAGGCATCAGGAAGCGAAGCACATAGTTATCTTAGACATGCAGGAGTTATGGTTCCTTGACGCTCACCTTGGAACACTGCACTGCTCCCTGTCATTAAGCCAGGCACCAAAGACTGTCATCCTGTTCAGGACTTAGAAGTAAATAAGAGAGTGGAAACTGTCCACTGGATTGTGACACACCTTTTTACTTTTCTCAGATTATTGGATCCAGGAAAAAACTGCACACAATGTCTTAGACCTAACGGATGTGTCTTCCCCTATGCCTCTGGCTCCTGTGAGTCTTGCTTTTAAATGGACTGGTTCTGAGTTAGGGTTGGGGCCAATTGACTTGAATGACACTACTACAGGGATTTAGGAATGCCTCTTCTGATGAAGCTCTTAGTTGGTCCTGCTTGAATACCAAGGGACTGGGAATGTCACTTTCTTGCAGTATGTGGACGATTTTCTCACTGCTGCATGTACTTGAAGGAGTGCCGGCAAGCAACAATGGAACTATTTGAAATGCTCCAGCTACCACATGTCTGCTAAAAGACCCAATTACTTTTCCAAAAAGTAATTTATCTGAGATGTTACTTAGAGGGTCACAGTAGGACCCTGTCCTGAAGCAGGACCCAAGCTATGTTAAATATCCATAAACCACAGGATAAAGGCATTCTTGAGTAGAGTTGAATACTATCAACTATGGATATCCAACTTTGCAGAAATAGCGAAGGCATTCACCCAGAGCCTGGGAGGAAATGGGCTCCCATAGCTGGGAGGACAAGAAAAGGAGGAATTCTAAAAGACATCATCCCCAGTACCAGGGCTGCCTGGTGTTACTAAACCTTCCCACTTGTTTGTGAATGAATGACACAGGGTGATGGAATGCAGATGACTTGAACTCTGGGACACTGGGAAAGACCTGAGGCCTGCTTGTCTGAACGCTGGGACACTGTTGAAGCAGGATAGCCAGCCTGCATCTGGGCCATTGCTGGCTCAGAACTCTTGCTAAAGGAAACTGATAAATTGGCTGTGGGACAGGAGCTGGTTATCGCCACTCCCCACGCCATTGAGATGCTCTTTCGGGGAGCCTCTGAGCACTGGATGGATGTTAAACACATGCCTTGCCCACCACCAGGCTCTCCTGGTATACGTGTCCAGTATCAGGTTCTACCTGTAGTATGAAACCCAGCATCCCTCCTGATTAAGCCTGAAAAGCAGCCAGCCCATGACTGTGCCCGGTTATTGATCACCTGCAGTATGGGTGACTGGAACTCTGACACCAACCTCTCAGGAAGGCAGATTCGATTCTATCCACCGATGGAAGCAGTTATGTTCAGGATAGGGTCATGCATGCGGGAATGGCTGTGGTGATACTGGCTGAAGTAATCTGGGCCCAATCTCTGGCTCAAGATATATCAACCCAAGAGACAGAGCTGATAGCCTTGACCCAGGTTCTGAGGTAATGAAATAGCCGCACAGTCAACATCTAGACTGAGAGGCAGTATGTCTTTGCCACTGCGCACAACCATGGTGCTTTGTACCTGGAGCAGGGCCTGTTGTCCTCCTTGGGAAAGGAAATCAAAAGCAAAGAGAAGACCTCTGCTCTTCTGGCAGCTACTTGAATGCTGGAAAAACTTGCTGCTAACCGTTGTCCAGGACACCAGGAAAGCGACTTAGCTGAAGGCTGGGGCAACAGATTTACTGATGCAACAGCAAAAAGAAGAGCAGCATGACATAGACGTTTCACTGGAGACTCCGTTGTGTCACGTGACGTTCTTCTGGGAACTGTCTTATGAGAGGATGTTTTTGCTGAAGCAGATGTGTGGGAGGATGTTTTGCTGAGGAGAGACACGTGGTGTTTTCCTGGAAACTGCTTGTAAAGAGTGATGTTTCGCTAGAGCAGATAGTTGAGACAGCACGGGATGTTTGGAAGGCGTCTAAGTGAAACCCAACAGACAGTAACGAGACTGCGTGGTATTGATTCACCTTGCCACTCTTTGCTGATCATTGTTGGTTGTGTCTTTGTAGAGAGAAATGCACCAACCATCTTCAGGTGATGTTCTGGCAGTGTTGGGTTGCTTCCAAGGGCTCAGGTGATTGGGAGAGCCTGGAGGTTTTTTCTGGATTGAGCTGCGGTTGCTGGTTCGTGAGTGGTGTTTGCGAATGGACTGAGCTACCGCTGCTGATTCATGTGAACTGAATTGCGAATATCTTGACAACGAAGATTGGATTCTCCCCAAAGAACTTTTTCTAAACAGGTCCGAGTTCCTCCTTTGCCCTGTGAGCCTTTCATTGTTCGCTACCTGCTGGGTGGTGGGCTAGAAGGGAGGCTAAAGCATTTAAAAACCCTTATTAAGAGTAAGTTTTAAAAACAGCCACAGAGCCAGAGGGGCCACTGAAAACATTAAACCCTCCCTTAATCCTCACTCTCCTACCTGAGCCAGACCTCTAGCACCTAGAGAGGATGAAAGTTAGGCTAGACATAAAGGGTCCACCAAGATAAGAGGACTGGTAGGTTCTCCCAGACAGACACCCCATCCAACCAGAAGCCTTGGGGCTGCTATCCCTTCTCTTGAAATTCATCAGAGTACATACCTGGGGTCAACCAAAATGAGAGAATTAATCAGAGACAGTACCCCATCTAGGTGAAAGGGTTGCTGCTATGCCCAGGTTAGCCCAAGAGGAGGAAACCCAGTGCCTCTGGGTGTCTGGAAATAGAGCTTAGTCCTGGCCGACATTGGGAATTGGATTTTACTGAAGTTGCTCAAGGTTTGCTGACAAGGTTTGCTAGTTTTTCAGGATGGTAGAAGCTTTTCCCACCAAGTCAAATTAGTGGTGGAGTCTCTCCCCACTCAGCCTTCCCTCCTCTTTACTGTCCAACAACGGCCCAGCCTCCATGGTCAACATGCCTCGGCAAGCAGCTAAAACTCTAGAAGTACATTGGAAATTATCTTGTGCCTAGGCCCAAAGCTCAAGATGGGCAGAAAGAGCTAACGGACTTAGCTCTCCCTACTGATCTTAGGATCGGGTTCCCCCCCACCATGTCAAGCTAACACAGTTTGAAATTATGGCCGCCTGCCTCTGCTTATTCCTGCAAAGGGAAGGCCACAACCCATTGGATTGTCTAATCATTCCCGCCTTAAGTCCTTTTAAGCATTGCTGCAGACGACCCTGGAGATCCAGAGTCATCTGTCACCCCTGCCACAGGTACTACCTTTTACTGAACCAGCACACAAGTTCTACCCAGGGACTTTGTGTGGGTTCCATGACTACCCAGAAAAACCTTGGGCTCAAGACAATTCCCAACCCCAGTATTTCTCAGTATTTCTACTTGGCCATATCTTGGAGTTATGGGTTAAAATTCCCAGCACCAGCATCAGCCTGAGTATGAAGTACAGATGAACTGCACTTTTAGATGGTGGAGAGATCTTGTATGACCCACCCTGTCAAGGTATCAGGTACTACTGCTTGAATCCACCATTCCGGTCTAAGGCAGACATGGCCAGCCAAATGAAAGGTGAACTTTGGAGGGTCATACAAGATCTCTCCACCATCTAAAAGTGCAGTTCATCTGTACATCACCCAGGATTCAAACCTGGGACTGCAACTAGAAAGAGTTAAATACCAAATACTACCTTATAGGACAGACCTGAGGACTCTTGCTTACATTTAGAGGATTTGGAAATAAGTCCAGTGTAGAATTCACTATATACAGAAGGATACTACCCTGCAGGACTGATCCTACAGGCCCTGGAAGAAGCTGGTTACCCCATCCAAAACCAAAAGTACCTTCTTTTCCTCTTGTCTTCTGGACAACTCAACTCATAATGTTGAGTCAAACCTCAGTTTTAAATGAGGTAGACAGCCACCAGCTCTATGCCAGGTGCCCAGAGGCCCTCTGACCCAAGGTGATCTATCTCAATGCCCTCCTGTAACCCTGCCTTCTTGGCAGGACATGGCCCCAACTTCAAATGATATTTATTCCTGAAACTGAGGCCTTAAGACTAGTAAGTAGCTGGATAGACCATACCATGGCTTATCTCGGGCAGGGTTGTTGACTCTGCCTGGATCCCAAACTCCCATTTTAGGTGGGGGATGAGGGGCCAGCATCTCTATTTCCCCCCTTCTCTGTCCCACCAAAAGACACAGATTGTAGGTCTCAGGGGTCTAGACTTAGCCTGAGAGACCTACAAGGGAAAGTTATTTTCTTCAGCTCTTGCCTTCCCCAATCCCTCTTACAGTCTACCTTGAAGTTCTTTAACTCATACAAATAGATCTAAATAAAATACAGTTCCTGGCCCCCCTGGGGACATGGTGAGACTGCATATTTGGCTTCTTGCCAAGTGTGTGAGACTGCCAAACATCTGGAATTGGGTGGGAAAAGTCTCTGTGCATTGGTCTATGTACCTCCCCCCAGTGCATATTCCCTCTCCTCCCTCTCTCCCCTCCCTCCCCCTCTCCCTCCCCGGCTCCCTTTCCCTCTCCATGTTCATATCTGAGAAGCCGTGAGAAAGCATTTCTTACCCCATGAAATCCTCACCTGGAGAAAGAGGGACGTTTCTCCTCACGGGGCTGTGGTTGCAGGCGCTGCTGCCTCTCGGAGATCTTAGCAGTAGCCCTTCAGGATCAGAATTTCAGCTCTGTGAGGCCAGAGTAGACCAGCACACACAGCACCTCAACGATCCGATTCCATGGGATAACTTGCAAAACAAATAAATTCCTTAGCGGGAATGGTTTTGCAAGAGTGTCAGGGACTAGGTTTGTTATTCTAAAGAAACCATGCCTTCATGCTGCCCCAGATTAAAAAAAAATACTGTTTTTAGAACGACTCAGGAATAATATGAGACACATTAAATATGGCTGGAAAACACGTAGATGCAAGACCAGAGGAGCGTCCTGAGGCCTCTGATTGACACCAGTCCCTTTTCTCCTGCTCCTCTCAGCTTGCCACTTTTTCCTCTGCCTTAGTTGAACCTATTTTACTGCTCCTTGAGGCTGCGGTCAACTCTTGCATTTTAAAAATTTAAATTGGTTGCTAACATACCGTAGAAGAATCAACTCTGTTGAGTGTAATCTTGTACCTCGACACCAATCAGTGTCTGAGGGATATGAGCTCCAGCCATCGGAGAATGCCATGCCTTAAGGAGACCCCCTTCATGTTGGGTACCCATTTTAGTAGCCATTTGCAAATGCTTCAGAAATGAAGTAACTGTGGTTCCTCACCCTCTTCTGGGTGACATGTCTCTCTTTTAGGTCAGAGACTGTAGCTTTGCTGGTGTTTTTTGTTGTTGTTGTTGTTGTTGTTGTTTGTTGTTTGTTTTTTGTTTTTTGGTTTTTCAAGATAGGGTTTCTCTGTGTAGTCCTGGCTGTCCTGGAACTCACTTTGAAGACCAGGCTGGCCTTGAACTCAGAAATCTGCCTGCCTCTGCCTCCCAAGTGCTGGGATTACAGGCGTGCACCACCACGCCAGGCTTGCTGGTGGTTTTAATAAATTTGGCTGATTATACTCTGATTTGGGTCTGGTAATCTTTTCCTCATGCCGATACATCTTTATGAAGTAAAGTTAAATTTAGATTGTTTTGGTTTGTTTGTTCGTTTTTAGAGACAGAATCTTGCTATGTAGACCTGGATGGTATGGTACTATTTAGCTCAGGCTGGCCTCAAGCTCAAGGCACTCCTCTGAGTTTACTCTCTCAAGGGCTGGATTTACAGGTGTGAGTCACCAAACCTAGAGTAGATTCTGTTACGCTGTTGCTCTGTGGTCTTGAAGAGGGCCAAGGGTGGAGAGAGGTAACTAGTTGAAATGCAAAAGCATCCCAGCATTCTGGAAGCAGATGTAGGTGGATCTCTGTGAATGGGAGTCCAGCCTGGTCTACAGAGTGAGTTCCAGGACAGCCAAGGCTACACAGAGAAACTCTGTCTGGAAAAACCAAACTAAATAACCAAGTCAAACCAAAACAAAACAGCAAAAGTGAGCATCTGAGGGACTGAAGTGAATGAGGCCGTGGAATGTCCTGTTCACCTTCGTCCCCAGCCCGATACATTCCAAACGTAAGGGATGAACCCAGAGTATGATTTTTTTTTTTTTTTTCGAGACAGGGTTTCTCTGTATAGTTCTGGCTGTCCTGGAACTCACTCTGTAGACCAGGCTGGCCTCGAACTCAGAAATCCGCCTGCCTCTGCCTCCCAAGTGCTGGGATTACAGGCGTGCGCCACCACGCCCGGCTCAGAGCATGATTTATTAATTGAGCTATATTCATATCTCTTTTTGCATATTCCTGTGAAATCTCCACCTTTGGCTGTGTAACCACAGCCCCAGTGAGTGGAGCAGTGCACAGTGGAGCTCCAGATGACTCCCGAAATGACAGACCATGATAGAGTGTGCAGAGCAGTAAACAGAAACTGGGACAGTCCAGCTGCGACCATGGCACTTACATTACTGATTCTTCCCATGCCCCGCCAACCTGGCCAGCTTGATGATAACTTTACACAAGCTGGAGTCATCAGAGAGAAGGGAGCCTCAACAAAGAAAACACCTCCATAAGATAACCTGTACGGAAGTCCAGAGGGCATTTTCTTAATTTGGGATTGATGGGAGAGGGCTCACAGCAATGTGGGTGGGGCCACTCCTAGGCTCATGGTCTTGGGTTCTATAAGCAGGTAGCCTGAGCAAGCCAGTAGTAAACTGCCCTCCTCCGTGGCCTCTGTATCAGCTCCTGCCTCCAGGTTTCTGCCCTGCCTGAGATCCTGTCCTGACGTCTTCAATGAAGACTGCAGAAGTGTAAGCTGAGTAAACCCTCTCCTTCCCAAGTTTCTTTGGTCATGGTGTTGAATCACAGCAATACTTACCCTAACTTGGAGCCAAAGTGATGTGGATAAGCCTATAGATTTGTACTGTGTATGGGTGTGTGTGGGTTGGTGTGTATGAGAGGGTGGGTGCATGTGTGGGTGCTGGCGTGTGTGTAGAGGCCGGGGGATGACATTGAATGGCCTATGTCTTACTTGTCTGGAGTTCACCACATAGGTTAGGCTGGGTAGTCTGGGCAGCTCCAGAGATCCATCGCTGATGCGAGACTCCCCATTTCTGGAATTTTATGCACATAGCATTACACTTGGCTTTAAAAATTATTTTTTTAAAAATATCTTATGACTTTTTTTTTTTTTTTTTTGGTTTTTCGAGACAGGGTTTCTCTGTGTAGTCCTGGCTGTCCTGGAACTCACTCTGTAGACCAGGCTGGCCTCGAACTCAGAAATCCGCCTGCCTCTGCCTCCCAAGTGCTGGGATTACAGGTGTGCGCCACCACGCCCGGCTACTTATGACTTTTTTTAACAACATATTTATTTTTGCAGTAGTAGGGATTAGACTCATGACCCCATGTATGCTAGGCAAACACACTACCACAGAGCCACACACTATAACCCCTAAACATTATTTTTATTTATGTGTGTGTGTGTGTGTGTGTGTGTGTTGGCAAGCATGTGCCACAGCATGAATGTGGAAGTCAGAGGATAACTTTGTGGAATCAGATCTCTTCTTTTTCCTTTACACAGGTTCCAAGAGTCAAACTTGTGTCTTTAGGCTTGCATGCATATGCCTTGACTTCCAGACCAGTGGTTCTCAATCTGTGGGTTGCAAGTCCTTTGGGGGCTTGAATGACCCTTTCCCAGGGATTGCCTAAGGTCATTAGACAGCACAGATGTCTACATTACTATTCATAACAGTAGCAAAATTATAGTTGTGAAATAGCAACCAAAATAATTTTGTGGTTGGGGTTTCCACAACATGAGGAGCTATATGAAAGGGACACAGCATTAGGAAGGTTGAGAGCCACTGCTCCAAATCTTCTTACCAGCCCGTTGCTCACATTTTAATTGAATAGTTACCTTTCTGTAACTGACACATAAGAAATCTTCGTATGTTGCGCAGTGCGCATCTTTATTACATATAGCATTCCCCAGTGCTTTCTCTCCTTGTTTGGGATCGCCTTTCACCTCCTGATGACGCTTTTCATCCTGCTTCAGGCTCACCTTTTAATTTTTCACACCCTTCCCAAGTCTGCATTCTCTCTCTTTTACTCTTGCAAAAGAGAAGAGCAAGCCGGGCATGGTGGCGCACGCCTGTAATCCCAGCACTTGGGAGGCAGAGGCAGGCAGATTTCTGAGTTCGAGGCCAGCCTGGTCTACAGAGTGAGTTCCAGGACAGCCAGGGCTACACAGAGAAACCCTGTCTCAAAAAACCAAACAAACAAAAAAAAAAAAGAGCAGTTATCAATAGCCATTATTAGCTGCAGTGAATCAACACCAGTTCCAGCCTCCTTTGTGCTCAGAAGAAGACACTGCCCAAGGTCCTAGCTCTGTTGGCTACCAGTTCGTTTATCTTTACTTGGTATGTTAGGTTAAGCAGAGCATTGCTTTTCTATCAAACATGATTTCCTTATGACGCTGATTGAATCTGTAATCCTATACTTTAAAATTCTGCCTTTTGGCTAGGGATATAGTTTGGTTAGTTGCATGTTTTCCCTGAATTGGTTCTCCAGTACCTTGTAATTTGGATGTGTGGATATACCTCTAACCCCACCACTCCGATGTGACTGTAGGAGGATATCAGTAGTTCATGGTCACCATTGGCTACAGGACACAGTTGAGGCCAGCTAGGAAATTCTGTCTCAAAAACAAAATGAAACAAAGAAGAAGGAGGAGGAGGAGGAGGAGGAGGAGGAGGAGGAGGAGGAGGAGAAGAAGAAGAAGAAGAAGAAGAAGAAGAAGAAGAAATCCTGTCTTTCAGTGTAGAGCTCTAAGAAACCTGTAACCCATTTTGTTACCTTTCTAGACAAGCTGTTCTGCCAGGGAGGCCCAGCTCATCTCGTCCCATCAGCCAAGAAAACTGTCCTTGAATGTTGCTTGAATAAAAGCTCAAGGATCTTGAAGCAACACATTTTTATCTAGAGAATACAAGGCTAAGAGCTGTCAGGGTAGTTGACCACGTCTCATGTTTCTGGCCCATTGCTGGGGTTCTGGTTTGTAGATCAAAGTGGCCTCAAACTCACAGAGATCTGCCTGCCTCTGCCTCCTGAGTGCTAGGATTAAAGGCATGTGCCACCACCGCCCCACACTCTGTCTATTCTTATATAACTTTATTTGTTTTTATTATGTCTGTATTTGTTTATTTTCTGCGTATGGATGTTTTGTCTGCATGTATTATTGCACGTTTGTACATTGTGTGCATATCTGGTGTCTGAGAAGAGCAGAAGAGAATATTACATCTCCTGGGGCTGGGGCTGTAGATGGCTATGAGCCCCGATGTGGGTGCTGGGCTTTGAACTGAAGTCCTCTGGAAGAGCATCATACTTTTGACCACTGCAGTGCATGCAGTAAGTTTTGAAGTCAGCCACTCTGAGTCCTCCAAACTCGTTCTTAGTTTTCAAGATTGTTTTGAGCCTTTGGGGTCCCTTGGGATTCCTTATGGATTCGGTGACCATCTTAGCCTGTTCATCGCTGCAGGAGGAGATCACTGGAAGGGATCTGTTTTGGTTTTGCTTGGCTTGATTGCTGGGGCTTTTCTTCGTTTGAGACAGGATTTTGCCAAGGCAGCGGTCAAATGCAAGACCATCTTGCCCCATGTGCTGAGATTTGAGTGTGTGCCACTTGACTGACCTACATTTGGTAGCTCATGAGATGAATCTGAAAATAAGTTTGGTTGGTATTGCCATCAAAACAATACTGTCCTCCAGTCTGTGAACACATGCATTTTTTTTTACATGCTTTCTTTAAATATGAATTTTACACTTATTTTAAATATATTTTACACTTCACTGGGGAGAGAGCTCAGTGGTGCTTTTCTACCATGTTGTGTAAGGTCCTGAGCTTAATTTCAAACATGGACAAATAAAACATAAATCTGTAAACTTTTTTTTGTTTTTTTTTTTTTTTTTTTGAGACAGGGTTTCTCTGTATATCCCTGGCTGTCCTGGAACTCACTCTGTAGATCAGGCTGGCATCGAACTCAGAAATCTGCCTGCCTCTGCCTCCCAGAGTGCTGGGATTAAAGACATGCACCACCACCGCCCAGCCTAAATCTGTAATTTTTTAAGCGATATTTTGTAGTTTTCAGTGTAGAAGTCTCTGATTCATTGGTGAAGTTTATTTCTTAGATCCTGGTTTAAATAAGAAGTATTTTATCAAACTTTCCATACTGAAAGTTTGGCCTAAGGCTTATACTGCTGTTAGGGCAGTGACAGGGGACTGTGGAACTAGGGACCAGCTTTAGGCCATTGTTCTACAGCTGCGAAGAGACGCCATGACCTAGGCAACTCATAAAGGAAAGCATTTAACTGAGGGCTTGCTTACAATTTTAGAGGGTCCCTGACCATCATGGTGGGGAGCATGGCAGTTGACAGGTAGGTAGGCATGGTGGTGCTGGAGTAGCTGAGAGCTCAAGGCTTGAGACACAACTTTGAGGCAGAGAGGGAAACCTGGAATGTCAGGGCTCGGAGACCTCCCTCAACGCCTTTCGCTAGAGTCACACCCGCTCCAGCATGGCTGCACCCCCTAACCCTTCTCAGTCTCACTAACTGGGAACCATGCATTCAAAGCCTGAGGGGGCTAGCCTCATCCAAATCACCACAGGACCTCCTTCGACCTCTTCCTCCTCTTCCTCTTTTATTTTTTTCGGGACACAGTTTCTCTGAATAGCCCTGGCTGTCCTGGAACTTACTCTGTAGACCAGGCTGACCTAGCACTCAGAGATCTGCCTGCCTCTGCTTCCCAAGTGCTGGAATTAAAGACCATTAACAAGTTTTTACTGTTTAGCTCTAGCGGGCCTGCAACTCCCTATTTAGGCTATGTATACCAGGCTAGCCTTGAATTTGTATAGCTCTGACTGCCTCTGCTCTGAGTGTGCCCACTACCATGCTATGACTGGCCTCACCACAGGCCCAGAATGATGAAACCCAGTGATCCGTTGTTCCTTGTGTAGTCAATTGACTATCTCAGGAATTTTATTTTAGTTTTGTCTCAGAAAAGAAAGCTGACATAGGTAGGTTGTTCCTTTGGATGTTATATAACTGTATTACTCCCCCATCTGTCTCTCTCTCTCTCTCTCTCTCTTTCTCTCTCTCTCTTTGTGTGTGTGTGTGTATGGTGTATATGGATGTGTTACTGGGACCGGTCTTAGCCACTTTGAAGAGGTCTTGGTCAAGACAAAGAGTGTGGTGTAAGCAAAGAACGGGTCATATAAAGTACTCCTGCATTAAGGATTCAGTCTCTCTGAGGTTGCTGTGCTGTGCATAGTGAGAAAGTGTGACCCAGGCACAATTGAATCTGTTTTCTTAGAGGTCCAATTATGTCTCCACATCACTGTGTGAGATGAAGTCGCCCATATCATTGAATTCAATCGTGTAGTGCTCCAATTTAAGACATAGATTGCCAGATTTACTTAAAGGTAAAGACCGAAGAAATGGCTCATCAGGTGAGGGTGCCTGTCACTGAGCCCGATGGCCTGAGTTTGATCCCTGGGATCTTCAGGGGGAAAAGAAAGAATCAACGCTCTCAAGTTGTTCTCTGACCTCTCTACACTATGGCACACCCAGTGGATCACTATACAATAAAATAAGGGTAATGCAAAATTTAAAAAAGTCAGACCTTGCCAAATATGTATGGGTGGCGAAGATATAAATACCCTTCCAAAGTAATAAGTAAGTCATTAGACAATCGCAAGTTTAGACAGTGGGGTAATGCTATGTCCATATTAGAATAGACAAAATCTAAAACACTGACAACATGAAATGTTTATCAGTAACTCTTAATGCTGGTTAAATGCAAAATGAGATAAATATTTAGAAGACAGTTTGGTAATTTCTTACAAAGATGGTTCTCTTGTTATATGATGCTGTGATTGCTCTAAATATTGAACTTAATGAGATGAAAACTTATATCCACACAAAAATTTACACACACACACACACACACACACACCCCTCTTAGGAAGAAGAGCGAGTTGAAGAGCTTCCAAATTATTTTATAAGGGATTATATCAGTGGATCCATAACAACGTATTTGTCAAAACTGTAGAACACTCAGTAATTATAATGTATCAATATTGGCTGATGTCTTAGTCAGGGTTTCTATTCCTGCACAAACATCATGACCAAGAAGCATGTTGGGGAGGAAAGGGTTTATTGAGCTTACACTTCCACACAGCTGTTCATCACCAAAGGAAGTCAGGACTGGAACTCAAGCAGGTCAGAAGCAGGAGCTGATGCAGAAGCCATGGAGGGATGTTCCTTACTGGCTTGCTTCCCCTGGCTTGCTCAGCCTGCTCTCTTATAGAACCCAAGAATACAAGCCCAGAGATGGCACCACCCACAAGGGGCCCTCCTTCACTTGATCACTAATTGAGAAAATGCCCCACAGCTGGATCTCATAGAGGCACTTCCCCAAGTGAAGCTCCTTTTCCTATGATAACTCCAGCCTGTGTCAAGTTGACACACCAAACTAGCCAGTACAATTGACCCCTTGTCAACTTGACACACCAACATATCACTATTAAGCCTCAACCCTTACTTTCTTATTCATCCCCAAGATCTCAATAATGTAAAAAGTCCCACAGTCTTTACATATTAAAAATTCAATCCCTTTAAAATGTCCAATATCTTAAAATTCAAAGTCTTTTAAAAATTCAAGTGTCTGAACTGTGGGCTCCACTAAAATACCTTCTTTCAAGAGGGAAAAATATCAGGGCACAGTCACAATCAAAAGCAAAACTCAAACTCCAATGGTTCAATGTCTGGGATCCAACTCACGATCTTCTGGGCTCCTCCAAGGACTTGAGACACTCCTCCAGCTCTGCCCTTTGTAGCACACACCTTGTCTTCTAGGCTCCAGCTGCCTGTACTCCACTGCTGCTGCTGTCCTTGGTGGTCATCACATAGTACTGGCATCTCCAAGCCTCAACTCTTTTGCATGACCCCTTCAGTCCTGGGCCATCAATTACAACTGAGGGTACACTTTCACCAATGGCCTTCCATGGCCTCTCACAGTACCAAGCCTCAGCTGTTCTTCATGATGCCTTCATGCCTTCAAAAGCAGTACCACCTGGGTGACTCTTACACAGTACCAAGTCCTGCTACAGCATGAGGCACAACCTTGACTATCTGGAACACACTCTCTGTGCTCTCAGAAAACAGCTCTCAGAAGATTTCATCTCGGTGATGCTGGTTTCTTCTTAATCACCGCTAATTTCTTAGCTCCAGCTAACCAGCATCAATAGTCCCAGTAACACAAAGGTTGAATTTAATAGTTTTGGTATCTTGTTACTCACAGCTGATTCTTCAGCCCCAGCTAACCAAAACCACAGAATCTTCATGGCCCCGATAAGAGTCTTTAATTTTCCCTCTGAAACTTCACAAGCCAGGCCTCCATCTTCTCCACTGTTCTCAACATAATCTTCCAAGCTCCTCCACATCTCACAGAGGTCTCATCACTGAATGGACTATCTAGCCCAAAGTTCCAAAGTCCTTCCACAGTCCTCCCCAAAACATGGTCAGGTTGTCACAGGAATACCCCACTATGCTGGTACCAATTTGTCTTAGTCTCTCTTATAGAACCCAAGAATACCAGCCCAGAGATGGCACCACCCACAAGGGGCCCTCCTTCACTTGGTCACTAATTGAGAAAATGCCCCACAGCTGGATCTCATAGAGGCACTTCCAAACTAGCCAAACTAGCCGTACAGCTGATCAGTTGTAATATATGTACAATGTTACGTCAAGTTGTTAATAGAAGGGAACTTGAAATGGGCAAAGAAAAAATATGGGATCTTCGTATACTGTCTGTGCAATTTATTGTAAGCTGCTCTTAAAAAGGGCACATCCCGCTGGGCATGGTGGCTCACGCCTGTAATCCCAGCACTTGGGAAGCAGAGGCAGGCAGATTCTTGAGTTCGAGGACAGCCTGGTGTACAGAGTGAGATCCAGGACAGCCAGGACTACACAGAGAAACCCTGTCTCGAAAAAACAAAACAAAAGAAAGAAAGAAAGAAAGAAAGAAAGAAAGAAAGAGGCACATCCCTGTACTCCCAATGTTGGGAGCTGGAGATAGGAGATGTGCAATTTTCACATCAGCTTGGGCTACTTAATTAGCTTTTAAAAAGTGTGAGTTAGGGATATAGACCCTTGTAGAGTATTTGCCTAACCTTCTCAAGGTCTTAGGTTTGATTTCCAGAACTGGAGAAAAACAAGTGTAAGAATGAACACTTTTGGATTTGTAGGCATTTCTTTTCTTTTCTTTTCTTTTTTTTTTTTCTCGCTGAGGGAGAAGACTATGCACTTTTACCTGTTATCCCCTCCCTCCATACTCTTGCTAGGAAGAAGACAGACATGAAAAACAGCGGTAGAAGGGGCTCCCACAGACAGCTTGAGTCTTGTTTCTTGTTTAGGCAGCCTACCAGTCTATTGTAAAACCTCAGCCTCTGCCTTCAATGCGAAACCACAATTTTAAAAAGAAGAAAATGTCCTAAGAGAAGGTCATGAGATCAAATACAAGACCTTGAACAAACCTAGCAAATGAATAGACAATGTCTAGTTGAAAGCAATTCTGGCAAACATACAGGAGAATGGAGACATTTCAAGCCTTGTCAGCAGAGCATGACAAAGAGACAGTTATATAAACCGTGAGAGAGAGATAGCCCAGGCCCGGAGCTGAGCCACCCCACTCTCTCCCTGATGGCCTGTTCCTGCTTTTGCTTATCTGCTTTTGTTTGGTTGCTACAACTTTGTGTCTTGATGAATGGTTCCTGAGAGGACCAGAATAAAGAAAAGCCCCTTAACACTCTCCCCAGGGCTATGTATAATTTTAAGTGTCAAGCACTTGACAGAGAAACTATTCACAGAATTAAAAACACTTTTAATTTTGAGGCAGGGTCTCACAGAGTAGTCTAGGCTGGCTCAAACTCTTCCTTTGTCCTTTAAGTGCTGGAATAGGCAGCCGACTTGTCAGCCAGAGATAGACTTTTTTGCTCTCTCTCTCTCTTATATTCGTGATGTTTCATTTAGATACCTTTTTGAACTTAATTAGAATTAATCCTCATAATCAGTCCGTGGGATCATTCATCATTTTTTACATTTTTATAAACGAGAAAATATTCCTTTCGTTTGCTGAGACAAGTTCTCTCTCTCTCTCTCTCCTTCCCTCCCTCTTTCTCTTTCTCTCATTTTTGAGACGCGGTCTCATGTAGCCCAAGTTGGGCTTCGACTCCCAATACAGTCAAGGCTGGCCTTGAATCCTTTTTTTCTCTTGTTTGCACCTCCAGAAAGCTGCATAGCAAATGTGCGCTCTTTAACTGTTTTTGCAAACAGAGTCTTTTCAGGTTCCCTCATTGTATGGTTTTGTTTGGAAAGCATGGCTCGTGGGAGGCATATGGTGCCGTGTGTCTGGATTTGGCACACCGTCCTCCTATTCTTCAGATCTCATTGCCCCCTCGCAGGCGTCGTGGCGGCGCTGCTCGGGATTTGGACCACGGCAAACACCGTAGTCCCCTCCCCTCTTTTTTCTGCCCCTTGGGCTTTCAGGAGGCGCCCTCCGCCGCGCTGGAGAAGGCGGGGCTTAGACGTCAGGCAGCAAGATGCGATGGGATTGGTGGAGGCTTGCGGTGACGACTTCCTGTTTACCGGAAGTGCAGCAGTTTTCCCCTAGCGGGAGCCTCGGCCTGGGAGGTCGGAGAGCTGCCCCGGAAGTCATCTCCCGGTCCCCCGCCCGCGGCAAACATGGCGGTGGACTCGTCCATGGAGCTGCTATTTTTAGATACTTTTAAACATCCGAGCGCTGAGGTAAGGCTTCGCGACCCGATTTCGACACGGCCCCTCAGTTCCGGCACCCCTGCTGCGGAGTCGGGGGTCGTCCGGGCGGTGTCCTCCCTCAGTCGCGCTGGGGGTCCTCTGGTCCACACCCCCTCCCCCAGCCCGGTGAGAGCGCCGTGGCCCTGGGCGGCGGCCCTGTCTTTCTCGGCTTTGATTTGGGGCTCGCGGCTTCGGCCGAGTCAGCCGCGCAGCTGGCACTGCTTGGTTTGTCTTGTCAGCGTTGAGTCTTGAGGAGGGTCCTGGTTCTCAGGTGGGATGTAGGCGTGAGCTCGAGCGTCTGGTTTTTGACAGTAGTGTCGGGTTCTGGATGCCTTCAGGATACGGACAAACCAGGATCCCAAGTCCTTCTCGTCTCTCTCTCTCCTAACGGCGGTCATATTGCTCAATTTGCCACAGCATTATTATAATTTGGGAAGGAATCACCTATAAGGGCGTGACATATCTACGAGAATCTCCTTTGCGTGGAGAATACTTGTGAATCATGTAGTATTGAAGGAATAAAGACTGTCATTAGAAAGCAAATTTGAGCTGGGAGGTGGTGGCGCTCGTCTTTAATCCTAGCCCTTGGGAGGCAGAGGCAGGCGGATTTCTGAGTCCGAGGCCAGCCTGGTCTACAGAGTGAGTTCCAGGCCAGCCAGGGCTACATAGAGAAACCCTGTCTCTAAAAACCAAACAAAACAAAACAAAACAAAACAAAACCAAAAAACTGCAAGTCTGTTGTTTTCAGGGGGCAAAGGTGGGGTGTTTAGTTTTGTGTACAGAATTTCTTTAGCGACCTTGAATGGCCTTGGGATCCTTAAATTGAATGTACTGGATGTACAGAATTAACGAAGATTCTCAAAAGCCAGCCAAAAATGAACTTTAACAAAGTCCACAGAGAAATTTGGATGAGAGGGAGAGAGAGCAAGTGAACAGCCTCACATTTGTGTCTCACTGGAAACCATTCTTTGGGGATTGTTTTGTTCTTATGAACACTGTTCTCTTAATCTGACACACCATGAAAGTAGGGTAGTGTCTCATACGCCTTTTCGGTTGTATGTCCTGAGTTTAGGACAGTGCCTAGGAAAATAGAAGCATCTGAATGAAAAGAGGTTTTAAAATGTTCTATGAAATAATGAAATGAGTAGGGCAACGTTTTCTTTAATAAATGGCCTGTAAAAGTCAAGAGTTGGTGCTGTTTTCTGACTGTGGTCACAGAGCAGTGTTTAGTGATTGCTGGACTATGTAATTCCAACTAGACTTGAGAAAACTCAAAATGGCAGCTGTAGTTGTTGCTAGAACAAACTTCTTTATAGAAGTAGAGAACAATAAAATTTAAAGAAAGAACCAGGCATGACAGGTAGCCCAGGTAGGCAGATCTTAGTGAGTTTGACACCAGTGAGCTCTCCTAGCAAGTTCCAGGACAGCCAGGGTTACATAGTAAGACCCTGTCTTAAAATTTTTTTTTTCGAAGAAGTATACATGCCTAATACTAGTCTTAACAGGAAAATTTGTCATTCTTTCAGGGTTTTCTATTCTTCACTCTTAGACAAACATTACAGATCTTAGGAGAAAAGAGCAGGTTAAAAAATACTCTCTGGGCGTGGTTGAAGGTTTAGAAAAAATCCCATTTGAATTTATCTTGGAAGAGTAGGGGTTTGTAAGAAGTACAGAAATGTTTGGGTTAGAGTTAGATTTTGTTGTGTAAGGAGGCACACTGGGAATCCCTGGAAGTTTACTGTCTTATCTCCAAAATGCTTAATCACTGGAGTATAGAGTGTGAATAGAAATCAGTAATTCAATTACAAAGCATACCTTAATCCCAGCGCTTGAGAGGCCAAGGCAGGTGGATCTCTGTGAGTTCTAGGCCAGCCTAATCTACAGAGTGAGTTCCAGGACAGCCAGGACTACACAGAGAAACCCTGTCTGGCAAAACAAAGAAACAAAAAAGCTAAAAAACCCCCAACTCAGTTTAAGTCCACCTTGGCTACATACAACTGTGTTTCAAAAAGCCTACAATAGCCGGGCAGGTGGCGCACGTCTATAATCCCAGCACTCTGGGAGGCAGAGGCAGGCGGATTTCTGAGTTCGAGGACAGCCAGGGCTACACAGAGAAACCCTGTCTCGAAAAAAAAAAAGTAACCTCAAAAAGCCTACAAAACAAAAAGCACTGAAACCAATCATCATCATCATTATCATCATTGTCATTATTATTTGGACTGGGGCTAATGCAGTGTGGACTAGGCTAGTTTAGAACTGAGAGATCCTCCTGCCTCAGCCTCCCTGGAACCAGGATTAAAGGTGAGTGCCAACCACTCCCAGCTAACAAAATTCTTAATCAGTGTCTGATGTAGGAAACTGTAGTTGGTACTTACTGAGCTCTCTTTGTGAACATAAAGGTTCAGAATTTTGGTGAGAGGTTACTTCTTTGTGAATATCAAGGAAGATTTCATTAAGGCAATTGGTATGGTAAGTTGGTCTTGGTAAGATGGGAACCGTTTCTTTCCTTGTGGGAAAGGAGGGCTGCTGTAGTCAGTCTGCTGTTAGGTTATGCCCAAAGTAGCTGAGGAATTGGCACCTGACAGGCCACGCCATGGAGCGCTTTAACATTTCAAGAATAGGATAGACTCTTTGTTGGGAGTCTTTAGTTCTTGAGCAGGGAAATTATATGATTAGTAAGCTAGATGGATTAATTGGTCAGTCATAGAATAAACAGTTCAGTGAAAATGGGTAGCAAAGTCAGAAAGGATGAGATGCAGTGAAAGCTACTTAGCAGATGGCATTAATGCTTGGAGCGTTTACTGAGCTAGGTACAGTGCTTTGGTCATTTGAAGGAATTTTCTCTGATCTATTAGTTTTGAAAGTTGTTTTCATTTTATAGATAAGAAAGCTATGGTAAAAGGCCAGATAGTTTCTTTGAACTGACATGGCTACCTTAAGGTAAAGTGCCATTCTGAGGCATGCCTGCATTCCGGACATCTAGAAAATTACAAGCTCATGGCCCCTTGGGCCACATAGGAGACAGACAGAAACAAGGTGTGTGAGGTGGCCGCATGAGTAAAGCCCCTGACACCAATCCGGAGACTTCAGTGTGGTCTCGGGGACCTACCTGGTCAAAGGAGAGACCTGCTTCTAGAGGGTTTCCCCTGACTTCAATTCAGGAAGGCAGTGACACAGCCTCTACCCCGGCCCCCCACCCAGTAAATAAATAAAAACTAAACCAAGCAAAAACAGGAAGACAATATAACACCATACATTTTTCCTGGCTCTAAAGTGATGCCATGGGCTCTGCAGTGGGACCGAGGAGGAAGACGTGCTTGCAGGGCACATCGTGGACGAGAGGCAACGCGTACAAACACGCACGATAGTTGAGTGGCTTTAAAGGAAGTAGTGATCTGTAGGGACGTTAACTTTTGGTTAAGCTGTCGCAGAGGATTCCTAAAAGGGGTGCGAGAGGTTCTAGGTGAATTACTGATGGCAGTATGAGTGGGCTGGAAAGAAGGCCCAGCAGTGTAGAGCTCTTGCTGTTTTTGCAGAGGTTCCAGGATTACACAGCTGTGTAACTCCAGTTTCAGGGGATGGATGCCCTCTTCTGACCTCTTCAGGCACCAGCATGTGTGCAGTGCTGTGAGTGTGATGCACGTACATATATGTAGGTAATGTACATAGACATAAAATAAATATTTAAAGGAAAAAAAAAACCCTAAATTGTGATTTGTAATGGGGCTGGAGAAATGGTTCAGTGGGTAAGCACACCTGTTGCTCTCGCAGAGGACCTGATTGGGTTCCTAGTTCCCATGTCAGGAAGTGCACAACTCTAAGTCCAGCTCCACACATGATTAAAACTAAAGTAAACCTTAGGGGGAAAGAGTGCGTACTGTTCTTCTACAGGACCCAGGTTCAATTCTGGGTGCCTTCAACACACACAAATATATGTAGTTAAAAATAGTCAGTCAGTCAATCCTTGGGACTAGCGACATGGCTGAGGGATTAAGAAAACTTGTTGCTCTTGCAGAGGGACCTAAGCTTGGTTAGCGCCCCCAACAGGTAACCTTCAGCTGCCCGTGACTCTCCGCCAAGGAGTTCAGGGCTTTCCTTTGGCCTCCCTTGGCACTGCACATTTAAATTTCATTCTAGAAAACTTAGAAAGTGGAGTGGGGCCAGGCGGTGGTGGCGCACGCCTGTAATCCCAGCACTTGGGAGGCAGAGGCAGGCGGATTTCTGAGTTCGAGGCCAGCCTGGTCTCCAGAGTGAGTTCCAGGACAAGCCAGGGCTACACAGAGAAACCCTGTCTCGAAAAACAAAAAACAAAAAGAAAGTGGAGTGGGCAAATGACTGAGTGGATCAAAGCACTTGGCAGGCAAGCTTTACAACCTGAGTTCCGTTCTGGAACCATGGAGACGGGGAAGGAGAGAACTGACTTCACAGAGTTGTTCTTCCTGTCCGTATGGATGGCATCTGGGTGCACACATTACACACACATACATACTAAAAAGAAAAAAGAAAAAGAAAAACAAGAACAATTTTAAAATAGAGAAAAAGCATAACCTTTCATAGACCCAGCCTTCAGTAACTCTCTTCTTTCTATTTCCTTCATCTTGCAACAATCTATCTTCCCTTTTTTTTTTCCCCCGGTTTTTTTTCAAGACAGGGTTTTGTCTCTGTGTAGCCGCTGCTGTCCTGGAACTCACTCTGTAGACCAGGCTGGCCTCGAACTCAGAAATCTGCCTGCCTCTGCCTCCCAAGTGCTGGGATTAAAGGCGTGCGCCACCACCGCCCAGCTTTATCTTCACATATTTTACATATTTTTTTTTTAATTTTTTTATTGGATATATTCTATATTTACAATTCATTTCCCTTTTTCTGTTTCCCCACCCCCCAAAGGTCCCACATGCCCTTTTCCCTCCCCCTGCTCCCTCTTCTACCCCTTCCCTCATATATATATATATATATATATATATATATATTTTTTTTTTAACACATTTTAAAGTCTGGTTTACTGATTTCAGACTATCAGGATTGGTCACTTTTATTGATGTTCCAATAAAAACAAAACAGTATTGCAAATCAAACTACAAGGTCAGCTGAGCCTGGTGGCCTGTGCCTGTGAGCCTAGCACTCAGGAAGGGGAGGCATTAGGGTCAGGAGTTTTAAAATTAATTTTGGCTGTGAAGAAAGGTTATCACCAGTTTGGGCTACATTACACACAGTTTCAAACAGATAGACAAATAAATATAAAAAGCAAGATGTATGCATATAATGTATTTTAGAAAAATTGTTTAAGATTTACACAGACTATTTGGTAAATGAGTGGAAAGCTATTGTAGTTTGATATGAGTTAATTTCTTTTATCTGACCCCCCTTACTATTATAATTAGTATGTACTCTGTTTTCTAGTTGAATAACAGCTTTCTTTATATTATTTCCAAATCTCCAGTATATATGGTTATACCCGAATTAATGTCCTAGTACTGGTTTGTGGTTTCTTTCTTCTCTAACAGTGTGTTATAATAAACCTGCATGAAGGTGAGCGTCATTTGAAGAAAAATCCCTTGTGTTTTGACTAGATAACACATACACAAGGTACACATTTTGAAGGTACAGAGGGTGTACAGTAAAAAGTCAGTCTCTTATCCCTGCCAGATGGACAGCCTGGGGCTTTAAATGGTAATAGTATTTATTATCTGCGTACTAAACTCTTGGGATTTATGCTTCTGACTTTTTATAGAAACCCAAAGGTGATAGGTTTTGCATTTTTTATTTCTTCAGTATTGTCTGAGCATATTTGCTAGGTTCAAATACAATGTGAGGGGGAGATGGGTGATCCAGAGGGCTGTAAGAGTTGTTCTCCACCCTCCTGACACTGTGGCCTTTAATACAGTTCCTCAAGTTGTGGGGACCCTCGACTGCACAGTTATCTCATTGCTACTTCATAGCTGTAATCTTTCTACTGTTATGAATCATAATGAAAATATCCGTTTCCCAATTATCTTAGGTGACCCTTTGGAAAGGGCCCTTTGACCCCCAAAGGGGTCTCCACCCACCGGTGGAGAGCGCTGCTCTAGAGTTCAGTTGGGAGCAATACTTGTCATTTATGCACAGGGGGCAGCTTAACTGGCAGCAGTAGGTGAGAGAGCAGTTACAGCTAGAACGAGAAACCCAAGCAGACAGCTTCAAGTGTCCTGACAGTGACTTCCTATGGATAAATGTGGGAAAATGTGCTCTTGAAGCCCAACCAGTGTATTCATAGTCACTTACTTTACGATCATAAACCTTCCCACAAGTTCTCAGTCTCAACCTCTCTTAGGTTTTTTTTTTTATTTTTTGAGACAGAGTCTTGTGTAGGCCAGGCTAGCGAATAAATTTTAAACTCCCGATCTTTCGTGCTGGTTTATGTGGGATTGAACCTAGGACCCTCATGCGTGTTAGAAAAGAACTTCTTTCAATTGTTCTACCTTTCTGGCCCAGAGCTTCATTTTTAACAACTTACAAAACAAGTTCTCTTTAGGCACATATTGAAAGTTTTTTTATTAAATGAATATTCCAGGTACTGAATTTACAGTTAAGTCTTGTAACATACGCTTATTGAGATGGGAAAAGAGAGAGAGAATGACAGGTGAGTTTGATAAGGGACTTTGGGCACATAAAGGAGAGGACTTACTTGGACTTGACTTTCGAGAGAGAGTTGTCGTCTAAGTAGAGCTCAGGCAGAGGGGTGTTAGGGCGTGTGATAAGAGAGAACAGGCTACAGAGGCCACGGGGTCAAGGAAAATCACACGCACAGCATTTTGGTTTGGAGTAATAAAGGTGCCTGGTTTATAAGACCTAGGAATCTGGCTTGGCTGAAGGAAGAAGCAGTTTATACTCTAGAAAGACTACATTACTCTTTCTCTCTCTCCCTCCCTCCCTCCTTCCTTCCCTCCCTCCCTCCCTGCCTGCCTTCTTTCTTTCTACATTTATTTATTCACTATATGTAAGTACACTGTAACTGTCTTCAGACACACTAGAAGAGGGCATCTGATCTCATTACAGATGGTTGTGAGCCACCATGTTGTTGCTGGGATTTGAACTCAGGACTACCCGAAGGTCAGTCAGTGCTCTTAACCACTGAGCCATCTCTCCAGCCCCATTACTTTTTCAGTAGGAGATGGGGTGGAGCTGAATGAGAAGCATGGAGTCGGTCAGGATCCTATGCTGTAGTGAGATTAGAGTGGACAGTGTATGGAGCTGAAGGGACAGCAGAAATGCAGGCGTGCCACGGCCTGAGAACTGGTCAGCATTCCGTAAATAGAAGGTCAGGTGAGAGGACAAGGGACCACATCTGACTGTGTTAGGCGTTCTTGTGGTGAGTGCTAGATAGCGCTGTGGATGAAGGACAGAGTTCAGCGTTCTTAACTGCCAGGTTTGACCTATCTAAAGACATTTAAGTGGAGATGTCCCTTGGGTCTTAGAAGGATCCTAGGTGGAGATACAGCTTAGGAATTGTCCTCTGGCTATGGGTGAAGGTCTCAATTTTTATATCCCCTTGGCTGTGTTCAATTCAAGCTGCAGCCTGCTTTATCTCCCCCACCCCCATTTACCCTATAGTCCTTGTGAACTGTGCGCTTAGTTTTTTGAAACCCAAGGTTGTCTCTTTCCTCTGATGCATTCCCTTCCCCTTTACCTAGAAAGCTCTTTATCCTTATTCACAGGACTCCAAACCCCTCTGCCTACAGAGCCCTGGTTGGCCTTGAACCCATTGTACGGACTAGGCTAGCCTTGAGTTTACAGAAATATGTAATGTATGGTTAATAGAAGTGGTAACATCTACTACCACAGCTTTCCTGTTTATGGGTAGGACATTTTAGGGCTGGAGGGTGGCTTATTTGCTAGAATGCTTGCCTGGCATGTGTTAAACCCTGGGTTCTGTCTGTTACCACATAGAACGACCTGGCCACACATGCCTATATTTCAGCACCTAGGAGGTGGAGGCAGGAAGGTCAAAAGTGCAGTTACCCTGACTTAAAGTTGTTTTCTTTTTCTTTTCTTCTTCTTCTTCTATTTTTTTTTAACATCTCTGCAATAGCTCAAGTATGCAAAATAACTAAATGGGGGCTGGAGAGATGGCTCAGCAGTTAAGAGCACTGACTGCTCCTCCAGAGGGCCTGGGTTCAATTCCTAGTAACCACATGATGGCTCACAACCATCTGTAATGGATTCCAATGTCATCTTCAGGTGTCTGAAGACAGCTACAGTGTACTCACAGACATAAAATAATAAATCTTAAAAAAAAAAACCCTAAACAACAAAAACAAAAAGGGTTAGGTTTTTGTTTTTGTTTTTGTGGCTTTACATGGGATAGGATTTTCTCTTTAAATAATCTTGAAAAGAATTGAAAATTGCCTAGGAATAATCTGGCAGTTTCAGTGTTGGGGCCTAGGTTCTGCTATATTAATAGAAAAGTCAATAGAAAAAAGTCAATAATGTTTAGTGATCTGGGTAGGTTTTAGTGGCGAGGGGTCAACCAATGTCCTGAACATGGGCTTTGTTGTTGTTTTCTTTTAGTTTTAGTTTTGTTTTTTTGAGACAGGATTTCTCTATGTATATAGTCCTGGCTGTCCTGAAACTCACTCTGTAGACTAGGCTGGCCTTGAACTCACAAAGATCCACTTGCTTCTGTCTCCCAAGTGCCAGGATTAAAGGTTCAAGCTGTACACACACACTCACACACTCACACACTTGTGAGGCATGTGCTTTTACAACACTGTTACATCCCATCCCTGAATTTTAAGATTGTTGCCTTTATTTTAAGCTGAAAAAAAAAAGGTGTGTTTTGAATTGAAAAAGAAATGTTTTACTTACAGTATGTTTTGCTCTTTTTATAGCAGAGTTCTCATATAGATGTGGTTCGTTTTCCATGTGTGGTTTATATCAATGAAGTCCGAGTTATACCCCCGGGAGTACGAGCCCATAGTGGCTTACCTGACAACAGAGCGTATGGGTAAGTCAACTCTGTGTGTGTGATGGGTAAGTCAACTCTGTGTGTGTTTTTTTTAAACTTAAATATGCTCCACCCTGCCACCCACCCGCACCCCGTGTGTGGTATATTGAGACACTGGAAACTCCTAAATGATTTGAATGTAATATGTAGTCCAGGTGGCTGGTCTTGAACTCACAGAGTGATCTGCCTCTCTCTCTCCAGAGTGCTGTTATTAAATGTGTGTGTCTCCATGCCCTGTCCCACGTGTTTTTCTTATTTTTAATAAATTTGGTAGTGCTAAGGATCAGACCCAGGGTTTATTGTATGCCAGATAAGCATTCTATCACTGAACATTCCCGACACAGGTGAAGTGATTTTGATGTGGCTTTTCCTTTTAAAATAAAAAGAATTAGTTTTATACCTAATATATATGTGTGTATGTGTGTGTGTTGTCTGCATGTGTGTCTGTATACAATGTGTCAGCCTGTCAAAGTCAAGAGTTGTCAGATCCCCTGACAGTGGATTTGGTGGATGATTGTAAGCCACTGTGTAGGTGCTGAGCTCTCCGCAAGGGTAACAGTGCTCTTAACTCCTGAGCATCTTTCTAGCCCCTTGTTTGAATATTTAAAAATATGTATTTCTGTTCCTTTTGGGGGTAGGGGATGACTCAGGCCAGTGTACTCTATAGTGTTGTTTCCTTACCTTTCCTTTCTTAACTTAGTCAGATTCAGTCTCACTAAGTTGTCCAGGACAGCCTTTAATGTAGGACTCTACCTCAGTCTCCCAAGAGCTGAGGCCATAGGCATGTGCTACCGTGCCTAGCTTACACTACACATGTGATGTTGTGTGTTTGTGTATGTACACACACGTTCCTTAGGTGCGTCTGTATGCAGAAGCCAGAGGCCAGCATCAGGTGTCTTCCTTGTGCTCTCTCTACCTTGTTTTTTAAGATACTGTCTCTGAACTGTTTGGCTGGAGTGGGTGGTAAGCAAGCCCCTGGGGTTTCCTTATGTATGATCCCTGCACCCCGTGTGGTTATAGACATATCTGGATTTTATGAGGGTGCTGGGATTGGGAATGTGGGTCCCTGTGTTTTTGCAGGAGGTATTTTACCTATTGATCCACTCCCCAGAGCCTCTATACATATGACTTCATAAGTTTGTAGCTTCAAATAAGCCATTGATTGTAATTAGCAAGTGATTATGTGTTATTTTCTTGGGCTAGGTGGGAAATAAAATGTAAGACCGTTGTTTCTGACAGTAGGTAACTTTAATAATTGACAAGAAAGGGGGACTTGATTTTTATGATGTGAATAATCATTATTTTCTAATTTCAGTACTCTAGGTTGGAGATAGAAGCCGTAGTTTGGCTGTGAAAATGTGACTATATTTGATAAATGAATTTTTTGAAAACCTTTTAGCTTATAGCCTAGGCACTGGTTTTGTATATTAATACATTTCATTTTATTGATACTTTTTTTTTTTTTTTTGGTTTTTCGAGACAGGGTTTCTCTGTGTAGCCCTGGCTGTCCTGAAACTCACTCTGTAGACCAGGCTGGCCTTGAACTCAGAAATCTGCCTGCCTCTGTCTCCCAAGTGCTGGGATTACAGGCGCGTGCCACCACCGCCCGGCTTATTGATACTATTTATAACTCCATTTCTATTATATAAAATAGTTCAACCTGATACTTCCTGGTAAATATTATGGGACAGATTCAGAGTTGAAGTTCATTTCTTCCTAATTGTGAAAATTTTTTGGTTATATATAGAAGTAGATGTAAAAGCCTTCAGAGATATCATTTAGAAATTACCATATAAAATATAAAACAATTAGATTAATTATTGTTTTCAGTAGAGCGCATACATTTTTTTCCACGTTTGAGGAATTTAGGAGAGGTGTTGGTTTAGTTGGTCCCAAGTGCGGTCTGAAGTGAGTGTGTCACTGATAACCCGGCAGTGCGGAGGGAGGGGCAGTCAGGGGAGTGTCAGGTGCTGTCTGGACAAACAGCCACCACAAAAACTAAACTAAAATTTAAGCTGTGCAGGGAGACATGCATGTCTTTCTGGCACTTGGGAGAATCAGGCCTTCAAAGTATTCTTTGGCTACATAGCATGTTGAAGGCCTGATGGGGCTGCAGGATGTGTGGGATCCCGTGACACCCTTTATTTTTGTAGTCAAGGTATAGGTTGGAATTCTGGCGGGAATGGGGTGGAGAGTTTGGCCTGTGAGAAGTGCCGTTCCCTTAGTAGCAGGTGTTCTCTGTGGGGGTCCATCCTGCTCTAGCCATAGCAGCTTCCTGTAACTTCCTGTTGGAAGTGACACGGTGAGAGCTTTACTCTGTTCTCTTAGGTCCAGAGTCTAGAACAGTGTAGGAGGGGACTGTACAGGTTCTGAGTGACAGGAAGCATGGGTCACTGGAGACATCTTGAAGCTTGGCCACCACAGCAGGAAAGTCTATCTCTGCCTCTTGCAGAGAGTAGCTCCCTGGGTTTAGCTGGGGTGAATGGCTCCTTATGTTGTAAGGGGATAGAAAAGTAACAAAAAACGTGCATGCATGCTTAACATGTAGAACAGTCAAATTAAGGAGTAATGGAGTAAAACAGACATACAGGGACTCTTTACACATTTTTATTACATATTTAGGTTTATGTGTATGTGTGTGTGGCCCTTCAATGTGTCATGGAGTTATGGGTGGTCCACCTTGTGGGAATCAGTTCTCTTCTTCCACCATGTGGGTCCCCAGGAATTAAGGTCGGATCATCTACACTGGCAACTGTCTTGCCTGAGGAGCCATCTTGGTGCCAATCTATTCGTTTTTGTTTTTGTTTTGTTGTTTTGAGACAGAGTTTCTCTGTGTAGCCCTATGTCTCCTGGAACTTGCTCTGTGGGCCACTCTGTCCTTAAACTCAGAGATCTGCTTGTTGCTGCCTTCCAAGTCTGGTGTGCACCACCATCACCTGGCAGGAAGCCTGGAATCTTAAACTCAAAAGTACTTCATAATTTTTTTTCCTCGTAATAAGACTTAGAAATACTTAGGTAAAACCATAATTCCTATATTTCTGTCCTGAAAGGATCCAACATTTTTTTTTTTTTTTTTTTTTTGGTTTGGTTTTCAAGTCAGGGTGTTTATGTCTAGCTCTGTATTCAGACCAGGCTGGCTGGCTGTGCCTCCTGGGTGCTGGGATTAATACAGCCTGATGTACTTTTAAAAAGATTTGATTGACTGACTTATTTTGATTGATGGATTGACTGCTTGATTTTCAGACAGGGTTTCTCTGTGTAGCAGTCCTTAATGTACTGGAACTATCTTTGTAGACCAGAGATCTGCCTGCTTCTGTCTCCAGGGTGTTGGGATTAAAGGCATGCACCACCTCTGCTCCTAATTTTTATTTTTAGTCCCTCCCTCTGCACCGCCCCCATGTGTTTGTGTGTTTGTGGTCCCCGCATGCTTGCATGCACACTTGCAGATGGGTAAAGGTGCTCATGGCAGCCTGAAGAGGGAGTGGGCTCTTCGGGAGCCGCAGTTACCTGCCGCTGTGAGATGCCCAGGGCGGTTCCTGGGAACCAGGCTTGGGTCCTTTGCTGAGTCACGTCTCCAGCTCCCCTTTGTTCTTTATGTTCCGGCTTGGTTTTCACTGTCCAGCCCAGGCTGGTCTTGAACTTGTAGCAGACTTCCCCGCTCACCTTCTCACCTTTCGAAGTGTGTGCACACCGCCTTATCTGGCTGTGGGGTTTGTTAGTGGGTTTGTTGTTGTTGATGGTGTTTTTTTTTTTTTTTTTTTTTTGAGATGTTTGTGGAGAGGATGTGTGCATGTGGGTATGGGCATGTTTATGCCACAGTGTGTGTGGAAGTTGTAGGAAAGCATTCAGGAGATGGTTCTTCCTCTACTGTATGGGTCCTGGGGACTGAACTGAGGTTATTGGGCGTGGTGGGAACCTATATCATGTGAGCCATTTCGAGATCCCTGTTAGTTTTATATGTGTGCCTTCTTACTTCTGATTACTTGAGAATTGATAAGATTCTGTTAAAATATCCAAGTCATTTGCTGTTTTTAAATTTAAATCTTTGGAATAGTATTTGCTGTGTTTTTTGCTTTACTGTAATTGTTTAAAAGGCTGACATTTTGTTCTTGTTTGTTTTACAGGGAAACATCTCCTCACACATTTCAACTAGACTTATTCTTCAATAATGTAAGCAAACCAAGTGCTCCAGTGTTTGATAGGTTGGGAAGGTATGTACATGTGAAGGAACTTTATTGAACCTTACTGTTAGAAAGCGAGCAAACCCGTTAGCTGATAGTACGGAGGGTCTGGTGGTAGACACAGGTTTCTTGTGGACATTCTGAAAATGCCAAACTCATGAGAATCTTAGTTAAAAAAAATAAAAGCTTAAGTTTGTGAAATAATAGCCATCTTTTGTTTGCTTTTTACGTGTATGTGCATGCATCATAAACAAGACTCTTATTATGTGATTTATTACTAACCTGATCTAGAAAAGGCAGCTTTTTGATTCTTAAAAGTTATAGTAGGTGCCGGGCGGTGGTGGCGCACGCCTTTAATCCCAGCACTTGGGAGGCAGAGGCAGGTGGATTTCTGAGTTCGAGGCCAGCCTGGTCTACAGAGTGAGTTCCAGGACAGCCAGGGCTACACAGAGAAACCCTGTCTCAAAAAACCAAAAAAAAAAAAAAAAAAAAAAAAAGTTATAGTAGGCAAAATGACCATTGAATGAGTTTAATAAGAAATCATTATAATGTCAGAAAAAATTAAATTTAGCTTAAAGATGCAAAACATATATTCCTGCCAGGAGTTAGCATATATCACTCATTCTTTCCTGATCCTCTTAATTTTGTAGAAAATTACACTGAAAATTTGACATTTTTTTTTTGTTGTTTTTTGTTTTTCGAGACAGGGTTTCTCTGTGTAGTACTGGCTGTCCTGGAACTCACTCTGTAGACCAGGCTGGCCTCAAACTCAGAAGTCCGCCTGCCTCTGCCTCCCAAGTGCTGGGATTACAGGCGTGCGCCACCACGCCCAGCCAAAATTTAACATTTTAAAAACCCAGGACTAGCCAGCTAAGCATGTGCTCTGCCCAGCTGTAGAGCGAGCACTCTCCTCACGGTTTGGTCCCAGTGTACTGTTTGGAGGGAGTGTTCGAATTGAACTTAGGGCTTTTGGATGTCAGGCAAGTACACTGTCACAAAGTGACATCCTCAGCCCCATAGTGTGCATTTTGTTACATGAAATGTACAGTTGGTAGAGTGTAGTGCTGTGGTTATCTCACTGATTGTGCATGAGATTTATTTGGAGGCACTTTTAAAATCTCAGCTAATGTGTGTGCTTATCCCAAAACAATTACATCAAAGTCTTTTGTGGCTTGAAGAAATTTATATTGTAATATTGAATGAAAAAGTACTTATTTTTGTTTTTTTATATCACTTTATTTCAACTTGTGTATCTTGAAATAAAACTAAACACTGGTGAAAACGGTTTTCCTTATTAATTTTAAGTTATTAAAAAATTGTACAAGTTCTGCTAACAGATGAATACTTAAATAAAGTACTTCACATGGTAGATTTCATATAATGAAAATACCTAAAATAATGTAGTATACTGAACTGTTGAAAACAGACTTTGGCCAGAAAAGGGCTATAAGATTATTACTAATAACACTGTAGCAGTTTATAGAATGTAGGAAATTTGTTTAATATAGTTCTAGCTTATGTAGGAACAGTAGAAACCCCTTCCTTTCTTAGGGGAGAGAAAGAAATGAACTGTTTTAGTGTTGTACATTTTGTGTACTTTTAAACAGTCTTTAATAAACATAGGAGGCCGCCGTAGTATATCTGCTGTAGGCCCAGGTTGTGTCTAGGAGCACCCAAGGTCCACCTCTAGGCCCCTGCCGCTACCCTCAGGACCCTGGCCTGCCTGGAGCTGAGACTCCAGCACAGGGCCACGTGTACTTTCCATGGTGTCATCTTGAGAAGTGAGGCTTTATTTATTGTTTTAATGTGTACATTTCGTGGTGAGGATGTATAATAGGTCAGAGCACAACTTTGTGGAGTTGGTTTTCCCCTTCTGCTTTTACGTAGGTTTCAGAGATTGAATTCGGGTCAGCAGACTTAGGTAGTAAGCGCTTTATGCAGTCAGCTGTCTCACTAGCCAGAACTTTGTAATTTATAATATTTATTATTGAGCCTTTGTGTTTATTCTTACTCCTTTTCACAGTCTGGAATATGATGAGAATACGTCTATCATCTTTAGACCAAACTCAAAGGTAATTATTGATGTGACTTTTTACCTTGTTTCTGCTGTTCTTGCTTCTGTTCAGCCATTGATCTAAGTAAGTTAGTGACCCAGAGCTGGACCCAGTGTTCCAGGATGTTTTCTCTTATCTGCATCTTGCAATTATAAGCTGTTATTTTTTTTTGTTTTTTGTTTTTTGTTTTTTTTGTTTTTTGTTTTTTTCCCCGAGACAGGGTTTCTCTGTGTAGCCGTGGCTTTCTTGGAACTCACTCTGTAGACCAGGCTGGCCTCGAACTCAGAAATCTACCTGCCTCTGCCTCCCAAGTGCTGGGATTACAGGCGTGTGCCACCACCGCCCGGCTAATTATAAGCTGTTCTAAAATCCCATTATTCTCTGTCCAAAAAGCTTGAACCGTTTTATGGTAAGTATGAAATAAAGTATGGTTTTAAAACAATAAAGTACTGGGGCTGGAGAGCTGGCTCAGTGGGTAAGAGGATTGCTCTCACAGAGGACCTGGGCTTGGTTCTCAGCACCTACGTGGTGGCTCACAGCTATCTGTAACTTTGGTTCCAAAGACCTGATGCCCTCCTCTGACCTCCGCTGACATCAGGCACTGTGTAGTGCACATATATAAACACATTTATGGCTTCTCTTTTATTTGGGTAGATAAGTTGAGAGCATTCAGGCCAGTAACTTATTACTAGATATTTCTATGACCTGTAAAGTTTTTGTTGTTGTTTAAAGAGATTTATTTTTAAAAATTACTCATAAGTATCTGTTTGTGGGTATGTATATAAGTGTCCTGAGATCTTCCTGGAGCTAAGGTCACAGGCAGTTCTGAGCTGCCACGTGTTGGGACTGGGAATTGAACTCAGGTCCTCTACACGAATAGTACTTGCTCCTCTGAACCATCTCCCTAGACCCTTTATTAAAGCTTTATTTTTTTTAAATTTATTTTATTACTATTTTTTTTTACTTATGTGAGTATGCTGTAGCTGTCTTTAGACACACCAGAAGAGAGCATCAGATCCCATTACAGATGGTTGTGAGCCACCATGTGGGTTGCTGGGAATTGAACTCAGGACCTCTGGAAAAGCAGTATTTCTGACTGCTGAGTTATCTTTTCAGTCCTTTATTAAAGTTTTTTTGATGTAAAGATATTCTTTTACATCAATAATTGCTTTATTTCTTTATGTACCAAATGCCATTTTAGTTAGAGACATGTAATGGAAAATCTGAAATATAGAAATAATGTGGGGTCACTTAGCTTGAGAATTAACTTGGGTTATATATATTTAATTCTTTGCATCCTGTTTATGTAAAGTTATCTTCTTTGTTTTTTTTTTTATTTTTTTTATTTTTTTTCTTTGTTTATTTTAAGGATTTATTTTTGGGGGTTGGAAAGGTGGGTGAGTGAATAAGAGTGTGTCCTGCTCTTGTAGAGGACCTGAGTTCGGTTCCCAGCACCCATTTCAGGGCGTCCCAGCCCACTATAACTCCAGCTGCAGAGGATCTGCCTGTTGCCTCTGATCCGAGAGCACTGTACACACACTAATTAAAGTAAAATAAAATCTCTTGAAAATTAAAAATTCTTGTTATTATTTTGTGTGTGTGTGTGTGTCTGTGTGTCTTTGTTGTGTGTGTTTATCTGTGTGCGTCTATGCCACCCATGAACGTGTGGATACCCATTCAGGTCTGAAGAGGGTCCTGGGTTCCCTGGAGCTGAAGTTACAGGTGGTCACACATCAGTCTGTGGGTACTGGGATCCAGTCTTGGCTCTGATGGAAGAACAGCAGATGCCGCTAACCCTGAGCCATTTCTTCAGCCCAAGTTTTATTTTTTAAGACAGGGATGTAGCTCAGGATGAGCCCAGGATTACTATGTAGCCAAGGCTGGCCTTTCAATTCCTTCTGCCTAATCTCCCATATGCAACATACATGTTGCACATGCCTAAGCTCCCATGGGCAACTTGATAATTAATCTTTGGTATCATCTTTGAGCTTTTCTCCAATTTCCCTGGAGAGTCCATGAAGTAGATTAATCATTGCTTTTATCCCATAGCGCCTGCAGAAGGGCTTTCAGTGACACATACTACTTCATCTTTACCAAAGAAGATGGCCTGGAAGGAGAATTTAGAATTCAAGGGCTTTGGTTTCTAGGGCAGGTTTCTTTTTTCTTTAATTTAAAAAAAAAAAAAAAACAAACTTTTTTGGGGGGGGGTGCGGGGGTGGTGGTGGTGGTTGGAGACAGGGTTTCTCTGTGTAGTCTTGGCTGTCCTGGAACTCAGTCTGTAGACCAGGCTGGCCTCGAACTCAGAAATCTGCCTGCCTCTGCCTCCCAAGTGCTGGGATTACAGGTGTGCACCACCACTGCCTGGCAGCAACCAACTTTTATAAAAAAAAAAAAAAAAAAAAAAAGAATAAAAATACTACACACCAAAGTTAAACAGACCCAAAGTCTATATATATCTCAGTAAACTTCTATACAGTTAGCATGGCACTCATAACAGACACTGTGAGCTTTACGTTACATTTTATACTTACTGCCGATTGATTGATTGATTGATTGATTGATTGATTGATTGAGAAGGTTTCTTTCTGTAGCCCTGACTGTCCTGGAACTCCCAGAGTGGACCAAGCTGGCCTTGATCATAGAGATCCACTTGTCCCTGCCTCCTGAAGGCTGGTATCAAAGGTGTGTGACACCATCTCATGTCTAAATTGTTTACTTTCAATATCAAATATGCTTTGTGTGTTAATCCACCACCAACCCCCAAAATATCTCTGACAGAATTAGAACTAAAAACCAGTCAGCTTGCCATCCCCTTTCGTCACCAGTGCCCGCTGCCTGCTGGTTGCCTGTGTGAGTGCTGGAGAGCAGCACACTGCCATGCCCAGCTTGCGTGCCTGCGGCTGGTCAGATTCCCTTTTTTTTCAGGGATGGTGCTTGTTGTGACCCTCACAGAAATGTGTGGAGTAATGACGAAGTTATAAAAATGTAAGCTGTTAGCCGGGTGGCGGTGGTGGCGCACACCTTTAATCCCAGCACTTGGGAGGCAGAGGCAGGCGGATTTCTGAGTTCGAGGCCAGCCTGGTCTACAGACTGAGTTCCAGGACAGCCAGGACTGCACAGAGAAACCCTGTCTCGAAAAACCAAACGAAACCAAACCAAAACAAAAAAGTAAGCTGTTGTATCTATTTAGTTTATAAGGAGATACTGAGGACTAATGGTGTAGGTAATCTTTGATCTTTTGGGGTGAAAATTTTTTTTTTTTGATTTGGTTTTTTCGAGACAGGGTTTCTCTGTGTAGCCGTGGCAGTCCTCTAACTCACTCTGTAGACCAGGCTGGCCTCGAACTCAGAAATCGTCTGCCTCTGCCTCCCAGAGTGCTAGGATTACAGGCGTGTGCCACCACCATCTGGCTGTGAAAACATTTTTTTAAGAAAGACAAGTTTACCACACAGTAGTGTCATCCATCTTTAATCCCAGTGAGTTTGAGGTTACCCTGGTTTACAAGATGAGTTCTAGGACAGACAGGGCTATTACACAGAGAAACCCTCTTTCTAAAAACCAAAAACCAAACCAAACAAAAACAAACCAAACAAAAACAAATAAAAAATTCCCAGCACTTGGGAAGCAGAGATGTAGGTAGTAGATCTCTGAGTTTGAGACCAGTTTGTTCTACAGAGTGACTTCCAGGACAGCCAGGGATACACAGAGAAACCCTGTCTTGAAAACCAAACCAAACCAAAAAACCCAAAAACAAAAAACAAAAGAAAAGAAAACAAGTTAATTGAGTACTGCAGGGGGCTAGGCGGTGTCCGCGGGCTGGGGGTAACCCGAGTTTCACTTGTAGCTGGAAGCTTGCCTCTGAGTTACTCCTGCATGGCTGGCGGTTTGTGAGCATACACCCTGACTTTGGTGTGAGAAGTGCAAGCAGTGTATGGAGCTTTGCCATGCTGGGAACAGGGCGAACCTGGGCTGTTTTCCTTTCGTGACTTTTACCTAGTTCAATCCTAGTTTTCTTTTGCGTGAGAGCTTGTCCATGCATTTGGAACAAATTTGCCATCAACTGTGGACATGGGAAGACTTAGTCTTAGCATGGGCTTAGGTCCAGGGACTGCAGGACCATGTAACATCTGTGCCTATGAGCGACAGTGCTTTTTGCATTGTTAGCAACGCTTGTATTTATTTTCAGCCAGACAATGGTGGTGTATACCTTTAATCCCAGTACTTGGGAGGCAGAGGCAGGTGGATCTCTATGAGTTCTAGGGCAGCCTTGTCTACAAAGCTAGTTCCAGGACAGCTAGGGGTACACAGTAAAATCCTGAAAAACAACAACAAAAGTCTGTTCATCTGGGTGTTTTGTCAAGTGTGTCTGTATACCATGCAAATACCATTGAAGGCCAGAAGAGGGCATCACGTTCCTTGGAACTGGAGTTATGGATGGTTTTGAGATGACGTGTGCTGAAAATAGAATCTGGGTCCTCTCTCTCTGAGATCAGCCAGTGCTAGTGTTCTTAACTGGTGAGCCATCGCTTCAGACTCTTATTTTTATTTAAATTAAAAAATTAAAAAAATATGTGTATATGTATTTATTGGTGCAAGCATATGTGTACCTAAAGCTTTTAAAAAAAAAAAAAAAGCCTGTGGAGAGCAGAAGGGCCTAGAACCCTCAGACTCTAGACTTAGCAGGCGTGGCGAGTGAGTGGCGAGGCCCTAGAGTGGACGGCGGGGACTCTTAGAAGACCTGCAAATGCTCTTAACTACGGAGCCCGACCTCTAGTTCACACCTTCCGCAGCGCTTGTAAAGACTTTAGCTGAACTATAAACTAGATTAATATTTCTTTGCTTTTGGCATATAAAACATTAATTTGAGATCTTTTACTATCCCTAACAATCAGGTAAATACTGATGGTCTGGTACTAAGAGGCTGGTACAACTGTCTGACCCTGGCAATATATGGATCGGTAGACAGAGTGATAAGCCACGACAGAGACTCTCCACCACCTCCACCTCCTCCTCCACCTCCTCCCCAGCCACAGCCGACTTTGAAAAGGAATCTCAAGCATGGTGAGAGGCTGAATCTGCTTTTCCCAGTGAAACTGCTATGTTGTGTTATGGCTAGCATGAGGAGCTGATCGAAGAGCTTGTCTACATGCTCCTCTGGCTGTGTCATTTGGTAGATTTGTCAGGCTCCTTGTCGGGTCATTTTTATTTGATTTTCTTCCTCAATTTTTCTGAAGAGTTCGTTAGCTTGCTTGCCTGCTCTTTCCAGGCAGGGTCTTAGTATGTAGCACTAACTGGTTTAGAACACTGCAGACATCTGCCCACTCGAGTGCTGAGACTAAAAGTGTGTCACCACACCACACCGCCACACTTCTGGAGGGCATTTTAAACAGTCCCAAAGCTCTCCTAGCCGGCTGGTGGGCTAGCTTGCTTTCTGTCTGCCTGTCTGTCAGTCTTTCTTCCTTTCTTTGTTTCTCCCATCTGTCTTTCTTTCCTTTCTTTGTTATTGGCCCCATTTAAAGTAAAATGTGTGTGTGCGTGTGTGTGTGTGTGTGTGTGTGTGTGTGTGTGTGTTTGTGTGTGTGTGTCCATCCCCTCAATCAGTGCTCCACTCTGGCCTCTAATTTACTGTCCTGCCTTATGTTCCTGTGATTGTAGGCATGCTTCTCAATGCCTACTTTTTATTAATTTTTTCTCTTTTTTCATCTTATATGCTAAGCCCAGTTATGCTTCTGTGTTACTCTTTCTTTGTAAAAATCCCTTCATTTTTCTGTACTAACAAAACATTTTAACCGGATTGTGAGTTCTTTGTGAGAAAAGAACATGTGTTATATTTGTTTTTTAACTTTATCAGAGCTGTGTGTGCGGGTATGTGTCTGTGGTGTATTTGTATGTGTGTGGTATGTGTGTTGTATTTGTTACTTGTATGTGTGTGGTGTGTGTTCCTATGTGTGTGAGTATGAGTGTGTATATGCATGTGTGTGGTGTGTATATGAATGTGTGTGTGGTGTGTATATGCATGTGTGTGTGGTGTGTATATGCATGTGTGTGTGGTGTGTATATGTATGTGTGTGAGGTGTGTATATGTGTGTGTGTTGTGTATATGCATGTGTATGTGTTGTGTATATGCATGTGTATGTGTTGTGTATATGCATGTGTATGTGTTGTGTGTATGCATGTGTGTGGTGCGTGTATGCATGTGTGTGAGGTGGGTATATGCATGTGTGTGTGGTGCGTGTATGCATGTGTGTGTGGTACGTATATGCATGTGTGTGTAGTGTGCTTGCTGACTTATTTTGAGATGCTGGGTTCAAACCCAGGAGCATGTGCATTGTCACTTTCTACCCAAGTCCATACCACAGTTCATTTAACTTTTTTGTTTGTTTGTTTGTTTGTTTGTTTGTTTTTCGAGACAAGGTTTCTCGGTATAGCCCTGGCTACCTGGAACTCACTCTGTAGACTAGGCTGGCCTCGAACTCAGAAATCTGCTTGCCTCTGCCTCCCAGAGTGTCATTTAACTTTTTATCCATTGAAAGACATTTGAGTAATTTCTCATTTTTGGCAGTTAAAATGAAATAGAACTTTTGTCTTTACTTTCCTGTCTGAATTAAGTCTTTGTGTTTCCAGGGTATTGTCTTAGACGCTATCATATTTTCATGTGTGGGCAGTTAAAAATTCTAGACTTCTAGATTAGTCAGCAAAATTTTTATTTAAGTCTCCAGGCAGGAAAAGTTTATATTGTCATTTAGTTCTGAAGGTAAGTTCAGATGATAAAAAAATATTTTTTGTGAGTTCATTTCAGTGTACTTTAATAATTTGAACATGTTGTTTCCCAACTATAGCTGATGGTGAAAAAGAAGATCAGTTTAATGGAAGTCCTCCAAGACCCCAGCCACGGGGCCCAAGAACTCCCCCCGGACCTCCTCCACCTGACGACGACGAGGACGACCCTATGTCCTTGCCAGGTGTGAAATCTGCTTGGGGCCCCTCCCCCACCAGGGATCCCTGGTGCTTCCTTTACTTCATTGAATTTTTGGACACAGGGTTTCTTTGTGTAGCCCTAGCTGTCCTGGAACTTTGCAGACCAAATTGGCTCTAAACACAAAGATCCACCTGCCTCAGCCTCAGCCTGGGGTTAAAGTGGTGCATCACCACGCCCAGGTCAAGTGGTGCCTAAGGTGACCAAGTCTGATGGTGCCTCCTCTCCTGCCTCTCCTGTTGGCAGAACAGCTTATTAAACAATGTTAGTTTGAACTTATACCGACAGTACTTTGAAAATAGAATATTGATGTAATATATAGCAGTAAAAAATAAGTAGTGTGTATTGGTAAAAAAAAAAAAAACTTAATAATTTAAAACCTGAAAGAAAAGAATTTCACATATACTTCAGTGCATAAAATACTGTGACTTAGTTTACTGTATAGTTGTCAGTACATGAAGGTACATAATGGATATTATGAGTGGGACTTATCTCTGAGTCAGAGTTTCCCATAGTCTAGGCGGCCTCCAATTGACTATGCAGCTGAGACTGGCCTTGACCTGATCTTCTGCTTCTAGTTCTCAAGTGCTAGGGTTAGGAGCCTATGTCCCCATAACAATCTCAGGTTGTGAACCCACCATTTCCAAAAAGAGCAGGTGTGAACCAAAACACCAACAGGTACTGTGTGGCTGAGGCTCTAGTCCTGCTGCCTTATGCTACTGAACACCACTGAACAATTTGCTTTAACTCTCATTTTTTTCAGTGTCTGGTGACAAAGAAGAGGATGTTCCCCACAGAGAAGATTACTTTGAGCCCATTTCTCCTGATAGGAACTCTGTCCCACAGGAAGGTCAGTATTCTGATGAAGGGGAGGTAGAAGAGGAGCAACAGGAAGAGGGAGAAGATGATGAAGATGATGTGGATGTAGAGGAAGAAGAGGATGAAGATGAGGATGACTGCCATACGGTAGACAGCATCCCTGATGATGAGGAGGAGGAGGAAGAGGAAGAAGGTGAAGAGGATGAGGAAGGTGAAGGTGAGTACGTTTAGTTAGGGCTTTCTGAATGTAAGGGGTAGGCACTAAGTGCATGCTGCTTTGAGCATCACAGAAGGTCATAGTAGCAGTAAGTGGGCTGGAGCGCTAAGGTCATGACAGCAAGTGAGGTCTTCTGTCTTTACTCTCCGGCTCCTGACTTCTTTATGTGTCGGTGTTCGCTCCTCTTTAACTGACGGCCCCAAGTGCCTGCCTGTCATTTCCTGGAGGAGAGATTTTTTTTTGGCTTATGCATGACTTGTTACTTGGTACCATCAGCATTTGTCAGGGAAGCAGGATCTAAAATTAGATCAATGCTTTTAGAGTAGGCATTGATATGTCATAAGCTAGGCTGACTTTCTAAATGCTGTGGTATTTGCAGAAATTTGTCTGGGTAGCTCAGTACACGTAGCTGAGTGGTGTTCGATTAGGTTTTAGTTTTCCTTTAAGAACAAAAAGTGATCAATTTTTGTTAACCCACCAAGAAAAAGTAATTAATTAATAAAATAAATTTAATAAAATAATTTAAATAAATTAAAATTTTAACCAATTAATTCAAATATCTTTAAAATTCTTAATAAGAAATGACATGCAATACTAAACATGTATACAAAGTGACAATTAGCTTTAAAAAAATAAGTAAGGGCCGGGCGGTGGTGATGCACGCCTTTAATCCCAGCACTTGGGAGGCAGAGGCAGGCAGATTTCTGAGTTCGAGGCCAGCCTGGTCTATAGAGTGAGTTCCAGGACAGCTAGGGCTATACAGAGAAAGCCTGTCTTGAAAAAAAACCAAAAACCAAAAACCAAAAAAAAAAAAAAAAAAGTAAGGGTTGTTTTGGAATTGCAAGGGTATTTATGAGCTAGATCATTGTAAACATTTGTGAGCTCACAGATGCCCCTGTAATTCTAAAACAACCTTCATCCTCAGTATTTTTATAAGATAAACACATAATTAAATGCTAAGTGCTACATTTTTCTCTTCCTCCATTCCCAGATTACCAAGTAATCATGTTTAGATTTTTGTGAATGACATGCCGATGGTTACATTGCATTCAGCAGTTTTCTTAGGCGGGGCAACTCGGCAGAGAAGGCAAGAATGGACAGGTTGACGTGGCTTACAGAGTGTCTGTGCTGTTAGGAAGCCAGACTCCCAGAGACTCATCCTTTCACGAATGTGTCACTAAGGGGGGGGGGGGTGAGCAAGAAGACTAGAGCAATTTTCTAGAAACATCTGGGGGGACTGCCTTTTAAAAAATTAATAATTAATTAATTAATTCACTTTACAACCCAATATCACCTTCGTCTCCTCCAGTACCCCTCATGCAAGTCACCCTGTCCCAGGTTCTCAAAAGAGAGGGGAGATCCCCTGTGGGTGTCACTCCCCCACTACAGCCCCTGCTCATCAAGTCACTGCACAGCTCGGTGCAGTCTCTCCTCTGAGCTTAGACAAGGTGTCCATTTAGGGGTTCGCCATCCACAGGCATCCAGGCTCACTGGCAGCCCCTGCTTTGGCTGTTAGGAGACATGCATGAAGAGAAAGCTGCTCATCTGCTGCTTATGTGCAGGGACCTAGGTCCAGCCTGTGCTGCTCTTTGGTTGGTGGTTCAGTTTCTGGGAACTCCCAAGGGCTAGTTGATTCTGTTGGTCTTCTTGTGGAGCCCCTGTCCTGGAGTCCCATCTCCCAGCTCCCTTCTCCTGAGCCCCATCTAATGTTTGGGTGTGAGTCTCTGCATCTCTTTCCATTGGCTCCTGGGTAGAGCCTCTTGGAAGATAGTTATGCAAGATTCCTGTCTGCAAAGCATACCAGAGTGTCATTAATAGTGTCGGGGATTGGTTCTTGCCCAGGAGATGGATCTCATTTTGGGGCGGTCATTGGTTGTCCATTCCCTCCCTCTCTGCTCAGTCTTTATATCTCTGCCCATCTTGTAGGCAGGGCACACTTTGTGTCAGAGGTTTTGTGGGTGGGTTGCTGTCCTTTCTTTTTGGGCTATCTTTATACACTTCTACTTTTTTATACTTAGGCAGTCATGTTGTTAGGAATTAAGACCTACCTGATTCTCATTCTGTTTTAATACAGAGGGGAAAAAGCTGTTCTTACTTTGTGATTAATAAAAGAGGCTCTTTGTTGTTTTTTCTCAAGACAGGGTTTCTCTGTCACGCCTCGGCTGTCTTAGAACTCACTCTGTCGGCCAGGCTGTCAGGCTGGCCTCCAGTAAAGATCCACCTGCCTCTGCATCCTGAGTAGTGGAGTTAAAAGGGGTTTGACACCATGCTCAATAACTATTTTTATTTTTAATTCTGTGTATGGATTAGTTCATGTGAGTGCAGATTCTCAAAGAGGCCCGAAAAAGGCATTAGATCCTCTGGCCTGGAGTTAGAGCTGGTTGTGAGTTCCTGATATCGGTGCAGAGAACTGAGCTATCTTGTGTGGGACTATGAGTATCTCTTTAGCCCCATACAGGAATTTTTTTTGTGTGTGAAATACTTCATCTTATAATTACAGTATTCTTTTTCCTTTTTTGTCTTTGCATGTATGTGTATATATGTTGTGTGTTTAAGAATAGGCACATGTGTGCTTGCCACAGGACAAGCTCAGGTGTCAGTCCTTGTCTTCTACCTTGAGAAAGGAGCTCTTGTTCAAAGCTCTATACTCCAGGCCAACCAGCCGGCAAACTTCAGGGATGTGTTAGGTTCACATCCCATCTTGATGAAGCACTGAGGTCTGGAGGTGGGTTCTGGAGTTCATTCTGAGCTCAGATTCTAAGGCTTCATCCCATCTTGATGAAGCACTGAGGTCTGGAGGTGGGTTCTGGAGTTCATTCTGAGCTCAGATTCTAAGGCTTGAATGGAAGTGCTTTAACCACTTGAACCCCTCCTATTGGTCAGTTTGTCTGTGTATGTATGTCAGTGTGTCAGAAGTTAACTCATTTGGGTGCCTTCCTACATTACTTTTTTTTTTTTTAGAATTATTTATTTTCTTATGTATATGAGTACACTGTCACTGTCTTCAGACATACCAGAAGAAGGCATGGGATCCCATTACAGATGGTTGTGAGCCACCATGTGGTTGCTGGGAATTGAACTCAGGTCCCCTGGAAGAGGAGCCAGGGCTCTTAACTGCTGTGCCGTCTGTCCAGCCCCTCCTAGGGAATATCACTTTCTTACCTTATATTTTAAAACATGGTCTCTGAGTGAACCTGGAGCTCACTGTTCTGGCCAGGCTGTCCGGCTAGCTATCCCTGCCTGTCTCTGCTCCCATTTCCTCAGTTATAGATGCATTTCCCTGCACCCTAACATTTAATGGCTTCCGGATACCCAGATCTGGTGCTCATCCTTACACGCCCTCCCCTGAACCATCCCCCTTCCTCTACTTGGGGTTTCTCCATGGGTGCTGGGTTATCAGAACCCAGAGTGTGGGCTCCAGTGCTAGGCACTTTACTAGCTGAGCCGTCTCTTCAGTTTCCCTCCCTCCCTTTTTTGAGATAGTTTTTGTGTGTGTGTGTGTGTGTGTGTATATGTGTGTGTGTGTGTGTGTGTGTGTGTGTGTGTATAGAGGTGTTTTGTTACCTGCATGCATGCCTGTATACCAACTGTGTACAGTGTCCACAAAGGTTGTAAGGCATCAGAACCTTGGAACAGGGTGGTTGTGAGCCACCATGTAGGTACTGGAAATGAGACTTGGGCACTGCAAGTATTCATAACCTTTGAGCCATGTCTCTAGTCCCGAGACACTGTTGGTGTCGAGACTGGCCTGGCACTCAGAGCAGTTTTCCTGTCCTTTGAGTATTGGGATTACAGGCACTGAGCACCATGCCTGGCTTGTAATGTTCTTTCTTATCTTTACTATTCATTTTTTTTTTAAATTTTAAAAATAAGCTTGGGCCAGGCATGGTGGCACACACCTTTAATCATAGCACCAGGAGGCAGAAACAGACAAATATCTGTGAATTTCAGGTCAGCCTAGTTTACATAATGAGACTTTGTCTCAAATAAATAAATAGAAATAAATAAATAGAATTAAATTAAATCTTGAGCTTTCGATAAAGGCTCTTGCTGCTGAACCTGATGTCCTGATGTTTGTCCCCAGGACCTACATGCAGAAGGAGATGACACTCTGAGCTGCACGCACGTCCTGTGACACATGTCCCCCAACCCTGATAAATACAAAAGTTTACTTTTAAAAATCTCTGAAGAGGCTAGAGAGATGGCTCAGTGGTTAAGAGTATGAACTGCTTCTTGCAAGGACCTAAGTTCCCTTCCCAGAATCCCCACTGGGCAGCTCAGAATTGCCTGTCACTCCAGCCCATGGGCATCTGAACCTCTGGCCTCCCTGGGCACTCAGTGTCATGCACAGATACCTTCAAAATCAAAAATAAATAAAAAAGCTAAATGTCTCAGAAGGTAAGCTTAATTTCTTCCCTTCTAAGAGAATTTGTTTTTGTTATTTTGAATTTCTGATTTTATTTCTGTCAGGAAAAGGTGTCATCACAGAATTAATTACAACAGTAATTTATTTGTCAGTAAGCTTATCCTTAATTATCCTATTACAGGGTGTAAGTATTGTCAATTTTTGTTATGAGGGGGAGCAAAAGTTGATTTTTTTTTCTGAGACAGGGTTTCTTTGTATAGCCCTGGCTGTCCTGGAACTCACTTTGTAGACCAAACTGGCCTCAAACTTAGAAATCCGCCTGCCTCTGCCTCCCAAGTGCTGGGATTGCAGGTGTGTACCACCACCGCCCGGCAATTTTTTTTTTTTTAAAGAAATCATACACTCAAAGTTCACATGCATGGTTTATCATCAAACTAGGGTATTGGTCAGTCATAAGAGTGACGTTGTGTTCAAATAAGTTTAAACTTATTTTCAGGCGACGATGGTTACGAGCAGATCTCTAGTGATGAAGATGGAATTGCTGACTTGGAACGGGAAACTTTCAAGTATCCCAACTTTGATGTGGAATACACTCCAGAAGACCTGGCGTCTGTTCCTCCTATGACGTATGACCCCTATGACAGGGAGCTGGTACCACTCTTGTATTTCAGCTGCCCATACAAAACTACGTTTGAAATTGAAATCAGTAGAATGAAGGATCAGGGTCCAGATAAAGAAAATTCAGGGGCAATAGAAGCTTCGGTGAAGTTAACTGAACTGCTGGATCTGTATCACGAAGACAGGGGCGCAAAGTGGGTGACAGCTCTAGAAGAAATCCCAAGTTTAATTATAAAAGGATTAAGCTATTTGCAGTTGAAAAACACAAAACAAGACTCCCTTGGCCAGTTGGTAGACTGGACAATGCAAGCTTTAAATTTACAAGTAGCCTTTCGCCAGCCCATAGCCTTAAATGTCCGACAGCTTAAAGCTGGGACCAAGCTAGTGACCTCATTAGCAGAATGTGGGGCTCCAGGAGTCACAGAATTGCTACAAGCAGGAGTGATCAATGCATTGTTTGATCTCCTATTTGCTGATCATGTCTCATCTTCCCTTAAGTTAAATGCTTTTAAAGCTTTGGACAGTGTCATTAGCATGACAGAAGGAATGGAGGCCTTTTTAAGAAGCACCCAAAATGAGAAAAGTGGCTATCAGAAACTTCTGGAACTCATACTTCTAGATCAGACTGTGAGGGTTGTCACTGCTGGCTCAGCTATTCTTCAGAAATGCCATTTCTATGAAATCTTGTCAGAGATTAAAAGACTTGGTGACCATATAGCAGAGAAGACGTCATCTGTTGCTAACCACAGTGAGCCTGATCAGGACCCCGATGCTGTACTGGAGAGAGCAAACCCAGATTATGAGAATGAAGGGGAAGCTTCTATGGACATGGATCTGTTGGAATCCTCAAACATAAGTGAAGGTGAAATAGAGAAGCTCATTAATCTCTTGGAGGAGGTGTTTCATTTAATGGAAACTGCACCTCATACAATGATCCAGCCTCCTGTTAAGTCTTTTCCAACAATAGCACGGATTACTGGACCTCCAGAGAGGGATGACCCATACCCTGTTCTCTTAAGGTAAGATGTACTTGGTTTTTGGAAAGATATTTCACAAATTATTGGAGGGAATTTTATGTTGTGACTTTGATGTTTTTCTGTTTGTATGCAGTATATAATTATGTAAGGATAGTTGATATTTTAAATTAGGTATTCAGTAGCAAACTTAGAGATACATTACTGTTTGAATGAGCCTGCATTGTGTTGGTATTTAAAGCCAAGTTAGGAACATAGATGACAGTGAATAGTAGCAGTGCTTGTTTAAGTTGTCCGTAAGTACACTGAGTGTAAAGCAGCCGACCCCCTGGGACGTGGTGGGAAAGGCTGGCCCGAGGCGGAGAGGCTGTCTGTAAAACCCTGCTTCCCGATCACTCCTGTCCATGCTAAGTTAGGATATGGTCCTGACAGTTTGTCTTTGGTGTCATCACTTGCTTCTGTCATGAATCCTAGTTATGTGTTAGTAGAATTTTGTCATTGTTAGTATTCGGGGAAGAAGTAGGATCAGGAATCATGTGAGGTTGAGAAAGTAGGGATGCGAATCGCGTCCTGAGCTTTGGAGTGAGATCCAGAGGTTTTGGTTTAACCTGTAACAGTGGGTGGTGAGGTGTGAGCGAGCTGGGATGCAGATGTGAAAGCAGTGCGGGCTCTTCCAGCCGCCGGCTTCGAAGGCAAGCAGCAGATGAGGGTGCGGGGCCTGGGGTGCAGCTCGGTGGGTGGGTGTTTGTCTAGCTCACCGAAGCCCCGGATTCTTTCCTTAGCATGTGATTCCGGCACTCAGGAGGTGGATGCAGGAGTCACAAGTATTAGGTCATCCTTGGCTGTGTAGTGCGTCTGAGGCCAGCATGGGCCATGTCAGAACCTTTTCAAATAAAAAATGAGGAAGTAAAGCAGTATCTGGATAGACATGCTATGGATAAAAAAGAGCCTTTTATTTCATTTTTCTGGAGTGGGAAAGCGCGTTTGTAAACTGGGAAGAATGACAGACTTTAAACCTCAGTGAGGAGGGAGAGGAGGGCAGAAGAGCTCCAGTGCTGGGACAGCGTTTGCTAGGAGGCGAGGCCCCAAGAAGTGTGCTGGGAAGGGCAGGCTGTGCCTTCAGTCTCCACACTTGGGAGGCGCAGGCAGTTGGACCTCTGACTTAAAGGGTAGCGTGGTCTACATAGCAAGCTCTAGGCCAGCCAGTGCTATTTTGTGAGACTCTGTCTTAAAAAAAAAAGTACAGTTTAAAAATGGAGACTTTGGCTTTGGTAGGAGAGTAGAAACCATGTGAGTACACAAATTTAGTTACTTTTGTAATATTGGAAATACATACCAAAGGAATTGAGACATTTGTGGATTTTGTTTTTGTTTTTGTTTTTGTTTTTGTTTTTTGAGACAGGGTTTCTCTGTGTAGCCCTGGCTGTCCTGGAACTCACTCTGTAGACCAGGCTGGCCTTGAACTCAGAAATCCGCCTGCCTCTGCCTCCCAAGTGCTGGGATTACAGGCGTGCGCCACCATGCCCAGCTTCAACTGCTCTCTTCTTAAAATTCCATATACTAGGGGCAGGAGAACTGACCCAGCATTTACTAGCACATCCTGTCCTTGTAGCGAACCAGTTTGATTCGCAGCACCCACACTGATCAAGTGGCTCACAGAGGCCAGTAACTTCATCACACAGGGGATCTGATGGCTCTGACCACTTCAGGTCACCCCTCATACTGACACCCACGTGTATATATGTACAGACACACACACACATACACATAATTTATAAAAATAAATCTTTTAAAAATGTTTTGTATACTAAGATATATAGCTCTAGGCCTGGTAAGTGGCTCAATAAATGAAGGCATTTGCCACTAAACCTGGCAGCCTCAGGTTGATCCCCAGAAACACACACACACACACACACACACACACACACACACACGCAATTTACAAGAGAAATCGTTCTGAAGCCAGAACCTTGTGACTGACTCCAGACTCCAGTAGTCCCATCAGGTTGGGCTAAGGCAGAAGGATTGCCATGAATTAGAAGTTATCCTGTGCTGCATAGTGAGTTTTAGGCCAACCTGAGACAGTGACTCAAAATACGAGTAGATTTGGTATTGAGGGGAAAAAATTTAAAAAATTCAGTTTGGTAGTAACTCCTTACATGCTGCAATTATAATTTGTAATTTTTCTCTGGTGCTTCTAACTCATACCATATAGTAATTCTAAGTCCTTGCATTCCCTGGATACACTAATTCACACTCTATAAGTAGAGTGAGACCATAGAGAAAAAGGAGTATTTGGTAGGTGACTTAGAAATAAGAATCAGAATTACTCATGATTAAGTAAAAACAAGAAAACCTGTCTTTAGTCATTTCTTGAGGGTCTGTTGAATATTCACAACTTGGATTTTGGTATGACACCACAGAAAAGAGTTGGTCCTCACATTGTAATAATTATTTCCATTTCTGTGAAAACCTGTATGTCTGTAATTACAGCTGTTCAGGTGTTTGCTTTCTGCAGTCCTGTGGTCTGAGGAGGAGGGGAGTGCTTTACACCTACCTGACCCATGTCGCTTGGCTTCCACAGGTATCTTCACAGCCATCACTTCCTGGAGTTGGTTACCTTACTTCTGTCGGTTCCAGCGACAGGCGCCCATCCGGGCGTACTGCAGGCCGCAAAGGATGTTTTGAAGTTTCTTGCCCAGTCACAAAAGGGCCTTCTGTTTTTTATGTCAGAATATGAAGCAACTAACTTGTTGATCCGAGCTCTGTGCCACCTTTATGATCAAGATGAAGAGGAAGGCCTTCAGTCTGACGGAGTAGATGATGCTTTTGCCTTGTGGCTGCAGGACTCAACTCAGACTCTGCAGTGCATCACAGAGCTGTTCAGCCATTTCCAGCGTTGTACAGCCAGTGAAGAGACGGACCATTCCGATCTCCTGGGCACCCTCCACAATCTTTATTTGATTACTTTTAATCCTGTGGGAAGATCAGCTGTTGGCCATGTTTTCAGCCTTGACAAAAATCTTCAAAGTCTCATTACTCTAATGGAGTACTATTCCAAAGAAGCCCTAGGGTAATTTTCTACTTTTATAAAATCTCAATTACATTAGGAATCTAGGTCACTCATGGGCCAGTTTCTTTACAAAGAAATCTCTTTGGCATGGATATATGTAATGAGTTCATGTATATATGTATATGTATCTTAAGATCTATCTTATCTACATGCATATGTCTATATGTCTTTTGTCATAACTTGCTAGTTAAGAGCTAGAATTACAGGAGTCTCTGCGTTGTGTCTGGTTAGCAACGCAGTGAACTTTTTCCAGCTTCTTTCAGTTCCTCCTGGTTTTGAGAAAGGTTACAAGTATAGTATCCCTCTGTCTTGTAGAGAAGTATATACTCTAAGTGACTGCCCACACTCTGTTACTGTCTGTTCTCTAACCCTTCTCAGTGCTCTGATTTTGAATTGCTGTGGTTGATTGGGGGAAATTGAGGGAGATAATGATGTTAAAGAACTGCTCAGGAGGGCAGAGGATTTTAGCATATGAGAAGAGAGACTTAACTCTCCCTTGCTTATGTCATGGAAAACCAGACAAGATGGGCACATTCAGGGTAGTACGGCCATGCTGTCATGCAGAATAGTAACATACAGGCAACCAGTTGCCTCATGGTGGGGTGACTCCCAGTCGTTATGGAAGGCGAGCTGTAGTGGCTTCTGCCTAGTGGTAGTGTCCGAGTGATTCTGGGGTGGAAGACTGAGGGCGACGGCAGATGGTCACATTCGCTCCTCCTCAAGGGTAGATGAGGGGAGGGCCAGTGAGTGCACTTCGGAGTACTCTTGGTTAGTGACGTATGCTTGTGAGTATTTCATCGTTCATTTGTTCTTGTTAATTTTACTTCCCACTGTAATGTTTATGAGTTTGTTTTTATGTCAGTTATCTCTCCTTACCTATCAAAAATACTTAGATTGCTTGAGCATTGTGGAGTGTACCTGTAAATTTGAGGGCAGCTTGTTCTACACAACAAGATCCCATCTTTAGCAAAAAAAACTAGGCATGGGAGAAATACATCTGAGTCTGGCATGGTAGTGCATATCTGTAATCCCAGTACTTGGAAGGCTGAGGCAGGAGGATTGTGAATTTGAAATCATCCTTTGGTAGTGAGTTTCAGGCTAGTACCTACGAGCTTTTTTTCTTGTCTTTATTGTGTAAACAATGCAACATCTCTTCACATAGTATTTTCATCATATTAAGTATTCCACGTAGTGTGGAATTGACTGAAAGTAGATGGGAAACTGTGCCCATGTCATGTGACCCTGGACCTGCCACTTGATAGAAGGCACTGGTGGCTCCTGGGACTTTGGTAGCTGTAGGGGTCCTGGAACCAGTAATCATAGAGACTGAGGGAAGACTGTTACTGATACTCTTCAGGGGAATTAGAAGAGAAGTGTAAAATCTGATTCTTTATTTTCAAGAAGTTAGGTGATGTTGATAATGTTGGGTTGTAAATTTCCTCAATCTCTTTAAAATAACATATGAAAAAATGTTTAAAATTATTCCTGAAAAATTACTTTCATACCCCACATTTAAAAACCTTATTTTATTTCAGTGATTCCAAGTCTAAGAAGTCAGTAGCTTATAATTATGCATGCATACTTATTTTGGTGGTGGTTCAGTCTTCCAGTGATGTCCAGATGCTAGAACAGCACGCGGCATCTCTCTTGAAGCTTTGCAAAGCAGATGAAAATAATGCTAAATTGCAAGGTATGGTATCTGGAGTTATTTTTAACATTTGTGATACATGAAGAGAAAAGGCTGAATTCTTATGACTATTGCTTTGTCATATTTGTGTGTGTGTGTGCATGTGTGTGGGGGTCATTTTTGTGCAGTGTATCTTGAGGATAGAAGACATCAGATGTTTTTCTTGATTGCTGTCTATTTTTTGAGACAAGGGCTCTCACTGAACCTGAAGTTTGCCATTTTTAACTAGATTGGCTGGGTAGCAAGCCTCTTAGATGCATCAGTCTGCCACAGCAGTGCTGGTGTTAGGTGTGGGGCATCTGTTGACACGTGCCTACCTTTTGCATTCGTGACAGGATCTGAACTGAGAGCCTCGTGCTCTTTGGCACAGCAGGCAGCTTGCCCGCTGAGCCATCTCTCCAGCCCATTTTCATTTTCTTGAGTTGCCTTTTAGGAAAAGAGTTTATAAAACTTAAGGTCTCATAAAGTGTTTTAGAATATAAATGACAAGGTTTGAAAGTGCCTTCCTTTTCCTGGAAAATCCTGAAAGATCGCAGTCTAGCTAATCAGGGTAGGAGAGCCTGCAGTAGGCTTTAGTTCCTTTCTGGTTTTGAGTGTTTTGCTGCACTTAGATCTCTGCACTATTCTGAGTTAACTTAAAAACTGCCAGTTAGCACATTGTACTACTTTACAAAGTAGCTAATTTTAAAATGACAAGTTAAGAAATTGAAAAAGTCAGGCTAGTGATACAGTTCAATGTTTAGGTACTTCTCAAGCATGTGTGACAACACAGGTTTTACATAACTCAGGATCTTACATATACACAAAAACAAAAGTAAAATAAGTATTCTTTTGGGTGGGGGGGTTGCAGGCAGCAGTAAAGATAGGTGAATAAATGCTGCATTATATTAGTTTATAATCATTTATAAATCGTTTTATTGTTTTTATTGACTATTGCAATAAACTTATTTTAATTAGGGGGATTGGATAAGCATTTAAGTATTTAAAGAAAATGAGATAACTCTAGTCATCAGTATTTTTTGAATCAACATAGTAGGGCTCCATTTTCATTTTAAAATTATTTTATTTTGCTGGGCGTGGTGGTGCACGCCTGTAATCCCAGCACTTGGGAGGCAGAGGCAGGTGGATTTCTGAGTTCGAGGCCAGCCTGGACTATAGAGTGAGTACCAGGACAGCCAGGACTACACAGAGAAACTCTGTCTCGAAAAACCAAAAAAAAAAAAAAAAAAAAATTTATTTTAGAATTATATACATAAGGTGGGCATGGAGGCACAGCCCTGTAATCCTACCAGTTATGGGACAGGAAGACCATGAGCTTGAGGCCAAGTTAGGGGTATAGCATGAGCCATGTCTGAAAAACCAAAAATAATTAGATGTTAGAGAGTATCTGTTTTTAAAGTCTAGATGCTTGAAATGATTATAGGTGTGGTGTTTTCTTTTGGGAAAAATGTTTTTTTTTATAAATACTTCCATTTAAAAATATAGATTATTCTTTTTGTTTTTTAGAACTTGGCAAGTGGCTTGAACCTCTGAAAAACCTCAGATTTGAAATTAACTGCATCCCAAATCTAATTGAATACATTAAGCAGGTAAGTAAAAAGTTAGAGGGCTTTGATCGTTGTGAAACTGCGATGACACACGGCGATGACACTTGGGTGACCTTCTAGGTAGTGGAGAAACCACGGCCTTGATTGAGCTGTGTGACTGTCGTATAGTCTTTGATGCATGGATGTAGGTAGTCATGTCCGTGGACACACATGCATGTCCTTACGGCATGTCTGGAGATCAGAGCACAGCTTGCGGGAGTCAGCTCGCTCTTGTTCCCCGTGGAGGCCCCGGGATGGCACGCAAGCCTGCAAGCGTGTTGGAGAGCACTTTGACCTGCTGAGCTGTCTCCTAGGTCCTGCAGAAACCTTTAAAGTTGAATGCTGGGAGTATTCTAATTTTAATTAATGAAATAATTAAATATTTCATTGATATAGTCAATTCCAGATAAATTCCAGTGTAAACCAGTTCTCTCTGTTAATTTTGGATGGTGACAACTGTTGTTGAAATCTGTAAAATCTATAAACTATAATTTAATAATATATTAACTTATCTATAAGTAACATTCAAAAATTCATGTATAATTGATCTTCAGAGTCGCTTCCCCCACTATCTTTTCTTAGTTGATCCAGTATATAGCATTGCAAGATAGACTGAAGGTGCACATCTGAGCACGTTGCACTACGTCAGTGTAGACTGGATTATATTCTAATCCTGTATGTAACAGCTGTGATTTGTTTTTGTATGTGAAGAAGTCACCTTGGTTTTGTAGCTGCAGTATATTATTAAAGTAATTTATATATATTGACCAATTTGTTGCTCTTTTAAAGTCAAAGAAAAGTATTTTTTAGGGTTATCTGCTTTAGATCTTTTTGTCTTAGTGATTCCTTTGACTTTTCATTTTATGTCTCTTAAGAGTATTTCTGTTTGGGTTTTGCTTTTGTTTTGTTTTGTTTTTTGTTTTTGTTTGTTTTGTTTTTCCTTTTTCTTTCATAGACAAGGTCTTACTGCCCTTGCTGGCCTGTAACTCACTATTGTAGACTAGGCTGACCTATAACTTACTATGTAAATAAGGTTAGCTTGTAACTTACTGTGTAGACCAGTCAGTCTAGAACTCACCAAACTTGGCCTGCCTCTGCCTCCTGAATGCTGAGATTAACGGCAGCCTGGGCTACATGAGATCCTGTCTCAAAAAAGAAAGGATGAAAATAGAAGAAAAGACATTGAACTATATATAGCTTATAACTAAAAATTTTAAATTGAGCATGGTGGTATGGTGGTGAATGCTTGTAATCTCAGCACTGGGGTGCTGAGGCAGAAAGGTTGAGGTTTGAAGCCAGCAGAGACTGCTTTGGAAAACACTGCCTCAAAAACAGACCTGTGCCGGGGAGGAAGTTTGCAGAGTGCTTGCCTAGAGTGCACAAAGCCCCAATTTCTGTTCCCTTGTACCACATGAATGGGGGTGTGGTGGTCCCCAGCTGGAAGGGTCAGGGTTCTACCATCAGCTGGACGGTGAGTTTGACGTCAGCCTGGGCCACATGGGACCTTATCTCAAAAAACCAAAACAACAAAACAAAGTTTTGATTTCCTCATAAACCTTGTATTTATCTCTATTGGGGGGGGGGGGCGCGGATCCAGTTCTAGAACTTAGGCTGGTCTCTATCTCTTGAGTGCTAAGACCTCAGTCACGTACTACCACATCCTGTTCACCCATTAATTTTTATTATATAAATAATTCCTATCCTAAGATACACTAAATATAGTTGAACCAGTATTGAAACTTGATGATTTCTTGTCATCTCAGCAATTTGTAGAATATAAGAAAAAAGCTAAGGCCAAAGGGTAATGCAGACTGGAGGCATATGAGGGGAGTGTACTTGCTTGGTTGGTTGCTTGCTTTCAAAGCTTATACCCCGAGACTTCGAAGTTGGAATAGTTTAAATCATTGGAATTTTTCAAGTTATAAGTTTGTTTATACTGTTAGCCTGTGAAAGCTACAAAATATAAACAAAACTGTTTGGTATTTGGAAACATAATCAGGTGTTAAATACAAAAAGTTTCATTTCTTGTACTCAGTCTTTTTGGTTGTCTGCATTTAAAAAAAAAAGCTATTTAGTCTGTAAATGTTTGCAGGCTTCCTCCTGTAAGCCTTGAAAGAGGTTTAGTAACCATGGGTCTTTTTAAATACCGTCTGGCACAGCGGCACAAATCTGTACTTCTATCCACTTATGAGGCGGAGGGGGCGGAATTAAAGTTAGAGGCCAATCTAATCTGGGCATCTTAGGCCTGAGCTCAAAACAGAAACAAAACAACAGAGACCCCAGACACAAGCTCGAGCTCGTCAGTTTAACCATTGCCTCATTTAATATCTATAATAATATAAAGTGGGGATCTAGAAAAGAGTTATTTTAAATTCTTTTTTTTTTTTTTTTTTGGTTTTTTGGATTTGGTTTTTCGAGACAGGGTTTCTCTGTATAGCCCTGGCTGTCCTGGAACTCACTCTGTAGACCAGGCTGGCCTCGAACTCAGAAATCCGCCTGCCTCTGCCTCCCAAGTGCTGGGATTATAGGCGTGCGCCACCACTGCCCGGCGTTATTTTAAATTCTTTTTTTTTTTTTTTTTTTTTTTGGTTTTTTCAAGACAGGGTTTCTCTGTATAGCCCTGGCTGTCCTGGAACTCACTCTGTAGACCAGGCTGGCCTCGAACTCAGAGATCCGCCTGCCTCTGCCTCCCAAGTGCTGGGATTAAAAGCGTGCGCCACCACTGCCCGGCCTTAAATTCTTAATAAAAGGCTTTTATTTAATGCTTTTAGAACTTGAAATATGCAAATATGTTACATTTAATTTTCAATATAATATTGTACAGTACAAAACATGCCTATGATGTTGCTGGAGAGATGGGTTAGCATTAAAAACATTGGCTGCTCTTCCAGAGGATCCAGGTTCAATTCCCTGTACCTACATGGCAACTCACTGTAACTCTGGTTCCAGGGGATCTGATATTCTCATGCACACATACATGCAGACAAAACACCAGTGCACATAAAATAAATAAATCATTAAAAAATTTAAAAAATTGGGGCTGGAGAGATGGCTCAGCAGTTAAGGAGCACTGTCCTTCCAGAGGTCATGAGTTCATATCCCAGCAACCACATGGTGGCTCACAACCATCTGTAATGAGATCGGATGCCCTCTTCTGGTGTGTCTAAAGACAGTTACAGTGTACTTATATATAATAAAAAATCTTTAAAAAAAAATTAAAAAATTTTATAAGAAAAAGTGAAATGTTCCTAAGGTTAAATAATTTATGGAAGTTTTAGTACTGGGGTTTTTCTTTTCCTTTTTTGTTTTTTGTTTTTTTTAAAGATTTATTTATTTTATGCATATGAGTACATCATGATTGCTCTCTTCAGACACCCCAGAAGAGGGCACCAGATCCCATTACAGGTAGTTGTGAGCCACCATGTGGTTGCTGGGAATTGAACTAAAGATCTCTGGAAGAGCAGTCAGTGCTCTTAACCACTGAGCCATCTCTCCAGCCCCTGGGGTTTTTCTTACATGTTGTCTCTTTTGTGTGTTCTTTGAGACAGGACAGGGTATTAGATCTAACCCTGACTGCCTTGAAATTCACTGTGTAACCCAAGGCTGTCCTTAAACTCAGCACTCTCCTCCTGGCTCCAGCCTCCTGAGTGCCAGCACTGCTGGTGTGCAGCACCACACCCAGCTTTCTCATGCCTAAAACATGCTAGAGAGCAAGCAGTGTGCAGCCAAAGCCTTTGTGCTGAGGATCAAACCGAGGGCCTTGCACATGCAAGTACACACTCTACTCTGGAAGCTCAGAGTCTTCACTAACTTAAGCTTGTTTGCTTTTATTTTGTTTTTTAAAGAATATTGATAACTTGATGACTGCAGAAGGAGTTGGCCTTACTACTGCTTTACGCGTTCTCTGTAATGTGGCATGCCCACCACCTCCCGTAGAAGGTAATGTACTTAATATACTTTGAAAACTTTACGCCTAGTTAAGTATCATTTATTAAATATTCAAAATATTCTTGATTCATTCTTAGCATGTAAGTAATTAATTTTTTCTTATTCCTTCCTTATCCTGTATACAGGTCAGCAGAAAGACCTGAAATGGAACCTGGCTGTTATTCAGCTTTTCTCTGCTGAAGGAATGGACACCTTTATTCGGGTTCTGCAAAAATTGAACAGTGTTTTGACGCAGCCTTGGAGGCTGCACGTGAACATGGGGACCACGCTGCACAGAGTTACTACCGTCTCGGTGGCTCGCTGCACCCTCACGCTCCTTAAAGCCATGCTGACGGAGCTCCTTCGAGGCGGGTCCTTTGAGTTTAAGGACATGCGTGTCCCTTCAGCACTTGTCACTTTGCACATGCTCCTCTGCTCTATCCCTCTCTCAGGCCGATTGGATGGCGAGGAGCAGAAGATCCAGAACGATATCGTTGATATCTTACTGACTTTCACACAAGGGGTTAATGAGAAGCTCACAATCTCCGAAGAGACTCTGGCCAACAATACTTGGTCTTTAATGTTAAAGGAAGTTCTCTCTTCCATCTTGAAGGTTCCAGAAGGCTTCTTCTCAGGACTCATACTCCTTTCAGAGCTGCTGCCTCTTCCCTTGCCCATGCAGACCACGCAGGTACCACTTCCCTATCACATGCATCTTGTAATGACTGCGGTAGCTCCTTAGGAAAGCCTCCGTCCTCCCAAAGACAGAGTCACTGAGTTGGGGTGAGATGAAACTGAAGTGAGGTGGAAGCGTGGGGTAGTGTTTTAAATGCCTTTTGTGAAGTGAGTTTTATCACGTTGTTGTGTATACTTGTACTTACGTTTTCCTGTTTCTGCAAATCGTTTTTCTCCCCTTCCGTGTTTTAGAATTTGCAAATTAGGTTGCTTCACCACTGGACTCTGCTCAACTGACTGCCAACCTGAGAACAATACTTTTTTTAGACCTGTTGGATTCAAACAATTGTTTAATTGTAATAGTGTAATAGTGAATTATGTTTTAAGCATGCAGTAAAGGTATTCTTTTTATGACAGTTCTTCCTGAACAGTTTTGCGACTATAATAAATATTAAAAAATCTATGTACACACACATTATACTTTTTTAACAGGTTATTGAGCCACATGATATATCAGTGGCACTCAACACCCGAAAATTGTGGAGCATGCACCTTCATGTTCAAGCAAAGTTGCTCCAAGAAATAGTTCGTTCTTTCTCTGGCACAACCTGCCAGCCCATTCAGCATATGTTACGGCGTATTTGTGTTCAATTGTGTGACCTTGCCTCTCCAACTGCTCTTCTGATCATGAGAACTGTGTTGGATTTGATTGTAGAAGACTTGCAAAGGTATTTCCATTCCACCTTAACAAGTTTTCCTCAAGTTACTCTTGACACAGATACCCTCTTTTACATAGTTTGGAAACTAGGGTTTAGTAAGCCCAGATAAATAACATGTGGATACGTAAACACACACACACATATGCACATACACACACGAAGATGTGTAAATTATTGTCTTTAGAAGGCTTTATCTTCTTATTTCATATTTAAGTCATGTTGAAGATCTTGATTTGGGGCTTTTACTTCAATTTCCTTATAGCATAATGCTTGCCTGTGTGCATGTCCGTGCTCATACATGTGTGGTCAGGACTTTCTATAGTTGCTCTTTCCTTTCCTTCTGTACATGGGTTCGGGGTTGAGTTCAGGTCATTAGGTTGTTCTGTGAGTGCCTTTACTTCCTGAGTCCCCTGCCTGCCCCAGTTTTGCGGTTTTTAAAAGGTGATGTATGAACAGCTACTCTGACTTGAAGTATGTTATTGAAAACCTGAAATTATATAATTTTACAGTGACTATAAACTTCTGGAAAAAAATTATATCAAAGGAATGAGGTATATGTTTTATACAAAATTTGTGTGAATCAATATATAGAAAATATTAAATCATGTGTTTAAAATCAAGAACCTTGTTTACTGAACATATTGATTTTATTTCAGCACTTCAGAAGATAAGGAAAAACAGTACACTAGCCAAACCACCAGGTTGCTTGCCCTTCTCGATGCTCTGGCTTCACACAAAGCTTGTAAATTAGCTATTTTGCATCTAATTAATGGAACTATTAAAGGCGATGAAAGATATGCAGAAATATTCCAGGATCTTTTAGCTTTGGTGCGGTCTCCTGGGGACAGTGTTATTCGCCAGCAGTGCGTGGAATATGTCACATCCATTTTGCAGTCTCTCTGTGACCAGGTATTCATTGTTTTTATTGTCATTGTTTGTGTTGGTGTGTGCCCAATTGCTTGTCTTGATGTAACACTTGTCTAGTAATTGTGATAGTAAATAATGCAGCTTGCTCATGGTGTATTACTTTTGCATTATTTAGGAAGTCTGGTAAGTGGAGGAAAAGCAAACTGATTTGGTGCATGGTATTTTATTTGACTTAGCTTTTGAGTCTCTGAGATGTTTTTCCTTTTGTAATATCATTGCCAACCTGGGTAATAGCTTTTATGCAAAATGTTCGATCTTTTTTATGGCTGATTAATACTTACTGTATTACTTTCCTTCCTAATTACATCATTCTGTTTTGTAACCTTGATTTTGGTGGGGTTAATGTGTTGGTCTCTTGTAAGGAGAACTTCTTTGTATGGTTAGTCTTTTGTAGCCCCAACGGGCCTCAGACTGGCAAGGTAGCTGGTCTTTAATTCCTGACATTCCTCCTTCGTCTCCCCAGTGCTGGGACTGCAGTGTGTGCCTCCAGGCTACCTCGCTGGCACGGCGTGACGGCAGCGGGAGGCACTGCAGTGCCTGTACGCCGAGTGATGCTCCTGCTGCTTCCTCCGGCGGGCTGTTCTCCCACTCTTCATCCACGCTGCTGACTTGTTTATAGTTCCATGAGACAGGGGTTCTCCACTGTTGGCATCTTTAAAGAACCTTTCCTTGTAGTAACACGTTTGTAACTGGTCAGAGTGCTCACGCAGCTAGTCATCAGATGGGTTGTTCTTTTTTCTCAGACAACATATTTTTACTAAGCGCCTGTGTTGGCTAATTACAGTGCAGTGTGGTTACCCTGGAATCGCAGGGATGCTTTCGCACGGGGCTTGTTTTCGGAAGTGGTAGATGATAATTGTGGCCGTGGTTGAAAGTTTAAGGCCTCTCTGATTGGTGCTCATTAGGGATCTCTCCGAGTCCCACACTGTTGACCCCTCCCTGCCCTCTTCACTCAGAGTTCACCGCATTTTCCTTCTGATGCAGATCTATGCTTACACGCCCCTGAAAGCCCGGGTCACTTCTGTAAATGAGTAGTGGGTGTTTATGTGCAGTTAGCTCTGCTTGCCTAACTCTAGAAAACTCGAGTTTTAAAAGTTAAACTTAGAGGGAGACATTTACCCGGAGATTGTGCCTGAAGTGTGTTTGCTCTGTCCGTACCTTTCCATGAAGCTTTACATTCCGATAGTGACAAATTTAAGATTTCAGCCAAAAATTTTATTTCTAGAAGCCTCTATAATGTAAAAAGGAGTGTGAATCGGTGAACAGTAGACTGCTTTAAAGTATTTTACAAACAAACCCATTTTAAAATTGAAGCTATGCCCTGCTCAGTTCCTTATAAAGGCCATCCTTTTTCTTTAAAGTATAAATGTCAGAGAATTTCATAAACACATATAATGTATTTTGATCAAATCCACCCGCCAGTTCACCCCAGTTCTAACTCTGTCTCCGCACCACTTGTTATCTGGAAGTTTGTGTCCTTCCTCCCCTCTTCCTGAGTCCACTTAGTGCCCCCGCATATACATGAGGGTAGGGCCATCTTGCATGCCTCGGGCTACATCCCTGAAGGAAACTGGCTGTCCCAGCAGGTGACAGCTTGTTCCTGTATAGGGTGTCTTCTCAGCCCTCCCCTGCCCCTCCTCCGCTCCTCCCGCCCACACTCCCGCCCCCTTTACACCCTTTGCCTGCATGAGTCTGTTCTGTCTTCACAGCTGGGGTAGTATTGCTATTATGCTCCCTAGTCCTCTTCCTTAAGACCCATTTCCCCCTACACAGCCCCTTTTAGTTTCATGATCTATACCGTATTCACACCCACACTGATGACCTGAAAATGAGAAGCCAGGATCGACACGAGTGGGAACAGAGTCGGAATCATCAAAAGTAGCTGATGATGCTTTCTGTGTGTGCGTGTGGTTAGGCCAGTGCGTCTCCATCCTTGTCAAAGGCAGTGCTAAACTCTTTTCCTTTTGTGCCAATGGAAGATAAATTAAAAAAAAAAATCTTTAAAGGTAAAAAGTAGTGTGAAGGAAAATACTATGTCTAGTTCCTTAGATAGACATTCTTATAATAGTTTATTATAAAAGAAGGGATGCTCTTTATCTTTTGGAATCTGTGTTTGGGATGGAATCATAACAATAATTTCAAAATTTTTATTTACTTGTTTGGTTGTTTTGTCTGAATGCATGTCTCTGCACACATGCCTGCCTGCCTGTGGAGGCCAGAAGAGGGCATCAGATCTGCTGGGGTTACTGGAGCTTCCTGTGGTTGTAACCCACGTGTGAAGGCTAGTTAGCTGAGCCCTGGTCCTCTGGAAGCGCAGCCAGTGCTTGTAACTGCCGAGCTGTCCTCCCGGCCCCCAGCAGCGTTCTGTGACACTGTTACTAAGTATTAATCGGTGTGTGCTGAGACATAGCAGTGGTGGTGGTGCTCACCGGAAATGCTCTCCCGCCCCCAGGACATCGCCCTCATTTTGCCAAGCCCTTCTGAAGGCCCCAGCGCGGAGCTTGAGCAGCTCTCCAACTCCCTGCCAAGTAAAGAGCTGATGGCTGCCATCTGTGACTGTCTGCTGGCCACCCTCGCCAACTCGGACAGCAGCTACAGCTGCCTGCTCACCTGTGTCCGCACCATGATGTTTCTTGCAGAGCACGATTACGGATTGTTTCACTTAAAAAGGTAGGCGCTGAGAATCTAATAGACTATGCCCCACCCCTCACTTAGTTAATTCGTACTTAATATGGCAGGTTCGAAGTATGACTTCTTTCAGAGGGAAAATTTTGTCTGTGACTGAGTCTCATTGGCAGTTAGTAGTGGATTTTACAGTCTTTTCTGTCTGAGCTGTACTTTCTGAGACTTAGGAACAGCACTGTTATAAGTCTGCATAAGGATTTCTGTGTGCACCTGAAGACTTGTTTCTTTTGACTAGGTATCTCAGAGTGGAATTGCTGGGTCATGTGATAGGTGACCGTGTAACAAATCCAAAGCTGCCAAGGTGTTTTTCTAGGTGTTTGTTTTCCATCACCAGTGCATTAGACTCCCGTGACTCCTCGGCCTCATCAGAACCTCGCATCATTGGGGTTGTGCTGTTTATTGACGTGGAGCCTTCCCGTGTTGTGCAGGTTGGCCTCAGGCTCCTGGGCTTCTGTCCTGCCGTCTCAGCACAGAGGAGTCACGATGAGAGACATGCCTGCCGCCAGGGTTTTTTTTTTTTTGTTGTTTTTTGTTTTTGTTTTAATTTTCCTAAAAGACATTCGAATAGGGCTGGAGAGATGGCTCAGAGGTTAAGAGCACTGACTTCTCCTTGGAAGGTCCTGAGTTCAAATCCCAGCAAACACATGGTGGCTCACACCATCCGTAATGAGATCTGGCACCCCCTTCTGTTGTGTCTAAAGACAGTTATAGTGTACTTACATATAATAATAAATAAATCTTTGAAAAAAAAGACATTCGAATAGAAATATTAGCTGTAGTTTTTTCTTGTTGTTTTGGGTCGTTTGTTTGAGAAAGGGCCTTGTTCTATAATAGCCCAGGGTGGCCAGGAACATGTGATCCTCAGCCTCTGGAATGCTAGGATTATAGCTCACTGTAGACTCCAGTTTTTCTTAGAGCATTTACAAACCTAACTCATTTACTTAAAGTTTTTTGCAGTCCCTAGTAATTGGGCTAATCTAGTTTTGAGCCTCTTATTTTTTTTTTTTTTTTTTTTTTTTTTTTTGGTTTTTCGAGACAGGGTTTCTCTGTGTAGTCCTGGCTGTCCTGGAACTCACTCTGTAGACCAGGCTGGCCTCGAACTCAGAAATCCGCCAGCCTCTGCCTCCCAAGTGCTGGGATTATAGGCATGCGCCACCATGCCCGGCTTGAGCCTCTTATTTTTTATTATTATCTTTTTCCTTAGGTCTGATTTCGTTCCTATTTGTCATGACTTTCTGACTGTGTAACAGAGCTCTCAGCTGGTCTTTCTTACCTTCATGTTTCTGTACATGCATGTATGTCTTCCCCAGCGGCGTCTCAGCCTGACCTGTTTGGGAAGTGGGAGCACTGCTTGTTTAGTCTTACCTCATACTTATTGCCATTGTCTGGTTGTGTTGTAGCTTAAAAGACAGTTGAACATTGAAATGGTTCGCCCTTGAAATTCTTTTGAAACTAAGAACCATGTAAGTGTATAGACTAATTATGATCAGGATTTTAGACACACCAACAGGGTTTGTTATACAAAACTCATTCTGTATCGGGGTTGGCAATTTAGACTATAGGCTGAGTCTGGTTTTCTGTAGTTACTACAAATAAGGAGTTGCTGGAATACCACCTGTGCATGTCCCACACCACTTCCCCGCCATGGCAGTCTGCAGTAGTGAACGCTGAGTTGTGATAGCCCACAGAGCTGAATGTTTACCATCCCGTTCTTAAGCAGGTGGACCTCTGTTTAGGCCTTTGTTTTCCTTTGTCATGCTTTGTAATTCTTAAGTTAGCTTTCCCAGGTTAGTCTCTGAGACAGTGCTAGCCCTCTTACGTTAGGGAAACCTTTACATCACGAAAAGAAATTTAAATAGGGAACTAGTAAGTTGCTTGTGATAGGATTTGAATGTTTATTGTTTGAGAGAAGCTTTTTAGTAAATGTCAGGCATGGGATTTATTCTGTAATCCTAGCAGCTGGAAAACTGAGGCACGAGGATTGTGAATTTGAGGTTAGCCTGCCCTGCATAGTGAGAACTTGCCCCACCCCCACTCCCTCCCCTGAAAAAAGAAAAAGGAAAAAGTAATGTAATTGAAGAATAAAATGAAGTGATTTTTCTTTTTAGGTTAAATTTGTGAACAAAAACATCTAAGTATATCTATGTTTTTTAAAATGTTAAAATAAATTTTCTGAATTTAGTTATTTCTCATACTAATCTTATATACGTAACATTTTGATGTATTATCTTTTTTGCTGTTGTTGTTTTGTTTTGTTTCCTTTTGTCTTAGTTCCTTTTGAGACAGAACCTCATTTTGAAGCCCTGGTTTGGCCTAGCACAGTGGTTCTCAACCTGTGGGTCTCAACCCCTTTGAGGGTTAAACAACACTTTCACAGATGTCGCATATCAGATATTCTACATTACGATTCATAACTGTACCAAAATTACACTCATAACATAGCATCTGGAGGTCACCATAAGATAAAGAACTGAATTAGAGGCTTGCGGCCTGAGGAGGGTTGAGAACCACAGGCTCGGTTAGAGCGTTCCTCGTTTCTGCCTCTAAGCACTGGGAATACAGGTGTGCAGTACCAAGCCTGCCTTATTTTCCTTACAGTTCTTATGTGTCTGTTGTTGTCTGAATTTCAGTTCCTTAAGGAAGAACAGTGGTGCTCTGCACAGCTTGCTGAAGCGAGTGGTCAGCACCTTCAGTAAGGACACTGGAGAGCTGGCGTCGGCTTCTCTGGACTTCATGAGACAGATCCTCAACTCTGATGCAATGGTTAGTGTGCATTTACTATTTTTATTTGATTTTTTTAAAACATCACTGATTACTTCAATTAAAAATGTATCTTGGAACTTAAGAGTGATGCCCTTTTCATCTCCCTATAAAGTAGAATGCGCTCGAAAGACAGAACAGCTGTTTTTTGGTTCATGCTTGTTCAAATCTGATTAAGACCCTTCTGTAGTGGTCCATATTCCAGAAGCCATTAATAAGTCTGTCTTAGAAGTACTTGGGGACCCCGTGTGCTAGCGCACTCCTTTAACCCAGCACTTGCCTGCTGTACAGAGAGAGTTCCAGGACAGCCAGGGCTACACAGGGAAACCCTCTCTTGAAAAACAAACAAACAAAACATTAAAAAAAGGAGAAAGATTTGAGGTTAAATAAATTTGGTAGTGTTACACCTCCCCAAACTTTATTATACACATTATTAGAAACTGAGTTCTTCTTGCATTTTTTTGTTTTTGTTTTTGTTTTTGTTTTTCCGAGACAGGGTTTCCTGTGTAGCCCTGGCTGTCCTGGAACTCACTCTGTAGACCAGGCTGGCCTCGAACTCAGAAATCCGCCTGCCTCTGCCTCCCAAGTGCTGGGATTACAGGCATGCGCCACCACCGCCCGGCCTTCTTGCATATTTTTATTGTAGAATAATCCAGCCTTTCATAAAAAGATTGACTAAGCTGTGTGTGAGTGTGTGTTTGTGCATGTACCACTATATACTTTCAACACTAGTTTAAGAAATTCTTCTCACGGGGGCTGGAGAGCTGGCTCAGTGGTTGAGAGCATTGGCTGCTCTTCCAGAAGACCCAGGCTCAGCTCCTAGCCCCCACATGTCAGGGCACCATTGTCTGCAGCTTCAGCTCCAGGTAATCTGATACCGTCACACAGATGTACATGGAGACAAAACACCACTGCACATGAAAGAAAAATAAGCCATCTAAAATTAAAAGAAAAACTAATTTAGCTGATACTGCAGAGTAAAGTCTAGAGAAAGCTGTAAAGGATCTTTTTATTGCAGGGTTACAAAATAAAAGATTTTGTGAGAAAGTGTAAACATACTAGTTATTGTGTGTGCAATTTATAAGAATTTCTTAGTAAGCCATCCTGTCTGACATTGTCCTCCAATGTTGTCACAGTCTTTGCTGGTTTTGGTGGTCCGTTCTTCTGAGTGACATGAGTTCAGGGCAGGCCTAGTCTGTTTACACAGTGAGTTCCAGGCCAGCCAGGGCTACATGATTACGTGTCTATGTTGTGAAAGGGTGTTGGATTTTGCCAAATGCTGTATGGGATCCTATTGTGATAACCACAGGGTTTTCTCTGGATTACTTTAAGTGGCTTGGGTTTTGGTTGTTGAACCAGCATTGTTTTCCTGGGATTAGTCCACAGTTTGATTCCTTTTATGTATGGATTCCTTTTATGGATCCAGTTTATTTTATTTAGTAAGGATTTTTTTTTTTATGTATGCATTCATAAGGGATCTTGGTGTGTACCTGTCTTTTTTTTTTTTGGCTTCATTGAGTCAAGCTGAAGAGATTTCATTTTTTTTAGGTTTTAGAAGTTTGTGAAGTGTGTATGTGTGTGTGTATGTTTGAGACAGGGTTTCTCTGTTTCCCTGACTGTTCTGAAATTCAATTTGTAGACAAGACTGGCCTCAAACTCAAAGAGATCTGCCTGGCTCTGCCTCCCACGTGCTAGGATGTGCCGCCACTGCTTGGCATAGATTATTAATTTTTTTTTTTTTTTTGGTTTTTCGAGACAGGGTTTCTCTGTGTAGTCCTAGCTGTCCTGGAGCTCACTCTGGAGACCAGGCTGGCCTCGAACTCAGAAATCCGCCTGCCTCTGCCTCCCAAGTGCTGGGATTAAAGGCGTGCGCCACCAACGCCCGGCTCGATTATTAATTTTTTAATGAAGCCATTTGCGGCCTGGGCTTTTCCTTGTGGGAAAGCTCTGTTTTGCTGTTGTGAGAAATGGAATGAGCCACCGATTGATGTCAGCGCTTTGTCGGGGCCTTGCTTCTCTTCTCCGTATTGATCCAGTTTTAGAGAATGATCTGCTGACAGGAACCCCTTTTCTCTTTAAACATACTGATTTAATTAAGTCCATTCCGATTATTCTAAGCCTAAGTTTCTTTTTTCATCCTTTTCTGATAGCATATAATTGTTCTTAGTAGTTTCTTATAAACTGTGAAATTACGGTAAGCTGTCTGCCTTTCCCCTGATTTAGTAAACTGAGTCGTTCCTCTGTGGTGCTTGCTGCTGAACCTGGGGCCTCATTCTCGGCTAGTGCCCTGCCTCTAGTGCTTTTTTCTGTTCCTTTCTTTCTCTCTCTCTCTCTTTTTTTTTTTTTTTTTCTTTTCCTAAGTCTGGTTAAATGTTTGTCAGTTTTGTTGATCTTTAAAATTTTGTTTTGTTTTTCTTCTTCTTCTTCTTCTTCTTCTTCTTCTTCTTCTTCTTCTTCTTCTTCTTCTTCTTCTTCTTCTTCTTCTTCTTCTTCTTCTTTTTTTTTTTTTTTCCCAAGACAGGGTTTCTCTGTGTAGCCCTGGCTGTCCTGGAACTCCCTCTGTAGACCAGGCTGGCCTCGAACTCAGAAATCCGCCTGCCTGTGCCTCCCAAGTGCTGGGATTACAGGCGTGCGCCACCACCTCTCAGCATCTCTATGACTTTGCAGTAGAAGACAGTTGTTTCCTGTGTGGCGATCTTCTGCGTGATAGCCGCTGTCCTCACCGCCTCTCCTGTCTTCAGAGGCGTCCCTCCTTCCTCCGGCTCCTTGTCCTTGCAGGCATCTTCTTGCTCTTCCAACATGCCATTTATCTGTCCTGCCAGTGCAAGTGTTTGCTATTAAATATATATATTTTGAAAAATATGTTAGTAATTTAAATGTGTTTACCTGTTTGTTTTATTAATCTACTCAAAACATTTTCACTTTCAGTAAACTAAGTCCTTTTTAAAATTAGTATTTGTTAAAAAAAATTAGTATTTGTTGAGTTGTAAGAGTTATAGCGTTGAGGGAAACATCATGGCAAATGGCTGAAATAGATGAATACATTTAGAAGTGTCTTTGTAGATTTCTCTGTTCTCCAATTTAACCTGTGTGTGACATTTACAGGGCTGTTGTGGAGATGACAGTGGTCTCACGGAGGTAGAGGGCGCGCACCCGCCCCGGACGATGAGTATTAACGCCGCGGAGCTAAAGCAGCTCCTCCAGAGCAGAGACGACAGCCCGGACAGTCTGTTCCTTGAACTAGAGAAGCTCGTGTTGGTAAAAAGAAAACTAGAAAAAATAGTACTAAATCGGCGATCCTTCTCAGTGTGCTAAGTCCACTTTCCATGGTGACCTTTTGAAATAAGAGCACCCTTAGCTGGGTGACTCTGGATGGGAGTGCACTTCTCCATCATGTTATGAATCTCGAGGGTAAACAAAGGAGGTTTTGTTTGAATCGTTCATTTTCGACTGCGGGATTCCTCTGCTGCCTCGTTTAGAAATAACATGACAGTGGTTTTGATGTTTGCTTTATTTTAATATGTTTGTTGTTAAGTCGGTGACTCTAGATGGTGTTCCAGAGTTTTAGTGTGTAACTCTACCTCCTTTGCTGCTGTCAGTAGGTAAGGGCTTGAGTGCTCAGGTTTTGTTTGCTGGCACCTTCTCATTGCTTATGTTTGTGTCTAGGAGCATTCAAAAGACGATGATAGCCTGGAGTCCTTGTTGGATAATGTAATTGGACTGAAGCAGATGCTGGAGTCATCTGGTGATCCTTTGCCTCTCAGTGACCAGGATGTAGAGCCAGTACTGTCAGCTCCAGAGTCTCTCCAGAATCTATTTAACAACAGGTAACATAACCAGGATTTGAGGTCAAGTAGAGAACATTTAAATAATGGCTGCCAGAGTCTAATTGGGTCAGCCAGGTGTTTGTTTTTAAAGGATGAGACTATCTATAGCCTCTTTCATATTTTCCAGTTTTGTTTGTTTATTTTGCTTTTTAAGAAAAACTTTAAAATGACACATCTATGCCAGAATAAATACAGGCTGGCAGACCAAGGTTGACGGACCCAAGCTTTGAGAACATAGAACTTCTTTTTTTGTGGTTGTTCCTTTGATTAGATTAGGCTGGTTTAGAATCTGTGATCCTCCTGCCTTAGTCTTCTGACTGCTAGAATGATGGGTGTGAACCATGATACTGAACTGAGAGTTATTTGTCTCTTGACCTTTAGAGTATTATAGTCTTATTGACCATCTAACATGACACAATTAGCTTCTGTATTTAGAACAGTTAAATATTAACAATTTCTGTTCAAATTGGTACAGTGCTAGCAACCTGCATTTTTGGAAATAAATCAGTCTCTGATTTACCAAGAGCCCCAAGCCTGTTAGAGTTGGATTTTTAAAATTTTTATTTATTCTCATATACAATACCTTCTCCAGGCAGCTTCCCCCCACCTCCTCCCAGGTCCTTTCCAACCTCCTCTCTTCCCCAGATTCACAGTAACTCCTTCTCCTGTCACAAGACAGCAGGCCTCCCAGGGACATTAGCTGAGTATGCCACCATATCACAGTAAGACCAGGCCCAATCCTCACATCAAGGCCGGGTGAGGCAGCCCAGTAGGAGGAAAGGGCCCAAAAGCAGTCAGGAGAGTCAGAAACACCCTCACTCCCACTGTCGGGACCCAGCCCCACCCCAGACAAGCCAGCAACCGTAACACTTATACACGGGTCGACCCAGGGCGGACCCACAGAGCCTCTTCTGTGAGTGCTCCTTCAGTCCCTGTGAGCCCCCGTGAGCCCTGCTCAGTTGACCCTGGAGGGGCTCTGCAGCCTATGCTCTTCCGGTTTCCTCTGTCTCTCTGGCTCCTGCAATTCCTCCTCCTCCTCCTCTTCTTTGAGGTTCCCTGAGCTCCAAGGGGACAGACCCAGTGGAAACCTCCAACCTGGGCATTCTGTCCATGTTTGGTTCTGGGTCTCCGTGTCCGCTCCCGTCAGCTGCCAGAGGCAGCCTCTCGGAAGCCTAGAACAGGCACCGAGCTGTGGGCGTAGCACAGCTTCATTAGGGGTCATTTCATTGCTCTCCCCAGCCCCACAGGGGTTTATTTCTTGAAGCTTTGGGTCCTATCGAGACCCCCTCGAGACAGGATTTCTCTGTGTGGTCCTGGCTGTCCTGGAACTCACTCTGTAGACCAGGCTGGCCTCGAACTCAGAAATCTGCCTGCCTCTGCTTCCCAAGTGCTGGGATTACAGGCGTGCGCCACCACTGCCCGGCTGAAGCTTTGGTTTTTAAGGATATCTGATTCTTGAATAGCTTTTTGAACGATTAAAGGCTAATTCTTTTAATACTCTGGAGGATAATTTTAATTATTTTACTTAGATAAGCCAAAATAATTTAATTTGGGATTCTGCTTTTGACCAAATACTTTTTCCATATTCTAGGACTGCATATGTGTTGGCTGATGTCATGGATGATCAGTTGAAATCTATGTGGTTTACTCCATTTCAGGCTGAAGAGATCGATACAGATCTGGATTTGGTATAAAAGATTTTATGACTTACTTTTAGAAAAAGTTGATAATTTCTGTTGTCTTCTTTGTGTGTCAATAACATTCTAACAGTTTATATAATGTACACTTAAGGTCCATTTGAGGGCAAATTCATGTTATCTCTATGACCGTCACTTTATTGAAATCTAGAACTCATCGTTTTTATACTATTCATTTCACTTCCATCTAGTTAGTAATTTGTATTCTGAGATTATGATGAGGGGAACATGAGTTCTCGAATATGTCCTCACATGGAGTTGACAGCTAGTTGTGTGAGAGGTTGTTCATTTCAGCCTTGAGTGGTGGCTCACACTTGAAATTCCAGCACTGAAGTGACAGAATTGCTACAAATTTGAAGCCAGTCTGGGCTGCATAGTCCTTTCTGGGCCACACTGAGCTACAGACAAAGAGCTTGACAAAGACAAAACAATAGCAAAACCTAAGTTTTCCTTTGGGGGACATAGGGAGTCTTGGAGACAGTTTCTCTGTGTAAGTCCTGGCTGTCCTGGAATTCGCTGTGTAGACCAGGCTGGCCTTGAACTCAGATCCGCCTGTCTCTGCCTCCTGAGTGCTGGGATTACAGGCGTGCACTATCTCCGCTTGGCTAAACTGTTTTTTAAACTTAAATAGGACTCTCTTACAGTGACAACTGTGACCATGGTTTAGAGAAATTTTAGACCTTGTAAGTAGCTTTAATTCTTGTTTCTCGGACATTAAACATAGATTGGAATGTCACGAAACGCATCATGCGTTTGGGAGTCTGCAGCACATAATGCTTTTCTAGTGAGCGTGCGCGATTACTTAAGGCGGCCATTGCGTTGTCTCCACGTTGTTGTTACTGTTCTTTGGGTATTCTGTTATTAGTTCATATGGCGTCCTGAGTTCCCTGTCACAGAGCTGCTTTCCAGATCTGCAGACTGAAGCTCTGAGGAGGAATGTCACGAAATGATTAGTTGAACTCGTGGCGCTTTCTGTTTGTGTTACTACCAGGGATGCGACTTCCTGAAAAGATAGAGCATATTTATAATCACATTGCCATGAGAGTGAAGTAGAGCTTGTAGGTAATGGCAGTGTCTGTAAGTGAACGTTGCACAGACTCCTGTGTTGTGTCTTATTCTTCTGACTGCAGGTAAAGGTTGACTTAATCGAGCTCTCCGAAAAGTGCTGCAGTGACTTTGATTTGCACTCGGAACTAGAACGCTCGTTTTTGTCAGAACCATCGTCTCCAGGAAGAACCAAGACTACCAAGGGATTTAAACTTGGGAAGCATAAGCATGAGACATTCATAACCTCAAGGTAAAATTCCTTCTACTGACAGTGCTATCTCACGCAAGCACGGGACTGTAAGCCCCTCCCCCCTTTGAGACAAGAGTCTCTCTATTATGTAGCTCTGGCAGTCTTAAACTTACTGTTTAGACCAGGCTAACCTCAAACTCACAGAGATCTGCCTGCCTCTGCCTCCCAAATTCTGAGATTAAAAGTGTGTGTCTTGGCTGGCATAGGTGTAATAAGAATGTTTAAAGTGAGTAATTTCCTAAGCGACTGGTGTATGCTATTGTTCTTTTGTGACTGCTCTTGCTGGGGTTTGAACCCTGGGCACTTGTAAGTTCTTGTGCTAGTCTTTCATTGATCAAGAAACAGACTGGTTTGTTTAAAAAATATTGTTAGTCTTGCTGGGTGGTGGTGGTGCACGCCTCTAATCCCAGTACTCAGGAGGCAGAGGCAGGTGGATCTCTGAGGCCAACCTGGTCTACAGACTGAGTTCCAGGACAGCCAGGGCTATACAGAGAAACCCTGTCTCAAAACAACAACAAAAATATTGTTAGTCTTATCAATAACAAGCATATGTTTTTTAGCTAGTTGTTATATTATTACAGAAAGTAATATTGCTAGAACAGTTCCTATACTGAAGTGCCAAACAGTGACATTCCATTTTTAGTATTGTAAAGATGGACTATGACATTTTCATTGGAAATCTGAAAAAGGAAAATTTTCTCATAGAGCGCCTTTGTCCTAACAGTGGGAAATCTGAATACGTCGAACCTGCCAAACGCGCTCACGTCGTGCCGCCACCCAGAGGTCGGGGCCGGGGAGGGTTTGGGCAGGGCATCCGGCCCCACGATATCTTCCGTCAGAGAAAGCAGAACACGAGCAGGCCGCCGTCTATGCATGTGGATGACTTTGTTGCAGCCGAAAGTAAAGAAGTGGTCCCTCAAGATGGAATACCCCCGCCAAAGCGGCCGCTCAAAGTCTCACAGAAGATTTCCTCCCGGGGCGGATTTTCAGGCAATCGAGGAGGACGGGGTGCTTTTCATAGTCAGAACAGGTTTTTCACACCGCCTGCTTCTAAAGGTAACCAACTGCCTATGTGTGTTTTCTAATGGGCTGGAGTGACAGTAGGAACCGCGTGACCCAGATAGAGTGGGCTCAGTGTCCCTCTCCCTACAGTCGGGCTGCCTCTGTTGCTCCCTTTGATGTGTTGAACTTTTAGTTATGAGGCTGGCTTGCTTTTTCTTTCTTCCCTCCCTCCCTCCCTCCCTCCCTTCTTTCCTGTCCTCTGGGGGGCTGCTCAGGCCATCTCTCACAGTGACAATTTTATATATCCCTCCTGAGCAACACGCGTGCGCCGTTTTCACAGCTGACCCCCGCACGGCCTTGCTGCTCTGCAGTGGCCTCTTGCCTCTCGTGCCTTTTGTTGTCTTTCCTGTTGTTTACTGAGTAATCCCTCCACCCCTTATTTTCTTTTAACTGTTGTATTTAATTTATTTTAAATTGTTTGAAGAGTTTAAACACTGAATATACTTATAGGTATTGCTTTTTTGTTGCCTTACTTTATTTTTATACGGAAGTGTTGCTATATAGCAAGACTCATCCCAAACCTGTGATCCTCCTGCTTCAGAAAGTACTGGAACTACAGGCATATGTGCTCACACTGGTTTCAGGGATAATTGGTCTCTTCTCACCCCTCTCCCCAACCCCACTGTCTTCTTCCCCCATCTCTCTACTCTCTTTCACACTATTTTATTTAAGACAGGGTCTTACGTATCTTACGTATTGTGTGTACTGAGGCAGGCTTAGAATTCACTATGTAGTCAAGGAAATCTCGTAGTCTTTACCTCCCATCACAACCCAGCCAGAAATGGTTCTTCACTGGGAAGCTGCTGCGGTGTTTCCGTACTGCTGAGTTAGGAAGCTGAGGGAGGGGCCTAGCTTGCATTAAAGGATCATGTACGGAGAAAGGCGTCAGGAGCCGTCCTCCGGACTTGAGCCAGCTCTCTTGCATCTACCAAATGGTGTGGTTCTCTGAGAACCACTTTTACAGACAGAGTGTAAGTGGCGAGCGTGGCAGTCGGGTGCTGCGGTCGCCCTGCACACAACCACCGTGTGGTGCTGCTCTGGGCTGACGTTCAGATGCTGCTGTGTGGCCCTCTAAGAGTAACAAGAGCCCTCCAGGTCTTCATTAATTGAGTTGGATAGTGGGGAGTGATGTGAGGCGCCTGTAACCGCCACTCTCAGGAGTTGGAAGGAGGAAGGCCGCAGGTTTGAGGCTGGTGTGGCAAGACCCTTACTCAGAAATGCCCAACCAAGGGAAGCAGCCCAAGTGTGAAATCAGTTGATTGTGTTCTTTGTGTTTAGGAAACTACAGCCGTCGGGAAGGAACAAGAGGCTCGAGTTGGAGTGCTCAGAATACTCCTCGAGGAAATTATAATGAAAGTCGAGGAGGCCAGAGCAATTTTAACAGGGGTCCTCTTCCACCGTTACGGCCGCTTAGTTCTACAGGTGCGTGCTGCGCCCCACTTGCTCCTGCCGAGAAAGTCCTTCTTTAAAGTTAGGGTTACACCAGGGAATGAAACTCAACTGCCAGTATAACCTGAAGTGTCTCGTGATGGTGGGCCATATTTAAAAGACAAGCCAGTTGGTATGGTGCCCTTTGAACTGCAGAGCATTTCGATAGCAGAAGTAGCATCCTATAGTGGGTGCTGTTCTGTGTACAGTACTGTATCAGCATAGAATCGCTTTTCCACAGCGCTATCTCAAGTGTAGGATTCTTATCAATCAGAGCTTTGGTTTTAAATGCGCAGTCTAAAAATAAGATCTTTTTAAAAAATGTGCATGTGCGCACATGCATGGGTGCGTTCGTGCGTCTGTGCATGTGCTAAGTTTTATTTGGGATATAATTCTCAAAAGTCATAGCTCACCTGTTTAAAAGTATTAGGACTATCCAACAGGCAAGGAAAGGATGTTTGAACTCACAGTGGTCTTGTTTTTCTTTTCTAGGTTACCGGCCTAGTCCCCGGGACCGAGCGTCTCGAGGCCGTGGGGGGCTCGGGCCATCCTGGGCTAGCACAAACAGTGGCAGCGGAGGCTCGAGGGGCAAGTTTGTCAGTGGAGGCAGCGGTCGGGGCCGTCACGTACGGTCCTTTACTCGGTAGACGCGCGCGTGGGAACACCTAAGTAAATGGACAGTTCATGAGGACAGAAACCAGACAGACCCTGAAGGACCAATGTAGACTTAGCAGTTATGTCTGGGAACATCAGAGAATATTTTTATCTGAAGAAAGCAGATTTTGTTTGATACTTAACAAGATTTCAATAAAAATCCAAACTTTGTATGTATGTTTGTATATATTTTTCCCATTTTTATATGGTATTTATTTAGAAATTTTCTAGGTAGAAAGAGAAAAACTAAATGATTTGTATTTTTCTTCCTTATACTATAGGTATTCCCAAACTTTCGTAGCCTGTGACACCCTTTAGTGTGTCTCTGGAATTTTTTCAGTGTCCCTAGGCCAAAAGCAAACTTAATACTTTGTTTATTATGAAACAGTTAGATCCAGCAACTGAAGACTTTCTACCACCACCACCACTAGTAACTGGACACCGCTCAGGCCTCACTCACCCTGGAAACGGCAGCCTTCCCTGCCTGGGTTTCCCGAGCAGTACTGGTCATCAGACTGCTGGACAGTTGTTACAGATGTGTGCTGTCACGGAGAGTCGCCCGTGTCACCCAGGGCTGAACATGTGAACTACCTCAAGTTAGGAGTTTGTGTGGTGTCCAGCAGATGTTGCTATTTCCTCGAAAATTTAAAACACTCATGCTTATTTACTAAGGTGCCCACCATGCAGTTTAGTAATCATTGCTGTACCAGAGGAAGCAAAACACTTCTTTATGTTAGAGAGAAGTACAGACATTGCTTCAAGTTTGGACCTACGATGCTATTTTATCATATAATTATTTAAAGCCTGAAAGTTGGCTTATCCTAAAATGGTTATTTTGGGAATCAGAAACATCTTCTTTATATTCAGAAATAAAACATAACTTTGACCAAGGAGCCATATTTCCCCCAAGGTATGTGTTAATTCATTGAGCCTATATAAATGGCATAAAATATAGAGTTCTCTTAAACAATCATAAGTGTATGAGTCTCATTCCATCCCAATAGCCTCTATTTTAGGGAATCACTTGAGTGCATTTAATATCTGCTTATTAGGAAAAAAGGCCTTGAAAAGTTCAGCTTTAGAATCGAGAGTTTAGCTTATTGGTAGAAGTATTTGCCTAGCATATGTGATTAACCACTAAGCAGTGTTTGTGTGTGTGTGTATGTGTCTGTTTGTGCATGTCTCTGTGTGTGCATGCGTGGGAGTGAGCATGCACATGTGTACATGTACACATGCATGTGCATGGAAAGTTCAGATGTAAGGATTCTGATGCTTAAGTACAAGGAGATGAAAATCTTAATGGTCTGGCACAACCCAAGCTCTTAGTCTGCTCAGGCTGCTGTAACTTAATAAAATAGACTGGATTGTTTATATAATAAAAAAATCTCACAATCCCATGGTCCATCCTTTGGTGTTATAAATCAGGTTCTGGTGAGACACTCTGTAGATTTTTCACGTGGTCTTTCTAGCGTTGAAGACCTCTTCTGTCATGGACAGACGGTGGTGTAGAGTTTGCCAGCCTGGGTTTTGAATCAAGTACCTTAGCTTTCTCCACCTGGAGCATCAGGATGTTACCTCTCGTGCTGGGTTGTAGACTGAGTGATACATCTGTAAGGAATCTTGACTTCTCTCATTTATTCAAGCCTTTCATCTAAGATGTTCTCAGTTCGTATCAGTTTGTGTCTGTACTGTGATAGTTAGTGTTGTCCACTTGATAGAATTTAGAATACTGGGAGATGGGTCTCTGGACAAGCTAGATGGGGGATAATTTTACTTAATTACACTGCAGTGGGAATACTAGTTTATTATGGTTGGCACGGTTCCCTGGGTGAGATCCTGGACTACAGAAGTGGAGAAAGGAGATGAACACTAGCAGGCTACTTAGAACTTAAGCAGGATTAATTCACCATATAGAAACAGAATTCCAATCACCTAGTATTGTGATTTGTCATTTCAGATATGAGTCAGATGAAGGTTAAGGTTTACATGTACATTAGATCTGTGTATAACCATATTTCCTCAAAAAAGAGTGGTTGTGAGTATTTTGGTTCTGTGAATGTATATATTTACATTAGACATTTCAATGGTGTCTTTGATACTTAGAAATTAGAACTGCAGACTAGCAGGGCAGTGGTGGCGCTCCCACTGCCCGGCACTCTGGGAGGCAGAGGCAGGCGGATTTCTGAGTTCAAGGCCAGCCTGGTCTACAGAGTGAGTTCCAGGACAGCCAGGGCTACACAGAGAAACCCTATCTCAGAAAACAAAAAAATGTAAAGCAAGTGATGCAGACATGTTAAAGCAGACATAAAAGCCCGTAGTCTAGACGAATGGCGCAGACTGAAGCAGAGTAGAAAATGGAAGGCCAGGGAAGAGCCAGGGGCGGAGCCAGCACCAGGGAGGAAACCGGAAGTTGGGTGCTATTGCCTCCCTAGGGTGCGGGCAGCTAAACAACTCGAATTTCACATTGGTAGGTGGGAGGTCTGAAGCAACTTCTGATTTGCTTCTTAGAATTACAAAGTTTTCATGGTAAATAAGACTTATGGTTGTAACCATTTTCTTTCTTTTCTTTTCTTTTTCTTTTTCTTTTTTTTTTTTTTTTTTTTGGATTTGGTTTTTTCGAGGCAGGGTTTCTCTGTGTAGCCCTGGCTGTCCTGGAACTCACTCTGTAGACCAGGCTGGTCTTGAACTCAGAAATCTGCCTGCCTCTGCCTCCCAGAGTGCTGGAATTACAGGCGTGCGCCACCACCGCCCGACTTTGTAACCATTTTCTTAAATCTTAAAAAAAAAATATGTATGTGTGGGTATTGTGCATTCAAGTGCAGGTGCCCAAGGTCAGAAGTAAGGGGTCCTTCTGGAGATGTAGGCAGTTGTGAGCTACTCTGTGTTGGTCCTGGGAACCAAACTTATGTCCTCTAAAATTTAGAGCAGCAAGGACTCTTAACCACTGAGCCATCTTTCCAGCCCTTCTTGTTGTTAAAAAAAAAAAAATTACGTGTATTTTGTATGTGCTTATATTGCATAATGTGTGTGTGTGTGTGTGTGTGTGTGTGCGCGCGCACACGTTTTATGTAGAGAACAAACAACTTTTGGGAGTCAGTTCTTTCTACAGTGTGGATCTCAGGGATTCAAGTCTAGTCATAGCCACCTTTACCTGCTGAGCGGTCTCTCTGGCCCTCTCCTCAGCTTTTGACATAGGGTCTCTTACTGAGCCTGCGCTCACTGATCTTAGTGTCTCTACCTCCTCAGCACTTAGGTTCCGTGTGTGGATCACTGTGCCTTGACTTTTTATGTGGGTGCTTGGGATCCGAACTTGGGTCCTCGTGGTTGTGTGGCAAGCACTTTCCCAACTGAGCCATCTTCCCAATCTGTGAAGTGTAAATTTTGACAACTTGGTTATTGTTAGTGTGTCATTACATTTTGGGGGTTTTAAAATAAACTTTTAACTTTTTTTTTTTTTATTTTGTTTTTGTTTTTTCGAGACTGGGTTTCTCTGTGTAGCCCTGGCTGTCCTGGAACTCACTCTGTAGACCAGGCTGGCCTTGAACTCAGAAATCCACCTGCCTCTGCCTCTGCCTCTCAGAGTGCTGGGATTACAGGCGTGCGCCACCACTGCCCAACTAAAATAAACTTTTAAAATAAACTTTTTACACAGTTTTTATTTTAAAACAAAATAAAATAGTGAAATGCAGGTAGTTTGTTTTGCCTTGCTTTCTTTTGTTTTGTTTCGTTTCCTCCTCTCACAGGGTCTTGCTTTGCAGTCTGGCTAGGCCTCTAACTTGGAATCCTTCTGCCTTCCAAGTGCTCGGATTACAACTGTATCATGCAGACACCATACACACACATACCAGAACCAACCAACTAACCAACCGACAGACAAACCAAAACAAAACCAATATGAAAAACCAACTTTTAAAACATGTTCTCAAGGTGGTGAATTTTGATAAAGAACTCAAGTTGGCAAACTGTTTGTTCTCAGTGATGGCTCTTGCTAAGAGAGACTGGGAATGCTCTGGGGCTGCTTTGAACTGAAGCAACTTCACTTTAAGACTTAAAGCTCCCTTTAAGTCTGCAGCTGCTAGACATTGCTTTCTCTAGGGATGATGTTAGATGGCTAAACGCTCTGGAATGGTGCAGTTGCTATTTACTCTGACTAAATATGTCTTCTGAATAACTCCAGAAGCATGTAAAAAGCTATTAAAAGAAACTAGTAACTTTTTCCCTGAAGCTTATTTTGGTGGAAATCTAAGAAAATTAGTTGAGAAGAGCTATTTGCTAATCCTGGTTTTGTGATTCATTAATTTACTATGTGATACAAACAAACTAAATTATCTGAAGTCACTTGAAAACCTACTCTGACCAGTCAGTGGTGGCACACGCCTTTAATCCCAGTGCTTGGGAGGCAAGGTAGAGGCGGGTACATATCTGTGAGTTCTGGGACGGCCAAGACTACACAGAGAAATCCTGTCTTGAAAAAAACCAAACAAAAAGCCATTATACATCCTGAAATACAGGACAGTTAAGAATGTATGTGGTGGAGAGGAAGTATGAGCTAGAAGAGACACACTACAGGTGTATGAGTTTAGAGCCTGGCAGCTTGGAATTGAACGTAGTGGCTAAGACTTGGGATGGTCTGAAGAGACTGAAAGCACAGTCCAAATCCCCAGCCAGGAGAGATGTTGAGCTGCGACACTGATGTCGGTTAACAAGCTGACTAAGGAGAGGAGTGAGCTTTGATTTTCTCTAGCACAATAGTCAATGGCAATGGATGATGTATTTTGAGGTGACTAGAGGCAGGCCCAGAGGCTGAGGCAGGAGGATTGTAAATTCAAGGTTTGCATGGGCAACTTAATACAATACTGCTGAGTATGGGCTTTGTTAACTCAGGAGGCCAGCGACAGCCTGAAGAAATCAGATGTTCTACATCCACCCCAGCTCTCTCTTAGGCTGGTGTTAAGCAGTTTGTACTGTGGTTTTGCAGTCTCCGGTTCTTACCCGTGTAGGCTGTCCCAGACTGAAGCGGTGTGAGACCTCCCACCAGCCTCCCCCATCCCGCCGCTCTAACTATAAAGGTCGGATCGCCTCTTCTTTGGAGGGGTTTCTCTGAAAACTTTCTTCTTGGGGGCCTCCCTCACTGCGGCCTTCTGTCCGGGATGGCCCTCCCTTGCTCTTACACTGAGCTCTCCATTTCGGTGAAGTTGTCCAGGCTTTAGGGGGAAGCTTCTGTTTTCCTTCATGTTTCTGGTACATTGAGCTGTGGCCTTTGTCTGCTCTCCACTGGGAGCCCCTCATGGCGAGGCCCGGTCTCTGATAAACATCACTCCTGAAGGGCAGTTATGTGTCCGCTCCTTTGACAGACCAGCCTTCTGTCGTGTTCTCCTAATAGTCCTCGGCCACATTTTCTCTAAAAAAAAAACAAGTGTGATAGTGCATGCCTTTAATCCCAGTACTTGGGGAGGTAGAGGCAGGTGGATGTCTGTGAGTTCAAGGCCAGCCTGGTCTACAAAGGGAGTTCTTGGACAGCCAGGGCTACACAGTGATACCTTGTTTAGATTGTGTGTGTGTGTGTAGGGGTGTGTGTATAGTAGAAAGGGGATAGAGAACTTTATTACATTGTTTGCTTTGTACTTAAAACTGTTACTGACTGAACTTAAAAAAAAGCCTATATTAAATGATTATAAAGGGGGCGGTGGGGGTGTGGGTTGAAGAGGTGGAGAGATGGCGCAGTGGTTAAGAGCACTGGCTGCTCTTGCAGAGGACCTGGACTTAATTGTCAGCACTCACATGGCGCCTCCCACCTGTCTGTGACCCCAGTTCCAGGGCTTCTAACACCCTCACACGGACATGTATTCAGGCAAAGCAGCAAAGCCCATGAAATAAAAAAAGAAGCCATGTAAAAATGCCTTTATTTAATTTTTGCTCCTGTAGCTTTTCAGATGAAGCAAAATGGTAACTAATGAAGAAGAAACTTTAGTTCACACTCAGAAAGCTAGAAGGAAGTTTTAGCACAAGGTTGCATAGTAGGGTGACTGCAGAGAGAGTTGTGTATAGTATATCTCAAAAAGCCAGAAGGACTTGCAGGCGATATCCAAATCAGGATGGAGGTTAGCAAGGGTCAGTTGGAGGTTGAGGTTATCAGAGTCCGGAGCCTTACACAAAAACCTGGCTCCAGCCGGGTGGTGGTGGCGCACGCCTGTAATCCCAGCACTTTGGGAGGCAGAGGCAGGTGGATTTCTGAGTTCGAGGCCAGCCTGGTCTACAGAGTGAGTTCCAGGACAGCCAGGGCTACACAGAGAAACCCTGTCTTAAAAAAACCAAAAAAAAAAAAAAAAAAAAAAAAAAAAAAAAAACAACCTGGCTCCAAATCTACACCTGCACCCTATGTGAAAGTTTATCTTTTGGAAAACAGAGCCGTATTGCCAAAAAGAAGACAAGAATTGCATAGAAAACTCTTGATCCCTTGTATCAGCAGTCCCTGGGTTCTGATGAAAGTCCACAGGGTAAAGTTCTTCAGGTGATTGTCTAGGGTGACTACGGAAGACTGGACCACACATGCTTTATGGGTGTGGCTCAGATCTTGTTGGAAGAACTTGATCTGTCCAGCATGGTGATTGGATGGTGTAAATTGTTCCCTCCGTCCTCACTGGTGGATCCCACACTCACCCCCTGACCCGCTGGGCTTCCCCATCATCTCTGGGAAGTGTCTCTGGGCCTCCCTGCATCCGGTCATAGTGAACTACTAACCTTCCAGCCAAACTCTACATTTCAGGGTAATTATCAGAACCAGATATTTCATGATCAAGGGCATTGTTGGAGACAATCGGCTTGTGTTTTGCCTGTAGTAGTTGCTCGATAATGTGTCCCATTTGTTGTTTGAAACATGGCTTCCTATGGCAGAACAAAGCAATCAATCAAATTGCAGTAAGAATCGACATGCTAGGGAGAGCCACTGACACTTCTTGCAAATAGAAAAACAAAAGAGGAAACCTCAAGTTCACAGACACACCAAAGTGAACAAACTGGCTACTCTCACTCTGTGAAAAGGTGTGAGCACTTCACACGCTTCTGTACAAGCAGGGTTGTTTCCCTGGTGTGTGAGATTTTTTACTTCTGTGCACTCTTCCTTGTTTAGGTGTTGTTTGCTGGTGTTCCCCCCATTGTCTTCCTTTGTCTTCACTGTATTTGTTATTTCCACTAGTTTTTTTTTCTTCATTTTTTTTATCTTTGTCTTTCTTTGCTTTGTCATAACAGGATTAGTGGTGTTCACAGACACCCTTTCTTCCTTCCTTCCTTCCTTCCTTCCTTCCTTCCTTCCTTTCTTTCTTTCTTTCTTTGTTTTTTCTTTCTTTCTCTTTCCTTTCTCCTTTCCTTTCCTTTCCTTTCCTTTCCTTTCCTTTCCTTTCCTTTCCTTTCCTTTCCTTTCCTTTCCTTTCCTTTCCTTTTTCCTTTCCTTTTTCCTTTCCTCTTTCCTTTCCTCTTTCCTTTCCTCTTTCCTTTCCTCTTTCCTTTCCTCTTTCCTTTCCTCTTTCCTTTCCTCTTTCCTTTCCTTCCTTTCCCCTTTCCTTTCCTTTCCTTTCCTTTCCTTTCCTTTCCTTTCCTTTCCTTTCCTTTCCTTTCCTTTCCTTTCCTTTCCTTATTTTCTTTTTTCTTTTCTTCCCAAAAGCACCAAAAAGGACTGAAGCAGTCTCTGTAGCATTTTCCCCCAAGTTTTCAAAAGCTGGGTGTCGAGGTGAAGCCAGGGAAGGGCTTCCAAGACTTGTATGTGGAATTTCCATCCCGCCCCCGCCCCCCCCCCCAATAAAAATCACCACCCTAACCAGTAGTCAAAGAATCGCTTCTCAGCAAAGAGTGTATCTGTTCCCATTCGGATGATTTGTTTCTGTTTTCCATTATTTGGCGCTGAAGACTTTGAAGTCGACCCGGAACTGGTGCTGGGGATGAAGGCTAACCACACAACAGCGCTCTGGAAACCCCCTTTGCAATGCCTTTTACTTCCTGATAACAAAAGAGAAAAAATGCTCATGTGTAAGAAACCGTGCTCTCACCTCCCCAAAATGGTGACTAAGAATGGATCTGAGCCTCAGACATGGTCAGCTATGCCCGGGCCTCCCGGCCACGCCCCAGCGTAGACTCTATGCCCTGGAAAGAGCGTGGTACGAGCTGTTTAACACTGCCCTGGAAATCCCAGTTCAGATACTCTGCCCTAAATTAATGTTTTTATTGTTTACATTGCTTTGAGGTCAGCGCATGCACAAAGCTTGATATTTTTCTTTTTTCTTAATGCAGAATATCTTACTTTGGGGGGAAGAAAAAGAATACAGCCAAATACCAACTTGCATATCCTCCATTTGGGTTTTCTTGGCCTTGGGTCTACCTTCATGACTTCCTGTGTGTGTACTGCAGGCGTCTGGCCTGCGGTGGCATCAGGATCCTCCCTCCCAGTTCTTTTATGAGTCGTTCAGCTTTTGTGATTTCAGTTAGAGCAGCATGACCTGTTCAAAGCTGCAATGCACATTTTGATTAAAAAATATAAAAAAAGAAAGAACAAAAAAAAAGCAAAGAGACAAATGGTTATTTAATAATGTATGTTAGCTCCACATAGGCCAGTTCATATGTTGCATGTACTTGTACAGTTTGCTTGTTTATTAGTATACCGAAATAACCAAGAAATCTAAGCCATCTGTTTTTGTTATAGGCATTTTGCAGGTTTTAGCCAGACTCAGTATGTGGGTCTGGGGTGAAATGTCTATACATGGACATTATTTTTTACCCTCTGGAAAACTTGTAGTACAGACCAGAATTCCTTCTAATAAATATTTTGGTTTAGATTCCTCCTGTGAGACTGTAACACATGTAGACACTGTGTAAGCCCTCCAGGTAGCTCAGTCTTCACCTAAGCTTGGGACTCTTTACCGGCCTTCTGTAAAAGAAATACACATGAAGATATTTCTGAAGTTATTAGACAATGGGTGTTTGGGTCCCTTCTTTGAAAGTAAGGAGGCCTTTGTGGGGAAGACTAAATTAATAAGGTAACTTGAGTATGTGTTTAATCATCAGCTTGGATTTCCTCCCCCCCCCCTTTTTTAAACCTTGCTTAAATCTGAACGATAGCATTGTGAGCTGAGCCCAGCGAGTGTTGTGAGAAAATGGGCTTCCCATGTTAGTTTTCCTTTCAGGCCGTTGGGTGTGGCCTGTCTCCAGCTTTACTCCTGTTGATCCCCTCAGCTGCATCCTGGGTCATATAGTCGGGAAGGTATGGAGGAATGGGAGTGACTTTCTGACAGCCGGTGGGGAGGGAGGCCCCGCAGCTGAGTGCGAGCCGCCCGCAGACAACAGCTTTCCGCCGCAGGGGTCTCCCAGAGACCTCTACTCAGGTGAGGCTGGGATTCCTGCTTTGCCATAGAAAATAATTTCAGAAGTCAGTGTGACGCCAAGTTAGAGTTTATCAAGAGATGTTAATATAGACTTAAGCAAGGCTTTAATAGAAATAGCAGCTTTTAGGTACAGAAGTGTTGAGTGCGGGCGTGTAAAGAGAAAAATCACTAAATATCTTACTAGTGTCATGCACAATGCTGGTGGCTTCTGAAGTTACACTGGTCAAAGGTTTCTAAAATATTGTTTTTGGAGGAAGGGTTTACTTAAGTTTTATGTGGATGGGTGTTTTGCAGGCACTTATGTTGGTGTATTTCATGCGTGCAGTGTTCAAAGACACCAGAAGAGGGTAAGACTCGAAAGAAAAAACGGGGGCACCCCCACACCCCACACTTGGAAGCCATCACCCCAATGACTGACGAGAAACAGTCTTGATGCAAATAGCAAGAGGATTTTAATTCCAGAGCTCTGGGGCCACGGCCAACTCCCACACGGGGTTGATGACAGTGAACCCCGCATGCAGAGCCAGAACTGCTTTTATAGATTTACAGCCACTCCATAGCTTCTAAGCCAATCAGTTCAAACCATCCAAGCCTGCGCTCTCTGAGAACCAATCAGCCTCCCACAGAGGCCGGATAAACTAGTTAAGTCATTTCCGCTTACGTGGCCACCATGCACAGGGTCACGTCAGGGTTACGCACAGCGTCACTTATGTAACGCATTTCCTGTTACAGGGCCAGGATTACTATTCAAAGCCCACCCTCCCCCACTAGCAATAGGCGTTGGGGACCTGAGCGCCCCCAGGCATGAGCCCTGCAGCCCCCGCTGTGCTCGTCCTCACCACAGCCGCTCTGCGGAGGCGAGACAGGAAAAGATGCCAGCCTGACCCTGGAGGCGGGTGTGACATACACACACTTCCAGGCCAACAAAGAGTGGGCCAAACCTCTGCTCCTTTGGGGTCACCCAAGACTCAGGCACGGGGAATTTCTAGCCTGCAACCTCATCCTTTCAGGTGCTTTTTAATTTTTGTCAAACTTGTATAAAATCCAGCGAATGACCTTTAACCACTCTCTCTTTTCAAAGGATCTAACTCCAGATTTCTTTTTTTTTTTTTTTTTTTTTTGGTTTTTCGAGACAGGGTTTCTCTGTGTAGCCCTGGCTGTCCTGGAACTCACTCTGTAGACCAGGCTGGCCTCGAACTCAGAAATCCACCTGCCTCTGCCTCCCAAGTGCTGGGATTAAAGGCGCGCGCCACCAACGCCTGGCTAACTCCAGATTTCTTAGGGCAGAAAGATCAGCATTATTGTAGCATTTGGAAGTTCTTCCGGGCAGTTGTTTGAACGATATCAATACCTTGTCTGCAATACTTTAAAATAGTGTTTTTAAAGTCTAAAGGAGCCCTTCTTTTCACGAGAGTCCAATAATCAGGCATTTGTTTTTATACTCCTAGAACTTAAAGGGCTTGTAAAACAGGGGCTGCAACTGCTACTCGATGTCACTTGAATAAGTAACGATCTCTTTCCTTTTTTTTTTTTTTTTTTTTTCCGAGGCAGGGTTTCTCTGTGTAGCCCTGGCTGCCCTGGAACTCACTCTGTAGACCAGGCTGGCCTCGAATTTAGAAATCTGCCTGCCTCTGCCTCCCAAGTGCTGGGATTAAAGGCGTGTGCCACCACTGCCCAGCAGGTAACAGGATTTCGTGTTCCTCAGTGATACACACACTTCTATGATCCGAATCATAATTTACTGATTTAGGTTGTGAGGCTCGGCGCCTCAGCTAGAACCTGGAGACTGGAACCAAACCAGACTAAGCAGTCAACCGGAACCAAACCTAGACGCAAGTAAAAGGAAGTGCAAAGGTGCGTGACGGTCGTCCAATCAGAGTCGGGGGCGGGACCCGCGCTGGCGGCGCTGCGCATGCGCGGCGCCCCGCCGGCGGTTGGCTGAGTGAAGGCGGGAAGTTCGAGCTGGTGGGCGGCGGGCGCCCGTACCTGCTGCTGCGGGGCGCTCGCGGTTTCGGTCGGCGTGCGGGGTAGGTCTCTGCGGCGGAGGCCCGGGGAGGCGCGCGCGGGGCCTGGTGCAGGATGGCGCAGGCCCCGGGGGACGGGGCGGCGGAGCCCCCGCGGGGAGGGCGAGGCGGTCGCGGACCCCACGGCGCCGAGGCCGCCCGGGGCTGAGAACAGAACAGCAGGTGTCAGCCGAGAGGCCGTGGAACTGTCCCCGCCGGCCCTAGGCGGTTCACCCACCCACAGTCCTCCCTCGCCCTCCGCTCGGCTCCCCGTCTCAACAAACACACACACGCCCATTTACACTAATTATGGAGGATTTTGTAGGTAGGAAGACTGGAGTCCCACAGTGTAAGGAGAATTTACAGTATGAAATGAGAATCTTACTACCCAGTGTACCTGGAAGCCAAAAAGCTGAAATAGCAATGTCGGTGGCTGGCTGGTGGAGTTTTATTTATTTTCTCGCATCCTAGAGTTTGTCACACCCTCTCCTCTGGGAAGTCCGGAGGAAGGCTATGCTCCTGGAGGCAGAACTAATAATCCCGCTGTCTTTCCTCTCATATGGGACCTTTGTGGTTTCTTCTTTCATAGGATTTTAAACGGGCAACAGTGATTATAAGTAATAATATTACAGAAAGTATTGAGTACTGTGCGTCAAGCTTTGTTCGAAATTCTTAATTAATCTCACAGTTGCATAGTCGTATGCTGAAGTGTGATTAAGACACAGGAGGAAACACCTGCTGGGAAGGTCATGGGTGCAGTTATTAAGGCAAACATGATGTGTTCCAGGTATCAGCCTCGTTTGGCCGCTTTCCTGGGGAGACCTACTCTTAGCCGTAGCATGTTCCAAGGCTCAGAATTCACAGCATTTCGGTAGAGCTGCCAAGTGGCTTTATTTCTAGGGCCTGTAAAAAAGGCCTCAGCAAAACTAGTTTACAAACCAGCTAGAGCCTGGCAGGAGATGGAAGATCTCAAGTTCAAAGACAGTCTAGGAGCTAAAGAGAGTCCTTGTCCAAGAAAAAACAAACAAACAAACAAACAAACAAACAAACTAGTAAAGATGCTGATATGTTTGGGGAAATAAAGTGATTTCTGTAGTTTAGTTTTTTTTTTTTTTGTAAAGATTGATTTATTTATTTTATGTATATAAGTACACTGTAGCTGTCTTCAGCCACACCAGAAGAGGGCATCAGATCCCATTACAGATGGTTGTGAGCCACCATGTGGTTGCTGGGAATTGAACTCAGGACCACTGGAAGAGCAGTCAGTGCTTTTAACTGCTGAGCCATCTCTCCAGCCCCTGTAGTTTACTTTTAAATTCATCAACAAATTAGATCAACAAACCATCAGTTTCTTAATTTGCTTTAAGATTGTCCTTGTAGTGATGAAGAAACAACAGAGCATGACCTCCAACCAAATCCTTTAAACTAGTAAAAACTTACATCAAATAGTTAATGTATTTCATTTTAACATTAATGAAATTGAATCTAGCTTTCAATGCAACAATGGATTAATTTTTTGAATATGTAAAATAGTATATTTGAAATTTTATGGCATTTTAGATTTAACAAAACATATTTAACTACTGTAGTTTATTATAAAGATAGCATCATCTTTGTGGGAAATTTGAAGTTTGAAAAGAACTCAGAATAAAAATCACGTGTTAATCCAACATGCGGAGATAACCAGTGTTACTGTTATAGCACATATTTTGCTATCTTACCATGAAATTCATTTATATTTCTTAAAATTTTGTTTGTGCGTATCTTTTTCTTGTGTGTGTCTATGGGTATGCCTATGCCATGTCGCATGTATAAAAATTAGAGGACAATTTGTGGGAGCTGGTTCTCTTCTACCACATGTATGGGTTCCAGAGATTGAATTCAGGCTTCTTGGTCATCAGGCATGTCTTTACCCACTGAGCCATCTTGCCAGCCCAATTCATTTGTTTTATTTATACCTTATGTATGTAGGTCCAAAGAAAATTTTATTTTTTATTTTATTTTATATTTTTTTGCTTTTTGAGACAGGGTTTCTCTGTGTAGCTCTGGCTGTCCTGGAACTCACTTTCTAGACCAGGCTGGCCTGGAACTCAGAAATCCGCCTGCCTCTGCCTCCCAAGTGCTGGGATTACAGGCGTGCGCCACCACGCCCGGCTCAAGAAAACAATTTTAAAGTTAGGCTTTTACATTTGTTTGTTTTGTTTATTTTGTGTGTGAATGTGTGAATGTGTGAGGGTGTGTGTGTGTACTGTGATGTGCTAGCAGAGGTCAGAGAACAGCCCGTGGAAGTTGGTTCTTCCTTTTTGCCACACCTTTGAGTCCTGGGGACTAAACAGGTCATTAGGCTTGATGACAAGTGCCTTTAACTGCCAGTCCAGCTTACAGTCCCCAAAAATCATAGTATGTATTATTTTTGGTGCACTTGCATGTGACTCTAACTTGCTATATTAGACCAGGTGAGGAATATAATAATTGGCTCTTAGATTTTCAGTTTGAAGCCGCGCGGCGTGTGTGTGTGTGTGTGTGTGTGTGTGTGTGTGTGTGTCTTTGTAGTCCTGGCTATCCTGAACTAGCTCTATAAACCAGGCTGGCCTAGAACTCACAGAAATCCACCTGCCTCTGTCTCCTGTGTGCTGGGATTAAAGTCATGTCACGGCTACCACCACCACCTGGCTTGGATTTATATTTTAAGATCAATTCCTAACAAATTTCTTTTTGGAGTTTATATCTGTGGGGAACAATGGGACAGTTTTTATTGCCGCAAGGAAAGTGCCCAGGTAGTGCACACATTTGGGGGGCCTAAGCTGGTAGTTTGGAGATACAGAGTGCCCTTAGGATAAGGTAGAATTAAAGAGAAAAGCATCCCAACTTCATACAGGAAGGAGTGGTCGATGCCCAGAGGAAAGAGGGCATGTCTAGATGGAGGCGCTGCAGTAAAGACAGCACCGTAGGGGTCTGTGAGACTATTCGGTTGTGAGCGTGGGTGTGTGATGATTTATCATCTAGTATCTGTTGATGGACAAGTGGTACTAACATACATATTCATTTAAGCATATTTTTGATACTTATAATAAAAGTTAAACTGACTTAATCAAATGATTTTGGTAAATGTATATGCTTGGCAATGGTTGTCTAGTGTTTTGTAAAATTGCAGTGAAGTACTGGCTGCACACACACACACACACACACACACGTACATGTTTCTCTCTCTCTCTCTCTCTCTCTCTCTCTCTCTCTCTCTCTCGGAAGCTTCATGTCTCAGCTGGTCTTCAGTATATGCTGAAATCTTGAAGGAGTAAGCTAGAATGCCAGTGAAGGGATGAACTAGCCAGGGAGGGGGAGAAGGGGGAGGGGGGAAGGGGAGGAGGAGGAGGGGGAGAGCTTGAGGGAGCAGAGCAAAGAAAGCAAGCTTCCTTCTTCCATGTCCTTTATGTAAGCTGCCAGTAGAAGGTGTGGTCTGGAGTAAAGGTGTATCTTCCTGCATCAAAAGATCTGGATGAAAGGTCCTCCTTCCCACATCAGAATATCAAGATTAAATGTGGGCTTCTTACTTACCATGATTTAATTAAGAAAAAAATCCCTCACAGTTGTACCAGCCACTTGGCTTTTAGTTAGTTCCAGATGTAGTTAGGTTGACAACCAAGAATCATGACAGTTACCAAGGCAGTCCAGTTCCGGAGGACTAGAGCTCATGACCTCATGGCAGGGGCATGGTAGGAGGCAGGCCGGCGCGCCTTGGAGGAGCCGTAGCTGAGAACTTCCTGATTTTCATCCACAGGGCAAAACAAAGGAGTGGTGCTGGCTTTTGAAATCTCCAAGCCCAGCCTCAGTGTTAGCCCCTCCTTTAAGGCCACACCTACTAACTTTTCTCAAACAGTCCCATCACTATTCAAATATCTGAGTGCAGGGGACCATCTTATTCAGACCATTACAACAGTGGTGAAGAGAGCAGACATGATCTCTGTTTTCATGTGCTTTTTTAAAAAAAGATTTATTTATTATATGTAAGTACACTGTAGCTGTCTTCAGACACACCAGAAGAGGGCACCAGATCTCATTACGGATGGTTGTGGGCCACCATGTGGTTGCTGGGATTTGAACTCAGGACCTTTAGAAGAGCAGTCAGTGCTCTTAACTGCTGAGCCATCTCTCCAAAATAAATGTTTTATTTATTTATATTTTTGTTGTTTTTTGAAACAGTTTTTCTCTGTAGCCCTGGCTGTTCTGGAACTTGCTCTGCCTGCAGACTAGGCTGGCCTTGAACTCATGGGGATCCACCTGCCTCTGCCTCCTGAGTGCTGGGATTAAAGATATGAGTCACCATGTCCAATCACCCTTCCTTCCTTCCTTCCTTCCTTCCTTCCTTCCTTCCTTCCTTCCTCCCTCCCTCCCTCCCTCCCTCCCTCCCTCCCTCCCTTCCTCCCCCCTCTCTCTCCCTCCCTCCTTTCTTTCTTTCCTTCCTTCCTCTCTCTCCTCTCTCTGTCTCCTTCCTTCCTTCCTTCCTTCCTTCCTTCCTTCCTTCCTTCCTTCCTTCGGTTTGTGCACAGGTGTAGGAGTGTGTGTGTGTGTTACTTACTCACTCTTGCCTGCTTAGGTGTGTGTGGTGGCCAGAAGTTGATGTTGAGATTTCTTTCTCATTTGTTCACCTTAGTTTTTGAGATGGTCTCTCACTAGCCTTGGAGTTCTGGCTAGCGAGCCCTGAGACGCACCTCTCTGCCTGTCTGGAGTTACTGGTCCATGCTGCCTCTGCAGTGACTGTTCCGTGGGTACCGAGTATTCCCAACTTAGCTCCTCATTTTTGCACATACCACTTTATTTACTGAACCGTCTCCCCTACTCCAACTAAGGCTTATGTCTCTATTTATAAACAAGTATTTTTATTTTCTATGTATGATTGTTTATCTCCATGTGTGCATGTGTACTTTGGTGCCTTCAGAAGCCAGAAGAGTGGGTCAGATCCTCTAGGACTGGAGTTAGGGAAATTTGTTCTGTTCATGTTCATGGATGATTTCTATTTTGGTGTTTTTCAGGTTAGTATTGCTGAAGATGAGACGATCAGCAGCACCAAGTCAGGTGCAGGGAAATTCCTTTAAAAAAACAAGATTCATACCTCCGGGAAGAAGTAATACAGGCGTGAGTAAGGAGCTTACAAAGATGGGTCCAGATACAAAACTGTTTCAGGTAAATAAAAGGAGATTCATTCTCTCTCTCTTTCTCTTTCTCTTTCTCTTTCTCTCTCTCTCTGTCTCTGTCTCTCTCTCTCTCTCTCTCTCTCTCTCTCTCCCTCTCTCCCTCTCTCCCCGCTCTCTCTCCCTCCCTCCCTCCCTGTCCCTCTCTCCTAAAACTAGGTATGGTGCTTCATACCTATAATCCAATCCCTTGGAAGGCTGAGACAGGAGGATTGCCATAAGTTCAGGACTAGCTTAGGCTTCATAATGAGTTCAGGCCAGTGTGTTCTGTGTAGTGAGACTGTCAAAAGCAGTCAAACAAAACTAACAACTAAAAACCTCATAACAAAAAGTAAAGCCTTGTTGCCTATTAGAATTTTCAGTGGCTCTGACAGAATTGCCTGCGATCAACGTGTAACCAGTACTGGGGGAGTGAGGGTGATTATAGGAAAGGCAGGAAGAAGATGCTGGAGACAGAGATGGGAGGTGAATGCCATGCCAGCGAGCAAGTGTATTTCTCAGTGTCTTTAAAAGCAACACAAAGCATGGCCGATTCCTGGAAGATAAACAGTGACCACAAATGCTTGCCTCCACAGCATCTGTCCGACAAAGGCCGCTTCTCTCAGGCCAGGACAGTCTCTCAAGGACCTGTGCATAAGCAGAGGAATTGTCAGTATAATGCACTCTTAATTAAAAGCAAAGACAGATGTCGGCAGACTCACTCATGATTAACCACAAGAAGTTAGTCAAAGTGCTCCCCACACAGAATCTTCCAGAATTCTTAAAAATAACAGTGTGGCCTAACAAACAGTATGCCACTAACAAAGTAGCAAATAAAAATCTCTTCAAGGAAGTGCAGTTGTAGTGCTGACTGTACTTCCCCTGGTGGGTGTGGGGTGTGGGGTGTGGGGCCGTTAGGGAAGCCCCAGGACACCGATCCTGGGGTGGGGAAATGCAATCTGAGGCATGGGACAGCTGGAACTGGTTTGGGAGTCCCTGGGCCTGCAACAAGGGAGTTCTCAGACTTTTGGACACCCAGGCACAGATAGCGGAAGAGCTGAGAACAGACTGGGGCCCTGGGACTGGATCTAGCCTGGGTGGGAAGTGGGGCTGGGGGAAGGGGGCAGCTCTGGCAGGTGCTATGAGGAGACCTTGCCCTGACAGTGGCAGGCTTGGGCTTGGCTGTTGGTCGTGGCTAGGAGCACAGAGAGGCCTTCTACACTTCTGCGGGAGATTAGACAGCAGATCTGTAGGTGAAGGGCATCTCCAGGACTCCCCAATGGCGGATCCTGATGAGAAGAGGCAGGCCATGGTTTGAAGGCATTGAGTGTCATGTCAGAAAGTGGATGTGTAAAACCATACCCCACTTCTCAGGGCGGGCTTGAGATTAAATACCAGTTACAGGGAGGAGTGTCAGGGAAGGAGAGGTGGTTTTTTTTTTTTTTTTTTTTTTTTTTTCCCGATTTTTCAAGACAGGGTTTCTCTGTATAGCCCCGGCTGGCCTGGAACTCACTCTGTAGACCAGGCTGACCTCCAACTCAGAAATCCGCCTGCCTCTGCCTCCCAAGTACTGGGATTATAGGCGTGCACCACCACCGCCTGGCTGGGAAGGAGAGTTTATTGGCTAAGTCCTCCAGGCCTTAGGTACCTCATTAAAGTAGAGATCAGTCTTGAGCCTATGTGACCACAGGTCACATCCTCTACGTGTGGAGGGGCTTGGGGTGTTGCCCTTACAGGACTGATGGCCACAAATCTATCAGTGGCTGCAGTTTGTGACTGGGGCCTGGTGCCCGGGAGTAGGTAAAGCTCCTAAGGTCTCCGGGGCTTTTAGTCTTGGCTCAACGGGGACCATGCTACCTTTCACAGTCCCACATGCTGGGCCAGGGTGGTAGTGTATTCCTGTAATTTCAGCAGTCCTGAGACAGGCTTGGGAGTGTGAGGCTTTGAAAGTTTTCACGCTTTGTCTCAAAAACAAAACATTACTAGAAGTGTCCTCATAAGTCTTTTATAAGAAAAGAGATTATATATTTTTATTATGTGTGCTGGTCTTTTTCCTGCATGTATGTCTGTGCCCCATGTGCATGCAGTACTCCCACAGAAGGCAAAAGCGAGCATTGGATTTCCTGGAACTAGACCTACAGATGGTTGTTAGCAACCATGTGGGTTTGGGCATTGAACCAGGTCCTCTGCGAGAGCAGTTCATGCTCTCAGCTGCCTAGCTATCTCTCTAGTCCTAAGAGGGCTATTTTTGTTTTAGGTATAAGAAGGTAGTTCCTAAGTGCACAGGTGGTGCATAAGACATACAAAGTATATAACTTCTTTCTGCATGTATATCTGTGCCACACGCATGCTTGGTGCCGTGGAGGGCAGAAGAGGGCACCAGGCCCCTGAGCCTGGGGTTACCGGCAACTCTGAGCTGCCGTGTGTTCTGGGAATTGAACCCGGGTCCTCCGGAAGAGAAGCTAGTGCACTGAATTGCTGAGTCATCTCTCCAGCCTAAATTTTTAAAAAAAAAATTATTATTGGGGCAAAACATAAAGCATAAAATGTAATGTATCTTTTTTTAGTCAAGTTCTCTGTAGCCCAGATTGGCCTGGAACTCGTGTATCCCCAGTTGTCTTTCCAAGTTGCTTTGAGCCTCAAGTCTCTGCCTCTGGAGAACTGAGGTTACAAGATACCTGGCCTTGAGATTTTAGCGGTTTTTAAATGTGCAGCTGAGTGGCATTGACAACTTTCGGCCATAGTGCAAGCATCCTCATTGTCGCCAAGGCTTTCTCAGCAGCTCAGACAGAAACTTTGCACCCACTGGACAGTAACTCTCCTAAAGCTCTACCCTTTACACACCCCTCTCAGCCCTAGTGTAGGGACTGCTTCTCTCCATGGGTTTCACTCCTTCGTGTACCACAGGAGGTGGAATTGTGCTGTTTGCCACTTGGGGTTTTGTATTTTCAAAGCTCATCTATGTTGTACTGTGCACTGGACTTGATTGTTTTAAACCGTTATTATGTTATTTTGTGTATTGTATGCACAATGTATTGTGTGAGTGCCTTCTGCTACAGTGCACCTGTGCAGGGTCTCTTCCTGCATTGGTGGGTTGAGGACCAAGCTCAGGCTGTAAGGCTTGGTAGTGAGCGCTTTTAGCCGCTGAGCCGTCTTATTGGCCCCCTTCCCTTTTCAGTTCTTCTAGCTCATGCTGGCCTTGAACTTGCTGTGTTGCCAAGGATGACCTTGAGCTCGTGGTCCTCCTGCCTTAGCTTGGGATCACAGGTGTGTGCCCCATGCCTGTGTTAGATTTTGGCTGGTTCTAGGGCTCGGATCCTGTCATCCTTCATGCTGGGTGAGCTCTGCACCAGCTACCCAGCAGCTGGGGACTTTAAAGCTTTCCCTTGGGTTTTAATAGATGCTTATTTCTTTTGGCTTTTCAAGACAGGGTTTCTCTGTGTATCCCTGGCTGTTCTGGAACTTCTTCTATAGGCCAGGTGGCTTCTTGCCTCAGTCTCACAAGTTAGGATTAATGGTGTGCACTACCATTGCCCAGATGATTTTTGAACTCTTGATTTTTTATTTTTGGTCTGAGTATGAGTGTTTTTGCATTTCTTTCTCTTTTCCTTCCCTTTTTTTCCCCTTTCCTTACTACTCTGACTCCTCCTTCCTTATTTTCGAGACAGGGTTTGGTAACTCATTCACTCTGTAGACCAAGCTGACCTTGAACTCAGAGATCCACCTGCCTCTGCCTCATTATGCTGGGATTTAAAGGTGTGCGCCACTACTGCCTGGCTCAGTGTTGATTTAATAAATTTACAAAGTGTATAGCTATCACCACAGTCAATTGTAGACATTTTCATGACTGCAAAACAAAAACAAAAACAAAAACCCAAAAACCTTGCTTGTTGACTACTGCCCACATTCATGTGCGCTCTTCCGCCTTGACCCAGCCAACACATTTTGTCTCTAGACTTGCCTGATACTGATATTTCATATAAGTCAACTCATGTGAAACATGTTCTTTTGTGACTCACATAGCTTTTTCCTTTAACATGTATGTTTTCCAGGTTTATATATATTACAGCAGGTGTCAGTAATAATTTGTTCTTATTGCTGAAATACTAGTTTTCTCTTGCTCCTATAACATAGTTCCATGGATTTATGGACTTAACAATAGAAATGTACTGTCTAATTTTGAAAGCTAAACGGTAGAAGCAACCAAGAACCCATCAATAGGTAGATGATTGATGAGCACATGTGGTATATACACACATCTGAATATCACGCAGCCATACAGGGGCCAAGGTCAAAGTACCCGTGTTAGTTATTTTTCTGTTGCCGTAATAGAACACCATGACCAGAATCAATTTATAGGAGGAGGAACTTACTTGGGTTTGCGATTGCAGAGGATAAGGGTGTGTGGTGGGGAAGTATGGCAGCAGGCAGCTGGCATGGTGGCAGGATTAGGAAGCTGAGAGGCCTCGTGAAATGCAAACAGAGCAGAGTGTGAGCTGGAAGTGGGGCGAACCTATGAACTCCCAAGTCTGTCTACTGATGTACTTGTCCGGCAGGGCAGCATCTCCTAACCCTCCCCAGTAACACCGCGACTGGGGACCAAGTGTCAAGTGTCTGAGCCTGTGGGACATTCCCACTTAATCACCACATGCAGTGCCTTGACTGGGCTAAGTCCGGGTAAGGCCTAGGTTGGTTTTTGGAGGTTTTAGGGAAGAATCCATTTGCTTTCTGATTTCTTCATCTTTCTACCTCAGCCTGTTCAGCTTATCCTACTAGGACGCATCTGCTCTGTGCGTCCGGTTCTTGTAGGTCATTATGATTTCCTTTTCCGTCTTCAAGCCAGCACTGGAAACTGCTGTTTCCCTTGTTTTCTGCAGTTGGAACCCCATTTGGTTAGATTGGATCTGTTTGTATCATGTAATAATGTCTCTGAAAGTCCCTAAGGTACGCAGCCTTTGAAACCCACTTGGCACATAGAATAAGATGGCAAAATCTTGTAGATTCTGGGCACCGGACAGTGTGTTTGAGAGAGCACTTAATGATATTCCCTTGTATTCATCTGCTGTGTCTTATACATTCGTTAGGGAGTATTTGGTTTATTTCAGCTTTTGTTTGGAGGTACTAAGGTTTAAACACGAGACCTTTTGCTTGATAGGCAAGTGCCTTACCAACAAGCTCTTAAATTCCCGAGTCAGCGTGTTGCATCACCCAGGCTGAGTTTGAGTTGCTGTGTAGCTCAGGTTGGCCTTGGCCTTGTTATGTGTCCCAGGCTCCCTTCCAACTCTAGAAGCTAGGTTCCGGAAAAGCACCTGTCAATACACATATGTTGAAAGTGGTAGCTTGATTTAAATTTAGAGCCTATTATATAAAAATGTGGGAGCTTAAATTTAATTCATGCAACATATATGTATATATTTCGTTTTTCTTTTTAGGGTGCTGAACAGTCACAAAATGATCCCGATGTATGCAGTTCAAATCCTTGCCCCACTAACGGAAGCCCTAGGGAGATGGGTAACGGGGCTAGAGTAGATCCGCTTCCTCCAGGTAAGACACTGTGTTATGTTTATACGTAAGGTTTGTCTCAGTGCTCGAGAAATGATGAGTCAAGAATGAATGTTAATTTGATAATTGTTGTGTAATACCACTGGATATTTTGCTTCTGTTTATCTGTTGTCAAATTTTATCTTTAGAAGTTGAATTTATAACCATTTAACTAAAAGGCTGTAGCTTGGTGGTTAGAGCATTTGCCTTGCATGGCAAAGCCCTGGGTTTGAGCCACAGCACTGACCAAATGAGCAATTTGAACAAATTTTAAAACCATGTCATTGAGATCTTGTGTTTTGTAATAGGTATATGTTTAGGACTATAGGGAAATTGTTGATCAGGTACAATCTTTAAGCACCAATTAGTTATACTTAAAATTCTGTTAATAAACATGTTGATACTGCTAAACTAGAAGAGAAAAACTTGAAATAAGAAAATCACAACTTTATTGTACTCTATGTTAAGGTCAAATCAGATTTGAATTATTAATTCAGAAAGTCAATATTTTACCTGTGTTCCATCTCTCCATTGTTGAATTGAGTTAAAATAATTATGATTCCTTTTCTGTCTGCTAGAGATATAGGCAGCTCCTAAGTGAGGTAGTTTACAGAGTTTATTTAGCATTGAGAAAGGCATCCCCCCCCCCCCTGCATTTCTTTGAATGGACAGGTTCTGGGAGCTGACCTCAACTCTAGGGCTACTGAATACTAAGTGTATAATCACTTAGCCTTTTTGTGAACTCGTTTTTGAAGGCAGAAAAAGGAATTCTGTATTTTCCTGGTTATCCATCCTCCTGCTTGTCAGGGTGGCTACGCCCTGTCTGATGGTGTCTCCTCCCCCTCCCGGCTCCCGGACGCCCCTTTTTCTTGTTCTGGGCTTTCTCTTTCACTGTCAAGCCTAGGGCAGACAATCCATGCTGTGTGCTTCTTTTTCTTTTCCTTTTTCTATTATGCTAGCTGATCCCTTCAGCTGAGAGTGATGGCTTTACTGTGGAGTACAGTATGATCTGTTACTGTTTTGTGCTTTATTTGTGTCCTTTATTTGTCATTCTCTTCAATACTAAATGTGAGGAGGAGCTAAGAGTTAAAATAAATTGAAGAGTGAATTAATTCACTGAGCCCTTAATCCCTTTGCTGATTTATTGAACTCACTGGACTGGGAGGCCTGTTCCAACCTTCTGATTTTCTCCTGCCCCTTTCTCAGAGAGGTAAAATTGGAGACAGCCACTCACTCCAAGAACTGTTTTGTTCTCTGGTGGATTGCTGCAGAGGATGCAGTGTAGAAAGGCGCGGGATGAGAGACAGCACGTACAGGTTGTACCCTTTGACACCCTTTTAATTCTAGATCTAACTCATTCTGGGGGGGATGTAAGGCTGTACATTTCAGTTAAAATATGTCCCCATGTCCCCACATTACCTTCTTGTTTTGAAGATTTTCCCATATGTAAAGAAGTTGAAATAGTTCAGTCAGCATTCTGAATTCAGAAGTTGATTATATTATGCCTCATTTATAGTTTTCTTCCCTCCTATCCCGAGTGCTAGGGGTTGACCCGCTTGGCGGTGTTAGGCAAACCCTCTGCCCGAGTCTCCTAAGATGGTTTGTTCATTGCTCTTGACTGCATTCTGCTTGGGTGGTACTTGTCTCTTTAGCACTGTGTATTTACAGATGATGTTCTCAGAGGGTGAAGGTGTAAGTCTACCCCAATGACTTCCCAGAGTTCACAGAACGTTTACTCCATGGAGAGTGTGTTACAAGAGCCCATTTTTGAATAGCCTGTATCCTTGTTAATGTTATCATTTCTGTGACGAAATGCCATGACCAAAGCAAGTTGGGGAGGAAAGGGTTTATTTGGCTTACACTTCCACATTACTGTTCATGATTGAAGAAAGTCAGGTCAGGGCTGGAACTTAGAAGCAGGAGCTGATGCAGAGGCCATGGAGGAGTGCTGATTAACAGCTCGTTCCCTATGGCTTGCTCAGAACTAGGACTACCAGCTCTGGGGTAGCCCTCCCCACAGTGAACTGGGTCCTCACTGACAGCTAACTAAGAAAATGTCCTCAGGCTCGCCTGCAGCCCCATCTTCCGGATGCATTTGCTCAGCTGAGGCTCCCTCCTCGCAGGTGACTTGAGCTTGTGTCGAGTCGACATAAACCTTTGCAGCACTGCCCCTTTCTTCATTAACAGTCCAGCTGAGCCACTGCAGCACTGCCCCTTTCTTCATTAACAGTCCAGCTGAGCCATTGCAGCACTGCCCCCTTCTTCATTAACAGTCCAGCTGAGCCATTGCAGCACTGCCCCCTATCTTTATTAATAGTCTAACTGAGCCATTTTGGCTTGGGCCTGTGAAAACCAAATCCTGGAACAGGTGAAATGTGAGTTGAGTATGTTCCTTACAAAGGAAGATTCTAAGTGCCGATGTCTGTGAATGTGACTTGCTTTTCACGTGTGGGTTTTTGCAGATGCAGTCATGTTCAGATGGACCCGTTAGTCACGAGTGTGATGGCTCTTCTTGGTTGTCAGCTTGACTACATCTGGAAGGCCTACGTGGAGGAGGGCCTTCCTGTGTAGTGAGAATTCCGGAATTTTGTTTTCTTCAGAATCACAGAAATATAAGACTGTTTTCGTTTTAATTCGAGGTGTGGGGATGTGGGGTTGCTTCAAACTGTCTGCAGCAGCTGACTGTGATTTGCCCCCTGCCCTAGCAGATGCATGATTTTGCTAGCTGCAGATAGTTTCTGTGGTTGTGAGATGTTTGGAATTCTGGGATATTTTCAGAGGGTATGTAAATGCTAGAGCCCCAAGAGTCAGTGGTTGTTGGCTGTTCAGGGAAATTGGTTGCAGTCTGTTAATAGTCAGAGACGAAACAAAAAGGAAATTAGACTCAGGGATCCCCATCGTTTTGCCCTCTATCCTTCTTTCTTTCCTATTTAGTGATAGGAGGTGAAAAGGGGTAGAGGAATACAGGGTGGGAAAAAGAAGAACCCTGAAAGTAGCAAAGACCAGCTATATACTTCTGAGGGATTTTTGCTTAATTTGAAGTAGGAAGTCAGACGACATGCCTTGATCTTGATCCAGATCTTGAGGCAGGAAGACACTGTAGACTGTTGGAAGCCTGTACGAACGTATATGGAAGAAGGAAGCTTGTGTTCTTTTCCTGCTTGCCTTTGCCTTGCTAGAAAGTCTATTCCTTCACTGGCGTTAGAGACTATTTCTTCAGGATTCCAGTGTAGAAGACCACCTGAGACATCCAATCTTGTGAACTGAGCGACTGCTGGATTCTGTCTGATGTTCATAGGCAGCCATTGTTGGATTAGCTGGCCTGTGGCCTGTAAGTCATTCCAATAGATATTACACACACACACACACACACACACACACACACACACACACGTTCATTCTTTAAGTTCTGTTCCTCTAGAGAACAGACTAATACAAAGGTGGATGCTAACTTTCATGAAATGAAAGTTAGGTTTTGGAAATGTGTTGCTTTTTTGTAGTTGACATTCATGAGCAAGTCTTTGGCTTCTAAGTACTTAGAGAAGTCAAGTAGGCAAGACAAGGCCACTGAGGTCTGTTGTAAGGGATATGTTAATGTGACTAGGTAAATGGAGGGAAGATAGACGTGAAGGGCAGGAAGGGCATTTGATGTGAGGGCTGGCGAGGGCTAGAACAGTTTTGTTGTCCTTTTGTAAGGCTTGAGAACGTAGCTCACCTGCAGAACATTGCCCTACTATATGGATGCAGGGTCCTGAATTCAGTTCCAAGTTCACACATACACCAAAATGAATGAATGAATGAATGAATGAATAAATAAGAAATAAACAAATGAATAAAATAAAAGAAAAAGTAATATGAGAAGAATTGAGAAAATGAAGAGGAGAGGCTTTAGCAATTTTTTTAATTATATGAATTTATGGATTATTAAGAAATTTTGATACATGCTTAAATGTGTAATGATAAAAATTAGTGTAGTTAACATTTGCATCTCTTTAAACCTTAAAAAAGTAACTTATTTAATTACTTTCTTTTTTCTCTCACACTTCCTTCGTTTTGTGTGTGTGTGTGTGTGTGTGTGTGTGTGTGTGTGTGTGACAGAGACTCACTGATCTGGTGATTGCTAGAAGGGGTTGGTTAGTTCTCCAGCAAGCCCCATGATTTTACCTCTGCCTCTCTACCTCTCTAGCACTAGGATTGCAAACACATTCCACCATGCCTGGCTATTTTTCTACATAGGTTTTAGATATTGAACTCAGGTTGGTTCCTATAACATAAGCAAGTTTTCAACTGAGCCATCAACCCAACCCTGACATTTTTTTGTCAGTGCATAAATACATGTATTTATAAGGTACAGTGTGGCCTTCTAGTGCATGTATTCTGTGTGTGTTTATCAAGTCAGGATAATTAGCACTTTAGCTCCTTGTCACTACTTTCCCCCAGCCTTCATATATAATAAAGTCTTATGATCTACTGTCCTGCACTCGTTATGGCTAATCTCCATTGTAACTTGACTGGGTCTAGAATCACCTAGGAGACACATGTGCGCATGTCTGTGAGTGAGTCTCAAGCTTCCAGTGAAGAGGGAGAGTCCAGCCTGAATGTGAGCTGCACAGTCCTGTGGGCTGGGCCTGCACTCCACACAGATGGAGAAGGAGTGCCTGAGTGCCAGTGTGCTCGTTCTCAAGCAGCATATTGCCCTGAGGAAACCTGCCCTCCGAACAGGAGCCCTGCAGCCCTTTCCTCCCTGAGAGTGAATAGAACAGACTGTGATAAAGTCACTCTGGTGGAGAAATTAGGTATGTGGTGAGTGTCTTAGTTGCTTTTCTAGTGCTGTGATATAACACAATAACCAAAAGCAACTAGAGGAGGAAAGCGTTTCTTTCATCTTACAACTCTCAGGTCAGCTTGCATTACTGAGGGAGCTCAGGCGGGACCTCAAGGCAGGAACCCCGAGGCAGGAGCTGATGCAGAGGCCGTGGAGGGGCTGCGGACTGGCTCGCGCTCTGTGGCTTGCTCAGCCTGCACTCTTCTAGAACCCGGCACACTTGCCTAGGTCTACACCACCCACTGTGGGCCAGGTCCTTCCACATAGTCACTAACCAAAGAAATGAACCCCAGGCTTGCTTATAGCTGGATCTCACGGGGCAGTTTCTCAGTTGAGGTTCCCTCAGATGGCTGTAGCTCAGCAGCTCTCAGCCTGTGCGTTCAGGTCATCCAAGACCACTGGACGACAGATATTTATGTTATGATTCATAATAGTATCAATATTACAATTATGAAGTAGCATTGAAGGTAATTGTGTTTGGAGATCACACACCACAGGGAACTGTACTAAAGGGTTGCAGCCTTAGGCAGGCTGAGAGCCACTGCTCTAGCTTCTGTCACAGTGACAAAACTAGCCGGCACAGAGAGTAGACATGGTCTGTCTGTATTTTCTGGAAGTAGCAGGTAACTAGTTGCACTGCATTTTAAAAATCTTAACCTACATATTTATTTGTTTCCGTTTGTGCAGGTCAGGGGTAAAACTCAAGCTGTCAGTGGGCTCGGCAGCAAGCACTCTCCTTCCCCTGCTGGGCCCTTTGACCACTCTGCACCTTTCTCCACGTGTCATTTTTACTACAGTAGTGTTGATGCAGAATAATACAGCTTTCACCTACATGGGAGTAACAGATAACTTTATTCTGGAGCCAAATATGAGTGACCATGGCTTGGAACACAGATTTAGGTTACCCCAAATTTCATGTCCCAAAAAGGAACCAGGTTCATGAAGTTTTTATAGTAACAGAACAAAGAAAGTCATAAATCAAGACTCTTTAAAAATACATTGGAAACATTAAGTAGGTAGTTACAGCAGGGTGGAGACAGATCAGCTATAGGCCTCAGATGCTGTCTGATGATTCCTAGCCTTTTGGTTACTGAAAACCAGGCTCTTATGAACCAATATAAAATGTTAATATATCCCCAAAAGTTTTTATCTGTTAGTCTCAAATATTATGTCCTACCCAGATGGGGTTAAAGATAGCCTAAAGAGCTGGGCACAGCGGTGATCTCCTTTAATCTTAGCACTCAGGGGCAGAGGCCCGTGGTTCTCTGAGTTTGAGGCCAGCCTGGTCTACATAGTGAGTTCCAGGACAGCCAGGTCTGTGTAGAGAGACCCTATCTCAAAAACAAAAAAACAAACAAAACAAAAAATAAAAAGCCTAAAATTGTAACTAGACTGCAGCCGCTGAAGTTCTAGTGAGTAAATCTGTCTTGCAGAAGGCTCATGTTGAAGAAGTGTCTTTCTCTCTAGTAACTCGTATTCACAGAAGTTATCTGAGAAATCTTTTTGTTAGTGCGTTTAGAACTTATTCCCCACCCAGTGGTGTTAGTAGTGCTGGAGACCGAACCCAGAGCGGCAAGGGAGTGTCTATCATGGTCTCCCCAGCCCTTAGATTTTTGCTCCATAGCATAGGATAGCCTTGCCTTCACTGGTGTAGCCTAGGCTGGCCTCAAAGTCATGATCCTTCTACCTCAGCCTCAGCTGGAATTGTAGATACATGCCAGCGTGCCTAGCTAATTCACTTTTTAAAAGCTGATTCCGCTGTATGAACACGTCGGTGTCTTATTAATGAATTTTTAGGTTATATGGGATCTAAAATGTGTACACATACCTACTCCCCCACCCACCCACCTACCTACCCACACACGAGATGTATGCTTGTGTGTAATATCTTGGATTAGGATGCTGGTCATAGGAATGTGCACTCATCATTCTGGTGGGCGATGCTCAGCTGACCTATGCTGCCATTAGCAGTTCTTGGGCAATGGGTATGTACTGGTTTTTGATGTTCAATTGTATGGTGCCGCCCGCCCTACCCCCTCCCCTCCCCGCCCCCCAAGACAGAGTGTCTCTGTGTATCTCTGGCCTTCCTGAAACTCACTGTACACCTGGTTGGCCTTGAACCAGAGATTTACCTGCCTCTGTCTGGGATTAAAGGCATGTGCCACATATGTTCAACTGTTTGTAAGTATATACTTATGCTTTTTGATATTTGATAGTTTAATAGTTAAGAATGTGATTTTTGAAGCCGGGCGGTGGTGGCGCACGCCTGTAATCCCAGCACTTGGGAGGCAGAGGCAGGCGGATTTCTGAGTTCGAGGCCAGCCTGGTCTACAGAGTGAGTTCCAGGACAGCCAGGGCTACACAGAGAAACCCTGTCTCGAAAAAAAACAAAAAAAAAACAAAAAAACAAAAACAAAAAAACAAAACAAAACAAAAAAAAAAGAATGTGATTTTTGTTCTATTTTTAAATTTTTTACTATTTATATTTTCCAATTATTTGAGTCAGATATGGTGATACACTCTTGTAATACCAGCATTTGGAAGATTGAAGAAAGTTTTGGCTCAACCTGAACCATATAGCAAGATCCCCACCCTCTAAATATTCAAGACTAAAATAAATATTCATGATATGTACTTCTTGTGTGATTTGTATATATTGTACTTTTTCTGAACTTGTTGAAAATAAGCTGCTGACATTATGCCCTAGTCATCCTCAAATCTTCAGTGAATGATTTGTAAACAAACCGTAGAGCCTCCTGCATTTGGTTATGCCTTTTAATAATAGGTTCTGGGTTTAGAGGTAAGGCTCTGAGGTCGTGAATACTAGCTGCTCCTCCCGAGGACCTGGGTTCTATTCCTAGCACCCACATGGTATCACAAACTATCTAACTCTAATTCCAGGGGATTTGTTGTTCTCTTCTGACCTTTGCAGGCACTGGGCATGCACATGGTGTAGACAAATACTCATACACAAAAATAAAAATAAAGTAAATCTAAAAGCAATTTAAAATTGGCTTTATAGAGGCCCTTGCCTCTTCCACCATTTCAGGACACAGGACACTGTACCATGTATCCAGCCCTTTCTAGATACTTAATATTCCAGTGCCTTGATCTTAGAGTCTCTAGTCTCCAGAATAGCAGGAAATAACATTTTGTTGTTCATAAGCTAACCAGTTTGTTACGACAACTTGAATGGATCAAGAGTGTGTTCTTGGTAAATACCCTTTTCCTTGTCAGTCCAGGGCTCTGCCTGGCCTTGTTGCCTTGCCTTTAGGTGTGTTCTTGTTCGTGTTTCTCTCTCTCTCCCTCTCTCCCTCTCTCCCTCTCTCCCTCTCCCCCTCTCCCCTCCCCCCCTTCTTCCCTCCCCTTCCCACCCCTTCCCACCCCCTCCCTCCTCTCTTAAAATTTTGTTTTGTTTTTGAGACAGGGTCTCATTTTGTAGTCTTGGCTGGCTTGAAACTTGCTGAGTAGACAAGGTTGGTTTTGAACTTGTCTTTGCCTCCTGAGTACTGGGATCACCACACGTCCAGCCTTTCTGCCATATTTTTTATCTTTTGTTTTTTTAAATTTATTCGTGTGTGTGTGTGTGTGTGTGTGTGTGTGTGTGTTTTGTCTGCCTATGTGTCTGTGAACCACTTATATGCAGTGTCCACGGAGGCCAAAGAGGGCATTCAGATCCCCTGGAACTGGGGTTGTAGTCAGCTGTGAGCCACCATGTGGTTGCTGGGAATTGAACCCAGGTCCTCTGGAAGAGCAGCCAGTGCTCTTAACTGCTGAGCCATCTCCCCAGCTCCTCCACTCTAGTTTTTGAGAAAGTTTTTCTTTTTTTTCACTGAACTTGGAGTCATTGTTTTGGCTAGTGAGTCCCTGGGATCCACTGTCTCCACGTCTCTGCCTCCTGCTGCAGGTCTGGGCTTTTGCATCTTGTGGAGAGCCTTGCTCAGGGACCCGTGCTTCCTCCACTGTGCTGTCCTCTCAGATAAACAGTACAGGACAAGCACACGGAGACTGTTGTCTGACTCAGAAGTTCCTGATTTTACCTCATGGCTTATGTCTCATAGAAAATTAAGAACACTCTTTGTGTTTAAGGCTACTTTATGAAGATTTAGGTTGGCGGTTAAATAGTTTTCATGATTTTGGAAGTGTGTAGAGTTATTTCCCAGTAAGAGAGGAAATGGAATACATTTGTATTGCCATTTACATTGTATTGTAAAGACACCATTGGAGATAATTCTCCTCTAATTTGCTTTTAGTTCCCTGGATAAAGAAGTTTTTTAAAATAATCTATGTGTAGAGACTGTTGGAATTTTTGCTGTGGATGCAAGCAAATATATTTATTAAACTTTGTTCTGGGATCAGTCTTGTTGAGGAAAGGGCTGTGATCATTCAGATACCGGCCTCTCCTGTTTACCCTTCCAGCTCATTCTGAAGTTTGTGTATGCCTGAAGCTATCAGGCATACCCAGAACTCTTCAAGAGACTGGAGTACCAACATTTTCTGTTATGTATAGAACACCACCACCTTTTTTTTGTTTTTGTTTTTGTTGTTTTTTTGTTTTTGTTTTTTTGAGACAGGTTTCTCTGTGTAGCCCTGGCTGTTCACCACTACCTTTTAAATGGCTGAGGCGTGCATGGAGAGAGGCAGTAGTCAGATGGCACTCATATTAGTCAGTAGTTCCTAATTCACGTGTGTGAGTGCCCTCCCCTGCATCCCAGTGCTGGGGAAGCCCAGGGCTGTACATGCTAGGAACGCATCTTGCCACTGAGGTGGGCTCTCCGCTCAAGGCACAGTCTAAAGAATATTTAAAAAGTAAACTTTAGGGCCAGTAAGATGGCTGAGTGGGCTGGACCAGCTGTTTGATCCCTGAACCCGTGTGGAGGAAGGAGAGTTGGCTTCTGAAAGTTGTCCTCTGACCTCTGTGTGTGCGTGTGCGTGTGCGTGTGCGTGTGTGTGTGTGTGTGTGTGTGTGTGTGTTTACAATTAAACAAAATGAAGGGAAATAAGCAGTCTTTAAAACCTTAATTACATGTATTTGAACCTTGCTTTGTGATGTCATAGTATACTTATAGATAGTAAAATGGTTACTGTAGTGAAGCAAATTAACATTTATCATCTCAGTTAATTCTTATAACAAGAGCAACTAAAATCTACTTATTCAACAACTATCTAATACAGTAGTTTTATTATCTAGTTCTCATATTGTAGATTAGTTCTTTACATTAATTCAGCCTACATAATTAAGTGGACATGTCTCATGTAGGTCAGACTGGTCTCAAACTCACCATGTAACTGGTCTTCCTGTCTCTGCCTCTCAAGTGCTAGAATCATAAGCTGTACCACCACGTGTAACATCAGTGGTTTTTATTTGCATTTCTCTAATGATTAATGATGTTGAGCATATGTTCATGACCTCTTTGATATTTTTAATTTTTGTTTTGAAAAATGTCTGTTTAGCTGTTTTGCCCTTTTTAAAATTTAATTATTTTTTATTTATTTAGTTGAGCTGGGTTTAAACCCCAGGGCTGCCTGAATTTTAGACACGTGTTCTACTATGGAGTCACGCCCTGTCTGGTTATTTATTTTGAACTCTCAGTAGTACATGCTGCCTCAGTAGCTGTAAAACCAGAAGGGCCTTGCACAGTCTCCCCACTTTCCTCATGGCTTTCTGGTGGTGTGGCTCCCCTCTGAGACACCCTGTCTGAAGGCTTCATGCATGGTTCTGTTGATTCCTAAGTAGCAGGGGTTCAGTTCCTTGCCAGCTACAATGTTAGAGAAGCCGCTCTAGTCCTCTTAATGCTGTGAGGCTGGCCTGCACACCATCACTGGTTGCTTACTGAATTCCTGTGTGGCCTTTGTGAGTAGGCTGGTCTCCTTTTGAAGGCCTGTGCGTGTGTGTGCTAGTGAACTGTGGTCCATCTCGATTTACAGTGTCAGGTATCCTAATGGTAGAGCAGAAATTCTTTCCCATCAGCTGGATGAATGTGAGGCATTTAAAATTGGAGGGACAAGAGCTGGGCATGGTGGCGCACGCCTGTAATCCCAGCACTTGGGAGGTAGAGGCAGGTGGATTTCTGAGTTCGAGGCCAGCCTGGTCTACAGAGTGAGTTCCAGGACAGCCAGGGCTACACAGAGAAACTCTGTCTCAAAAATCCAAAAAAAAAAAAAAAAAAAAAATCGAGGGACGTTTGTTACATGCATTTTCTAAGTGGAGTGCATTTTTTCCTCACTGTTTTGCCATGTTTCTCATAGTTTCTGAATCCTTGCTAATAAAGCTTGGTAAGACATGCTCTGCAAGTGGTCTTTCAAAAACCTTTCCCTCCCTGGCAATCGGTTTAGACTTGTTCACTCACTTTGAATCTGCTTTTGTGAGGTTCAGTGTGGGAAAAATGAAATTATAATATTCAAAGATCTGTCTGACCACCAAGGCATCAAAGTGTGGATCTGTGGAAGATAAAAGGCAAAAGCAGTTCAGTTCAACACATCCTAGTAGCCAGCGTTGTTTCCAATTCCAAGAGGTTATTTAGGTACATGAATGCGCAACACAACTTGAAAAAAATATTCTTGGTGATAATTAGCTCACTCCCATGTGCACAACAGAGCTTAAGGCACAAAAACAGCGAAACGCTTTCCATGTAAGATCCAAGGATAGGCTCTATATTAACTGAGAACAGCCTGGAGATAAGAGCCCAGGGAAGATAGCCTTATAGACCGCCTGAGACAAACAGACTCCAGATAAGGGGCTGGGGCAGTCTGTGTGGTTTCAGCACAAAGGTCACCAGGCTGTTAGCCACCTTTGGTCCCTGCCTTCCCGGTGACCAACAACAACTCTGTGTGTTTAATCCCCTGGTGTTTACTTATCTGTGACCACAAAGGCTTGCATACCTCCTACAGAAATAGATTTAACCTCTGCCTTTTAATTTATTTATTTTTGCATGAGGTCTCAGACTTGTAATCTCCCTGTTGCATCCTCCCAGAATACTTCAATTACAGGTGTGTACCATTTCTTCCGGCTTCAATAGTTCTTTTTAAAATTTTGAAACAGGATCTCATTGTGTAGCCTGAGCTGGCCTTGAAGTTTTGATCCAGCTGTGCCTCTGCTAGGACTGTATGTGTGCCACCAATCCTGACCCGACTCTGTTTTATACTGTCTTCTCTTGTCATTCATATGAATCTTTTTATTATTTATTTTTGTGGAGCTTGACCACAGCTCTCAGGAATGCAGGCTTTTCCATTTTCAAAATTGAGTCAAAAGCTGCTTGTACACTGGAGTCTTGCAGAAGGCATAGCCCGAAAGACCACTTTTACACAGTATACAGTAACTTAGAACAGGCACTAGCCTGATCTCAACCCTTCTTTTTTTTTTTCTGTCACCATCTTACTTGGAGCACAGACTGACCTTGGATTTGTTGTAATCCTCCTGCCTCAGCTTCCTGAAGTCAGTTACATAGTGGCCAGTCTCAAAGTCCCCTTGCAGATGGATAACGGTGCAGAGGGTTGAGATGCCTTGTCTCATACAGTAGGAGCACAGGAGTGCTTCCTAGGGTCATCTCCAAATTGGGCATTAGTTTTATGTAATCAGAGTTCACAGCTAAGGGCTGGTTCATTAGCCTATCAGTGCCACCCTGTACCTAGCTAATTAGCATATCAACGCTTGCTTTGGGGTTGGCTCCCTTTTGAGCTGCCTATGGTTAACTCCTGTCTTGCAAACACCACATTATTCCAAGCTGCATAAAATTATGTTCCTAACAGTGAGAAAACAGGGGTGCTATAGAAAGTATGGTGCAGATATGGTGCAGATATGCCAGAGAAATGCCTTTGTCCTTAGGGATGAGAGAGGGAATTCTGTTCTGAGATTGCCTTTGATTTCACAGAACTTAGAGATGGAATGCTATACTTAGGAGTATCTGTGTTGGATCCCAAATATTAGCACAGTAGGAATTACAGAGTATGTATTTTTGCTTAGCATGTCTTTAAGTGTAATATGTTAATATTGTTCTGTTAATGTTTAGAAATCTACTTTCCTTTTTTTGCATGTGTATGTTATATGCATATGTGCATTCATATTTACATGTCTGTGGAAACCTGTGCGGGTGGCTGTATGTGTGTAGAGGCTAGAATTGGTATCCTGTCTTTTTCTATTTTTTTTTTTTTTTTTTGGTTTTTTGAGACAGGGTTTCTCTGTGTAGTCCTGGCTGTCCTGGAACTCACTCTGTAGACCAGGCTGGCCTCGAACTCAGAAATCCGCCTGCCTCTGCCTCCCAGGTGCTGGGATTACAGGCGTGCGCCACCACGCCCGGCTCGTCTTTTTCCATTATTGATCTCTATTTACTGAGGCAAGGTCTCTGCCTAAACCTGGGATTCTCAGATTGGGCTAATCTAAGCTAGTCAGTTTACCCTGGGAATTCCCTGTCTTTGCTTCCTAAACTTAGAGATTACAGGTAGGTTGCCGTGCCTATCCAGTTTTTTTGTTTTGTTTTGCTTTTAAAGACAGTTTCTTTGTGCTGCAATAAGCTCTAATAGCTTCTGTAAGATAATATTTCTGTAGAACCGAGGCGGAAAAAATGCCTCTTAGAGCTAGCAGAGTCCCTACAACATGGAAGCCATAATCTTTCACTTGGCATCTTTGTAACCTTGTATTTCTGGTAGCCAAGACCGAGTAGATTCGAAAAAATAATTTATAACTCACTCTCTGAAGTATTATTACTGGCCAATGACCTTTCTTTTTTTTTTTTTTTTGGAACCGTGACACTTTATTTCAGTCATGCTTAGTTTAAAAATAATATCCCATAGAAAAATTATTACTGCAAATAAAAATATTAAGCCTTTACAAAATACTCTAGTTCAAATCCTGTCTGAGACTAATGAGGCTATATGAAACCTAAGGAAAGACTTACAAATTTTGGCTTGTCTGACATTACAAGATATAGGAGATTTTAAGTTTTACAGTCAAAAGCTAGATGTTAGAGCTTACTCATAAAGACTCATTTAGTCTAAAAATGTCATTGCCCATATTTTAAGTTTTTAAGCTTGTTTTACAGGATACCCTCTATCTGGCTGATTCCATATTCCTTTGTGAGGTGTGGTCATGTAAATTGTCCTTGCTTGGCTAGCTGTATCTTTTACTATGTAAATGTCAAAACCAGGGCCTTGAAAAGAAACAGTTCACTATTAGGCAAAAAAATCTCTGGCTTAGGCAGGTTCTCTGGCTTAGGCAGGGATGGCTCAGGAGGTTTTAGCTCATAACCTAAGGATGCTAGTTGTGCTTACTAGCGAGCCACATTTTTTTTAGTATGTAATTGTCAGAACTGACGCTCGAGGAGGGAGCTCTAAAACAGGGCTCTTTACTAGAAAAAAATACAGATTTTTTTCACAATGTAAAGTATCCTGCGTGTGTGTCTTCAATTCTCGCCGATTCGTACCTTCCCGACCCAGAAATCATGGTCTTGCCTGCAGCCGAAGCTCCCACGAGGAGCTACGGCTTGCAGCATCTTTGTATAGTTCTGGCTGTCCTGCAACCAGCTCTGTAGACCAGGCTGGCCTTGAACTCATGGAGATCTGCCTGCCTCTGCCTGGGATTAAAAGCATGCATATATGGGTGGTGGGGAACTGAACTCTGGTTTTCATGCTTGAATGACAGGTACTTTGTTGTCTGAGCCCATGTTGTCTCTGGATGAAAGGTCTTGTTATATAGCCCAGTCTAGCCTTGAACTGCGCTCTCCTCATCCCTGGACATGACATGGAAGCCACTACACCCAACTTTTATTCCTTTTCTTTTCTTCTCTTTTCTTCTCTTTGCTCTTTGCTCTTTGCTCTTTGCTCTTTGCTCTTTGCTCTTTGCTCTTTGCTCTTTTCTCTCTTTTCTCTTTTCTCTTTTCTCTTTTCTCTCTTCTCTCTTCTCTCTTCTCTCTTCTCTCTTCTCTCTTCTCTCTTTTCTCTTTTCTCTTTTCTCTTTTCTCTTTTCTCTTTTCTCTTCTCTCTTCTCTCTTCTCTCTTCTCTCTTCTCTCTTTTCTCTTTTCTCTTTTCTCTCTTTTCTCTCTTTTCTCTCTTTTCTCTTTTCTCTTTTCTCTTTTCTCTTTTCTCTTTTCTCTTTTCTCTTTTCTCTTTTCTCTTTTCTCTTTTCTCTTTTCTCTTTTCTCTTTTCTCTTTTCTCTTTTCTCTTTTCTCTTTTCTCTTTTCTCTTTTCTCTTTTCTCTTTTCTCTTTTCTCTTTTCTCTTTTCTCTTTTCTCTTTTCTCTTTTCTCTTTTCTCTTTTCTCTTTTCCTTTCCTTTCCTTTCCTTTCCTTTCCTTTCCTTTCCTTTCCTTTCCTTTCCTTTCCTTTCCTTTCCTTTCCTTTCCTTTCCTTTCTCCTTCCTTCCTTCCTTCCTTCCTTCCTTCCTTCCTTCCTTCCTTCCTTCCCTCCCTCCCTCCCTCCCTCCCTCCCTCCCTCCCTCCCTCCCTCCCTCCCTCCCTCCCTCCCTCCCTCCCTCCCTCCCTCCCTCCCTTCTTTCTTTCTTTCTTTCTTTCTTTCTTTCTTTCTTTCTTTCTTTCTTCCTCCTACTTTTGGACAGATAATCCATTTAAAGCTTGCTGCATTTTGCTAGGCTCATTGATCTTGTTCGTACATGTTTATTGTCTAGCACTCAGGATAATCATGAGTTGGAGGCTAGCCTGGGTTACATTGAGAATTTAAGCTGTACCTGGAGACTGTCTCAAATCAATAGCAAACAGCTTCAGCAGAGTGAGAATTCAGTAAGTTTAGTTTGCTTCCTGGTTAAAGAAATGAAAACAAAGTAAATAACTTTAGGGGCTGGGTTGTAGATCAGAGTCCAGCATGTGTCCACAGTTGTAAAGGCAGTGTGCACCAGGAGACATTTTTGTAGCATTTCTGTACACTCCCACTTTCTACCAAGCAGCTGTGTCTAGAGCTGCCTTGATATTTCTTGGGCCTTGCGCTGAGCTCAGGAACATTGGTATGGCTTGTTAACGGTTCCGTAGAGTTGCTCTTACTTCTTACACGCTTATTTGCTCACTTGCATGGGCTGCGCCTTTGGGAGTTGATTCCTTCCGCCGTGTGCGTCCTAGGGATCAAAGTCAGGTCATCGGTCGTGGCAGCTGGCGCCGTCACCATACAAACTGTCTGGCCAGTCTTTGACTCAAATACGTTCAGGTTTTGTTTTATCTACTTACTTATTTTATTTCTTTAGTCCTGAGGTGCTGGAGATTAAAGCTGGGGCCTTGAACATGTTAGGCACTTGCTGCACCTCAAGTCTTTTGTACATATTTCGAGTAATCCCCTATCTGGACAAAAACATCATGAGAAAACAAGCTTGTTTTGTTTTCATGATGATTATATGTTTCAAACTAGGATTAAACATGAAATTTCATAGCTAAGTTAGGGGCTTCTTTTCATGTCCATGTTGTGTGATTAAGATAAACAAAAATATTGCTTTAATAGAAAACCGATCTTGTTTGTACATGATCATGCCATTTCTCACCATTTTTACACATGATAAAGCATGTATATTTACATATGATACAGGTAGAATAATAACGCATATTTTATCTGGTTTTTATATCTAGTATTCAATAAAAATTTGTCCTTAGTAACAAAATTATGCAGAGGATCCTATACGCTGGAAATGAAGAGGAAGCTGAGCTTTCCTGCAGTGTGAGCTGGTGCATGGTGTAACCTAACTAGCTAGAGGATATGCAATGCCTGATTGACAGCCGCAGGACCCGCAGCCTGCAGATTTTGTAAGGGAGAACACCCAGCTCAGAAACAGTGATTAGAGCTTTGTCAGGAATCACTATATTCACCCCTGGTATCTTGTATTTTTCGGTCTACTAGATTTGTAAACAACACAGAACAGTTCCTCTTTTGTTTTTATTAAAGTGATTCTGCAGTGCTGTTTCAGCCCCTCTGCCAGGCATACATGTGTGGAAATGTGATATTCTCACTAAATTAGCTAATTTTAAGCTGTGTTTCATGCTTATCTCCAGACCTTTGCATTAAATCCTATCTCGAGCTGCTCCCTTCATACACAAGTGTGTTTGCTCGTGCTTTCCTGGCTTCTGTGAGAGCTTTATGTAGGTCAGGCTTGGCTTAAGCAGCTTTCCCGAACCTGCGTCAGCCTAAGCTGGAGGAATTTTAATAAGCCCTCCCCTGTAGGCGTGGGCCTAAATGAGGCTAGCCTAGTTAAGCCTGATCTTTCTGTTTGTGAAAAGAGCTGAGCAGAGCTGGAGGCTGCATGGTGCTTTCCGAAGCGGAGCGGCCTACTTAATTCCAAAAGAACAATGGTAGGAAAGGCTAGGTCTTCCAATTTCACCTTATCTGAAAAGCTTGATTTGCTAAACCTTGTGAAGCCATATGTGAAAATTCTCGAAGAGCACACTAATAAAAATTCAGTAATAGTGGAGAAGAATAGATGCTGGGATGTCATAGCAGTTAACTATAACGCGATTGGAGTAGACCGCCCTCCTCGCACAGCTCAGGGCCTACGCAGCCTTTACAAAAGGCTCAAAGAGTATGCCAAACAGGAGCTGTTGCAGCAAAAGGAGGCCCAGTCAGAGTTTAAAAGCAATGTCTCCGAGCCAACCAAGAAAGTTATGGAGATGATCCCCCAGATCTCCAGCTTCTGCCTGATAAGAGACAGGAGCCACACGCAAAGGTAAGCTTTGTTGTTTTTTGTGGTGGGGATTATGGCGCCTCCTATCTCCGGGGCTCTGGCTTAGTGTGCTAGACATGTGCATAGCAGGCGTCCCCACGAGGGGAGCCGTGAACAGGGTCTTTGTTTTGCTTTCTTAAAAAAAAAGTAAAGCTCTGAGGAGTTTCCTTTAGGTTAGATTTGAGCTCCTCTCCTCTCCCACTCTCATTCTGTAGTTTCTAGAAGTGAAGGCTAAGGGAGAATTCATGGATGAAGCCTGTTACATCACTAAGTGAACGCTAAAGACTTCATAGATGATATTGCACAAAATAATGGATTTTATTATGACATTTTCACACATTTATTATGCACTTTGATTTTATCTCATAAACTTGTAAGCCTTAAAATTAGATTATTTGATTCTGTGATAAATTACTCTTCTTTAAGATTACATGTCATTGAAATGTTTTTAAAAAATTTTTTTTAGATAAAATTTATATGAAGTTTTGGGAGTAAATGGGAACTTTTTTTTTTATGAATTATTACTGTGTCCATTTCCTGAATATGCACTAAGGTAACAAAACTTAAAATCAGACTCCCTGATGACATGATTGTTATCTGAGGACTGTTGTTTCTCTAGTGCATTTGAAGTTGGTAAGATAGAACCATTAACTAAAGGAGCTTAGTCCCTAATTAAGAGCTTCAGGTTACATAACATAATAAAGTGTAATTGATTAATGGTCTAGTTTCGCTTTGATATTGGGTCATAGGAAAGGGTAAACTTTCTCAAACTGCTCTCTGTAAGTTACAAAACTCAGTTTTAATAAGGGCAACCTGGAATAGGGCTTGAAAACAATTTTGGCTTAGGTATGGTTATTTGCCTAAGAATCTTAAAAGCTGTTACCTGTGACTAATTTAAATTTAATTCTTGACATAAGATAAAAATGGCAGCTCCTTTTTTCTACTGAATCATTTAGGGGACTTTACACAAACTGCAAACTCTTTGTTCCTTGAAGGCCCTTTCAGACAAAGATTCCGTGTGCTTTGCTGCTCCAGGAGAGCATCATATAAACAACATTGCGGGTTACCTGGGGAACGGTCTGAAGTTAGGGGAGAAAACACTGTAACTGAGCCTGTCTGTTGGTTTGGTAACATTAAAAAATGTTTTTTAGTCTGTTATCCTATACTGCTTATTTCTACGTGATAACATAGATTTTTTTTTTTTTTTTTTTTTTTTTTTTTTTTTAAAGCACTGCATCTGGGAATTCAGGACATGGCTGTGCAGTGGGCTCATTCTCTCGACCACTGCTAGAGATTGTCAGTGATAGCAATGAGGTTCTGTTGGGTCATCTATTGGATGGGTGGTCTCCACAGTAACACTGCACTAGTTGTTTTGAATTTTGCCTTTTTCAAAAATAGCCTGAAAAAAAAAAGACTTTTGTTTTACTGGTATAAAACTATACCTTTTGGGTATTAAATTTAGATTTTATAATTTGAAAATGATACAGAGATACTGTGATTTTAGTCGATGACATACTTTAAATATACAGTGAATACAGAAGAGCACATAAGTAGGTACCTGTTTAATATTGATCATCATACATCTCTCTGTCTCTGCCTCTGTCTCCCTCTTACACACACACACACACAAACGAGTTTTTGACACACCAACATTTCTCTGGTAGAAATGAGCTAGCTGATTTGTATTTCTAGATCTGTTGTTGAAATAGCACTGTCTATTAGGTTTTAAAAAGGAAGAATATAAAAAATATGCCACTAATGTTAGTATCTACATTATCTTTTTCTGCAAGCTTATTCATTTAATAAATATGCATTGATCTCAGCTATATATAGCTGAGATCATCTCAAATCCTAATTATCCTAGAAGTTTATGAATCTGTTTGATTATATTTTTATACAAATATTACTAATTTGATTAGACTCTCTACTAGGAAATTTTACTGCACATGTTATATGTTTTTAAAAATGTCTATTGTATTTTCTAACTTTACAACTTAGAAAGATTTTTAAAAAATTTTTTGTCTCTAAAACTAGATAGTAGTTTGTTTTATAATCTTTTCGATCTTCTAAATTTATTTAGATTTTTAGTTTTTAGAAATTTTTACTTCTGTTTACCTTTTTGAGATATTGTTTCTAATGTTATGTTTTATTACTTAGAATGTTTCGCCAAAATGTAATGAATAATCTAGATATAAACATATTTTTAATTTGTATGGAAGTATAATACCTATATTTATATGCTGCATACTACTTTACAGTACATATTATGAAGATAATGTAAAACAATTTTTATTTATAGTTTTAACCTTTTCTGACTTCAGTCTAGATCAGAGGTTCTCAATCTGTGGGTCGTGACGCCTTTGGGGGTCACATATCTGATATTTACAGTACAATTCATAACCATAGCAACATTACAGTTCTGAAATAGCAATGAAATCATTGTACGGTTGGTCCTGAAGAGAGTTGATTACCATCTTCCTCAGAGTCATCAGCCTTTATGGTTTGTAGATCAGTCTAGGACAGCAGCAAGAGGGCGTGTCAGATGCTCTATGGCATCTCAGAACCTCAACAGTGTAGGGACGATTAGTGAGAACATTAAAATGGCTTTTCTGGGCTAGTGAGGTGGCTCAGTTGGGGAAGGTTTTTGCTGCCGAACCCGATGGCCTGCCTTTGATCCTAGTATCTGCATGGTGGACGAAAGGAGAGACCCAACTCCTGTATATTATGTTCTAACCTACACACACACACACATACACACACACACACACACAGAAAAGTATTGTTGTTTTTTTTTTAACTTAAATCTGGGGAGAAGATTTTAGTAATAATGTGTCTTCCACACAAGCATGAGGATCTGAATTCAGATCTGTAGAACACATATGAAAAGCTAAAAATGGCAGTATCCCCTGCACTGGGAGGAATCAGAGACAAGTGGATCACGAAGTTCACTGACCAGCTGTTTTAGCTCAGTGGATGAGTGGCAGGTTCAGAGAGACCCTACATCAAAAAAGAAAAGTAGAGAGCAGTGCAAGGGTCGCCTGACAGCGTCTGCAAGTCTCTGTGGGGAGCTACATACACAGGCACACGCAGAGGGAGAGAGAGAGAGAGAGAGAGAGAGAGAGACAGACACACACACACACACACACACACACACACACAGAGAGAGAGAGAGAGAGAGAGAGAGAGAGAGAGAGAGAGAGAGAGAAATTCCCAGCACCTATATGGCAGCTCATAACTGTGTAATTGTAATGTAGTCTAGGGGCCTTGATCAAGTTTATTTTCAATGTCAATTAAAGAAAAATTCTTGAGCTGCAGCAGATAGCAGAAAAATATCAAACGTTGAAGATAACAACAATAGAATCAGCATTTATTGGGAGTGAGGAAACGTATATAGCAGACCCACTGAAAAAGATCTTCTACAAAGAAGAGGGTGTACTCCCAAAAGCAAAACAAAAAGAAAAAAGAAAAAAGAAAAAACAAAAACCCCCCAAAACAAACCAAAACCAAAACAAAGCCCACAACTTTATTTGGAAGGTGGGGTTGAGATGGGGGTTTCTCTGTGTGGAACTCACTATGCAGACCAGGGCAGTCTGGCCTTGAACTCAGAAATCCACTTGCCTCTATTCTGAGTGTTGGGATTAAAGACGTTTTTAATTGTTGTTTGGTTGTTCTTTTGACATAGGGTGTGGTATGTAGCCCTGACTGTCCTGGAACTTGAGATTGTCCTGTCTCTACCTCTCAAGTGCTGGGGTTACAGTTTATGCTACTACCCTCGATCCAAAGATTTATAGTTAAGTGTACATTAATATCAAATATTAAATATATAAATATGAGATTGTGCTATAAATATATTATGCTTATTGTTTATAATGCTTTTTTTAATGTGCTATAGCTCAAACTTGGATGAGGCTGCCCAAGCTGGTACCAGTTCGCTGCAGGTAATGGTGGGTCACCATCCTGTTGCTGTCACTGTAGAGGTGAAGCAAGAAGAGGACATTAAGCCATCTCCTCCCCTGGTTTCAAACCCTCAACTCAGTGACACTTTAGAGCAAAGAGAAGAGCCTGAATTAATGCATGTTGTGGAAGGATCCGTGTCTCCATCTCTTTCTTCTGTTGATATGAGAATGACATCATCTCCATCTTCCGTCCCAAGGGGAGATGATCCTTTCCATCAGGAAAGTGGAGAACACTTTAGGTCTCTGCTAAGATGTGACCCCCAGGTCCTGCAAATGTTAAAGGAGGAACATCAGATAATTTTAGAAAATCAAAAGAATTTTGGATTGTATGTTCAGGAGAAGAGGGATGGATTGAAAAGAAGGCAGCGTCTCGAGGAGGAGCTGCTAAGAGCAAAGATTGAAGTAGAGAAGCTGAAAGCAACTCGCTTACGGCGTGATCTGCCCGAACACAGTAGTCTCTAAGAAGTTTCCAGGCCTGGGACTTGATAGCTTTACTTTTGTCAGAGTTATTTTAATTTTGGAGTATCACGAAGCTTAGCACACGTCCTATAAAATGTTAATCTCATAAAAATGCTTTTGACATGATTTTCTTCTTAACCTTCCTGTTTTGTTTTCCTGAGACAGGGTTTCTCTGTGTAGCCCTGGCTATCTTGGAATTAGCTCTGTGGAACAGGCTGGCCTTGAACCTATTTTTTTTTTTTTTTTAAACACAATTTCCTAAGTATTTACTTTTCTCTTTAAATGCTGTAATTTGTTGATTGGCTGACATGGTAATCCAGGTTGTTGCTTTCCCTTAGTTTTTTTTCTAAGATACTTAACTGTTGGCCTCATGTAAGATCTTTTATTTTGATTATGAAAAGTAATGCAAATAGAGTTGCATCTGCTACATAAGCCTGCAGCGTCAGCACTGGGGAGGTAGAGGCAGATAAGAAGATGAAGGCCAGCCTGGGCTATCTTCCAGTTTCAGGGCCAGCCTGGGCTATCTTCCAGTTTCAGGGCCAGCCTGTGAAATCCTGTGTTAAATATAAAAGTCACAAAGTTGTGTAAATGCATACATTTACTTTAAAGAACTGAATCTTTAACAGTTTTAGTGACAACTTATGTGTGGCATTGGCATGGTCCTTATCTTCTGAAAGAGTGGTGATAGACCCGAGAGTCGGGAGAAACTTGGAAAACTCTTTTCAGTTTAGACATAGTGAAACCAGGGCCTGAGAGGGCGCCATCATTTATTCCAGGGGTCAAAGCTTTTTATGGCAGAGTCAGTTATGAGTACTTAGTTTTTGGGGGGTAATGGTAGTGATAGCTTTTATTTCTTATTTATTCTATAGAAATAAAGATCTAAGCCAGGCGTGGTGGCGCACGCCTTTAATCCCAGCACTTGGGAGGCAGAGGCAGGCGGATTTCTGAGTTCTTGGCCAGCCTGGTCTACAGAGTGAGTTCCAGGACAGCCAGGGCTATACAGACAAACCCTGTCTCGAAAAACCAGGGGGGTGGGGAGGAGAAAAAAGAAAAAGAAATAAAGATCTAGGAGAATTTGTTTAAATAAAACGACCTTTTGGTTGGAGATGTAGCTCAAGGGTAGAACTCTTCCTGGCCTGTCTGAGGTGCCATCCCCAGGTGACAAGGAAAATTGACTTTTGTACCTTGTTGGGTTACAAAGCCCAGGGAATTATATCTACTCCATGCTCTCCTCTTTTTTGTTCTGTTAAATGAGATCAGGTATTTTTATTGAAAATATTACATATTTTGACCATGTCGTGTGAGTCAGATTATCTTAATTCATTTTTAATGTCTTTCTAGGAAATACTTCCTTCATAGTAAACTTAGAAGAAAACAAAATGAAAATTACTTAGGATGAAAATAACAAATATTATGTTCACATAAATATAACTTGTAGATGTTTTTTAAGAATGATTTTTTTGTAAATATAATATTCATGGAAATAAAATCTTTATAAAGCTTATATGTTGAATTTATGTTATGTATTTAATGTATGCCTTACATATTTGATTTCCATTTTTGCTGGGATTTTGATGAGGAAGGACTTTAAAATCCAGGCTTTCTTTTGGATGAGGCAGATAGAGATAAAGTGAGCTTGGAGTCAGAGTGAACTTGAGAGAACATAGAAAATGGATGAGCTGGCCCACGGTGCCCAAGCCCGGGTGCTAGGCCAGGCAGGGCTTCAGTGAGGATGGGTAGAAAGCTTTAAGGGACTTGAGCAAGGGACTTTTCTTTTTTCATCTCACAATGACCTGGAACACACTTTGTAGATCAGGCTGGCCTCAGTCTCACAGAGCTTATTTACCTCCAGAGTTCTGGGATTAAATGTTTGCAGTGAATTCAGAAGGCTTTTAGAACGGAGTTTAGGCATGCCAGTGGCCCTGCCACTTAGCCCCCAGGCTACGGAAGCTCAGGAAGGGCCGTGGCCAGGACCCAGGACTTTCCTGGTCTAAGTGAGGGTTCAGATTCCATCCACAGCAGCACACACACACACTAGAGTTAGGACAGTAGTGTCAGTCCTGATCAGGTCAGAAACTAGGGCTGGGCTCAACAGTCTGCCCAGGGTGATGCTTGATCACTCGCTTGCTCGCTGAAGGGTAAAACTTGGTGCTTAAACCAGCCAGCTTCTTAACAGTTCTTGTTGCAGAGTAATGTGGACGAAACGAAACTGAGAGGGTGTCAACTGGATGTCACTTGTCACCAAATTATGGATTACATTAAATGCTATTTTTAAGGAGTCAGATTGAACCGAATGTAAAGTGAGAAGCTGTTGACGTCTTTTTGATTATAGAGATGACATGATTAAAGATGTGATTTAGGAAAAACCGCACTCAAATTTAGTGGTTATGGTTATAGAAATAGAAAAAGTAAATCAAGTGGATTCTTAGGGCATTAGGTTAGTTTATTTACTTTCCTTAATTGAATCACAAAAACATTTTACACTTTATACTTGCATAAGTAAAAATTTGTGCTGTGAAATGTCTTGAGGGCGTGGAGGTAGCTCAGATGCTTGCCTAGTGCCTGGAGGCCTAGAGTAGAGTCTCGGCACTGCATGAGCCCTGCGTGTGGGTGTGGCGCCTCTCTGTGACCCGTGCACTAGGCACTGGAGGCTCAGGAGGTCAAGGATGTATTATTTTTTTATTTTTCCCCAAGATGGGGTTTCTTTATGTAGCTTTGGCTGTCCTGGAACTCCCTCTGTAGATCAGGCTGGCTTCGAATTCAGAGAGACCCACCTGCTTCTGCCTCCTGAGTACTAGGATTAAAGACGTGGCCACCATGGCCCTGCCTTTAAGGCCCGTTATCTTTGTGATTTATGCTATGACTCTCATTTGAAATGTAATGAATCTTCTAATTTGAGGCAGCATATTTTATAATATGATTTGAGTAAATATGTTTTTTTTGAAATTATTAAAAGTTAAGATATGTAGTATAATTAATGTTATAATTTCAGCATGCTACCATTCATACTTTACAGTAATAAATAGAATATTGACTTTGTATAGCAAAACTGATTTTACAAGTGTTTCTGTGAAAAATTAATCCTGTGAAATATTTCTAGAAAACAATTCAGTTTTAAAGTGTTTACATTTTATATATATATATATATATATATATATATATATATAAAAGATGGTTGGTTCTATAATCAGTGTGGAAATTAAAATAGATGTGAAATTGCCTTTGAAAAATTCCTTCGTTGTACATAAAATAGTATTATAATCACATTTTTCTCTGGCACTGTTCAAATTTTCTGTTTCCCTATATCAAGAGACACGATTTGGAAGCAGTTCAGGGCTGTGTAGAATAATAAACTTAATTTTTCTTTATTGTAAATCCAGAATTCCATTCATCAGAGTAAACTCACTGGAGTTTTTATGAGTCAATATTGTTTTAATTGTAAAAGTTACATGACGTAATTCTACCACATTCTTTTAATGCTTTCCCTTATGCAACCATCATTTCAGAGCATGGTTTAGGAGAATTCCTGAGTAAGGAGAAAAAATGAGTTACTTGACCACAAAACTCATGACACTGCCCTACCCCATTCCGGCACAGAACATTTGAGCTGAGCCTCTTTATCTCCTTTCTTTTTGATATTGACACTTTTTGTATTTGAGGACTAACTGTAAGAAAGTAAGCCGAGCAAACCATTGGACAGCAAGCCAGTCAGCACCCCTCCATGGCCTCTGCATCAGCTCCTGCCTCCAGGTTCTTACCCTGTGTGAGTTCCTGTCCCGGCTTCCTTCAGTGATGGACTGTGTGGACGTGTAAGCCAAATAAACCCTTTCCTCCCCAGCTTGTTTTTTGGTCCTGGTATTTCATCACAGCAGTAATAAGCTTGACTAGGATACTAACTACCTCCATGTTTTTAGTATTCCACCTTTACCTGTCTGTCCTCTTACTACTAGGTCATTATATTTTCATTATGGAATAGTAGTCCATTGTAAAACATTGTTTCTCCTTTGAGACAGCTCTTTTTTGTATAGCTCTGGCTGTCCTGGAGTTGTATAAATCTTGAGTGGAAAGAAATATATGTTTACTTTATATATAACACTTGAAATTTGATATTCACTATTTTTTTTTCTTTTTCTTTTTGGTTTTTAGAGACAGGGTTTCTCTGTGTAGCTCTGGCTGTCCTTGACCTTACTCTGCAGACCAGGCTGGCCTCGAACTCAGAAATCCGCCTGCCTCTGCCTCCCAAGTACTGGGATTAAAGGCGTGCGCCACCACTGCCTGGCTATATTCACTATTTTTATTGGTAAAGAAAGTTATAGGTGATTTTCAGTTGAAGTCGAATGTTATTGTCTACTTTAAGAAACTTATTTCTCAGGTGGATTTCTGAGTTCGAGGCCAGCCTGGTCTACAGAGTGAGTTCCAGGACAGCCAGGACTACACAGAGAAACCCTGTCTCAAAAAACAAAAAAAAAAAAAAAAAAAAAACAAAAAATAAAACAAAACAAAAGAAACTTACTTCTGCGTATAGGCATTTTGCCTGTGTGTATGTCTGTCACCACATGTGTGCTTGTGCCAGTGGAAGCCAGAAGAGGGCACTGGCTCCCCTGGGACTGGACTGGAATTACAGATACAGTCATGGTGGGGCTCAAATCAAACACTGGTCCTCTGGTAAAACAGCCAATGTTCTTAACCACTGAGCCATCATCTCTCCCGCCTTGTTTACTTTTTTCTAGAGTAATAAAAGCTTTCTGAGTCCAGGCAGGGTTGTAGCTTAGTTTATAGAATGCTTAGCTAGCGTGCATGGACCCAGGCTCAGTTTATAGCATTACACAGGGTATGTGCTTGCGTACCCCTGTGCTCCTAGCTCTTAGGAAAGTAAAGGCGGGAGGACCAGGGGTTCAAGGTCATCATTGGCTAGATTTTGAGGCCAGTCTGGGCCACACAAGACTTGTCTCCCCAACCCCTACCAGAAAAAAAAATGTTAAATTTCTATTTTAGTTTCCTCTTACTGCGTCTGTGGTGGGTTAACGGAGGACGACCCTCAGAGGCTCATATATTTGAATGCGTGGTTCCTAACAGACTATGACCTGATTGCAGGAGTTGTGTCACTAGGCGTGCACGTTGAGGGTTCACAGCCTGCCCTCTGTGGGTGGTTCAGGATACAAGCTCTCAGCTGCTGTTCCAGCACCATGGCCAACGCTACACTCTGCAGTGGTGGCCATCACTGACTGAGGCTATAAGCAAGCCCGCAAGGAAGAGCTTTCTTGTACAAGTTTGGTGTTTAGTCACAGCAGTAGAAGAGTAACTAGGACAGCAGATTTCAAGGTTCTAGAGAGTCTGGTAATTTTAACCAAAAAATGACCTATAGGAATATTTAGTTTTGGAATTGATTATATAAGACACTTTAAAGTTTATGTACTCTCTTCAAAATAACTTATATATTTAGAGTTGTTAAAACAGGAAAGAATGTTTAAGGCTTGGGCTTAAAGATAAATATTTATGTCATCCTATTCTTAGGAATCATTGATTATAGTAAAAAATGCCAAAGGGTGGGTATGGCGGCACACACTTTTAAATTCAGTATCCAGGTGGATCTCTGAGTTCTGTGTATCAAGTTCCAGGTCACCCAAGTATATAGAGAGTATATGGTGTCTCAAAGAAAAAGAGATTAGATGCCGCTGCTGATTAGAAATTACCCTGTCTTCCTCAAGACTTGGTTTTACCCTTTTATTCTTGCTGAAAGACCCTAAGTCTCTGTCTCTGTCTCTGTTTCTGTCTGTCTGTCTCTCTGGTATTGATTTAAGAAGTATGTTCCAGGGTCTTGGAGGAACTAGAATGGAATGGATTTCAGAAACATATAGTGGAATTTGGGGGTGGTTAGTCTGAGAAATAGTAAATTAGTGTTTTCTGTCATGCAGGTGGCCTGCTATAGGAGGTTCTATTCCTTGCTCCTGTTCCCAGTGTCCTCATTCTACTCTCTGAAGTCCCTCATCTTTTTCCTTCCCTGTCTTATGGGGTTCAGTGACAGAAGGACAAGAAGGATTGATTGTGGTAGTCAAAATTCTAAGCATTATATGTATGTGTAACCTTAGTTGTTTTTTTTGCCCGTGTATGTGGTATAAATTTGCACCGTGTGTGTGAACATGTGAGTGCGAGCATCTGGAATCCCAGGGTTGACACTGGGTATGTCCCTGCGTGGCACTCTACTTCCTTCCCGAGGTGGGGTCACTCACTGACCTTGGCACGTGCTATCTCAGACGGTCTGCTGGCCAGCTTGGCCTGGGCCACCTCCTGTGCTCATCTGCTGCCCCACAAAAGAAAGGATATACCGCTGAGTCGGAGAGGCTTTTGGCTTTAAAATTAATTATAATTTCTGAATATACAGAATTGAGTTGTCCTTTTTCAGGAATGAGAACGTTGGACATAAAAATAATGTATCTTGGATTCTGAGAATACAGCGGAATATTTAGTCTACTATATATTTTTTTTCTAGAGGCAATGTCTAATTACGTAAACCTGGGCTAGCCCAGAACTTGGTATACCGCTTAGGCTGACCTTTAACTGTGACATTCCTCCCTCTGCCTCCCAGACCATTGCCGCCGTGCCGAAGTCTCCAATAATTTGGTAAGGTATCCCTCTCCCTTTGGACAGTTTCGAAATGTTTAAAGGGGAATTCTGTTTTTCCCCTGGGTAATATAACAGAAAGCAGAACAAATTTTAAAGATGCAGTGTTTTTGCCTGATGCATAATGACTGCTATTGGTGGGAGTCATGTGAGAATAACCACATCTCACATTTTAAAAAATGATGTTTATGTATATGGGTGTTTAGTCTGTGTACCATGAGTGCCTGGAGACCAAAAGAGGGTATTGGATCTCCTGGAACTAGAGCTATAGACAATTGTGAGCCCCCAGTGTGGATTCTGGGGATCAAAGTGGCACGTCCTAGCAGTAGATGTTCTTAACTATGAGCAATTGCTTCAGCCTCCTCAAAAAGATTTGTTTTTTTTTCAATAGTTCACAGATTGACCAAAACATTCTTCTTTTTACAAACCTTAGAACTGTCTGTTTGATAATAAAAACCAACAAAAATAATCAATGCAAGTTTGTCAGGTGCCTTTTTGAAACAAGATCTTCACTATATAGTACAGGCTAGCCTGGAACTCGCTACATATCATATGCTGTCCTGCAGGCCAGCATGCCTGACCAGTAAGATCTAATTTATTTTAAAACTAATCATTTTTTTGAACTGAAAATTGCTGGATTAATACAGTGCTGACAGAATTTAGTTACACAAACTTTGAGTTAGCAAAATTGCATTTGTTAGAAATGATGAATGTACTAGGTGCTGGGGACATGTGCCTTTAATCCCAGTACTTGGGAGATAGAGGCAGGTGGATTTCTGAGAGTTCAAGGTCAGCCTGGTCTACAAAGTTAGTTCTAGGACAGCTAGGGCTATACAGAGAAATTCTCTCTTGTAAAACAATGTCCTATCATTTGTGGCTACATAGGAGAATATGTGTGTGGGGGGATATTTATGCAAGCAAAATAGGCCACTACTGTATGGTTTCACTTATGTCTATAAATGTTACGTAGAGGCAGAACATGGCAGCCACCAGGGGATGGGGTGGGAGATGGGGGAGATGTCAGTCAAGACATAATATTTAAGTTGTACAATATAATATATATAAATTTGTCAAATAAAAATAAATGAAGGAAAAGTAGAACTTTTTAATCTCAAAAAAACCTCTGTAAGCTTATCTTCTCCTCAGCTTGCCATGTTAATTAAATCAGTCATTAAAACATAATTTTATATATTTCTCCATGTCTAGACATTGGAATAATAGCTTTAATTTCTAAGGTTCCAAAGTTTTTGCAATGGTATGGTACACTATTTCAATTGACTCAGTTTCTTAAATACTAAAATGAAATGTCAAATACTCTTTAAATTTTTTTTTAACATTTGTGTGTGTGTGTGTGTGTGTGTGTGTGTGTGTGTGTGTTGGAGGCATTTGTCATTGGAGAACAGGTGACAGTTTGTGGGAGAGTTGATTCTCTCCTACTGTGTGAGTTCCTAGGACCAACCTGATTGTCAGGCTTGCAGTAGGTAGGTGCATGTACAGGTGCACTGATCCCACTGGCCCACAGATGCTTGCATATTCTTTCTTAGTGCACTCTGATTTTCGTGTGCATATCATCCTTTCTGTTGTTACCATTATAGACAGACTCTCATACAGCCTGCCTTTGACCTTGAACTGATCCTCTTGCTTCTACTGTTGGCATTCTGGAATTACTGCTGGAACTTATGCCGTGGTATTGGCATGCCGGTTTACTTTTGTTAGAATGAGCTTGATACGTAGAAATCAGTCATCCTTAATAATAATGCTTTAAATTTATCTTTTATTTCAGTTCATTCGGCCTCTAAAGAAATCACAAAGTCCACGGCACAAGAGGAGGAAGGTAGCAGCTCACTTAGATATTTCAGTGTCGTTTGGTGTAAAGCTTCAAAGAAGAAACACAAAAAATGGGAAGGCGATGCTATCCTTATTGTAAAAGGAAGGTCCTTCACATTGAAAGATCTGGAAGGAAAAGATATTGGAAGAGGTATTGTGATATATATTACCTGTTGTCTTAGTCAGGGTTTCTATTCCTGCACAAACATCACGACCAAGAAGCAAGTTGGGGAGGAAAGGGTTTATTCAGCTTATAATTCCACATTGCTGTTCATCACCAAAGAAAGTCAGGACAGGAACTCAAGCAAGTCAGGAAGCAGGAGCTGATGCAGAGGCCATGGAGGGATGTTTCTTACTGGCTTGCTTCCCCTGGCTTGCTCAGCTTCCTTTCTTATAGAACCCAAGACTACCAGCCCAGAGATGGCACCACCCACAAGGGGCCCTCCCCCGCTTGATCACTAATTGAGAAAATGCCCCACAGCTGGATCTCATGGAGACATTTCCTCAAGGGAGGCTCCTTTCTCTGTGATAACTCCAGCTTGTATCAAATTAACACACAAAATCAGCCAGTACAACTGACCCCTTGTTAGCTTGACACACAAACACATCACTATTAAGCCTCAACCCTTACTTTCTTATTCATCCCCAAGATCTAAATAACTTTAAAAGTTCCACAGTCTTTGCAAATTCTTAAAATTTCAATCCCTTTAAAATATCCAATCTCTTTTACAAACCAGTCTTTTTTACAATTAAAAGTCTCTTAACTGTGGGGTCCACTAAAATACTTTCTTCCTTCAAGAGGGAAAAATATCAGGGCACAATCAGAATCAAAAGTAAAATCAGACTCCACCTGTCTGATGTCTGGGATCCACTCACGATCTTCTGGACTCCTCTAAGGGTTTGGGTCACTTCTCCAGCTCTGCCCCTTGTAGCACACACTTTGTCTTCTGTAGTCCAGCTGTCTGTACTCCACTGCTGCTGCTGTTCTTACGGTCATTCATGGTACTGGCATCTCCAAAACTCTGCTGTCTTCCTTTGCAACTAGGCTTCACCAATAGCCTCTCATAGGCTCTCTTCATGGTGCCAAGTCTCAACTCCTATGTGTGACCCTGGGCCATCAACTACAACTGAGGCTGCACCTTCACCAATGGCCTTCCATGGCCTCACACAGGGCCAAGCCTCAGCTGCTCTTTATGACCCCTTCATGCCTTGAAAACCAGTACCACCTGGGTGACTTACACGTTACCAAGTCCAGCCACAGCTCAAGGTAGAACCTAAAGTTGTGGGAAAGCAAAAATTTTCCTAGAGGGTCACTAGGAGTGATAGTGAGTGGAACTATTCCCTTTCCCACCCCTTCACTCCTGGACCCATGGAGCCTGGCCATGGGAGAAACTGTACCATAGATTGGACACTGCTTCAAAGCATGTACTGCCTTCTGAGGAACTCTGCCCCGGCCTCCATGCTGTTGCTCCCTAATTGGCGCTGTAACTGTGTCTTCAAAAGGCCATTCCACCTTTCTATCAGACCAGCTGCTTCAGGATGGTGGGAACATGGTAAGACCAGTGGATTCCATGATTGTGGGCCCCCTGTCCCACTTCTCTGGCTGTGAAATGAGTTCCTTGATCAGAAGTAATACTGTGTGGAATACCATGACGATAGATAAGGCATTCTGTGAGTCCATACATGGTGGTTTTGCAGAAGCATTACATGCAGGAAAGGCAAATCCATAACCAGAATAAGTATCTACTCCAGTAAGAACAAAACGTTGTCCTTTCCACGGAGGAAGTGGTCCAGTGGGCCCATTCGTGGCCCCCAGTGGCAGTGTAGGCCAGGTCCTCACCATGACCCCAGGTGACTGCGCTCTCATGGTGGCTGTCCCTCACCACCCTTGCGTCCCAGTCCCACCTCTTCACTGTGCACACATCGGTTTGCTTCTGTTTCTCTCCATCTCTCCACCACTGCCTTGCCCATCTCAGTGGCACATGGGGCCTCTGGGTGTCTTCTGCCCAGCATGCCTCATAGCAGGGGTTGTGGGGGATAAGTGGGGTAGGAGTGGGGCAGGTGGGGAGGTGGGGGGGACCAATCTCAGCTGTGGTAATTTCTTTAATACTGTACAAACTTATATATATATATATATATATATATATATATATACACACACACACACACACACACACACTTTTTCTATTTTGTGTGTATCAGAGATAATGAGAAAGAGAGGGAGGGAGGGAGGGAGGGAGGGAGAGAGAGAGAGAGAGAGAGAGAGAGAGAGAGAGAGAGAGGGAGGGAGGGAGGGAGGGAGGGAGAGCGAGGGAGAGCGAGAGAGCACATGTGTGCAGTGGTGTGTGTATGTGTGGAGGGAGGTGAGAGTTGGGCTAGCTTGCCCAAGAGCTTTTGAGCAATTCTCCTGTTCCAAATGTTTCATCTTACATAAGATGCTGGTAAGTGGGAGCGAGCGAGTCCTTCTTAGTTCAGAGTACTATTGCTCTTCCCGTGGACCCAGGTTCACTTTCTAGCACCCACATAGATGCATCTATTATAAATATAAATAGTAAGTATTATAAAAAGTGCTGAGATTATAGACACTAAACTTTTTTTTTAAATTTTTTTTTTTTTTTAAATTTTGAGACAGGGTTTCCTCTGTGTAGCCCTGGCTATCCTGGAACTCACTCTGTAGACTAGGCTGGCCTCAAACTCAGAAATCTGCCTGTCTCTGAGTGGATTCACCCCTCTCAAGCACTGGGATTAAAGGCGTGTGCCACCACCACCCGTTCATATTTGGCCTTTTAATCTGAGAGTTACACTTGAGTCATCAGGCCTGTTCACCTGGCATTTTGTGCTATTTTCTGGCTCTTAAGTTTTTTTAAAGTCAGAATGATGAAATATATATATATATATATATATATATATATATATATATATATATGCAATTTGTATGCAAAGTATAATGCTTATTTTGTACAGTCATGGGAAGGTAACTTTTATTACTAAGTTTTCTTAGAATGTCAGTACAATTAATTTGTTTTTTGTTTTTTGGTTTTTTTTCCTGAAAGGCATTGGATATAAATTCAAAGAGCTTGAAAATGTAGAAGAAGGCCAGACACTGATGATTGGTGGGAAGGAGATAGAAATCCTGGGCACAGTCTCTTCTGACGACTTCAACAGTGGCAAGTGTTTCCAGTATGGAGGTGGAAGTCCTGCTGTTCCAAGTTCTCAGGCTGTCAGGAAATCCTTTTCTAACCCTTTCAAAAGTGTGTGTCCCTCAACCCAGGCAACGGGAAACCGATGGAATGACGGGCAAGACTGCCAACCACGCCATGACCCGCGCACACCACGTAAGAGTCTAAAGATAGTCCCACTTTCTCTTTGCATTGTTTAAAGATCCTTTTCTTTTTCTTTTTCTGGTTTTTTTTTTGTTTGTTTGTTTGTTTGTTTGTTGTTTGTTTTTGAGATGTTTCTCTGTGGAACAGCCCTGGCTGTCCTGGAATTCACTCTGTAGACTGGCCTTAAACTTAGAGAGATCCACCTGCCTCTTCCTGTGCCACCACTACCACTTGGCTACTGTCTAAAGGTTTTTGACATGCAAATTACATTTACATTTTGTTTTAAAATTTGCAAGTGGTTGAGGTCAGCTTGAGTTACATAGTGAGTTGAAAGACAGTCTGCACTATATATTAAGATTTCCCTCAAAACTAAATATTAAATAAAACGTAATTTGCAGGTAAGGACTGGCGAATGGGTGCGTTGCAAAGGCACCTGCTACCGACTGACTTCCTGACTGATCCTCACACGCATGGGTCCATGGCGTGCACACACCCGCCTATACACGTGCTATACAAAATTCAAACACTTGGAAAATTTCAGGTGGAGATTATGTTCAGATATCCCCAGTCACATAAGGAAAAATGATGAAGTCAAATACTGATGGGAGTTATATTACATGTAAATTCTTAATTTCAGTGATGTATGCTGGTCTTGGTAGTTGGTGTGCATCCACAAGGATTTCCAGTTTCTTGTTCCCGGAAGAAAGCATTGAGCAGGCACATACCTACAGGAGAGAGTTGATTAATAAATAGTCCATTCCAAGGAGGGACGAAGGCCAGCACAGTCTGGAAGCTCTGTGGCCGTGCCGCACAGAGCGTGCACACTTACACTCCTTCTGTGTGGCTCATTTGCATATGTTAGCTTCCTCAGGAATGCTCTCTGTTGCGTGTTAGCCTCTCAGGTCTGGAGCCCTCTGCCACTGCTTCCAGCTGGTTCTCGCTGGTCTATACCTGGGGATGCCAGCGTAGGATCCCCAGGGATCCCAGCCTTTCTTTTTACCCGCTGGCTTCTCCTTCATTGCTGGTTTTGTAGCTTTGGGGTAGGTTTTTCTGCCCTTACCATCTGCACTGTTGCTGAAGGGTGATGGTACATCTTACAGCCACTTCTTGCTCTTGAGGAAGGCATGTGGTCCCTTCCTATGGGAGACCACAAGATTCTCACTCTTCAGTGACTGACTGGAGAAGAGGGTCTGGACTCCTGTGGTAGGATTGCCTGTGGTCCCCGCAGTACAAGTAGTCTGGAGTTGCATCCTCAGTGACACAAAACCAGAGTTTCCCTGTGAGTGTTGGGCAGTGTGCTAGCTAGTTCTAATGCTAACTTGATATACACTAGAGTTATCTGAGAAGAGGAACCCACAACTGAGAAAAATGTCTCTGTAAGATTGGCCTGTGGGCAAGTTTGTAGGTGTGTTTTATAAAAAAAATTGGTGATTGATATGGGAGGGCCCAGCTAGGGTGGGTAGTGCTGTCCCTGGCCTGGTGCTTCTGAATGTTGTGAGAAATCAGGCCGAGCAAGCCATGGTGAGCAAGCCAGTAAGCAGCATTCCTCGATGGTCTCTGCATCAGCTCCTGCCTCCAAACTTGTGCCCTGAGCTCCTGCCCTGGCTTCCCTAATGACGGCCGTGTAAGCTGTACGGTGCAATAGCCCTTCCTCCCAAGGTCGCTCTTGGTCGCGGCGTTTGGTCCATGGCCATGCTGGTCACAGAGGCTCCCTGTTAGGTTTCTGTTTTCACCTTTAGGGCCATCAGATCTTGCAATGCAACTGCCATTCTGAGTGAACCTTTGGGATTAGGAGGTGAGTTCTCAGGCTGTAGAAGGAGGCTCGCACTGCCGACTGTATACTGACAATGTGGCCAAGCACAGAGGAGCAGTTCTAAGAAGGAATCTGGTTGGGGGATGGATTGAGTGCATCATGGCTAACAGCGAGCAGAACTGCGCTCTCATCCCGTGACTGTGTGTCCATGAAATAGGTGCTTATTCAACATTCGAGAATATTTTATCTTCCTTGCTCATCTCTTTATTCTTCCTTTTTTCTTTCTTGTTTCTTGTGTATATATTCAATTTTGGATTGAATTAAGTTTTAACCACATTGTCAAAATGCAAACATACTCCAAAACCAGTTTTGATGGATTAATTAACTTCAGATTTATCAATTGTCAGTCATCCTTCTGTTACATTTGATTTTTGTCTTTGGAGGATATTTTACTGAATCCTCTATTACCTTATTTCTAAAAAATTTGATTATTATTTGATGGTTAATTTATGCTGCTTTTCAAAAGTTCATGAATTTGACATTCATGAATGCGATAGTTAACCTTCAACAAATAATGATGGTTAAGTAGACGGGAACTTTGTCATCCTCAGTTCTGACTAATGGTAATAGAGGTGGTCGCCGTCAGTTTGTACAGGCCTTAAGATAAAGGCAGCCTTTACACTGAGCTTGGGGAGTCTTCACAGAATGAGAATCTGAGTACTGGCAAGTGCACCTTATCAAAAACCTCACTGTGCCTTCCAGCGAGGGTGGCTCTCTGTTCTGACTGTGGAATGCTGTGCTTACTGAATTCCGTCTTAGACAGACGTGAATTTCAGCATCTGGAGCACACACAGTTTATAACTTCATCCCCCTTGCCTTCCTCTCATCCCTACCCTGTTCTCCTGTTCCTTCCTACACACACACACACACACACACACACACACACACACACACAGTTCACCATAAACAATCTTGAACAGTTTTGGTGTAGAAACAATGGGAATGAGATCGTGTTGTTCTGAACGTGGTATTACCGTTATACTTTTACCTTATTTTTCAGATGCCCTTGTTATGCCTCGACCAGACAAGAGTCACCAGTGGATGTTTAATAGGCATGGCTTTCCTATTGTGGATGTGGTGATAGACCCTTACCTTGTACGTCACCTTCGACCACATCAGAGAGACGGAATCATCTTCCTGTATGAGTGTGTCATGGGAATGAGGTAGGAAAATCAGTGGTCACAATTAGTGCTTTTGAGATGAATCTGATAGAACGGACTTCAGGTCTGCACCATAAATGTCAGTTGGTAGGAAAGGCAATCGATCCTAAATGTTTGCCTTCCACAGAGGTCCTCGGTGGAGGCCGTGTGCCAGATGTCCTGGAGAGACGATCGGGAGCAAGGAGCATAAATAGCTCTGCCCTGCATTGCCCAGGTCTCTTTCTTTATCAGCAGTATTTCACTTGTTCCTCACAATAACTGTAAGTTAGGTAGGGAAATCCCAGGTTTATTTTATGGACAATGATAAGAATAGAGAGATTTACTTTCCCTGTTATATGATTAGTAAGAGGCAGTGTTAGATACAGTGTAGGAATGATCAGCTTTTAGTTGAAGGCTCTTTTCTCTAAACCATTTGGCTTCTAAGAGGTACTTCATGCGCGCGCACACACACACACACACACACACACACACACACACAGTTTTTCATACCGTGCATTGAGCCCAGGGCTTTGCACACACTTTTCTAACCTCACCAAGTCTTTTCGTCTAATCTTCACCTTCACCTTCTCTAGACTTCAACAAAAGACGTAGTTCCAAACTCAGCCTTGCCAGCCATGCTTCTCTTCTCACAAAGACACACGGCCGCAAAGCGTCTTTTTTTGGAAAGCACATTTTGGTGTGAGGCTCACAGGAGGTCAGCAGTCTGAAGTCATGCTACTGACTGAGGACGCTGATGAGAACTCAGGAGGGATGCAAACTGCACGGCTGCATCTTAGTTCCCTTCAGACGTCGTCTCCACGAGGAGGGTCTGCAGTCCAGAGCCACCTGGAAGCAACACTCAAAGGAGCTTTTCAGGAGGATCTAACAGCTCTTCGTGTGCTCCTGTGTGTGTGTGTGTGTGTGTGTGCACTGTGTACCTAGCACATGGACACAGGTGCCTCTATCTTGGTGTTTTGTTTATTGTTATTGTTTTGGAGTTATGGTCTCTGAGTGACCCAGACGGGCTGGCCAGTGAGCCCTGGGCATCTGCCTGCCCCTGTCTCTACCGCACGGGGATTACAAGTGTGCCCCATCACCCCTGACTCTTTCTGTGGAGTGTGACATTGAATTTAGGTTTTTATCTGTGCTGCTGATGAAACCATCTCCCCAAACCCTGCTTATCAGTTATTTCTAATAGAGAAATACAATTAAGCTAACAAACTATATTTATGTTTTTGGTAATATCCTTAATTTCATTGGACATTGTAACTTTTAAATATCATGTAACTATCTAAGAGCTTAAAAATATAAAGCAGTATAAAATGTATGATTTTTGAAAATATTCTTTAAGTTGTATTATTGTAGGGCATCAGACACTTTCTAAACTATTTTGGTTGAGGGCTCCATTGTCTGTCAGAGAGTGATAAATTTTGATTGTAGAATATGTTTACTTTAAACAGTTTCAGCTCAGGTCTTGCTGACTAAAGTTTCAGTGTATGTTGAATTCTTTTGATCTAGTAAAATTGATTAATAAGTGTTCTTTTTTTGTTTTTGTTTTTTCAAGACAGGGTTTCTCTGTATAGTCCTGGCTATCCTGGAACTCACTCTGTAGACCAGGCTGGCCTTGAACTCAGAAATCCGCCTGCCTCTGCCTCCCAGAGTGCTGGGATTACAGGTGTGCGCCACCACCGCCCAGCTAATAAGTGTTCAGAATGTTAGTGATGAGAAACATAGTTGTAGTTAAATTATCCCAATGTAGATACAAAATTGTAATTCATTTCTAATATTCAACTATGTCTAGATGACAGTAATAGAGGTTTTATATTCAGGTCTTTAACTTCAGATTCATGTTTTGATAATTCACAATACATGATGGTTATAATTGTCAAAGACTCAAAATTGATAGGTTGTTATCAGCTAGATGAAATACTAACCTAGTCTGCAGGGTCATTATGACCAGTTTCTTGTTCTTGTTGATATTGGGGCATGAAATATTTTCTCACTGTGATTCAGTAAACTATAATTATTTCTAACAGAGCAACTGGCAAATGTGGTGCTATTCTTGCTGATGAAATGGGTTTAGGGAAAACACTGCAGTGTATCTCGCTCGTCTGGACCCTCCAGTGTCAGGGACCCTATGGTGGCAAGCCAGTAATAAAGAAGACACTTATTGTTACCCCCGGAAGCTTGGTGACTAACTGGAGGAAAGAATTTCAAAAATGGCTGGGAAGTGAAAGGATGAAGATATTCACTGTTGATCAGGTGAGGGAGTTTTAAACGTTTAAGTCCTAAACATTCTTAAAATAGCTAGCTTTTCAACTTAGGGTAGTTCTTAGCTTTTTGAGTGTATGGAATTCCACCAGCTTTTTGCATAGAAATGGAGTTTTGACCTACATTTTGATTTTGAGTTGTTACAGGTGGTTACCTTTGGTTCCTCAGAGTCACATCTTCAGGTGCTGACTCTCAGTGTGCAAGTGTTCATTTTCTTGTAGTGTGTGTGATAATGTGCTATCATGAGTTAGAAACGCAGCTGGAAAAAAAGGAGGGGGGGCAGCAGCTTCGCGGCTTCTATAGTAAGGAGCTGATGGCTGTTTGTGCCAGGGGGGAAAACAACAAAACAACAACAACAACAACAACAAACCATCCAGACTTGGACAGCTATATAGTGAGACCTTAGCCTGTTACATACATACATACATACATACATACATACATACATGTGTTATGAGTTCATGTAATATTTTGTACATTATAGTTTAGCCTAATTTATCTTAAATGTGCTTAAAAAACTCAGTTAGGTTTTGTATGTGTGCAGGTTATTTGAGAGGACACTGAATTGAATTACTAGGCACTAAGGAGTTTATTAGAAGTGTTGTTAATGACATAGAGAGGCAGAGGCAACAGCGTGACTCTGAGGAGAGTTCGGTCCCCAGCATAGAAAGGCAGCATGGCAGTGACTCTGAAGAGATCAAAAGTCCAAGAGGCAGAAGAGGGAGTCTCTTTATAACTTTGAGGACGAGGCTGTTCCTAGGCAGGAGGCATGGGGTGGGTTGGGGACTGTGGGTACCTGTGTTGTAGACTCTAGACAACACTTTCCAGCTGGGTGCCATGGCGAGGCTGTTCACAGTCGTCCCAGGAGGGGCTTAGCAGAGACTGGCTGCTAACACTGTGTACAGTCACCTTACAGAACTCTGTTTTATAATAGAATGTTGAATATTTTATTTGTTTTACTGAATACAGAGAAAACAGAATGGCTTTATGGCTATCTTTTTGTACCATTTTCAAATCAGAATATCAGAAGTCAGTCATCGGAAGTCACTTGAGCCTGGTGCTTTAGGAGATAATAGGGCATTGGAAGGTGGGAAGGGTTAGATAAAGTCATAAGGATGGAGCCCTATGATGACATTTATTATTCCCCTCTCCACTATGAGAGCCATACTTCCCAAGGAAGCCAGGGAGAAGGGGAAGGAAGGCTTTTTATGCTAACAGTCTAGGTCTTACTGGCCTGACCATTATGTTAGGGTCAGCTCCATGGGGCTTTGATGTTGAGGAGGTTCTGTTGTTGTTGTGTGTAATTTTGTCCTTTGAATTAAGAGAGTCGCCAGTGAGGCCCCTCGTTCCTGGGCTCTCATGCAGTTGTAGGGAGCGACGCCCAGGAGAGCTAGGAAGGAAGGAAGGGAACAAGGCGAGCGTGTCTGAGCCTGCGGGACTGTCGTTGAGTGCCAGTCTTAGGTTCCCCATCCCAGGGGTCACGGCTGCTGTTCACGCCCAGCAGAGCTGTGACAGGCGGGCTAATGGATTCCGAGAATTGGTTACTGGGGGGAAATATGTTGCTTAGATTTGACTATGTAGTTTCTGTTTATGGTTTATTAAATATTATTTTTCTCTCTTTAGGACCATAAAGTTGAGGAATTTATCAATTCTACATTTTATTCTGTTCTTATCATCAGTTATGAAATGTTACTTCGTTCCCTAGATCAAATTAAGACCATACCATTTGGCCTTCTGATCTGTGATGAGGGGCACCGCTTGAAGAACAGCAGTATTAAGACAACGGCGGCCCTTTGTAGCCTCTCTTGTGAGAAGAGAGTCATTCTCACCGGTTAGTAGTCACTCTGGGGGACACGGGATAGAATTTGCTTACTGAACCTTTATAGTTTGTAATCTGACGCTTGACATAAAAAGGCCTGGTGATGTTGGGGGGAATTCATATGAATAAACCTGTATCCATTGATTATGAGTCTTCAGATCCCTGTGCACTTTCCTGCAGCCCTGTTTCCGTGTAAATTCAACCGTATTGTAGTGAAGCATAAGGCTGATAGGGCTGGCCTGGGTGTGCTTGGTTTCTCGTCTGCCCTGAAGCTGTGCACCTCGGGGAAGTAACTTAACTTCTTGGTTCCTTGATTTCCTTGTCTGTGAAGGAGAGATGTAATGGCACCATGCTGTGGACTTGTGAGGACTTGATCTGTGTAAGTCCAATGCAGGGATTTCTGTCTTGTACACCCAGCCTTGTTTTAAAAAAATTTAAATTACCTATTTATTTCTGTTCTGTATGTATATGTGTGGGTATGCATATACTTTGGAGATCAGAGGACAACTTGTAGGGTCTGTTCTGTCCTTCCACCGTGTGGGTTCTGGGGAAAGAACTCAGGTTGTGAGGCTTGGCTATAACCCATTTCCCTGCTGAGGCCTCTTTTTTTTTTTTTTTAATAAAAAAAATTAATCAACTAATGATGAAAAGATGAAAAGAACTGGCATCAAATATCATATGTACTTTGATGCCCAGTGTTTGATAACCAATCAATGTTCGTATGTAATAATAACATAAAAATTGCATAGTAGCGAAGCTGGTGTTAGTACGTTAGAGAGTTGTGTGTTTTAAGGAAACAGGAAATTGGAGAAATGGGACGTAGAATCTCGGTGGGTTTCATGTCTTTGGCTCTTCGAGGAGCTGAGTGTATTCTTCCAACTTCACGATCAATCAGCCTTTAGACTGGAGAAACAATGGGGAAAATGACTGAATTTGGCTTTCATATGTGATAATTTCTCCTCCCTGTTTAGGGTGAGGCCAGTACTGCAGCTATAAAACAGACAGGGCTAGCTCTGGCAGGGAGGAGGGCGGCTGAGATCAGTGTAAAGAAAGGCCCTGAGAAGAGCTGCAGTGCCGGAGTAGAAAGCTCTCCCCTCGCATCACATCGCTGCCCTTCCCGAGGGCGGGCGGGGGGGGGGGGTTCACATCCTCAGGAAGAGCCTTACTACTGAGTCGGCATTCCAGATTAAGTTTGATTTCATCAGTAGATAATTGATTCTGGGATTTCATTTAGAAGGAACGTTCTGTTGGTAACTTGCTTCCTGGAGGTATTGCCACCGTCCTCTGCGTCCCTGCTTTGTCAGTCTCCAGACTGTTCTTGTCACTTGTTCCTAGAGCTGTAACTTAGGATCAAAACTAGCACTAACTTCTTAAATTAAAAAAAAAGTTTATAGTTAGGTTCTTTTTTGTCTTTAGAATTTTTTGAATCGATTCATCCATCCATATCTGTCTATCATTTTGTGGTTCTAGGGAGTGAACCTAGGATTTATTTTATTTTATTCTTTTTCTTTTTTTCACTTTTTTATTCTTTATTGAAAATAGATTCTTTATAATACATCCTGATTATAATTTCCCTCCCTCTCCTCCTCTGAGTTCCTCTTCCCTCCCTAGTCCTCCCAATCCACTCTCTTTCTGTCTGTCATTAGAAAAGAGTGGGCTAGCGACCAAACTTGACACAGTAGGATCTAGTAAGGTTCAAACAAAAACTGTCATACTGAACTGAGCACGACAATCCGAGAAGAGGAGGTTGGTCCCAAGAGCGGGCACAAGAGTCAGAGACCCAGCTGTTCTCATGGCCAGGAGTCCCATAAACACACTAAGCTAACAGCTGTACCATGCACAGGACATGTGTGGGCCGTGCTGGTCCTGCGCTTGCTGTCCAGTCTCTGTGCTCATGTGCACCTTGCTTAGTTGATTCAGAGGGCCTTGCTAGGCAAGAGCTTTGGACCAGTTCTTGATTTTCATATTTATAGGGCCTTATGCTCCGAATGTGATGGTTCGCCTTCTATGAAAGTACATGTTTAGCCGGGCGGTGATGGCGCATGCCTGTAATCCCAGCACTTGAGTGGCAGAGGCAGGCGGATTTCTGAGTTCGAGGCCAGCCTGGTCTACAGAGTGAGTTCCAGGACAGCCAGGGCTACACAGAGAAACCATGTCTCTGAAAAAACCAAATTAAAAAAAAGAAAGTGCATGTTTGCAGATGAACATGTGTAGTGTTACATATACATTGTACTCAGTTATCCAAGTTATCCATAGCAGAAGAGATTTTGACTTTATTTCCTGCTATATTTTAGCTCATTGTTATGGAAAGTATTCAACTGGTGTTGACTAGAAATAGGTTAAGATTTAGATATCTAATAAGTATGTTGTCTGTCCAGGTTGCTGTAATAAAAAGCCACAGTCTGTGGCTTAAACAGCCCTTTCTTGTGGTTGTCAGGGCTATAAGTGTGGTATGCTATGTGGATCGACTTCTGACCTCACAGCCAAGGGTGGGTTCGGGCCGTGAGCAGCCCTGCCCTCAGCCACTTTGCTGGAACCAGATGCAGAACATTACCCTTGGGTTTGCCTGCTCCTCTTTATTGTAGGGTGCTGCTTGTATTTATGCTCTCAGAGTGAAGGGACAAATTTCTACAGAGACCTGTCATTGATTATAAGACAAATTCAGCCTCTCATCACTGTTATCTCTCCTTAGGTACCCCAGTTCAAAATGATTTACAAGAGTTTTTCGCATTAGTTGATTTTGTTAATCCAGGAATATTAGGGTCTCTGTCGTCTTATAGGAAAATATATGAAGAGCCCATCATCACGTCAAGAGAGCCCTCTTCTTCCAAGGTATAACTTACTTTAATGATTCTTTTTTTAAAGGGCAGTATGTCTGGAAGAATTGTAATTTTGGTATTCATTTATATACTGTATTTTATTAAATCTAAGATACATCATTCTATATATCACTAGAGAGGACGGGATTAAAATTGTAAGGAAAACACTGATTGTTAGAAAACACCCTAGAGGTTGAGGCAGGATTGCTGCAAATCTAGGGGAGGTCAGGCTGCAAACTATGACTGTATTTAATGCGAACACAGGCACGCACGCACGCACGCACGCACACACACACACACACACCACTGGGCAGGGATAGCAGAGACCAGGTAAAGGTGGGTATGAGTTACAGGTCAGGCCAGCCACCTGGTCTACATAGTGAATTCCAGGATAGCCGGAGCTTCATAATAGTAAGATCCTACCTCAGGCACCCCTCCACCTATAGCAAACTAACAAACAATCCTCCTCCAAATCTGACTTTATTAGTTTATTAGTGTGTTTTGGAAATAGTCTCCATAACTCAGGCTGACTTTGAACTGATCCACCCATTTTCACAATATAGGGATTACAGATATGTGCCAAGCACACGGTTTTATTAGGTACTAAGTGGATCAAACCTAGGGCTTCCCGCGTGTGGAACAAGTAATCTAAATTCCGAGCAGCATCTCTAGTGCTACATCTTCTTCTAGGGAAGTTAAATTATAAAGGTAATTTGTCATCGTATATTTTAAAAAGCATTTTACATGAATCAGAAACAGTACGAAATAATGGCTTACATGAATATTTCATAATTGCATGGAAAATGTTTATGGTATTTTATATAAAAATAATGTTAGTCATTGATCTGACAGGGCTTTGCTGTTTGGCTTTTTGAGGCAGGGTTTATTATGTAGTCCAGGTTGGGCTAGAACTCACTGTCTAGACCAGGTTATCCTTCAGTTCACAGATCCACCTGCTCTGTTTATTAAGTGTTGGGCTCAAGGGCATGCGCCACCACACCCAGCCCATCTAACATATTCTAAATACTGTCCATGGTCAAAGATGACCCAGAATGCCTACAGCCGTCTCTGCATGAAGGGTCGTTGTTTGAGATTGTATTTCTTGCTACAAATAATAGCATATCATTGCATATTTATACAGAGACATGCTACTTAAAAAAAATATATATATATATATCTTGACACCATTACTTAAAACTTTTCCTTTTTTGCGGCTAGCATGCATGCTAAGGCATGTGTGTGACTGGAGGACAACTTTTGGGAGCTGGTTGTTTCCATCGTGAGGATTATGGATAATTCCTGGGTTTTTCCTGAGTCAGCATTCTTTACTACTGAGTCATTGCACCAGCTCAGCCGTGTTGAATTTGGTTGATTAAAATAGACTTTAGATTTCTTATAGTTCTGTACAGAACTATAGTTTCTATATTTTCTTTAAAGGCTTTATTACATTTTTAATACTCTTAAAAATTAAAAATAAGGAGAGTTTTCTTATACAAGAATAAATATATACTTAAAGGATTTGTTTTAAATTTCCCTGTTAAGGTTTATATGGTCAAAGATTCTATAGAGAATTTAACCATATATTTTATTAATATTATATTTTGACTTAAAATATACATTTTATAATGAACAGTGCATAATGATTTTGAAAGTGTCAGCTGAAAGAAACCTTTTATTCTGTCAGAACTTCATACCTGCATGCAATGTATTTTTGGTCACACTAACATGGTGGCCCTGCCAGCTCAGTCGTGGACCGATAGCCCCACGTCCCTCTTCCAGCTCCGTGCCTTGTTTCCTTCCTAGACAACCCTCTGAGCCTGTCAGTGTGGCCCGTGTGTGTCCAGGCGGCTCTGGCACACAGCTGGGCTTGGGCTCCCCACCATGCTGCATGTTGACTGGTGGGTCTCGTGACTCTTCCCGCAAGGATCAGGACCATTGCAGAAGAGAGTCAGCAGGTAGAGGATCAGAGCCAATCAGCATCTTCTGGACATGAGAGGACTGTCGCTGAACGGACTCATAACTCACACAGCAGCCCTGGTTTCTGTTCAGGATCAATCCAGTCAATAGTCTATGAGCCCGTATCTGTAGCTGAGGAGCTAATGACAGTTGATGGCTTTTGGGAAAGGATAATCAGTCTTCTTTAAGTGCTTGGCACCTGGCCAGTCCACTGTGTTCCAGCAGATGACCCACACCCATGAGTGGCAGCACAAACTGGAGTTGGTGGTTGACTTAAGCCACTTTTTTATTGCTATGAAGAGGTGTGTGGAGACACTATGACCAGCCAATTCTTACAAAAGAAAGCATGTAATTGGAGGTTTGCTTACAGTGTCAGAGATTTAATCTGTTATTATGTCCGGGAGTCAGGCGTGGCAGCCGTGTGCTGGAGAAGGTAGTTGAGAGTTCTAGCCTCAAGTTCTACTTCCGGTAACTAAGCATTTAAATATTTGAGTTTGTAGGGGCCATTCTTATTCAAACCATCACAGTATTCCTTCCCTCTCTCCCTTCCTCCCTCCCTCCCTCCCTCCCTCCCTCCCTCCCTCCCTCCCTCCCTCCCTCCCTCCCTTCCTTCCTTCCTTCCTTCCTTCCCAAGGACAAGAAATTGGGGGGTGGGGAATTAGGGTTCATCTCGGTGAGTTAGTGGGAGAAACAGGGGGAGAATATGATACATTGTATGCATATGTGAAAGTCTTGAAGAATTGATAGAAAGTATATATTTTAAAATGTTGCGATGGAGTTTTGCATTGGTTTTCTCCAGTGGCAGAGTTGACCCAGGGTCCTGCGCCTGCTCTCCTATGGAGTTAGACTCCCAAACACCACGGTTGGGTTCTCTATCCCCACACTGGTATTTCATGTCTACGTTGAGAAAATCTGCTTTATTATTCCATAATATTTAATGCTCATTTTACTCATAATTACAGATATTTTGTGCATTTTTAAGTCTGCTCCTTTTCCTGTAGGAAGAGAGAGAGTTAGGGGAGAGAAGAGCCGCTGAGCTCACACGCCTCACGGGGCGCTTTATCCTCCGAAGAACTCAGGAAGTCATCAATAAGTACCTGCCCCCTAAGATAGAGAGCGTGGTCTTCTGCCGGCCGGGGGCATTGCAGATTGAGCTTTACCGAAAGCTGCTGAGTTCTCAGTCTGTGAGGTTCTGTCTGCAAGGACTGTTGGAAAACAGCGCCCACCTCGTCTGCATAGGAGCCCTGAAGAAGCTGTGCAATCACCCCTGCCTCCTGTTCGGCGCTGTGAAGGTAGGTCTGAGGGGAGGGCTGGGTGGCCCCCGAGTGGGGTCTGGGGCAGCCCTCCCTCCTGTGGGGTTCTGTTGTGGAATCTCTCCAGCCTTTGCCATGGCTCTCCCTTCCCTCCCTAATTTATGTTCATAGACTCATTTGGTTTTTGTGATGTTAGCAAATACAGAACTGAGCATGAAAAGGATTCTTCTTTTTATAAAAGTAATACATGATTGTTGCAGAAAATTTGGAAAAATTCAGAAAATCCACAACAAGAAAATAACAACTGGTGTGGAGCTCACACCTGTAATACAAACATGTGGGAGTCTGAGGGAAAAGTGCTTTGATCTTGAGCTCAGCCTGGGGTACAGAGTAAGATTCTGTTGCAGGACAGGAACAAAAATAAGAATAAAAATCCTTATACAGTCTCCAGCCAGCAAGACCACATTTTGGTATTATTAATAGTACTAGCTAATAGTTACTAAGTATTTTCATATATAAAAACTGAAGTGCTTTTCTGGTTTTACATATTCTTTATGCAATTTTCTAGAATAAATATTACTATTGACATCTGTATTTTTGTTAAGAGAGGGGTCTTGCTGTTTTGCCCGAGCTGGTATTATATTCCTGGGCTCTTTAATGAACCTCCTGCTTCAGCCTTCAGCATGGCCAGCTACTGTGCTTAGCTTCCATCCTTAGCTCTGTGCTACACGCCTTTAATCTCAACACTCTGGAGGCAGAGGCAGGCAGAACTCTGAATTCTAGGCCAGTCTGATCTATAGAACAAGTTCCAAGACAGCTTGGGCTACACAGAGAAACTAAGAAAAGAGGTGGTGGTGGGGAACAAACAAACAAACAAACAAACAAAAGAAAGAAAATAGGGACTCAGATATTTATATATGGTTTGTTTCTCGAACATTTCCCAAATTATATTCTTTCTATGGGGTGAATTGAATGATGATGTAGTTGAGTCAAGTGTTTGCATATTTAATGACCCTAAGGCAGTCTGCGGCATGGTAAGGACTGGTCAGCTCCTTCAGTGGCCTGTAACTCCTGCTCTCTGAGAGCACCCCGCAGCAGTGGCTGGCCTTGGTGTCCCTGTGTAGCTGAGCGTGGCCCTGGTTCCTGCTCTACTGGCCTTGACTTCCCAGCAGCTGGGATTAGGGTGCGTCACAGTTCCCAGCTCCAACTCTTTAACTTTTGTCAAAGTTTGTACTTAAGCTGTGTCTGTAAGCGTTGGTTTTCTTATCTGGAATGGAAAGCTAACAATTACTTCATGATGACATCGTTGTGGCGGTTTAACAAGAAATTTTGGGAAGAACCTAGTTCTTCCATGCCTAGTTAAAGAAATTGCACAATAACCATTAATGATATTTCCAGCTCACTATGGAAAACTTTTATTCAATTATTTAAACAGTAAAATCAAAATATGTTCGCAAATAACCTTCCCAAACACAAACTCTGGGTGCTGACTTATATGAGATCATAAATTATGTACTTCAAAATAGAGTGCTGTGACAGTTCTCTAAGTTTATCCTACAGTGGAGCCTGTTTACTTAGTTTATTATAGAAGTGAGCTTTGTGTAACTGCAGAAAGCTGGATTATAACAATTTATTAAGCAACTTTTAAAGAAACAGATTCTATATACAGTGGTGACAATTAAACCCTGTGGGCACGAAGCCCAGGAAGAATAGAAGCCAAAAATTCTTCCCTAAAAGGAAGAAATAATGATGGCCAAGAACACACCACTTAATGTAGAATGTTTTTGCATTTCCCCCCCATCCTCTGTGTGTGTGTGTGTGTGTGTGTGTGTGTGTGTGTGTGATATGTGGTGTAAGCGTGTGTGGTATATGTGAATGTGTGAATCCATCCCAAATAGTTAGTTCTTTACAGCATATTCAAATATTTAGGCTAAACCCTGTGTCAAGACTTCTTCAAATTACAGATGTATTATGTAGATCTAACCTGATATAAACTCTTTAAGTTCTTCAGTTATTTAATCAAGTGACTTTACCTAAGTATTGCTTTTTTCCTTGTTGAAAGCCAAGTTACAATTAAATATGTACCCAGAAGTTTTGTCTAGTACTACTAACAAAGGAATATAAGGGGAGTTTAAAATGTAGTCAACTCCTCAGGTAAATGAGGTCAAGGATGAATGCAGTGTGCATAAAACCAAACCAAAACCCTGTCCAGTCTTGGTGGCTCACGCCTCTCATGTCAGCACGCAGGAAGCAGAGACAGGCGGCCAGTGTAGAGTTCAAGGCCAGTGTAGACTGGAGTTCCCGCCAGCCTGGTCTCTAGGGAAGAAGAGGGCTCTGAATGAGCAGATGACATCTACATCAGACCCTCAGTTCTTTATAGAACTGAGATGACAGCAGAAAGGGAAGAAGCCCTTCAGGCAGGCAGGGGTGCGGATTAACAGAGCTCAGAAAAGGAGACTAGAGAGACCCGCCAGTCCTCACCATTTAACCTGAACAGCGGCTGTCATCAGGGTCACTCTAAACTCATTTACTAGGCATTTTTAGGAAAGAATTTTATAGGTGCCTGTGTAGTCACTTTGGAATAAAAGCAATCTGAGTTTAAATGGGGGCCCTGGGTTCAATGTATAGTATATCCCCCACCACAAATTCTACTTATACAAGCAAACTGTGTTATCAGATTAATTTCTCTATTAGCCTATTGATGACATCATTACTTCTTATGAAGAAACTGATATGATTTACGACTCAGGAAACTGTTGTCTTGTTTCAGTGTGTCATTGGGGAAATGTGAGCCACTTACAAATCAAGAGAAAAAGTAGCCGGAGAGGAGAGTGAAAAGGAGAGAGGGCATTGATGGGGGTGCCAGGAAGAGAGGGCATTGATGGGGGATGTCAAGGGGAGAGGGCATTGATGGGGGTGCCAGGAAGAGAGGGCATTGATGGGGGTGCCAGGGAGAGAGGGCATTGATGGGGGTGCCAGGGAGAGAGGGCATTGATGGGGGTGCCAGGGAGAGAGGGCATTGATGGAGGTGCCAGGGAGAGAGGGCATTGATGGGGATGTCAGGGAGAGAGGGCATTGATGGGGGATGTCAGGGAGAGAGGGCATTGATGGGGGTGCCAGGAAGAGAGGGCATTGATGGGGGTGCCAGGGAGACAGGGCATTGATGGGGGTGCCAGGGAGAGAGGGCATTGATGGGGGATGTCAGGGAGAGAGGGCATTGATGGGGATGTCAGGGAGAGAGGGCATTGATGGGGGTGCCAGGGAGAGAAGGCATTGATGGGGGATGTCAGGGAGAGAGGGCATTGATGGGGGATGTCAGGGAGAGAGGGCATTGATGGGGGATGTCAGGGAGAGAGGGCATTGATGGGGATGTCAGGGAGAGAGGGCATTGATGGGCGTGCCAGGGAGAGAGGGCATTGATGGGGGTGCCAGGGAGAGAGGGCATTGATGGGGGTGCCAGGGAGAGAGGGCATTGATGGGGGTGCCAGGGAGAGAAGGCATTGATGGGGGATGTCAGGGAGAGAGGGCATTGATGGGGGATGTCAGGGAGAGAGGGCATTGATGGGGATGTCAGGGAGAGAGGGCATTGATGGGCGTGCCAGGGAGAGAGGGCATTGATGGGGGTGCCAGGGGGAGAGGGCATTGATGGGTGTGCCAGGGAGAGAGGGCATTGATGGGGATGTCAGGGAGAGAGGGCATTGATGGGGGTGCCAGGGAGAGAGGGCATTGATGGGGATGTCAGGGAGAGAGGGCATTGATGGGGGTGCCAGGGGGAGAGGGCATTGATGGGGGTGCCAGGGGGAGAGGGCATTGATGGGGATGTCAGGGAGAGGGGCATTGATGGGGGTGCCAGGGAGAGAGGGCATTGATGGGGGTTCCAGGGGGAGAGGGCATTGATGGGGGATGTCAGGGAGAGAGGGCATTGATGGGGGTGCCAGGGAGAGAGGGCATTGATGGGGGTGCCAGGGAGAGAGGGCATTGATGGGGGTGCCAGGGAGAGAGGGCATTGATGGGGGATGTCAGGGAGAGAGGGCATTGATGGGGGTGCCAGGGAGACAGGGCATTGATGGGTGTGCCAGGGAGAGAGGGCATTGATGAGGAATGTCAGGGAGAGAGGGCATTGATGGGGGTGCCAGGGAGAGAGGGCATTGATGGGGGATGTCAGGGAGAGAGGGCATTGATGGGGATGTCAGGGAGAGAGGGCATTGATGGGGGTGCCAGGGAGAGAGGGCATTGATGGGGGTGCCAGGGGGAGAGGGCATTGATGGAGGATGTCAGGGAGAGAGGGCATTGATGGGGGATGTCAGGGAGAGGGGCATTGATGGGCGTGCCAGGGAGAGAGGGCATTGATGGGGGTGCCAGGGAGAGAGGGCATTGATGGGGGTGCCAGGGGGAGAGGGCATTGATGGGGGATATCAGGGAGAGAGGGCATTGATGGGGGTGCCAGGGAGACAGGGCATTGATGGGTGTGCCAGGGAGAGAGGGCATTGATGAGGAATGTCAGGGAGAGAGGGCATTGATGGGGGTGCCAGGGAGAGAGGGCATTGATGGGTGTGCCAGGGAGAGAGGGCATTGATGGGGGTGCCAGGGAGAGAGGGCATTGATGGGGGATGTCAGGGAGAGAGGGCATTGATGGGGGTGCCAGGGAGACAGGGCATTGATGGGTGTGCCAGGGAGAGAGGGCATTGATGAGGAATGTCAGGGAGAGAGGGCATTGATGGGGGTGCCAGGGAGAGAGGGCATTGATGGGGGATGTCAGGGAGAGAGGGCATTGATGGGGGATGTCAGGGAGAGAGGGCATTGATGGGGGTGCCAGGGAGAGGGCATTGATGGGGGGTCCTAGGGTTTTGGAAAGGCCCAGTAACTGTGCAGGGAGCATGGTACTGTTTCAAAAATGGTAATTGTGACCTACAAAGATTTACTTCACAGTTGGCTTGGACTACCCTATAAGTTTTGCTCCTTACTTATTAAAACAGTAAAGGTGAACGAACATTAATTCACGTTTGAACAGGGTAAAGAATTTAGCTCAAGTTGTAATGAAAATGAAGAAAGGAATCTATGCCAAGGCTTGCTGTCTGTGTTCCCTGCTGGCTACAACCCTCTGCAGTTCTCTGAGAAGGAGTCGGGAAAACTCCAGGTGTTGGTCAAGCTCCTGGCGGTGATCCATGAGCTTCGTCCCACTGAGAAGTAAGTCCAGCCTGCGTCTCCACGCTGTTTGTCACTGTGTCCTGCCTCCACAGTCCCTCCCTGTGTCTGTCCCACTGAGAAGTAAGCCCAGCCTGCGTCTCCATGCTGTGTCTGTCACCGCTGTGTCTGTGTCTGTCACCGCTGTGTCTGTCACTGCGCCCTGCCTCCACAGTCCCTCCCTCGATGTAGGTTCTTTGCTTTACTTTCTCCAAAGAATAATTTCACAAGGCAGCTAGTCACACGGAGGTGAGACCTGGGCCTCTGTACTGATACTCCATCTTCTTTGCTTCTGAGGAGTCGTAGTGAGACTTCAAGGTATTTGGGCTAGTGCGATTGCTCGGTGGTTAAGAGTACATACTGCTCTTCCGGGAGACCTGAGTTTGGTTCCTAGCACCCACCCTGGTAGCTAGCAGCTGCCGGTAGCTCTACCTGCAGGGCAATCTGACTCCCTCTTCTGGCCCCTGTGGGGACCTGTACTCACACATGTATGCATACATGCACACGATTAAAACTGAAAAGCCTGTGAGGTGGGAACCCCCGTGCTGGTTTCCCTTGCCGCTGCTCTACGACCACAGCCATCCCTGCCTGGCCTTTCTCCTTTTACTTTTGCATATAAACATGTCCTTGTTTATGTGATAGAGTTTGGATTTTTGTTCCTTTTTGCATTTTGTTTATTCTCATTTTAGGGCGACATCAGAGATGAAGGGGGCTAGGTCTTTGTTCTAAGACTTAAGACTGGAAGTTTAGATAAGGATTTCAAAGGAGCAGGGAGGAGTCCCTGTGGTCAGTGGTCAGTGCTCCATCAGTGCTCCATTGTCCTTCAACTAGACAGCAGTCCAGGAGGCCACTTAACACACGTGTAATGACGCGTTGTTTTTGGTTGGCAGAGTGATTTTGGTATCCAACTACAGACAGACCTTGAATGTTTTAGAAGAAGTATGTCAGCGTCATGGATATGCTTGCGCAAGACTTGATGGCCAAACACCAGTCGCTCAAAGGCAGCAGATTGTTGATAGTTTCAACAGTAAATACTCTACTGATTTTATTTTTTTATTAAGTTCAAAAGCTGGTGGAGTGGGACTTAATCTTATTGGAGGATCTCACCTAATTCTCTATGATATCGATTGGAACCCAGCTACTGACATCCAGGTAGGACATCCAGGGGTGCATTAAGTGGACGTTATGACTGCCCAGAAGCACAGCTGTGACGACGGCGTGTTAATAGTTGTTGTGTGTTGGGCTCTGCTGCGTGCTCTCTGGTTTCCGTCTATTTAATCTTCACGGCATCTCCACATATGGTTGTTAGTAGCCTATGTTTTCTATATGTGGAGAGGTGGAGATTTGTTCTCCTTCCAGCATGAGAATTCACACCCTAGCTTCAGGTCACACTGTACAGCTAACTTGCAGGGTGTTCATGACCACCGGGGAGGACAGTTATGGAGCTGTGATCGATGTGTGTAGGCTGAGTAAGGCTACAGCACAGTGAGGCTACAACACTAACTTCTTTAGGAAACTTGGAGAAGACCAGGATGTTTTGTCAGTGTACAGACTGCTTTTATGTATATTTTGAGTTTTTTTTTTTTTTTTTTTTTAACCCAGACAGGGTTTCTCTGTGTAGCCTTGGCTTGGCTGTCCTGGAACTCACTCTGTAGACCAGACTGGCCTCGAACTCAGAAATCTGCCTGCCTCTGTCTCGCAAGTGCTGGGATTAAAGGCGTGTGCCACCACTGCTCGGCTTATTTTGAGGTTTTAACAGGTAGATTTTTACCTCAGTTGGTATTTCATTATGGGACCCTGAGACAACCGTGAAGTTTGTGATTTACCAGGCCTCAGAGAACGGAGGAAAGCAGCTGTGCTCACTATTTTACAAGGATACTAAGATCAGCAAATGCAGAAGGCAGAGCTCAGGAGGGGCCAGGCACAAACTGCACCATCTCTCCCCTCAGAGCTGTGTGAACAGCATGTAATTCTCAGCACCAAGGAGGGACAGTACCACAGGGGCGTTGCCAGCTAAAGGGCTTCACCCAAGGTTTGGAGTCCAGAGCTTCTGCTGGGAGTTGGTTCTGTAGCATTAGTGCCTCCATGACAGCTTGGTGAATCCTACGCTCGGCAGCCGGCCCCTCCAGAGGTCAGATTTACACCACATCAAGCTGGGTGTGGCGGTCGGTGTGAGGGGAGATGAGGGATGGTTGTAGACATACAACATGCGTGCACACAACTGCGTGCAGTCACAACAACCTAAGTTGCAGCAGGAGCCAGGAGTTGGGGGAAGGGAGTAGTCCGGAGCTCAGGATCCAGCTGCCTGTGGGCAGAGAGGAAACAGGCCTTTAATGGCTCTTTAATGGCCTCTGGTTTGTTGGTCTTAGGAGTGGCACTCTGAAATGTTTGTCCCATAAGTTAGGGGATTTTCTTTTGTGAGTTTTAGATCAGTGGGTGGTTTGTGTGGTGGCCAAGCATGCTGGCATTATTGTGCTTTTTGGTAAGAGACAGCCACATGCACACATTGCCACTAAGAGAGGAACGCAGTAACAGGCCTCATGGATTAAGGGCATCGGAGGCAGCCTTTGTGGGAGAGTGGGCCAGGTTTAAATACCAACCCTTTGCCACACCGTATCACTGTTAATCCTTAAACTAGAGGGAGCCTGGGGTGATTGCGGATACCTTAAGGGACTTCAAGGGTGAGCAGTGAGCTTCCGGGACGTGCACGCCCCGGCTGGGCTTGCTTCTTCGCTTCTTGGCTGTCCACATTTGCGTTCACGTTTATCCAGACCCCCATCTCACTGTTGCATCGTCTCTGCGGCTCCTTCCCATGCCTCTGTGAGTGCTCAGGGCAAGGATGTGAGGAGGGCACATTGTGTGTGTGTGTGTGTGTGTGTGTGTGTGTGTGTGTGTGTATGCACGCCAGTGTGTGCCATGGTATGGAGGTCAGAGCACAGCTTGTGGGAGCCGGCTCTCTTACAGCGCAGGTTCTAGGCCTCAAACTGGCGTGTCAGGTGGTTCTCTTACCTCTGAGCATCTTGCTGGCACCCTGCTTGGTTTTTGAATTATTAGTGAAATCCAGAATTCCCAATAGTAAAGTATATTCCTGTGATTATTTATGTGGCAAGGACCATTGTTTTCTACTGTATTCAGAATTCTTCTTTTGTCTAGGCTATGTCTAGAGTATGGAGAGATGGTCAGAAACATCCTGTACATATTTACAGACTCCTGACTACAGGTAAAAAACCTTCACCTGACAAAAAAAACGTTATCTCCTTAAACTTTTTTTGTTGCTAGCTTGTGCTTCAATATCTGGAATTTGGGATAAGGCTTTTACTGTATTGACATCTTGTAATTGTGTTTATAATATCTATAAATCTAATTGGCTAAGTATTTAGGATTAAGAGTTGTGCTTTACTGGGTAGTTGGAATGTGTGGGCGCTGGGAGGAAGTGAGGTGAACTCACAGGACCCCCCCCCCCCCCGCCGGATAGTTAGCGGAGCGGGGGCTGGAAAGTGGGTTGACCGGCAGATCACGGAGCCCAGGCCCAGCGTAGGATACCTGAGGCCAGGTATGAGCTCTGACTGCGTAGCGAACATGTTTTACCAAACACAAATAATAGACACAAGAAGGAAATCTAATGGGTGTTTTCTCCCCAGGTACGATAGAGGAAAAGATCTATCAAAGGCAGATCAGTAAGCAAGGCCTTTCTGGGGCAGTTGTAGACCTAACCAGATCATCTGAACATATCCAGTTTTCAGTGGAAGAGCTTAAAAACTTGTTCACACTACATGAAAATTCAGACTGTGTTACTCACGACCTGCTTGACTGTGCATGCACAGAGGGAAAAGGTCACACTGGTGAGTTGTGTGTTGGTTCCGGTACCACAGTACGCTCAACTTGTCTCTGAAAACACGTAAGAGTAACTTACAAATGTCCGCCATTTGCATGTTTTAGTTTTCTTTGTCCCTTGTGTTGTAGGGCAAGAACTGGGAATACAGTTGAGGAAGTATTCAGTAGAACCTTGAGCTCAGTTTAGTTTCTTATTTCTAAATCTGTTGTGGAAAAACTATGTAGGCAAATCTCTCAAAGTCTGGTAGAATGGCTTCAGAGTGAGAAAGATGTAAAGTTGTTTTGGAATTTTATAAAAATCCTATCCTTAGCAGAAGTATGGATTGTTTAAATCATATAAGATTTATTCATAATGGGGAAGACTTTGAGGTGCTTAAGGTAATGAAGTGTGCTGCTCAGTACCTGGACCAGACTGTGGCTTAAGTAAGCCTGAGAATGTGTCTTTAAAGTTGGACACTGCTCCCAGGGGGCGAGGCGAGGGCAGGAAGTGAGTAAGCCGGGCCGGGGTGGAAGGTCACTCGGTGGGTGATGGTGTTGGGGCGGAGGGACGGCTCAGCAGTAAACAGTGCTCGCTGCTCTCGCATGAGGCCTGGTCTTTGGATCCGAGCCCCATGTAACAGACTAGGCGTGTGTTCTGTGTACATGGTACGTAAAGTGTGAATGCACTGCCCGCTCATGTGCGCGTGTTCACCCAGGCACAGACACTTACAGAAATTGTAAAGTGAGTCTTTGTGATGTCTAAGTTCTTCTTTTTCAACTTCCTAAAGGGAGGAGTTTGAGGGGTGAATATGTTGTAAGTACAGTACTTACAGATGAAATCCTCAAAACAACATGCACATACATATTAATTTGATGTACATGTACCCACATATACAGATGCACACATACCTGTACGTTATACAGTTTGTGGTTTTAGAGCCTGAACATGCTAACTGAGCACTCTGAGTGCAGAGGCCCAGCCCAGCCCAAAGCTGATGCTTTACATGGCGTGTAATCTAGTTTATGTAAATTGACATAGTCTAAGATTTATATTACACATACTAGAATTAATAGATATGGGTATGCGTAATCATATTTCGGATATGCTGATATAATATATTTTTATTTATTAGGGTGGATTTTGTTTACTTGTTTAGTCTTTGAGGCAGGGTCTTACTGTGTCGCTCTGGCCGGCCTGGAACGTGGATATAGTGAGGCGAGCCTTCATCTCATGGGCTTCAATTACTCCTGTCTTAGGAGTAGATTTAAAACTTCAGAGAAATATTTTCATTTGTCTCTTATGGACGTTTGGTCTTACTATGTACTTTTTTTCTACTTTATTTTGTAAAACTTTTCCTTTTGTTTAAACTTTTTTTTTTTTTAAGTCAAGTTCTTGTTAGGTAGCCTGGGATAGCTTCAAATTCCCTTTGTAGACCAGGCTGGCCTCGAACTCAGAGATGCTCTTGCCTCTGGGTTTAAAGGCATGCACCACCTCCTCCCAGAATGGCTTAATGATTTTCAAACTTATTTTCTAAAAATTTTCAACTCTTTTAATTTTTTTCTATGTAGAGTTTCATAAATTTGCTATTATTCATTTTTAAACATTTCATATTTTCTATTGTTATTTATTCTTTACTCATGATTTATTTAAAAATATTCAGTCCTAAACATATATACACAATACTAAATAAATTCAGTCCATTTTGCGTGTGTGTGTGTGTGTGTGTGTGTGTGTGTGTGTGTAGCCATAAAAGAGGCCATGAATTTCAAAGTGAGTGGGATGTGAGTGTAGTTGGAGGTGTGTAAATGCTGTGACTACAATAAGTTCACTGTGAGTTTTTAGGAAGAGCAATATGTGTTGCGGAGTGAGTTCCTAACCCGCTCTGGCGTGTTATCTTATGTTGTGTGGATGTACAATCATTTTATTACCCACCACACTACACATGTGTAATTAGTTACACCTTTATTCATACACCTTTTCCATGCAGTCAGGTATATATTTATCAGATAACTTATTAGTGTTACTGGGGCTACAAGTGTCTGTAGTCCTAGCTGCGGAGGTGGTGACTGCTCTGGCCTCCTTGGGCATTCACATGCACCTACCTACATGCAGACACACACCACATAATTAGAAAATAAAAACAAATCTTTAAAGAAGTCTTACCTACATTGAGGAGTGCAGTAGCCTTCAGGACTCGTTTCGTGGGGAGCCAGTTGAGAGTCTGTTGGTGTGCTCCCTGCAGAAACAGGAATTTGATTGATGGCGTTCTGACCCACATATTTGTGTTTACAACACAGAAAAGATAAACACAGAACTTGTCTATTTATTGGTGCTGGAGATTGGACCAGCAACCTTAGGTGCACAAGACAAGGGCTCACTCACACCGTGACTCCACCCTGCCTCCATCCCACAGGCCTTACCTAAGGATTGTGCACTTGTAGACATTTCTTTGGGAGATTGTCCGATGTGCATTTTCTTACCAGACCTTAGAGCTGTTGGACTCAGAGGCCTGAAGGTGTTGAGCGCACAGCAGCCTTTCATGATTTGTGGTGATCAGACGCGGCACACGATTCTGTATGTAGCAGGGTATCTAAGGCTTCACTGTTTAACTCATTGCAGATGCGTCGGAAGGCCCGGGCGCCTCCAGACAGTGTCAGCTGGGCCCTCAGAAGTCTGACTCCTCGAGACCTCTGTCCATGTCACAGCTGAAGCAGTGGAAACATTTTTCTGGAGACGATTTAAATCTTCCAGACCCATTTCTCGAAAGAATAAGGGGAAATGTATCGTTCTTTTTCCAGAATATAACCAACCAAGCTCCTGCCATCTAACGAAGGACTTCTTCCTAACATTCCTTTACTCCCCTTAAATATTAATATTGGAATTAAATGTAATTTTGAAAGTGAACAAAATTATTTAAATTATGATAGTGAACTTTGTTTCATGATATGGCTATTTATATATAATAAAGCTGAGTTGTTTGCTTTCTTGTGTGTATCCTTAAGTGTGGAAGTGAACCACAGCCACGTGCTATCCTGTGTCTCTCTGCTCACGCTCCTCTGAGTCCGTGGTCGATGCACTGCCCGTCACCTGTGTCAGCAGGTTAGCCTGCGTGTCCCTGATTGCTGAGGCTGCCACACACTTTCCTGAGTGTTTATCGGTTGTTTCTTCTATTGAGAGCTGCTGTGTATTATTTATTAGCCTGTTTATTGATGGGATGATTTAGGTTTTTTTGTTTTGTTTTTGGTTTTTCGAGACAGGGTTTCTCTGTATAGCCCTGGCTGTCCTGGAAGTCACTTTGTAGATCAGGCTGGCCTTGAACTCAGAAATCCGCCTGCCTCTGCCTCCCAAGTGCTGGGATTACAGGCGTACGCCACCACCGCCCGGCTTGATTGGTGGGGTTTCAAGTCCTAAGCTTGGGGATTTGAGGGGTGCGGCTGTTTTGACAGCTCCTGTAGGTGGTACCTTATGGTGGTTGCAGGCTGGGGTGGGAAAGAGGTGCTGTGGCCTTGACAGCTTCTGCGATGACCATTCAGGGACTACCCTGGATTTCTCTTTTTTCTTTCTTAGATATTTTCTTTATTTACATATCTCCTTTACTCGTTCCCCTCCAAAAACCCCCTATCCCATTCCCCCTCCCCTGCCCACCCACCTACTTGTTTCCACCTCCCCGCCCTGGCATTCCCCTACACTGGGGCATCGAGCCTTCACAGGACCAAGGGCCTCTCCTCTCATTGATGTCCGACAAGGCCATCCTCTGCTATGTTATGTGACTGGAGCTGTGGGTTCCTCCATGTTGTACTCTTTGGTTGGTGGTTTAGTCCCTGGGAGCTCTGGGGGTACTGGTTGGTTCACATTGTTCTTCCGATGGCGCTGCAAACCCTTTTAGCATCTTGGGTCCTTTCTCTAGCTCTCCTTTGGGGACCTTGTGCTCAGTCCATTGGTTGGCTGTGAGCATCCCCCTCTGTATTTGTCATGCACTGGCAGAGACTCTCAGGAGACAGCTACATCAGGCTCCTGTCAGCAGCACTTAGTGTCTGGGTTTGTACTATATATGGGATGGATCCCCAGGTGGGGCAGTCTCTGGAAGGCCTTTCCTTCAGTCTCTGCTCCACACTTTGTCTTTGTATATCCTGCCATGAGTATTTTGATTCCCCTTCTAAGAAGGACTGAAGTATCCAGATTTGGGTATTCTGAGCTTCTGGGCTAATATCTACTTATCGGTGGACTCATACCATGTGTGTTCTTTTGTGATTGGGTTACCTCACTCAGGGTGTTATTTTCTAGTTCCATCCATTTTCATGAATTCATTGTTTTTAATAGCTGAGTAGTACTCCATTGTGTAAATGTACTACATTTTCTTTATCCGTTTCTCTGTTGAAGGACATTTGGGTTCTTTCCAGCTTCTGGCTATTATAAATAAGGCTGCTATGAACATAGTGGAGCATGTGTCCTTATTACATGTTGAAGCATCTTCTGGGTATATGCCCAGGAGTCGTATAGCTGGTTGTGCTGTGTCCAGTTTTCTGAGGAACCACCAAACTGATTTCCAGAGTGGTTGTACCCGCTTGCAATTCTACCAGCAATGGAGGAGTGTTCTTCTTTCTCCACATCCTCGACAGCATTTGCTGTTCCCTAGTTTTTTTTTTTCCCCCCAAGACAGGGTTTCTCTGTATAGCCCTGGCTGTCCTGGAACTCACTCTGTAGACCAGGCTGGCCTCGAACTCAGAAATCCACCTGCCTCTGCCTCCCAAGTGCTGGGATTAAAGGCGTGCGCTACCACTGCCCAGCTGTTCCCTAGTTTTTGATCTTAGCCATTCTGACTGGTGTGAGGTGGAATCTCAGGGTTGTTTTGATTTGCATTTCCCTGATGATTAAGGATGTTGAACATTTCTTTAGGTGCTTTTCAGTCACTCAGTTTTCTTCAGTTGAGAATTCTTTCTTTAGCTCTTTACCCCATTTTTAATAGGATTATTTGTTTCTCTGGAGTCTAACTTCTTGAGTTCTTTGTGCATACTGGATATTAGCCCTCTATCTGATGCAGGTTTGGTAAAGATCTTTTTCCAATCTGTTGGTTGCCATTTTGTCCTGTTGACAGTGTCCTTTGCCTTACAGAGGCTTTGCAGTTTTATGAGGTTACACTTGTCAATTCTTGATCTTAGAGCATAAGCTGTTGGTGTTGTGTTCAGGAACTTATCCCCTGTGCCCATGTGTTCAAGACGCTTCCTCACTTTCTCTTATATTAGTTTCAGTGTGTCTGGTTTTATGTGGAGGTCCTTGATCCTCTTGGACTTGAGCTTTGTACAAGGAGATAAGAATCTACCCTTGACTTCTTTGTTGATGACTTCATTATTCTAGAACTTGATTCTGGTTTTTACATGCTATTTATTTATTTATTTACTTACTTACTTACTTACTTACTTACTTACTTACTTACGCAGTGTTTCATGTCTAGTATGGCCTCTACTTGCTATGTAGTTTGAATGGATGACTTTGACTATCTAATCCTTTTCCCTCCATCTCCCAAGTATTGGAATTACAGGGTAAACTACCCGCCGAGATTATATCATGCTAGGGCTTGAGCCCAGGGCTTGGTACATGCTGTGGAAACAGGCTACCACCTAAGTTAATTCCTCAGCCTCCACATGCTGACTTTGTGTTTTGCTACTGTGTTGAAAATGTTTATCTGATGCAAGAGTTTTCTTTTTCAAATAAGTTTTTTTTTTCCCAGAGCTAAGAAAATGCTTCAGTAGATAATGTTTACTAGTATTTTTAAGCTGAAATTCTGCCATCTCTGCCCAATCTGACTCTTACCCTAAGGATACAGTCTTATGTGTCCAAGAGGAGGCTGAGCTTCACAGGAGAACCCATGTGTCTGTCCTGGGCGAAAGGCTGAGTGATGTGGGAGTCCAGGGCCTGTGCAGCACGCCATGCTCAGCTCTCCGGGACTCAGAAGACCTTGTACTTTAATAGCTATGCCAGGACTGTGGGGGTTAGACTCTTCTAGATATCGATTGGCCTCTGTTAACCCCTGAGTTACATCTATAAAACACTCCCTTTTTCTGTTCTTCAAGTCAGTGACTGCTGTGTGGCACGTAACACATTTTCCTCGTCAGTGTGGGCTTGCTTTGCTCTTCTTCCCGCTAGGCTGAGCTCCTGAAGACAGACTTCATCTTGTTCATGCCTGCTTCTATCTCAGACCGTCTCCGAGCCACACAGCGGCTGCCTGGAGCTTGAAGGGCGGATGCACTCCCTCTCTTCTTTAATGGTCTGTTGGGTTCTTTGCCCATTGATCTCATTTTAAAGTACTAGACTGATACCCGAGCACAGAGCCAAGTCCCACACTGTTAAGAAGGCCGAGAGGGGACCGTGAGATGTTTCAGAGGTCAGGGCACTTGCTACACAGGCCTGGGACCCAGTGTAGGTGGCAGAAAGAAGTGGCTTCCCCATGCGTGCCCACACAGTTCAGGGATGGCCTGGGGTCACAGAAGAGACTCTGGACGTTTAAACCTCGTTGAGACTGAAAGACCACGGGGACTTCGGAACTGGGATCAAATGCGCTTTATAGTATGATGTGGCCATGTGTTGCACCTTGATACTTAAGGTGGCAGTCTACCATGTCTGGATAGTTTCTCAGAGCTCGGGGCCAAATGGCGGGGGGGGCGGCGGGGGGGGGCTCCTTTTTCTTAGCAAGCCTTCCTTTCCTCTGCCTGATCTGGGGAGCCTCACTCCCAATCTTCTACCTGAGGAATGTCACATAGTCCTCGGCAAACCTGCAAGTTTAGCTTCCCTCTTCTTGATAAGAAGCTGCCCAGCAAGTGCCTGGGATTCCTGGAATGCCTCTCCACACACATAAGGCATTGAGTACTTTAACTACAGCCAGTAATCCATATTCACCCTCTATAAGGGACAGCCTTTGTTCACCCCAAATAAAGTATACAAAGCTGTTTCTCTGAAGATTGTCTAAAAGCTATAAAACTGAAATGCTCAGAGAAGACCCCCCCACACACACGCATTCCCAGTGGACCTGGATCCTGCTGACCCCACCTGTTCTGCATTCCCCTCATCCTTCCAGGTCAGTGTGCAGCGCTGCCTGGACACCCTGGGGGACAAGATGGAGGACGTGGACCACACCTGGTCCCCAGCATGTGTACCACAGCCGTGACCCTGTGGGCACCATGGAGTGGAATGTGGTGCTTTGAAAGTGTTCCCCACAGGCTCAGGCATTTGAACACTTGACCCCTGTTGGTGGCGCTGCGGGGTGACGGGGAGCCAGGCCGACTCAGAGGGCTCAGTGAAAGCAGAAGGGGAGCTTTAGTTCTGTGGTTTTGTCCAGGGATAGGCAAGGCAAGGCAAGGCTAGGGCCATGGCCAGTTCTTTGAAGGAGTTGTCGTAGGCTTTCTAGTGCCGTGACGAGACTCCATGAGCACAGCACAGCACCTCTTATAAAGGACAACATTTCATTGGGGCCGGCTTATAGTTGCAGAGGTTTTGTCCATTATCATCATGGCGGGAAGATAGCAGCGTGCAGGTAAACATGGTGCTGGAGAAGGAGCCGAGAGTTCAACATCTGGATCCAAAGGCAGCAGGAAGTGAGACCACACTGGCCAGGCTGGAGTGTCTGACCTCAAAGCTCACCCCTGTGGACCCTAGTGACCTCCAACAAAGCCACACCAACTCCAGCAGGGCTACACACCTAGTAGTGCCATTGTCTGTGGGCCCGTGGAGACGGTTTTTATTCAAACCTCCCCTCCCATACTGAATCCATCCCTCTGGAGCCATAATCTAAAATAAAGTCTTTTTTTTTTTTTTTTTTTTTTAACAATCAAACAGCAGTGGGCTGGAGAAATGGCTCAGCGGTTAGGACTGTTCTTCCAGAGGTCCTGATTTCGGTTCCCAGCAACCACATGGTGGCTCACAGCCATCTGTAATGGGATCAGATGCCCTCTTCTGCTGTGTCTGAAGACAGCGACAGTCTGCTCACATATATAAAATAAACAAATCTTTAAAAAATATACCTAAAAAAAGAAAAACAAAACCACCACCTACAAAAACCAAACAGCAACAACAGAGCCACCCAAACAATGCAGGTTCTCTTTGCTTCCGTGATTTCTATCAGTCTGTCATACAATTGGTAGCAATCGTGCCGAGGTTTGAATGAAATGGGCCCCATGGTTTCTTATATCTGCATGCCTGGTTTCCAGCTGATGAGCTGTCAGGAGGTGTGGCATTGTTGGAGGAGATGTGTCATAAGGGTGGGCTCATCAGGCCCCACAATCTCCCTCTGTCCACCCCACCCCCATCTGTGGCTCAGGGTATGGCTGTCAACTACTTCCACATCCGGCCTGCTGTGTGCTGCTGCGCAGCCTGCCATGATGCTCCTGGACTAACCTGAAGCTGTCCGCAAGCTCCCCAGATTAAATGCCTCGCAGCAACAGAACACTGATAGACTAGAAGGTGTTTTATTCAGGGATAACGCTACTTAAGGCTTAACGCTACTTAAATCACCCCACTGCGGGCAGCGAACATCTCTCTACCCACCCGATGTCTGGATTCCTGAAACACACACACACACACACACACACACACACACACACACACACACACAGCCTTATATTTAATATGCCATAAACAGCACAATGACTGGCACTTCCCAACCTCCCCGCGGCTCACACACTCGCCTCTCGGATATTCCTGAATTGTTACCACCCTGGCCGCCAGGGCCCCCGGCCCGCAGCCCTCCTGGGCCATGCCATCCCCGACTCTTTCATGTTGCCAGCCCCTCCTTCCCTGGCCTGGGAACCTCAAAGTGCTGCCTCTCTCTCCCTGCCCAGTCTCTTCATTTACCAATTACAGCCAACCGGGGGAAGGGGTCCTCGGCGTCTTACGCAGATGTGTGGACTCTTGCGTAATTTGGGAAACCCATAATGCAAGAATTAAACCAAGTCCACAATAAGAAGCAATAGCAATTATACAGAATTAATTTCTAATTACACACATTGCTTTTTATACACCTTTAAACTAGTGACCTTGCTTTTAAATGACAATGTAAATGTAATCATATTCTCACTAAGTTTAAAACATGAATGCCTCTGATCCCCCGTAACTCAGATTTGGGACCCAGGCCGTATATACCCTCTCTGGAAGGTTGTGCACCATCAAAGGGCAAACCGAGTCCAGCTGCATTTCACTCCGCAGTCCCATTGCCCAGGCAACTTTGTCTTGACCGCATGTTGGCCACTTTGGAATCCTAGGGCTTGCAGCAATCACACACAACCAGCAGATGGCGCTGTTTCTCCAATTTGATCCCAGAAGACTTGTGCCCTACAGGGGTTTTAATTTTGGTGTTCAAGGAAGGATTCATGATGATTTGGTGTAAAGGGATATTATTATTCTTCCTTGTGTACAGAATTTTTTTTGGTCTAGGACCAGTTTCCTGTGGCTCTCTTCCATAGCTAGTCTATTCTTTCCCTTGAGCCGTTTCAAATCCCAGTGAGACGCCCTCTTTGTTGCCCACAAAAATCAATACCAATTGAGGATCCAGCTTTTATCATTTAAAAAAATACTGTGGGGAAAAATCTTTTGATTCAGACCATGCTTTATTGGAGTTTGTTACACAACTTGAAAGCCCTGGAGTGTTAGATGTAATTTAATCATTGTATCATTTAATCATTTTTTTTTTTTTAAAGTGTGGTGGCCCCAATGCAAGCTGTCCAAGTGCCTACTGCCTCTCCCTGCTCTAATTACAGAAGAGGCGCCCAAGCCTAGTAACATGATTATGTCTCAGGTAGGAGCCCGAGTCGGACGTGCAGGCTCCATGGGTCTTTGGGATCTCACACTTGTAGTTTGTGTGGACAGGCTCCGCCCCTCCCCTCTCAGCTCCCCCCCCCCCCCCGCACCCCCTTCCCCCCATTACTAATGGATTTTAGTTGAGCCGTCCTCAGGTCCTCAGTAGCCCCGTGTAAGTGGGCCTCACGGGAAGGAGAGTCACCCAGTCACAGTGAGGATGGCAGGAGGCAGGGAGGCACACGCAAACTTGGACCGCGTGACAGGGTTCTGCAAAGGCTGTGTTTTTGTTTGTCTTTGCTATTACCGTTTTCAACGTTTGGACCTTGAAGATTTGTGTCCCGGTGACTAGTCTGTCGTGAGAACATCTAGGACTTGTTATCAGGAGTGACGACTGCTTTCTCCTGTAAGCAAACCTTTGCCGTAGCTGTCACTTGATGCCTTGAATCCGCTTACCTTTTAAGATTCGATCATGGGCAAACAGGACACTGTCAGCTGTGGTGCAGGGGGCTGGTTGCTCTGCTGCTTATTCACTCGGCCGTCTGGAAGGAAGAGCCTTGGAGGAAACCAGTCAGGGGAGCCTTGTGCTTTCCACAGAGCCTTGCTATATCTCAAATTATGGCACAGTAATAAGCAGGATTCCTGACTAGTGGGAAAGAGCACAGGCCTAGGAATAAACCTGAGAGCTTTTCTCAGCCCAGCCTACCATACCCCACAGAGAGGATTAGCATCTAGAATGTAGAAAGAGCTGCAAAACTTAAATACCCAGATCAAGCCATCTAATCAGTCATTAGTGAACTATTGAATTAAAATACAGTTCTCAAAAGAGCTACGAATGGCCAATACTGGAAAAGGAGTTCGACGCCTCCCACCCCAGAGAAGTGCACCTTCCAGCTGCCGTGAAGTCCCATCTCACCATAGTCAGCACGGCTGCAGCTGGCTGTGGGGCACACTCCCCGGTCAGTGCTTGGGGAACAGGCAGGCAGCTCTGTGAGTGCGATACCAGCCTGCTCTACACAGTTCCAGGACCGCCAGGCTTCTGTGGAGAAACCCTGTCTAAGAAAGACAACAAGTGCTGGTGAGTACAGGGGAGAGGAGACTTCCCTCAGATGGCGGGAAGGTGAGTTAGTGTCGCTACTGTGGAAAATCAGTGTGGGCTTCCAAAGGACGGAAATGGAACTGTGCTGATCAGTTAGATCACTCTTGGTGGATACCCAAAGGACTCTAAATTGGCATGCCCCAGAAGCACACATGTGTTTATTGCAATATTCACAGGAACCAAAAGATGGAATCAAGTTCAGTGCATGAATGGCAAAACTACATATACGTTATATTAGCCTTTTTCTTTTTTTCTTTTTTTTTAAGATTTATTTATTTATTTATTTATTTATTTATTTATTTATTTATTATATGCAAGTACACTGCAGCTATCTTCAGACACTCCAGAAGAGGGCGTCAGATCTCATTATGGATGGTTGTGAGCCACCATGTGGTTGTTGGGATTTGAACTCAGGACCTTTGGAAGAGCAGTCGGTGCTCTAAACCACTGAGCCATCTCTCCAGCCCCATATTCTTTGTTGTTGTTTTGTTGTTTTTGTTGTCATTGTTTTTCGAGACAGGGTTTCTCTGTATAGCCCTGGCTGTCCTGGAACTCACTCTGTAGACCAGGCTGGCCTCGAACTCAGAAATCCACCTGCCTCTGCCTCCCAAATGCTGGGATTAAAGGCGTGTGCCACCACTGCCCAGCATTATACTAGCCTTTTTCAACAAAGAAAACTGAAATCAGGGTGGAGAGGTGGCCCAGCGTTAAGAGCAGGTATTTATTGCCCTTGTAGACCTGAGTCAGGTCCCAGCATCATCAGGAGGCTCACAGTCGCCTGTGACTTCCCCTCTAGGGGATCCAGCGCCCTCTTCTGGCCTCTGTGGGCACTGCACTCACATGTGCATTCCTCCCTCCCATATAGACACATAATAAAGAAATAACATCATGACATTTTCAGGAAAATGAATGGGACTAGAGATAAATGTCAAGCAAAATAAGTCAGACAGGCAAATGCCACATGTTTTCTTTCATATGCACAACCTACATTTAAAGTGTCTATCAGAATTATTGTTAAGTTTAGATAAATATAGAGAAACAGATCCATGAATATGAACAGAAAGGAGACCATGAGAGGAAAAGAAGAGGTCTAAAGCAGAAGCCAGAAAAGAGGAAAATGCAATTCATGGGCCATGAACCCAGAGGGAGGGAGGCTGCTTTAGGGAAGGAAGGAACCAGGAGGAGGAGGCGGGTACTGTTAGTTTTTGTCAGCTTGGCACAAGCTGCAGTCATCTGGGAAAAGGGGCCCTCGCTTGAGGACTTGTCTCCGTCATAGACGGAGCGCGCATGCCTGTGGGGACACTTTCCTGAGTTATGACTGACGTGGGAGGGCATAGCCCACCGTGGGCCTTGCCCTCTCTGGACAGGTGGCCATGAGTGGTCTAAGGAAGCGGGCTGAGTCCTGGGAGCTGGCCGGTGCACAGCGGCCCTTCGTGGCTGGACTCTGCTCCCTTCTGCTTCCGGGTCTCTGCCCTGAAGTCCTGAGGTTCCCCGTCACGTAGGTGGAAATGACCCCCAGCCTCCCTCTGGTTGCTTCTGGTCAAGTGTTTTGTCACAGCGACAGAGAAGCAAGCAAGGATGGGAGGGAAGACTGGGAGGACACCGGAACAGGGGGATGAAAGGGAACAAATGCTGTGTGTGTGGGAATGCCACGACGACGATGAAAGCCACCAGGGCTGCGAAGTCAGGCTGCGGAGTAAGGGGTGAAATTTTAGTAAATAAAAGAGCAGGAGATGAACTTTGCAGGGGACACTTTTAAAACACATAGTGTGTGTGTGTGTGTGTGTGTGTGTGTGTGTGTGTGTACGTCATCTGTATGCCCGGAGCCTGTGAGGGCCAGAAGAGAGCGGCAGAATCCCCGGAACTAGAGTTACAGATGGCTGTGAGCCTCCACGTGGGTGCTGGGAATGAAACCCAGGTCCTCTGAAGAGCAGCCAGGGCTCTTAATCCCTGATCCATCTCCCCAGTTCCAGGGAAACTTTAAACAAGTGCTTGTGTGAGTCCTGACCTTTGGGGCCTTGGGGCTCTCCCCAGCTCTCGAACCCACACGGTTTTATCAATGACACTAGATGGGAATCTGCAGCATCTCAGCTTCCACGGAAGCATCGTCGTCAGTGGAGTGTCGGGAGACTTGGACCTGTTGATGCAGGCAAGGAGACTGTGGCTTTGGCTGGCGAGGATGCCTGCTGGGGCATGAGGCATCTGGTTCTGCTCCGCCAGTGACATAATGTCATCTCCTGACGACAAGTAATAGGTAGGTTTTAGATATTTATCTAAATATTTATCTAAGGCATTTAAGAAGGAGGATTCAGAGTGGAGGGAGAAACGGAATGCACTTGCTTTTTATGGGGCATGCACGGTTCATGAAAAATCAGCTTTGTCAAACAGGTATAGTGGCTGATGCCTGCAGCCCCAGCACAAGGTGGGTGGAGGCAGGAGGATTGCCATGAGTTTAAGGCCAACTCTGCTATGGTACAGGACCCCGTCTAAAGGTATAAAATCTGGCTGGAGAGCTAGCTCAGCAGTTAAGAATACTTGTTCTTACAGGGCCCTAGGCGTCTGTCCCCAGCACCCACATGGTAGCTCACCAGCATGCTCCTCCAGCTCCAGGGCTCTTGTACCCTCTTCCGACCTCAGGCACCAGGCACATGTCTGTGTGGTGCAAAGGCACACGTGAGCAAACACTGAAATCTTTAAAAATACATTAAAAAGCAAACAAAAAACAAAAGCTTCTAATATAACGAAGTCATTAGATGTTGGAGGATTGTCAGTAACCTTAATCTATGATGCTCTGGCCTTATAAAGGACTTAGGCAGGAAGCTATTTAAGATAGCCATTTGCGAGAATTATGTGATTATCTTAAGGAACCCCGAGCCTTTATATTAATTACACGAAGAGCAAGTCAGCATCCTTTTGACGATCTGACACTGGACTTGCAGTCAGCAGGTATGGATGTTCTAGTCAGCCTTCCTGTAGATTGTGTGGAAGTCACTTAAAATGCATACTTTCTTTTAATAATAATAATAATAATAATAATAATAATAATGAATTAGAAACAATAAATTATTTGTGGATTCCCAGCTACGTGTCTGACATTGCTGAATCTATATGCCTTATTTTATTTTGTTCATGACAATCTCAAACCTTAGATATTATCTTTATTATTATTATTTTCTCCATTTTACAGGGGAGAAAAATGAGAACTCAAATACTTTCCAGGAGCAATGATTTTCATGAAAGAAGCTGAATTCAATCATAAGCCAATGTGGTTTCAGAATTTCTATATTTGATTCATGAGTTAAATGAAAATTTAAGGACTGTCTTTAGCAGTCATTAGTATGAAGGGCTGTGGGCCTCCACCGTTTTTTGCTAGGAGGACATATATCAAGATATATTTACTGTGAGCAAAGTCTCAAAACAGCAGATCCCCAAGGGTTTGGAGGTTTATGACAAAAACTTTGGGTCAGTGGGATGTCTCGTGGGTAGGAGCGTTTACTGTTAGGTTTCAGGGTCTGAGTTTGACCACTGGGGACTCACACAGTAGGAGAGAAGACTCCTACAAATTGTTCTCTGACCGCCACAGGCTGTGGCATGTCCCCTAACGCCGTGGAAATAAATGTAACAGAAATGTGAGGATAAAGTATAAGAATGATGAATTAACCATATAAAGTGTTTGTTTATTTATTATCTGTAACTTTAATTATCCTGGATATCCTGGCAAGAACTATATTGTATATATTGTATAGTGTGTATTTGTGTATACCATGCTGTTTTATGGGGATGGCCTGCAGGGGGCAGCAACAGCTCACAGTTGTCTTCTCAGGCCCTGCAGGGAGGTCTTAGAGCAGTCTTCCTGCTTCCCTTACCATAGCGATAAAAGCTATAACTCATTTCAGTTATCCATATGCCTGACGGTGTTCTTTTTTCTAACATTTTATATAGCCAGGGTTTTATATTCCTTGTGTGGGCGAAGAAGGGTCATGAACAGTCAATTATTTAATTAAATAAAAAGTGAGTTGGGCTCCACCGGACCGCGGCCGGGAGCCCCGCCCTGCTGCCACCTGACCAATACAGCTGCCATCTGGGCCCAGATCCAGTGCTTTGGGTCAGTCTACCCCATCCTCTACACCATCTGAGAGCCGCTGCTGGAATACATGAAAGGGCCGGTCCCACAGAACCAGAGCTGCAGGACCACCATGACCAGGCAGGATCTCTAACACGGGCTGGTAATGGTCCAGTATGTCTGGTGCTTCAGAAGCCAGAAGCCTTGAACCAGTGACTCACTGCAGTGAGTATTTGCAATGGGCTAATGTGTATGTGTGTGTCTGTGATATGTGACAGTTTCCAATGTCACAATGATGAACATAGAGTCCACGCAGAGATGGAAAAGAGCACTGGAGCAGCGAGGGAGCGGTGGAGAGGGCGCAGTGAGGGCGCGGTGGAGAGGGCGCGGCACTAGAGATGCTATGGTGGTGACAGCAGTGAGAGAGGCCTGCGGGGGACGGGGACATGTTGTTGCCAAGTAGGGTTTGCACTCCGACCCAGCCTCTCCCCACGCCCCACCCCAACATGCCTCCAGCCGCACAGCTGCCATGGTTCTGAGCAATAGCAGGATGTCCAAGATGAAGAACGAATCATTTTCTGGATTGAACCTGCTTGAAAGACCCCCATGGTCTGTGCTGCCCCTTGGAGGCCATTTGGTGTGCATGGTCCACTGCTTCAGACCGTGCTGAGGCCCGAGGTTCATGTGGATGCCTGTGATCTTACGGCAGCCGGGAGACACATTGATGCCCCCGGCCCATGGTACCACCGAATGCCACATAGAGGCTTTGGTCTGGGCTGCTTCCTGAGGCCATGCTGATGTCTGGCTCCATGCTGCTGCTGAAGGCCATGGGTATGTGTTGATGTCCATGGTCAGTGTTATCACCAAAGGCCATGTGGATGACCATGGTCTGTGCTGCTTCCTGAGGCCATGCTGATGTCTGTGATGATTTGTGTGTGCTTGGCCCAGGGAGTGGCACTATTAGGAGGTGTGGCCTTGTTGGAGGTATGTCACTGTGGGCTTTAAGACCCTTGTTACAGCTTCTTGGAAGTCAGTCTTCTCCTGTCTGCCTTTGGATGATAATGTAGAACTCTCAGCAACAAACTCTTTCATATTCCTACTAGGATGGCCTATCACAGAAATACCCCACTCCTGGTACCAACTTCTCTCTTAGAGTTTTACTGCTGTGAACAGATACCATGACCAAGGCAACTCTTATAAGGACAACATTTAACTGGGGCGGCTTACAGGTTCAGAGGTTCAGTCCATTATCACCAAGGTGGGAGCATGGCAGTGCCCAGGCAGGCATGGCACAGCAGGAGCTGAGAGTTCTACATCTTTATCCAACGGCAGACAGGAGAAGGTTGACTTCCAGGCTACCTCGAGAGTCTTAAAAGCTTACACCCACAGTGACACACCTACTCCAACAAGGCCACACCTACTCTAACAAGGCCATACCTCCTAATGGTGCTAAGCATATACAAACCATCACAATGTCCGTGGGCCATGCTGCCACTGGGGCCCATATTGATGTGAGTGACCTGCACTACCACCTGAGGCCATGGTGATGTCCTGGCCTGTGCTGCCCCTGATGACCACATCTGGGTCTGCCTTCCTACTGCAGCAGAAGGCAGTATTGATGTCTGTGGTCTGTATTGTCACTGGCGAACGTACTGCAGTCCAGCATGTGCTAATGCCAGAGGCCATGTGAATGTCTGTGGTCTGCTCTACCCAGAAACCATGACTGAATCCATGATCCAGGTCCTGATGACCGTAAAGGGCAAGGAAGCTACTTTTGCCTCGGTATTGATGATGGCAGGCTCACCGTTGAGAAAGAGGGACATGAAGCCTTCTGTGGCAACCTTTACCCCCACTGCTTCCCCCCAAATAGTAACAGCATAGAGAAATCTACCCAAGAGAGCCCTTGAAATTGTAATAAGGATACTGAAGTAAAGCTCCCCATAGTTGAAGCCTTCTGGGGGGGGTGAGGGTGGGGAAGGACTCAGTTTTCTTAGGGGACTGGCCACTGGAGTTTGGCCATTCTCCAGTGAGCGTCTATATGGTTAACACACATTGACTTGGTTCCCTGTCTGTCATAGTCAGGGGTTCTATTCCTGACAAACATCATGACCAAGAAGCAAGCAGGGGAGGAAAGGGTTTATTATGCTTACAGTTCTACACTGCTGTTCATCACCCAAGGAAGTCAGGACTGGAACTCAAGCAGGTCAGGAAGCAGGAGCTGATGCAGAGGCCATGGAGGGATGTTCCTTACTGGCTTGCTTCCCCTGGCTTGCTCAGCCTGCTCTCTTATAAAACCCAAGACTACCAGCCCAGGGATGGCACCACCCTCAAGGGGCCCTCCCCCCTTGATCACTAATTGAGAAAATGCCCCTCAGATGGATCTCATGGAGGCATTTCCCCAAGGGAAGCTCCTCTCTCTGTGATAACTCCAGCCTGGGTCAAGTTGACACACAGAACCAGCCAGTACACCCCCCCTTCTTCTTGCAGGACGTTGGGGAGAGGTCTCAAGGGTGGGTGGGAGGCGGGCCCAGGAGGGCTGGGAAGAGAGTGTGCTTGGGGTTCCTGATAAGAAATTTCCAAATAATACAAAATATTAGGAAAAAAAATTGAACAACCCTTTTAAAAATGTGATATAAATGATGTTGAATCAGTAACACCTTAATCACCAGTTTCTGATTTTCCTGTACGGTCATCATAGTTTTAACAAGCGTTTATAAATACGAATGGTTTGCTACTTGATTGGGATAGTTTCAGGAGAGTTCCAGTAATACGTTTTTCTGTTTTCCTATGTAAAAATTATTAAAGGATTTCCAACTGTCAAATAGCACAGAACACAAAATAAGCAGATGATGTTTATTCCCTAAGTAGAAAAACCCGAAATGTGCGTTTTATTTACATTACTTAACGCTTGAGGACGTGCCCATGAGGAGGCATGTCTAACAGAGGCCGTGTCTGCTGCTGCCCCCCTCAGGCGGCAGCAGGAACTGCCTCATGGCGGCACTGTTGACATCCAGCCGAGGAGGGTTCACATGGTCAGGCAATGAAGCCTTCACCTAGCTATGTCTTCCTGAACGAGCCTTGCAGGTTTGTCTACATGGAGTCCGGTTCTGATTCCAGAGGAGCCAACCGCAGAAGGCTCTGCTGTCAAGAGAAACATGACTGGTGGCCCAGGACGTGCTGAGCCTTTAAACAGTCCCGTACAGTGGAGAATGCTGCAGGGGCTCCACACATTAGATGGATAAATGGAAAAATTAAACAAATAGTAAATCGGAAGAGATCTTTGAGTCTTGCTACCCATCCACTATTTGTCATACAATGCTGGGGGTGTTCTAGATTTGTTGTTGTGAAATATCTAGATTAAAAGATGCTTATTTTAATTTCTTCATGTTCTGTTGTCTGTAACTTTGGTGTGAGGAATGAGCGAGGAATCAGTGTTTTAGGAAATGATCTCCCAGTCATATCAACACTCACAGAATCCATTCTTTCCCCGCTGTAGGGAAATGGCACCAAGTGCTTACATGATGATTTCTACATCTTCTCCTTTCTTTTTGTATTCTTTCATATTTTACATCCCAACTGCAGTTTCCCCTCCTTTCCCTACCCTCAGCCTCTCCCCCCTGCTGCCCCTCTCCCCCAGATATCACCCCTTCCCTCAGAAAAGAGCACGTCTCTCAGCGGACATCAACCAAACATGGTATAACAAGCTACAGTAAGACCAGGCGTGTACTAACACAGCAAGGCTGGGAAGGCATTTTTAAAAATAGCTATTGATCTGTCTGCTCTTAAGGAGTGTTTAAATTATCCTAATTTTATTTATATATTGATTTTATGTATATGAGTGTTTTATGACTGACGACTGTATGGAAGGCACCTCATGTGTCCCTGGCGCCCCTGAAGGCCAGAAGAGGTTGTCTGATCCCCTGGAACTGGAGTTACAGATAGCTGTGAGCTATCATGGAGGTGTTGGTTTAAGACTAAACCCGGGTCTTAGCAAAAGCAGCATGTGGACTTAAATCTAAGCCGGCTCTCCAGCCCTAGTCATTTCGCTCGTGTGTGTGTGTGTGTGTGTGTGTGTGTGTGTGTGTGTGTGTGTGTGTGTTTCAAGACAGGGTTTCTCTGTGTACCCCTGGCTGTCCTATAACCTGAACTCACTCACTCTGTAGACCAGGCTGGCCTGGAACCTGGAGATCACACCTACTTCTGCCTCCCAAGGGCTGAGCTTAAAGGCACCTGGGTTTTAATTTTTTAATTTTTTTATGTTTTAACTGTTTTGCAAAAAGCTTTTGGTTTGTTTTTTATTGATGAATTGTGAATTTTACACCATGCACACCAAGTACACTCACTTCCCCTATCCCTTCCAGTCTGCCTTCTGCCCTCGCATCCTCCCCCACAGAGAAAACAAAAAGTCAAAACAACAAAAAGGAGAAAACCATACCATTGGGGGAGGGGAGAAAACTAAAAACCAGCCATTTTGCTGCCGTGCGTTGCCGCCGTGCAGTGCTTTGCTGCAGTGTGTCTGCCCTGTGCATTTCAGTTGGTTTCTCTTTACTTTGGCCTTAGTCTTGACTCTTGCTGTGGAGTGGAGGCCCACGGCCGCGCCTGGACGTGGTCTTCCTTATTGTGTGTTTTGTCGAGCTTTAGTTCCCTCTACATTCTGGACACAAACCCTCATCAGATCATATGATTTCCAAGAGTTTCCTTTCATTCCTGCCTTTTACTCTGGTGAAGCTGCCTTTCTACACACAAATTTCAGAACTTTTCATGGAGTCTTAGTCGTCAATTTATTTCCTTTGGCGAATAGGTCTGTTAACCGGACACACCCGTGAGCTACCGCTCACAACAACTCACAACTTCTTTGCTTTCAGTGCTGATGAGGTAATGTTGTGCTCTCCGATTTGCTGTACAAGTTAGGTGATGTTATATTTTACCTCCAGTGAATACAAAGTGAAACCCTAACTGATATTTAGGGTGTCCTGTGTAACACAGACAATATCCATGGAAACCTGGAAACACAAGGGAGTCCTGGCTAGCTGTTGCCAAACCATTTGAAATTCAAATTCAGATAATAAGGGTGGGGTCCTCTGCAGGGCTCTAAGCTGTGTTTGTCTCCCCCGAGTGCGGCGGAATGTTGTGAAGATCTGATTGGCTCCGGCCCACGGCCTCTCGGGAAGGCTTTCCAGGCCTCCCGTGGCATGGCCTCCAGTGGGACAGAATCCCGCTCTCTCCTTTCTGCCGCACCCCGCGCACGCCTCATGCTCCTCGCGGACCGCTGCTCCAGCTGCTGGGTCGTCAGCCACCCCACGGCCACTGACAAAGAGGATCTGAGCCCCACAGAGGCAGAGCTCACCAGCTGATGCCTGTGTGGAGACCTTTAAGGACTCCTGAGCTGGGGAAATGTCTATATATAGGAGTAAATCGTGTTTAAATGGCAGCTTGCTTAAGCAGGCCCGGTCCGCTCTTTCTACCAGGGCTCTGCAGAGCATGCACCATCAGCGATGGCGACCGACGCCCCTGCGCTGCGCCTGTCTACACTTCTCGGCTGTATGCGTTTGTTCACACATCCTCATTTATCAACTGCGTCGTGGTTAGACCACTGTTTCCCTACTATGTCACGATGGCACCATCGTGACGGCGCGGTCGACCATCTGAGTTAAACGCACTTGAGAAACAGGTGTGACAAGGTCACTTTAACCTTCGCTCTGGTTCTTAAGAGTGTTGTTAAAACTCCCTCGTGGAGGACATCCCCCTGATGGAAGAAGGAAGAGCGCTGTCGTTTGTGGGTGGTGGCGTGGTAGTCCTGGGTCACCTGGAACTTGGTCTGTCCAGCAGGCTGACCTCATCCTCACAAGGGCTGGCATCCCAGGTGTGGGCCGCTTTGCCTGGGATAGAACACATCACTCTTGTCAGCAAGGACAGAACGCAGAGACGAGTAACAAGTTCAAACAGACCTCATTAACTGCCCTCTCTTTCCTACTGATGACAACCGCCCACCTACCCCAGTGCCGGCCCTCTGCCTTGTGATGTTTATTACCTACCATTTGTTCCCCTCGATCCTCACGGGGCCTCTGTCCTGAGTAGAGCTATGTTAAACGCCTTTACCCTTTCCTCCCGTTGTTCTGTCGTAAGGCCAATTTATTTCTAAGTCTAGATCAAAGGCCAGGAGAGTCTCCCCTCCATGCTGCACACACCTACCACATTCTAAAACAGAGCATTGTATAGTACTTGCTTTTATTCATTAAGAAATAAAATGTAACAAACATTTGGAAATATCCTCAGGTCCCTTCTTCAGAAAGTATTACCATCCTGAAGATTGGAGCAATGAACTTACCACCCCTATTCATGCTGAAGAGTGTGTGTGTGTGTGTGTGTTTGAGTATGTGCATGTGTGTACATGCATTCCTGTGTATGTATATGCATGTGTGTATGTGTGTATGCATGTGAATTCATGTGTGTGTGCATGCACTCGTGTGTGTGTGTGTGTGTGTGTGTGTGTGTGTGTGTCGGTGTGTGTCGGTGTGTGTGTGTGTGTTTGAGTATGTGCATGTGTGTGCATGCACTCCTGTATGTGTATATGCATGTGTGTATGTGTGTATGCATGTGAGTTCATGTGTGTGTGCATGCACTTGTGTGTGTGCGTGTGTGAGTGTGCTCACATGTATGCCATGGCATGTATTTGGAGGGCAACAGACACCTGTGGGAGTAGGTTTTCTTGTTCTACGATTCAGCTTTATGTCCCTTCACTTCTCTCCAGTCCTCCTCATCTTCCTCCCAACTTCAGGTCCTCTTTTTATTTTTTCAATTTTGTACAATTAATATCCCCCAGAGTTCAGTTCATGCTGTCCGTATGCAGACAGGTATGCAGTCTTCCCCTGGAGCCTGAGCACCTATTACTGGCTACGTCCCCAAAGAAGAGGGCTTCCCCGTAGCCATCGGTCACTCCTCTGACGGGGTGGGGCCTCTAGGTCCCTTTCTGACTTACGCTAGAATTTTTATTCATTTTTAATTAAAAATTTTATTTTATGTATGTGGGTATTTTGCTTGCATATATGTCTGTGCACCACTTGCATGCCTAGTGCCCACAGAGGCCAGAAGAGGTAACTGGATCCTTTGTAACAGAGCTACAGGTAGTTGTGAACCAGGATGTGTGTGTGGGTGCTGGGAACTGAACTCAGATCCTCTGCGAGAGCAGACTGTGCCATATTAACTACTGGCCTATGTCTCTGGCATGCTCCCTTTCCTCCTGGTATTGAAAGTGTGACTGGCTTGATCACACGCAGGCCCTCTGCAAGTAACCTCAGTTCCACGCCACGCCACGTCTTTACACAGATCACCATCTCACAGCTCCTCCTACCTCCGGGCCCTTACACTCTTCCCTCCTCTTCCGCAGAGTTCCCCGAGCCTTGGCTGCTGGAAGTTAACGTGTGATACATCCACAGCGGGACACGCAGCTATTTATACATATTATAAGTCTGCACTCACCATCACCCACTGCTAAAAGAGGCTTCGCTGACAAGCTCCGACGGGAATACAAATCTATGGATGCAAACATCAACATTGAGGGTGCAGTTTGACAGATCGACCATTCAGCAAAGCAATTAATATCAGGCTCCTCACTAGGGCCTGTGATCTCCCAGTCACAGGAGTCTGGTAAGCTTTACAGTACCAGGTATGAACTCCCTCCTGTTGCAGGCCTCCTATCTAATCAGAAAGCAGTTGGCTGCCCCCATATCTGGCATGGCACTAATGCACCAGTGCGTATATTTTTCTGCTGCATGTTAGTGTTGTAGTGTGAGGAGTGATGCACAGAAATTTAAATTTTTTAAAAAAAGTTATTTTTATTTTTACTTTATATCCCTTTTACTTACCCTTCCCCCAACACCCCCTTTCACAATCACTCCCCCTCCCCTTCTTTTCTGAGCAGGTGGGGACCCCTCTGGGTATTCCCCTCCACACACATCGAGACCCCATGAGGCTATGTGCATCCTCTCCCACTGAGTCTAGACAAGGCAGCTCAGCCAGAGGAACACACCCAAGACAGGCAACAGCTTTTAGGAAAGCCCCTGCTCCAGCTGATCGAGACCCACAGTCCCCACTACAGTTGTTCAGGGCCCACATGAGGACCAGGCTGCACGTCTGCTACATCAGGATGCACAGAAAATTTAAATTCAGTTTTTACTCAAGGGTTTCCCTCTTTGTATTACAAAAAAATTTTGGTTTTAGAATTCTTTATTGCCTTCTTTCAAGTCACTTCTATTTATCTCAGGATAATAATTCTCAGATTCTGTTTCACTAGGCACTTACCCCCCGCCCCAACCCTGTTTCCAATCATCATTTAGTTTTGTTGGTTAATCGTTATTCTCTGGTTCATTGATTTCTGTGATTTTTATTTTTTTCATTCTTTATGTTTCTTTAAAAATGTTTAAGTCGGATATTTCAGCCCACTCATTCTTTTTTCTAAACATTTATTTTGTACATGTATGTACATGTGTGTGTGTCCATGTACATTTGTGCCACAGTGATTGTGTGGCGGTCAGAAGATAGCTTGTGGGAGTCACTTCTGTCCTTCCCTCCTGTGGAGCCGGGCGTTGGCCTTGGGCCTTCAGACTTATTGGCAAGCACCCTTACCTGCTGAGCCATGTGGCTGACCTCTGCACTCCGTCCTGCTAAGATAAACCTCAAAGGCTTTCCCAGTGGAGAAAGGGCACCGTGTTCCTGTGCTCCTCCTGGCTTTGTCCTGGATCACGTCTGTGTCATTCTTCATAGTCTTCTTTAGTGTCTAACACAATGTCAGAATGTGAGTTTTGACACATATATTTAACCATAAATAATTGATAGAATTCATATAGTCATCACTCCTCAGATTTATCCCTGTGGTGTAAATGCACTTTTGTTCGCCTGCTGTAAGTGATGTCTTGGTGGCTTGCTCCTGAATAAGCTCACAGATTCTAGTTCTTTTTGAACGTTGGCTGGCTGGTTCAGCTCAGCTGTTCTGCGCCAAACTTCTCTCCAAGACGACTGGTTCAAACTGACTTCTGTCAGCTTCTCACTGAGTTGCTCTGCTTGGCCTTACACTAACTCTGGCGATTTGTTATAATCTTCTGCCTCCTTATTCTCCACATGTGCCTCTGCTACACAAACTCAATGGAACTGAACTGAACTCCACTGCACCGCCTCCTGTGCTGACTTCCAGCTGACCGACTCGACTCCACTGCAGTAAACCGACTGGACAGAGCTGCCCGACCTCACTCACTGACCTGCCTCCAATCAGACGTCACTTTCAAACGTGACTGCTTCCTTCTGCAAACTAACCAGACCTGCGCTGTTTGGGATTAAAGGTGTGTGCTAAAAGTGTCTCTGCATTTCAGCCAGACCACACCGACCTAGGAGGTCTTTGGATCTGACCTCTTGCCAGGGCAGCCGTGTTGATGGATCAACGTTTCTCTACACGGTGGCTTTTGGTTTTCTACCATATGCTTCATCCTAATTCCCATCCTTAGGTAACAACTGATTTGTTTATATTTTCTGGGAATTTCTTTAAACAAAACTGTACACTATTTGCTCCTTTTTTGTCTAGTTTCTTTTACTCAGAGTAACTTATCTCCAAATTAATCTGCGTTGCTGCACAATTCACCCCTTTCCACTGTGTAGAGAAGTATTCTGTGGAGTAGATGCATGCACAATTTTTCTGACCATTCCCCTGCTGGTTGGCACTTGAATGGTTTCCTATTTGGGGCTTGTACAAATATGGTTGCTGTGAACATTTGTGGGATAGTCCTCATGTGAATATACATTATAATTTTCTATTAGTAAGTACTAAGGCATAGGATAATTTGTTCCTACGGTATGTGCTTAAACATTTTACTTTGTTCTCAGCAGGATATTGGTTGAACTACCTAGTCTACTATTTATTATAAATAAGAGTCCACATATCTTTTTATAATTTCTCCCTTCCCTTCAACGTTCTTCTCCTCTTTTTTCTTCTTCTTTTTTGTTGTTTTGAGACAAGGTTGACTTGAACTTACTCTGTAGCCATGACCACAACCTGTCTCTACCCCAGGTGCTGCAATTTCAGATACTCACTGTCACCACTGCTGCTTTTTGTAATTTCTTTTTCCTGTTTATGTTTTTGATTCTACTAGAATTGGCCCTGATGTGAGGAGTGTGATATCTAATATTATTGTAAAGAAAGTCAGATGGCTTTATCAATGCTGTGCGTGAATCCCATATAGGATATGTGGTGGTTTGAATAAAAATGTCCTCATAGGCTTGTAGATTTGAATGCTTGGTTACCAGAAAGTGACACTATTTGAATGGAGTAAGAGGTGTGGCCTTCTTGGAGTAGATGTGACCTTTATGGAAGAAGTATGTCGTGGGGGTTGGAGGACTGGGGTAGGGTGAGGGCTTTGAGGTTTCAAGGCCAAAGATTCAAGGCCTAAGCCAGGCTCAGTATCTTTTCTCTTCCTGTTGCCTGTAGATTCCAATCTAGAACTCTTCACTACTTCTCCAGCATCATGTCTGTCTGCATGCCACCATGCTCCCCACCATGATGAGAATGGACTGAGCCTTTGCAACTGTAAGCAAGTCCCAAGTAAATGTGTTCTTTTATAAGAATTGCCTTGGTCATGGTGTCTCTTCAGAGCACTAGGACACTGAGTAAGACAGTATAAATAGACTGATAATGAAAGTCAACTCGTAAAACTCATCAAGTGATTTAGTGTGGGTTAGGAAATCCTGTTTATTAAAATCAATAGACCCTAAGGAAGCTTCTCTTTCCGAGAGGGATTGTTGGAGTGGGGCATCACCAAAGGAAACATTAATTAAGGTTATTTTGAAGATTTTTCTTTGTCATTCTTTATAGAAGAGCCGAAAACAAATACCACTCTAACCCCAGCCATTTATCTCGGACAATAACTTTATGTAGTGTATTTTTTTCCGTCAATACTAATTATGTAATTTTAAGAAAACAAGGTTGTTATTTTGAATTTCAATCATGTTTATTAAATGTGAAGTCAGAATGAAAAATGAAATAGCCTTTCAAGTAGCCCATGCAGCAGAGAGGGTGCCCCTTTCACATGACTCTGAGTAGGACAGACATTTCTGTTTCCTGAACGCGATGATTTCCAAAGTTAAGACAAATCACCTGGGCGTGGCCAAGTTTGACAAGTGTGAAAATGTGAGAAGGCGATCACTGGAACAAAGGAGCAGCCACCAGCAACCCTCAGAGCCTCACAAGTCCCCAGAGTATGGGCTTCTTTTGTTTACCATGTTAGAAAATGATTCTGGAATATATTTGTAGATTAACCTTATTAGGATTTGTTTACCGTGTTAGAAAACAATTGTGGAGTGTGTTTGTAGATCAGCCTTATTAGAGCTGTTTTAGGGTCAGGACAGGAACTTTTGCTCAGGCCAGTGAGCTAGCTCAGTAGCCAGATGTGCCTGCCTCCCAGCCGGATGGGTGGGGTCCATCTCTGGAATCCACGTGGAGAAGAAAGAGAACCAGTTCCTGAAAGTTGTCCTCGGTCATTTCCATGCACACCGTGGTACACATATAACGCATACATACATACATACATACATACATACACACACACACACATGCATCCGCACACATGCACATAACACACTAAATGTCAATAATTCTTTTTCAAGAAGTGTGGGTTGAGCTTGAAGTTTGAAAGATTGAGCAAGTGATGAGAAAATAAGCTTAATGTAACTCATGACTTGTGGTAAATAAAGATTTGCATGTATTGACCACGTATGAAGTCTCTGTTTTAAGTACTAGAAACTTTTTGAACCATAGTTTTTTTATATTGTAAAGATTTTAACATTTTATTTATTTATTTATTTATTTATTTATTTATTTATAAAGTTTTATTTATTTATTATATGTGAGTACACTGTAGCTGTCTTCAGACACACCAGAAGAGGGAATCAGATCTCATTACAGATGGTTGTGAACCACCATGTGGTTGCTGGGATTTGAACTCAGGACTTTCAGAAGAGCAGTCAGTGCTCTTAACTGCAGATCCATCTCTCCAGCCCAGATTTTAACATTTTAATTTGTGCTTATGTGTGTGTCTGTGTGAATGTATGTCATGTTGTGTACCCAAGAAAGCCAGAAGAGGACATCAGACACCTACTATGGCTATAGGGGCAGAAGGACTACAGAGGAGGGACAGGGACTATTGAGGAAGTTAGATAAGAGGGAGATGATGCATTGTGCCCAGTTCACAGGGCCCAGGGAGACGGTATTCACCAGAATCTTACGGAGGAACTGAGTCATCAAGATTGGAAAGGCTGGCATAGACCTTTAGTGGTTTTGCTGATCCCTTTGGTGGCACAGGATGTTTATGAAGTAGGAAGGGCTTTGATTAATCTGAGTGACTTAGACCAGCATGTAAAGCACCTCTATAATATAGGAGAACTACCTAGAGGAGATAAGACAGAGGCAATGCCCAAGAAGAGGTCTGTCTGGGTTATTCAAAGGCAAATGTGACAAGACTTGTGTTGAGCTGCAAAAATGTGAATTTTTTTTTTTCCTCAGGGAAAAATTGGCAGAAAGCCACAGTTTGTGCTAAGCAGCTTCTGGAAGGCTTTATAGCCCGAGGACTTTGTACTCCTGGGGCACTGGTAGGAGTGAGCAGCTTGATCCAGCCCCATCGAGTTCATGGGGTGGAGACATACAGGGAGGCCCCAGCATGTGAAAGTGGAAGGGCCAAGGTGGAGTTGTCCATGAAGCATGAAGACCAAGCTGCACAAATGCTATGTATGAGTGGGGAGGCCTGGGTCCAGCCTGTGTATATTCTTTGGTTGGTGATTCAGACTCTGAAAGCCCCAAGGGTCCAGGTTAGTTGACTCTGTTGGCTTTCCTGTGGAGTTTCTATCCCTTTCAGGGCCCCAAATCCTTCTTCCCAGTCTTCTGTAAGAGTCCCAAGCTCCAGTCACTGTTTGGCTGTGGGTGTCTGTATCTGTCTGAGTCAGCTGCTGGGTGGAGCCTCTCAGAGGACAACATGCCCCTGTCTGCAAGCCTAACAGTATCATCAATAGTGTTAGGGACTGGTGCGTGATCATGGGATGGGTCTCAAGTTGGGCCGGTTCCAAGCAGTGTTTCTTAAATCAATCTTCAAGTCTCTCACTTATGAAAAAGTCCTGCTTACGACAAAAACTCTGCTTCTCTCTGAGACAGCCCCCCAAGCTCCTCATGCCTCCTTCTTAGCACCTCCTTCCTCTGACCTCCTTTCTCTGCTGTCCAGCTCCTAAGGGCAGGGGCCGGCCTTCAGAAGGGAGATGTGTAGTGGTGCAGGGCTGTCTGACTTTCTTGTTATTAAGATGCAGAAGGCTGCCGGGCCGCTCACGAGCACATCAGGGGACTGGCGCATATTGACAGCAGAGTGGTTCTTCCACTTCCCATAGTCCTCCATAAGTTAGGTGATCAGGGTGTAGAAGACCATCTGGAGGACCATCCAGGCCTTCTTAGTACCCGACCCATGGACCAGGGCTTCCCCAGTGTTTTCATCTCTGTGGTAGTTTGAATAGCCTTGCGCCAGGAGGGAGTGGCACTCTTTAGAGGTGTGGCCTTGTTGGAGGAAGTGTGTCACTGTCTGTGTGGGCTTTAAGACCCTCATCCTACCTACCTGGAAGCCAGTCTTCTTCTATTGCCTTCAGAACAAGATGTAGGACTGTTGTGCCAGGGAGCATTTGTGAACTCTAACATACCATCAAGGAGCTGTTTTTTTTTTTTTTTTTTTGTGTGTGTGTGTGTGTGTGTGTTTGTGTTTTGTTTGTTTTGTTTTGTTTTTTCGAGACAGGGTTTCTCTGTGTAGCTCTGGCTGTCCTGGAACTCACTCTGTAGACCAGGCTGGCCTGGAACTCAGAAATCTGCCTGCCTCTGCCTCCCGAGTGTGGGGATTACAGGCGTGTGCCACGCCCGGCCTAAGGAGCTGTTTTTGATGTAAGCACATCAGGGTCTCTTTATTATAAGCTCGAGTTTAGGCTTACTTACTGCTGGCCCTACTGGACGGTCTGGTGAAGCAGCCCAGAACTCTCATAGGGACGGGGTTTTATAGGAAATGGAAGTAAGTGAGGGTGGTGGTGTTTCCTGGCCAGCATCTAACTGAATGTCTATTGTAAGCCAATAGGTGGGTGCTCTGAAGCAAGACCGGGTATAATCATGAAGGGTCTGATTAACTAGGAAGTAGCTTCCTAACTAGGAAGTAGCTAGGGAGTAGCTCTGGCCAAGGACGAACTGTTGACTTCTTCCCGGTACTTGGGTGTGGATTGGGTTCAGCTTCAGGCCAAGTTCTCAGGATTTTTTTTATTTGATAGAGGCCAGTTCCAAGATAAGATAGGATAGGCGTGGTCTTTCAGAACTCTCAGCTCCTCCAGCTCCAAGCCTGTCTGGACACTGCCATGCTTCCCACCTTGTTGATAATGGGCTGAACCTCTGAACCTGTAAGGCAGCCTCAGTTAAATGTTGTCTTTATAAGAGTTGCCTTGGTCATGGTGTCTGTTCACAGCAGGAAAACCCTAACTGAGACAATCTCCACGGGCTCATTTGGGGGATGAATTCCTCATGGTAACAATGGCTGATTGAGTCAGCCTTCTGGTTACTTTCTGGATCGGGAGGAAGTCTTCTGTGAAACTGTCACAGTCTCCTTTTCCCCTCCTCTGCATCCTAGAGGAGACACCAATATCAGTCCTGAGAGGATGGAGAGTTGCTTTGAGATGGGGGGTCTCACTGCATAGTCCTGGCTGGCCAGGAACTCACAATGTAGACCAGGCTGACTTTCAAATCACAAAGGCAGAAATCACCTGCTTCTTCCTCCAGAGTGCTGGGATTAAAGGCATGCACCATCATGCCTGAACTGTTTTTGAGTCACAGTCAAATGTAGCCCAGGTTAGCCTCAAACTCACTAGGTAGCTGAGGTTGACTTTGAATTCCTGAACCTCCTGCCTCTACCTCCCAAGTGATGGGATTACAGGCATATATGACAATGCTCATTTGAACACTATTTTTGATTGGACAGAATATATGTGGATGTAAAGGGGTGGCCTGTGTAGGTTCCAGGTCAGTTGAGACTACACAGTGAGGCCTGATCTTGTCTCAAAAAACCAAGCGAGTAAATGAAAATGCATGAAGAGATGAGAGTGGACTGCACGCAGCCGTGGGTGCTTCGGGGGACGTGTGACATGAGTTAGAATCTGACTGGTGACTCATTAGACTTGTGCAGACGAACCAGATGGCTCAAGGTTCAGGTTTTTAGAAGAAAATGTCCTGGAAGAAAGGAAATCCAAAGGTAAGAAAAGTGGAACAGGTGGAGAAAGACACGAGGTTCTTAGTGAAGGCCCCTTCTGGTAGCCAGCATCTATAATCCCAGCACTTGAAAGGTTGGGTCAGGGGGACGGTATCAGTCAGTTGTTGCTATGACAAAGTATCTGACAGAGCAGCTTAAAGGGGAGGCCTGCTTAGGCCACGCTCGGGTCCAGCTCATCATGGTGCTGAGGAAATTGTGGCAGTCACAGAGCAGGGAGCAGTGCCTGCTGATGTGGGTGCAGCTCTCCTTTCTAAGTCAGGACTGCCCCTGGGGTGGTACCCACCTTCGAGGGTGGGTCTTCCTATCCCAATTAACCCAGTCCAGAACGCCCTCAGGGATGAGGGCAGACGTTTGTCTCCTAGGTGACTGTAGGCCAACTTGCTTTAGTCATCACAAGGATGTCCAGTCAAGTCCAACCTGGATACAGAACATAGATTTTTATTTTTTTCAAAGGCACTTAAATGTCTTAAAAAAAGAAAAAGGAACGTTGAAGAATCATGAAAACCTTTAATAATAGCAATTTTAAATTTAAAGAAAAATTTGGATTTCCATTGAATATCTATCTATCTATCTATCTATCTATCTATCTATCTATCTATCTATTTTTTCCATCAAATCCTATTTCATTTTCTATTTCAGCTGGCCAAGCCTCTGGCCCTACCAGAAATAAGAGAAAGCATTTTTTTTTTTTTTTTTTAAATCTTGGCACTGACCCCTTGGGTCACAAGTCTAAGAAGCTATTTAGTCAGTCATGACTTGCCCAAACAGTTAAGACTGAGGCTGGCCCATTCAAAGCTTGTTTTACTAAGAATGGTTACTCAGCTAACAGAAGGGAATGCTTCTGAGATGATGTGTGTGTCTGGACCCAGAGAAGTGTTGAGAAAAGAGCTCTCCACGGGAGAGGGGGCTTTGTGAACCATAGCTACTGCTCTGCCTGTCTGGCATGGCTAGAAGTGTCGAATAAAAAGGTCCAACTGAGAAGCAGGGGAAAGATTAAAGCACTTGAGGGCCGGAGGTTGCACCTACGCTTTGAATATTCCAGGCAACCATCGAGGCACACCCCTAGCTTGCAGATATTTACCAAGATACATTCTACTAAGAAGAGGGTCTTGTGTTACTAATAGTTTAGGTTTAGGCTGTTTGAATACCTTACTGACTAACAAGCTTGGGGTAGCCCTGAGGCCACCTGCCATGATTTAATACCTCTCTACATTTTGGACAAATAGAGTCCAACAAGACAATCCTTAGCCGGGCATGGTGGCTCACGCCTGTAATCCCAGCACTTGGGAGGCAGAGGCAGGCGGATTTCTGAGTTCGAGGCCAGCCTGGTCTACAGAGTAAGTTCCAGGACAGCCAGGACTACACAGACAAACCCTGTCTCGAAAAACAAAACAAACAAAAAAAAACAACAACAATAAAAAAAAACAAACAGACAATCCTTATGAACAACCTCCAGGAAGATGGCCCAGGATGAGCAGCAGTGAAAGGTCAATAAAGGTCAACCACGAAGAGAAAGATGCTTCGGATACCGAGCCAGGCCCAGCTGAACTTGTCATCGCTGTAGTGGAAAAACTGGTTTCTGTTCATTCACCGTGGAGCAGGCAGGTGTCTGTGTCATTGTTTTGCAGTGTTCAGCAGCAGTGAGTGATGTACAGGTGTCGTGCCCGCAGCTCTAGTCACAAGAATGCTGGCAGGACTCCGGGGGGCTTATTCTCAGAGATTTTAAAAGTTTGAACATTTTCTCTACATTTTACTCTTCGTCTCTCCCGTCTTTCATTCCTTTCTCTTCTAATCAAGGCAATAAAAGTATTAGGTTTGGGGGGCAAGAGGGAGATGGGGAATAAGAACACTTGTTGCTTGCCAACTTGACACAAGATAGAGTCGTCAGAAAGGAGGGGGGAAGTTCAACTGAGAAAATCTGGCTGTAGGAAAGCCTGTGGGGCATTTTTTAAAAATTAATAATTTATAGGGGATTGCCCAATCCATTGTGGGTATTTTTATCCCTGGGCTGGTGGTTCTGAGTTCTCTAACAAAGCAGGCTGAGGAAGCTAGGAAGAGCAAGCCAGTAAACAGGGCTCCTCCATGGTGTCTGCATTCGCCCCTGCCTCCTGGCTTCTGCCCCATGGGAGTTCCTGTCCTGACTTCCTTTATGATGAGCCGTGCTATGGGTGCATACGCTGAATAAGCCCTCTCCTCCCCAGGTTGCTTTGGTCATGGTGTTCCATCATGACAATAGAAGCCTGAATTAAGACAAGTTGGTGTCAGGATAGTGATTGCTGACCATGTTGTTTTGGGGAGGATTGTGGAAGGACTTTGAAACTTTGGGCTAGAAAATCTATTGGCTGTTCAAAGCTTGGTGAGCTGTTCTGTAGGAGCTTGGAAGATAGGAATGTTGAGACCCGGCTCTTGAAGTTTCAGAGGGAGGTTTAAGGACTCCATTGAGGTCATTTGTTATTTTGAATTAAGCTTCTGTGGTTCTTGTTAGTTGAGGCTGAGGAATCTGCTGTGATTAACCAGCAAGACTTCAGAACTAGTAACATGAAACCTCTGCTTTGCTGGGACCCTTGGTGCTGGTTAGCTGAGTAGAGCGACCAGCGGTGATGAAGAAGGCGACATCTTCTGGAAAGTGTTTCCGGAGAGTCAGCACACAGAGCTGTGTTCTAGAGGTGGCCAAGGTTGTACCTCATGCTGGCAGCGAGACTTGGCAATGTGAGGGTCACCCAGGTGTTCCTGGTTTTGAAGGCGTGAAGGGGTTGTGAAGGTCATCTGAGGCTTTGGTGAAAACCTCAGTGGCAGTTGAAGGCCCAGGTCTGAGGGAGTCACGCCGAGAAGCTGAGGCTTGGCACCATGCAGTGAGCCTGTGACAGGGTACTGGTGAAGGTGCAGCTCATTTGGAACAGAAAAATCCCAGCATTTTGGAGACACCTGTACCTTGGAATGACCACCAAGAACGGCAGTAACCTTGGAGTGGAGCCTGTCCAAGCTTAGAAGGCAAGCGGTGTATGCTGCAGAGGGCAGAGCTGGAGACATGACCCAAGCCTTCCGGAGGAGCCCAGAAGACGGAGAGTGAATCCCAGGCATTGGACACTGAGTCACGTACACTGCCGGAGTTCGGTTTAACTTTGTTCAGATCGCAACTGTACCCTGGTTCTTCCCTCTTGAAGTGAGAAGGTATTTAATTTATCTTTGATTTGTACAGAAGCCTGAGAGACTTTGAAGTTTTAAAAGAGATTCTGGATTTTAAAAAGAGATTGGACTTGGGAGGCAGAGGCAGGCGGATTTCTGAGTTCGAGGCCAGCCTGGTCTACAGAGTGAGTTCCAGGATAGCCAGGACTACACAGAGAAACCCTGTCTCAAAAAACCAAAAAAAAAAAAAATGTTGTAAAGAAGCAAACTGCTATATATGGATTCCCTGTATGTCTAATTTGGGTAGCATGACATTAATCCACTTTTGCTCTTGAGCATTTCTGGCTGATAATGGAGAAAAGTTTGCAGCAGTACACCATTAAGCTAAGTTGCACTCATCTTTTTAAATGGCATCAGTATCTATGTTGTCAGACGTCACAGATTCAACTTTTGGTACTCTGGCGGTCTCCGGATACACCGCCTCCATATTCTCCTCTTCACCATCTTCCTCACCACCCGAGGAGTCTTCCTCTGCTTCCCTCAACCTCGTCCTGACTGGCTCTGCTTTGTCAGGAATCTTTGGCAAGCTCCTCTGAGACGTCCTTGTTTCTAAAAGTTCGGCATCATCACACATCTTCAAGTGGAGTCTTGGCGATCAGCTAAGCCTGCCGCATCTCCATCACACATTCCTTTCCGTGAAGAAGGTACCCTTGAGCCTTTGGTTGTTATGACAAAATCTTGGGAAATGGCACCTGTGTTTCTTGATTTTCACTCTCATCTTCTCATTAAAGAGAACTTCAGTCCAAACAAGAGGGACCCATGACTTCATGCCCAGCTTTTCTGCCTCAGCAAAGGTTTCTTTATCAGATGAATCAATAAGGTTCTCTTCATTTTCAAAATCAAACAGGATGTTGACACGCCCTCCTTGCCAAATCTTGCTGTCAGACCTTCCATTCCGTACCTCAGTTGTACCGTCCCCAGCCATCCTGCTCCTCGTCCTCTTCCACCGCGTGTGGAGGAGGACTAACTTCGCTTGGCAGTGGAGGTGGTGGTGTCTCTGCTGGCTGCGGAGCCAGTTCTCCAGTGCTTGCCCTTTCTAGTTTTCTTCTCCTTGCCTTTCTTACCTGTACTTCTGCACATCATTCTCTGGAGGATTTCTGAGAATGAATGTACCGAGTTTATGATGTGTGTAAGCACGTCTCAGTACCCACAGGCTTTACAAGAATTACTTACTGTTTGCTTCCTTGGATTGATAAGTAGGTCTGCTTCAGGACTCTCACACTCAGGAGAGAGAACAGTTTTTTTTTTAAATGATTTTTTTTAAATCTATCTAACATATCTTGCCGCTTATTCACCTCATGAAATCCACCGACAATGTAACAGTTATTCTTACCATCAAACTGGGTCTGTGCTCCCAGCTTACAACCAAAATACCCAGTGGGATACATTGGAAGCCAATGGCGTGCCTTTGTAATGTCAGCCAACCATGTTGACTATAGCTGTCTGGATTCCATTTCCTTTGCCCTCAACCTTGGCAATCAGACGGGGGCATCTTGTAGTGACAGAACTGGTCTGTCATACTGTGGTTGACATCAACAGATATTTTGGCTTATTAGTAAATTTATAAGTCACACGAACAGATCTTTGATTACAAATTTTCTGGTATCTTCTGTCTGGAGAAGAAGGGCGGGCATAAATGACTGCAAGAGTTCTCAGCCTCTGAAATGAAAACCTTTTCCCACTGAGGCTGTTAGCTTGTCTGCTGTGTTTCCTCAAGAAGGGTACCAATGGCTGTGCGGCAGCTCTCTGGAATCGTCTCTCTGAGACCGAGGCTAGAGTTTTAATGCCTTTGAGTTTGTAAAGACTGTGGGACTTTTAAAGTTATTGTGTTTTAGGTTGTAATATGAATATTAATATGCCATCCTCAGGATAACTGAAGAAGGAAAGGTTCTAATCGAGACGTGATGTGTTTGTGTGCTAAGTCTGGCAGCAAAGGCGCACACCTTTAATCCCAGCATCTGGGAGGCAGCAGCAGGCAGATCTCTCAGAATTTGAAGCCAGTCTGGTCTACAGATCGAGTTTCAGGACAATCAGGAAGCCTTACTTCAAAACATCCCCATCCTACCTGCCCCCCAAAAAATGGGAAAAAAAAGTAAGAAAGAAAACCGACATGTTTGTGTGTTAAGTTGACATGGGATCAGTTCCACTGACTGGTTTTATGTCAACTTGACACAAGCCAAAGTCATCTGAGAGACAGCCCATTGTGGGTTGTGCTATTTCTGGGCCGGTTGTCCAGGGTTCTGTAAGGTAGCAGGCTGAGCGAGTCCCGAGGAGCAAGCCAGCGAAGGGTGCTTTTCCTGGTGTCTGCATCAGATTTCTGCTGTTTGAGCTCTGTCCTGACTTCCTTTGATGGTGATGTGGAGGCTTATGCTGAACACACACTTTTCCTCCCCAAGGTGCTTTGGTCGTGGTGTTTGATCACAGCAGCAGTGACCATAACTAAGCCACCGTTCTCACCGAGGGTCCTGTCACCTGCACAGTGCAGCTCATAACCGTCTATGTCAGTTTCACAGGGTGACACCCTCCCCTGCCTACTTCACACCAAGCATGTACGTGGTACACACTTACCCACATGTAGACACTCATAGACACCTGAAATAAACATACATTTTTAAGAAAAAGCACCAGGTCTAAAACATCAGCCAGCAATACGGTCTTTAGATGGATAGTGCTGTATTCAAAGTAAAAAGTTAAAATTCAATAATAGGAGCAATTTTTTTTGGTTTGTTCTTCCTGACAGGGTTTCTCTGTAGCCTTTGCTATCCTGGAATTTACTCTGTAGATCAGGCTAACCTCAAACTCAAAGAGATCTGCCAGCCTCTACCTTCTAGCACTACCGCTGTCCAATAAGGACTAATTTTAACATAATCTAAGTCAATTGATTTTTTAAATGTATGAGGTATGACTCATTAAAATGTTTAGTCATATGCTCCACATATATAGGATTTATTTATGATATATGCTTTTCTACTTTACTGCCTGAACTTGAATTTCTAATACTCCCCATATTTAAATTTGTTATTGTTTTGGAGTACAAGAATGCCGCCCTTCACACTCTGAACAAGTTCATTATATAGTGGTTTAAATAGACATTTGGTTTAAATACAGAGGTTTAAATAGTTACTTATGTCCTCTTCTGGCCTCTCCGGGCACCGGGCAGTACTCCCACATGCATGAAGACATTCACACATACACCCCAAATAAAATAAAATAAAATAAAATAAAATAAAATAAAATAAAATAAAATAAAATAAAATAAAATAAAATAAAATAAAATAAAATAAAATAAAATAAAACTTAAAAATCATAGCCTTAGTAACTCAGAGAACTTTGCCTTTCTTTTGGGAGATTACCCAGATAACCTCAACTATCTAAGTATTAGATTAATCCAAATGAGAGCGCACCAGGGGTGGAGACAGACGATCATTCGCCAGTTACGGACTGTTCGTTGAGGTGCATCCCATACCAGATGTAAATATATTGTCATCTCTTTTTTTTAAAGATTTATTTTATATATATGAGTACACTATAGTTGTTTCCAGACACACCAGAAGAGGGCATCAGATCTCATTACGGATGGTTGTGAGCCACCACGTGGTTGCTGGGAATTGAACTCAGGACCTTTGGAAGAGCAGTCAGTGCTCTTAACCGCTGAGCCATCTCTCCAGCCCTATTGTCATCTTTAATATTCACGGGAAGTTTGCAAGATGGCGCAGTGGTTAGAGCAGTTGCTGCTTCCCTTTCATGTTGTGACACACACCAAGCAACCTCAGAGACCAAAACTTTATTTGAACTCCATCCCCAGTGATGCCCCGTTTCGGTGGGGAGTCGCCGGCAGCTTGGAGCCATTGGCCACTTTGTACCTGCAGTCAGGAGGAGAGGGCAATGATCAATCAATCAATCGATCGTGTGCCGGCTGCTATGCTCTCGCCCTTCTCACCTGTCCCAGTTAGGGAGAGGCCCCGTCCACAGAGGGCGGGTCTTCCTGCCCCACCGATTCTCTCAAGATGCTCTCCCACCCGTGGGGCTCTGTGCTAACCAACACTATCTCATATGGTTCGTGCACTGAAGAACAAAGAGAGGATGAGGTGAAATCTTACAGACAAGGTCAACAGGGGTGAGGGATAGCTCTAATTTCATTATGTTCCTTTGAGGTGTATGGGGTATGTGTGTGTGTGTGTGTGTGTGTGTGTGTGTGTGTATCACAGCATGCATGTGGAGATCAGAGGACATCCCGTGGGAGTCGGCTTTCTCTTTCTACCACGTGGGTCCTGGGACGCCACTCAGGTCATAAAGCTTGCCGGCAGAGGCCTCTCCCTGCTGAGCCGTCGCAGCAGCGCGGATGACTGTGCTTGTGTCCCACGTGTATATATTATTAAGGTTTACCCAGCAGCCCTGTAAAGTACTGTTATTTTTCTGGGTCTGCAAGCAAGGCATTTGGGACTTGGAGGGTTGCCTACGTCACAGTGCTTAAGGGCAGGGCTATCATTTGACGTCTTTCCCTGGTTGTCTTCGGATGGAGCAAGAAGGCATCTAGGCAATGGAGGGACAGACCGAGATGCAGAACAGCCTGTCGGGGGAGATGACAGAGCCCATTGTTTTAAATGTTAGGTACATTTTCTTTTAATTTTACCCCTAGGGCACGGGCTTTATGTTGTTCCCAGGGACAACACTCGGTTTAAGAATAATGACACGGGGCAGACAGTGACTGACCGAGCTCCCCTCGGACCCCACGCCGTGACCCGGCTGAGAGACTCAGCAGACCTCACTGGAAGGCTGACGTCAGTGGGCTTCAGCTCCAGCTTGTTCTGAGCCGTTCCATCCTTCAGTCTTCTGAGTCACCTCACCTGCAGTTTCTAGAACTCTGCTTCGTTTCAGGGTCCACGGGCAAAAGCCTGTAGGTAAATAATGCTTTTACTCTTCCTGATTTCATAAAAGTAGAATCATGACTCAGTTACATTCTCCAGAGAGCTGAAGGTATACTCACACGTGTCTAGGCCAGGAGTTAGTCACATAAACAACAGAGTTGCTAGGCAACCCAATACACAATTAGTATTCAGCGACGGCAGTGTTTGCTCTTAGTTCCGGGACGTTCTGGAGATTCTGACTTAAGTTCCAAGGACACAGGTGTGGAACAGCCATATGTGGTGTTCCTGTGTCAAGTCCGCGTTCTCCTTTCCCCTGCCCAAGGGGCCCTGGATCTGGTTTACATTTCCTGCTCAAGATTGCAATAATGAAATGTGAAGATAGGAGGAGGGGGATGCCTGCCAGCTCAGAGAACATGTGAGGATGACATGCATGTGCATGTGTGCCTGCACGCCGCAGTTGAGTTCTAGGAGTGCTCAGGCTGGCTCCTAATGGTCCTGTAGGTTTGTCTTCCGCAGTCCCTTTCCCCGAAAGCCACTCATACCGGGATTGCCTGTCTCCTGCTATGGATTTTTGCAATTGTTCTTGGTTTTGGTTGTTGAACCTTCCTTAAGTTAGGAAGAATTCCCTCTGTCCCTCTGGGATTTCTTCTTCTACCTACTCTGAGGAAGACGTAGAGGAGAGGCTTTCTGTCCAACCAGATTATACTTTCAGGAATTACACAGGTCACAAGTGACACAAAGACGAGAGGGATGGTTAGGGAACACTTCTTTCCCACGACATGGGCAGTAGCCTCTTAGCCGGCTTTCCCCTGACATTACAGCTGAGGTTTTTGGGACCTTCCTAAGCTTCTTCCCCTCTCCAGGCTCAGGCTCGGGCCCACCACAGGAGAATTCCCACCCCCAGCCAGCACCAATTCCAGGGAACCTTTCTGCTTAAGTCAGCCAGGATCAGTTTCCAAGCTTGACCCAAGATCCCCGAGCAGACACTTTCTCAGGAGTGTTCTAGAGTGTCTGTTCATTTCTCCTAGCTGGTATAATCACCCGAACTCTGGATTAGAACCACAGAAGTCTATCTTATCACAGTTCTAGAGGGGAGGCACTGGAAATCAGCTCTGGGATGTGTGAATCAAGGACCACAATCCCCCCAGCAATGACTAAGGAAACTCGGATCCTTCCTGCCAGGATTCCCTGCCTTATTGCCTTCTGGATGTGGTTACATTATTCTGTTCTCTGCCTCTGTGGTCACATTGCCCTGCCTTCCGTCTGTGTCAACGCTCCCTCTGCCTTTTAAAAGGACGTGTAATTGTATTTGAGACCCACCTCCACTCCAGGGTAATCTTCCATCTTGAGAGCCTTAATCACGTCTATAAAGACTTCACCACATTTCCTGCCTCCTCTTCGCCATAGAAGGCTGCATTCACAGGCTCTAAGAGCTAGTACATGAGGACATCTTCCAGGGGGCATTTTCAACTGAGTGCCCTCAACGTATTTCTCCACAGCTCTTGTAGTTGGCTTATTATCTCTGTCTCCTCTACTAGACCATGAATTCAGGGCCAAAGCCATTTGTCTCATCTTGTTTGGTAGGCATCATGAACACGCCATTCTGAGAAGTCGCTTCTTCTGAGTAAAATTAAACAGCAAGATAAAATATATTCAATCTGAGGCTCCATGGTTGTCCCCTGTAATCTGGAGCAGGAAGACAATCTCACGGCAAATTCTCTACTTCTCAGGCTCTTACAATCTCTCTGTCCCTTCTTCTGACATGTTCCTTAAGCCTGAGGCGGGGAATGTTTTATAGATGTGTCCATTGGGACTGAGCTCCATAACTCTGCGTTTTGACTGGCTGTGTTTGTTGTGGTCTCTGTTGCAAAGAGAAGTTTCCTTGATGAGAGTGAGGATTACACTTATCTGTGGGTATGAGCACAGATGTTTATTGATTGTCGTTAGGGATTACACTGGTTTTGTAAGTTAGTGGTTGCAGATTCTCCTCCAGTCACCATGATCTCACTGCCACTAAGTAGTTAGCTACGTTTCCAGGTGTGCTATCTCTCTTGTTGGGCAATCTTAAGGTTGGTTAGAGAGATGTTGGTTACTTCCAAGGTATGTGTGCCATGACTGCACCTGTAGGGTTATCGTGCCGTGCTGGTGGGCCGTTGATGAGGTTCATGGGTTGATTGGCGCCTTTGGAAGCGTGCATGGTACCTTCTAGTACTGTGAAAGCTAGCTCTCAGGGAGGGGGCATTCAGGTCAGTTCCAGCTCAGGGTCCCCTGGGGCCTGTTTCTGAAATACATGATGCCTTCACCAATAAAAAGTTTCCTTCCACCTCTGGCACATAGCCAATGGCAACAGCAATAAGATGTTTGTGAGTCTCTAAGTCGATGATTCTGGCCGCATCTCAAAAGAGGGCTTCTTGTGCTTGGTACTGGGTTTTTTGTTTAGGTGGTCCGTTTTTGTTTTGTTTTGTTTTTCTCCTAACAAAGCAGGCAGTAACTCCCCGTCAGTTTCCAAAGCAAATCTCTACATCAAACAGAAGAGATTTTCTTTTTTTTTTTTTTATCATTTTTTTTTTATTTTCTATATTCTTTGTTTACATTCCAAAGGCTTTCCCCTTTCCCAGGTACCCCCCACCATATGTCCCATAATTCCTCTCCCCCCCATGCTATTCCCCACTCTTTCCCCCCCCCCCCCACGATTTCTCTGTTCTGGGTCTACAATACTGGATCCAATCTTTACAGGCCCAGGGTTCTCTCCTTTTTTTCTTCTTGAGAGTCATTTGACTTGCTAATTGTGCCTTGAGTATTTAGGGCTTCTGGGCTCATTAATATCCACTTATCAGTGATTGCATTTCGTGTGTATTCTTTTGTGATTGGGTTAGCTCACTTAGGATGATAGTTTCCAGATCTAACCATTTACCTACAAATTGCATGAATTCATTATTTTTAATTGCTGAGTAGTACTCCATTGTATAAATATACCACATTTTCTGTATCCATTCCTCCTTTGAGGGATATCTGGGCTCCTTCCAATTTCTGGCTATTATAAACAAGGCTGCTATAAACATAGTGGAGCATGTGTCTTTGTTGTATGCAGGGGAATCCTCTGGGTATATGCCCAGGAGTGGTATGCCAGGGTCCTCTGGGAGTGGCATGCCCAATTTTCTGAGGAACCGCCACACTGATTTCCAGAGTGGTTTTACCATTTTGCAATCCCACCAACAGTGGAGGAGTGTTCCTCTTTCTCCACATCCTCGCCAGCACTTGTTGTCTCTTGAGTTTTTAATCTTAGCCATTCTGACTGGAGTGAGGTGGAACCTCAGGGTTGTTTTGATTTGCATTTCCCTGATGACTAATGATGTTGAACATCTCTTAAGGTGTTTCTCGGCCATCCGAATTTCTTCTGGTGAAAATTCTTTGTTTAGCTCTGTGCCCCATTTTTTGATAGGGTTATTTGGTTCTTTGGGGTCTAACTTCTTGAGTTCTTTGTATATATTGGATATTAGCCCTCTGTCGGATGTGGGGTTGGTGAAGATCATTTCCCACGTTGTTGGTTGCCGTTTTGTCTTTCTGACAGTGTCCTTTGCCTTACAGAAACTTTGTAATTTTATGAGGTCCCATTTGTCCATTCTTGATCTTAGAGCATAAGCTATTGGTGTTCTGTTCAGGAACTTTACCCCTGTGCCCATGTCCTCCAGGGTCTTCCCAAGTTTCTTTTCTAATAGTTTCAGTGTGTCTGGTTTTATGTGGAGGTCCTTGATCCATTTGGAGTTGATCTTAGTACAAGGCGATAAGAGTGGGTCAATTCGCATTCTTCTGCATGTTGACCTCCAGTTGAACCAGCACCATTTGTTGAAAAGGCTATCTTTTTTCCACCGGATGGTTGTGGCTCCTTTATCAAAGATCAAGTGACCATAAGTCTGTGGGTTAATTTCTGGGTCTTCAATCCTATTCCATTGATCTACCTGCCTGTTGCTGTACCAATACCATGCAGTTTTTAACACAATTGCTCTGTAGTACTGCTTGAGGTCAGGGATATTGATTCCCCCAGAAGTCCTTTTATTGTTGAGAATAGTTTTAGCTATCCTAGGTTTTTTGTTGCTCCAGATGAATTTGAGAATTGCTCTTTCTAGATCTATGAAGAATTGATTTGGGATTTTGATGGGGATTGCATTGAATCTGTAGATTGCTTTTGGCAAGATGGCCATTTTTACTATATTGATCCTGCCAATCCAGGAGCAAGAAATATTTTTCCATCTCCTGAGGTCTTCTTCGATTTCTTTCTTCAGGGACTTGAAGTTCCTGTCATACAGATCTTTCACTTGTTTGGTTAGAGTTACGCCAAGGTACTTTATGTTGTTTGTGGCTATTGTGAAGGGTGTTATTTCCCTAACTTCTTTCTCAGCCTGCTTGTCCTTTGAGTACAAGAAGGCTACTGATTTGCTTGAGTTAATTTTATAACCAGCCACGTTGCTGAAGTTGTTTATCAGCTGTATAAGTTCTCTGGTGGAGTTTTTTGGATCGCTTAAGTAGACTATCATATCATCTGCAAATAATGATACTTTGACTTCTTCCTTTCCAATTTGTATCCCTTTGACTTCCTTATGTTGTCTGATTGCTCTCGCTAGAACTTCAAGTACTATATTGAAAAGATATGGAGAGAGAGGACAGCCTTGTCTAGTCCCTGATTTTAGTGGAATTGCTTCAAGTTTCTCTCCATTTATTTTGATGTTGGCTACTGGTTTGCTGTAGATTGCTTTTACTATGTTTAGGTATGGGCCTTGAATTCCTGCTCTTTCCAAGACTTTTAGCATGAAAGGATGCTGAATTTTGTCAAATGCTTTTTCAGCATCTAATGAGATGACCATGTGGTTTTTTTCTTTTAGTTTGTTTATGTAGTGGATTACATTGATGGATTTCCGTATATTGAACCATCCCTGCATTCCTGGAATGAAGCCTACTTGATCATGGTGAATGATCGTTTTGATATGCTCTTGGATTCGGTTGGCAAGGATTTTATTTAGTATTTTTGCATCTATATTCATAAGAGAAATTGGCCTGTAGTTCTCTTTCTTTGTTGGATCTTTTTGTGGTTTAGGTATCAGCGTAATTGTGGTTTCGAAGAATGAGTTGGGCAGTGTCCCTTCTGTCTCTATTTTGTGGAATAGTTTGAAGAGTATTGGTGTTAAGTCTTCTTTGAAGGTCTGGTAGAATTCTGCACTAAAACCATCTGGTCCCGTACTTTTTTTGGTTGGGAGGCTTTCTATAACCCCTTCTATTTCTTTAAGGGTTATGGGACTGTTTAGCTGGTCTACTTGATGCTGATTTAATTTTGGTATTTGGTATCTGTCTAGGAAATTGTCCATTTCCTCCAGATTCTCCAGTTGTTTTGAGTATAGGCCTTTGTAGTAGGATCTGATGATCTTTTGAATTTCCTCTGTTTCTGTTGTTATATCCCCCTTTTCATTTTTAATTTTGTTAATTTGGATACTATCTCTGTGCCCTTTGGTTAGTCTAGCTAAGGGTTTATCTATCTTGTTGATTTTCTCGAAGAACCAGCTCTTGGTTTTGTTGATTCTTTGTATGGTTCTCTTTGTTTCTGCTTGATTGATTTCAGCCCTTAGTTTGATGATTTCCTCTCTTCTACTCCTCCTGGGTGAGTTAGCTTCTTTTTGTTCCAGCGCCTTCAGGTGTGCTGTTAAGTTGCTAGTGTATGCTCTTTCCAGTTTCTTTTTGGAGGCACTCAGGGCTATGAGTTTTCCTCTTAGCACTGCTTTCATTGTATCCCAGAGATTTGGGTAGGTCGTACCTTCATTTTCATTGAAGTCTAAAAAGTCTTTGATTTCTTTCTTTATTTCTTCCTTGACCAGGGTGTCATTGAGTAGAGTATTGTTCAGTTTCCATGTGTATGTGGGCTTTCTGTAGTTCTTCTTGCTATTGAAGACCACTTTTACTCCATAGTGATCCGATAGGAGACATGGGATTAGTTCGGTCTTCTTGTATTTGTTGAGGTCTGTCTTGTGACCAATTATATGATCAATTTTTGAGAAGGTACCGTGTGGTGCTGAGAAAAAGGTATACTCTTTTGTTTTAGGATGGAATGTTCTATATATATCTGTTAAATCCAATTGGTCCATAGCTTCAATTAGTTTCACTGTGTCCCTGTTTAGTTTCTGCTTTCCTGATCAGTCCATTGAGGAGAGTGGAGTGTTGAAGTCACCTACAATCATTGTGTTAGGTGCGATGTGTGCTTTAAGCTTTAGTAAAGTTTCTTTTACGAATGAGGGTGCCCTTGCATTTGGTGCATAGATGTTCAGTATTGAGAATTCTTCTTGGTGGATTTTCCCTTTGACAAGCAGGAAGTGACCTTCTGTGTCTCTTTTGATGACTTTAGGTTGAAAGTCGATTTTATCTGATATTAGAATGGCTACTCCAGCTTGTTTCCTGGGACCATTTGCTTGTAGAACTGTCTTCCAGCCTTTTACTCTAAGGTGGTGTTTGTCTTTGACACTGAGATGTGTTTCCTGTATGCAGCAAAATGTAGGGTCCTGTTTCCGTATCCAGTCTGTTAGTCTGTGTCTTTTGATTGGGGAATTGAGTCCATTGATATTAAGAGATATTAAGGAATAGTAATTATTACTTCCTGACATTTTGGGAATTATTATTATTTGTATTTGAGTGGTTCTCTTCTTTTGGGTTGGATGAGATGGGGTTTCTATCTTGTTTCTTCTGGGGTGTTGTTTCCCCCCTTGTGTTGGTATTTTTCCCCTATTATCCTTTGTAGCGCTGGGTTTGTAGATAAGTATCTTGCAAATTTGGTTTTGTCGTGGAATATCTTGGTTTCCCCATCTATGGCAATTGAGAGTTTCGCTGGGTATAGTAGTCTTGGCTGAAGTTTGTGTTCTCTTAGGGTCTGCATAAGGTCTGCCCAGGATCTTCTAGCTTTCATGGTCTCAGGTGAGAAGTCTGGTGTAATTCTGATAGGTCTTCCTTTGTATGTTACTTGTCCTTTTTCTCTTACTGCTTTTAATATTCTTTCTTTGTTTAGTACATTTGGGGTTTTGACTATTATGTGACGGGAAGTATTTCTGTTCTGGTCCAGTCTATTTGGGGTTCTATAGGCTTCTTGTATATTCATGGGCATCTCTCTCTTTAGGTTGGGGAAATTTTCTTCCATAATTTTGTAGAAGATATTTGCTGGCCCTTTAAGTTGTAGATCTTCATTCTCATCTATCCCTATAATCCTTAGGTTTGGTCTTCTCATTGTGTCCTGGATTTCCTGAATGTTTTGGGTTACCAGCTTTTTGCATTTTGCATTTTCTTTAATTGTTGAATCCATGGTTCCTATGGTATCTTCAGCATCTGAGATTCTGTCTTCTATCTCTTGTATTCTATTGTTGATATTTGCATCTATGACTCCTGATTTCTTCCCAAGGTTTTCTATCTCCAACATTGTCTCCCTTTGCGATTGCTTAGTTGTTTCTACTTCTGTTTTTAGATTTTGTATGGTTTTGCTCAGATCTTTCAGTTGCTTGTTTGTGTTTTCCTGTAATTCTTTAAGGGATTTTTGTGTTTCCTCCTTTATGACTTCTACTCGTTGACCCATGTTCTCTTGTATTTCTTTGGGTGATTTTTGTTTCTCCCCCGTATTGGGATTCACTTTTTGCTCTATATTCTCCTGGATTTCTTTAAGTGATTTTTGTGTCTGCCTTGTATGGGCTTCTAGTTTTTGATCTATTTTCTCCTCTATTACTTTAAGAAATTTATCTAAGTGATCCTCAATCTGCATCTTTACCAGTGATTTTAGATCTGAGTCTTGTTTTTCTGGTGTGTTGAGATATCTGGGATTTAATTGTGTTTGTCTTGCAATGGCTTCTAGCTTTTGATCTATTTCTCATGTATTACTTTAAGAGATTTATCTAAGTGTTCCTCTATCAGCATCCTGACCAGTGATTTTAGATCTGAGTCTTGTTTTTCTGGTGTTTTGGGGTATCCAATATTTATTGCTGTTGGGGAACTGGGTTCGGATGCCGCCATATTGCCTTGATTTTTGTTAGTAGCGATCTTACGTTTGCCTTTTGCCATCTGGTTAACTCTGGTGTTAGTTGGTCCTGTAGATACTAGCTGGTGCTTGACCCTCCTGTGGGGTTGTAAGGCTATTTCCCAGTGACTGGGATACCTGAATCACTGTCCTGCAGGGGTCTTGCTCACAGATTGCTGACAGGTGGCCTGAGTCCCCCGAGGTCTTAACCTCAGGATATCCCAGGTATTTGGTTCCGCCTGTTGGGCGGCTGCTCTGCACTGCTCCTGCTCAGGGTTCGCTGTCTGATATCCTGTTTCCCCAGGGGTCTTAAAGATGGGATATCTCAGTTATCTGGTTCCGCCTGCTGGTCCCAAGCTGCTGGGAAGCTGGCTGGGTCCGGTTTCCAGCTTCCCTGCCACTGGCTGGATGGGAGGCTGGTTCGGCCTCCGGCTGGGTCTGGGTACCTGGCACACTGGCTGACTCTGGCTTCCTCACCACCAGCTGGACGGGAAGCTGCAGGCAATATGGCAGCTGCCTGCAGGGAGCTCGGGGTCCGCCGCGCGAGTGCAGAGTGCACCCGCTATTCTGTGCCCAACTCCCACTCCAGGCCTGAGTCCCCGAAGGTCTTAAGCTTGGGCTGTCTCGGGTACCTGGTTCTGCCGCCGCCGCCGGATGGTTCTGAGCACCTGGCACGCTGGGTGCCCCTCCGGCTTCCCCACCACCAGCTGGGCGGGAAGCTGCAGGCAATATCAGAAGAGATTTTCTTTAACCTTGAAACATGATAATTCCTTTTTGTGGTGCCAAACACAATTCGGCCTGTCTCCCCCAGTCCCCAGTTATCGTCGGTATCTGTTCACCTCAGGAAAGTTGCTTTCCTTACTCTGTCCTACTGACATTTACTTTATTGCCCATCCCCCCAAACACAAATCCCCTCAAACGCTTCAGTTCTCTTCTTGTTTTCTCAGAGGAGACTCATGACCTGCCAAGTGCCTCCATCAATTGCCTGTGCCTTCGCTCCCCCTCCCCTCCTTGGGTCCACGCTGCTTAGTAAGACTAACACCATAGCCTGACTTCTATCTCTGAGCCAAGCTGGAAGGACCCACAGCCTCTAATTTTTGTCTTCCCAAGGAGGGAGCTAAAGCACAGCAAGAATGACACTTGTAGGTCAGGCACGCATGCGCATGTTCAGTCGGTGACATTTGTAGGTCAGGCACGCATGCGCATGTCCAGTCGGTGACGCTTGTAGGTCAGGCACGCATGCGCATGTCCAGTCGGTGTGGCAAACTGAGAACACTGCTTTTCCACAGTGTCTGTTGGTGCACATTGTATCACCAAGGCCCCTTAACCCTGAAGGAATGGCAGTGTGGAAGGAAATCATGCAGCTGCTGTCTTTCTTCAGACTTGTGGATTGCAGTGATAGATCTATAATAATCAACACCCGTGAACTACTGTATTAGCTTTCTTTTATTTTTTGAAAAATATGAGTTGCTTTCCTATTTTTTTAAAGATTTGTTTATCTATCTATCTATCTATCTATCTATCTATTTTACGTGTATGACTATTTGTCTATCTGTATGTCTGTACACCACAAAACAGCACTGGATCCCATGGGACTATAGTTATAGATGGTTGTGGACTGACACGTAGGTGCTGAGAATTGAACTCAGAACCTCAGGAAGAGCAGCCAGTGCTCTTAACCGCATGCAGTAACCACTATCTACACAGCCCACTGTATCATCTTTCATACAGGCAGATAACCATCTTTTGATGGTGTATACTTAATCATTTCTTTTCATGTATATGTATGTGGTGTGTGTGTGTGTGTGTGTGTGTGTGTGTGTGTGTATGCCATTTGTGTATGTATGCCCGTGGAGGCCAGAAGACGGTGCTGGGAACTGAACTTGGATCCTCTGGAAAAGCAGCCATCTTTGCCATCTCTCCAGTCTCTAAACTTCTGTTTTTAAAGATTGGTTCCAAAATTTCCCTGCCACTGTCCATCCGATCCCTTGTGAATCTAACATCTCTGCTGGGGAGAAGCATTACATAAATAGGAAACTAGTGTTTACCACTGTCTCTGGACAGTGAAAGGGACAGAGACAACCAGCCTAACTTTACTGCCCTTTCTGCTTTTTCCTAATCTTTTGGAGCCACTGATGAAGCGTGGGAAAATGAAGCAAAGAAGCAGATAGATAAAAAAGAAAGAAAGAAAAGGTATTCATTCATGAGACCCAAGAATGACAGGAGTCAGCCTTGTGGTGGATGGCTACCGTAAATACTGGAACAGGAGAGAACTTTTAAAATGCCTTGCCTCGTGGTTGGAATGTAGTAGCTCACTTGGTATCATGCTTGTCTTGCGTGCGTGCGTGCGTGCGTGCAACTCTGTGTTCTATCCCCACCCCACCATACGCTTGGCATGGTGGTACACTCCCGTGATTCCAACAGCTGAGAGGCAGAGTTAGGAAGATCACACCAGATTCCAGGGCACCTTGGTCTACATAGCAGGGCTATAGACATGATTATAGAATGAGAAACAAAAACAAATAAAGACTTGTCTAATAAGATAAGGTCATGCTAAAGGAAGGTGCTGTTTTCCATACAGCCTACTGTGTGAGGGCTTGAGGACTGTCAAACTTCTGACACAAGAGGAATGATGTCTCCCACGCTTCAGAGCGGAAACGTCAATGGCCAGCCTCACTATACACCTATCTGAGGGTCGTGTTCAGAGCCAGCATCTTCTGGTTGATGTGACAGGTCCCCAAATCCGTTTCTAAAACGCATCCCTGATAATCCTTCACACCAGAGCCAGGGCATCTAGAAGCCAGGTTCCTGATGAATTATTCATTTGTTGCATCAAAATACAGAGCCTTGCTCACCTCTGGGTTGTTTTCCAGTGCACGCTGCCAACAGTCTAATAGTTGTGCTGAATGTGATTATTGAGAGGAATCTCAGTATTCCTCCCAACACGACAGACTGTGGGGAGGCCTCACAGCGCAGGCCATGGGCACCGGCTTCTCCAGGGTCTGTCCAGAAATGGAGGTGAAAGCAGTGCTTCTTGGATGCAGCCGTCCATAAACATTTGGTCAACCCACTGAAGCAGACAGGCAATAGTCATTAGTATTGTTTATAACAGATAATAAAGGTCTTTAATTTGAGGCGAGGCTATTTGGTTTTTTCCAATTACCTGATTTCAGGAAAACAAGAGTGTTCTCTGACAGAAGATTTCTATCAAATGTTGGATTCACAGGAGATCAAGGCACAGCAAGGCCAAAGGCATTGGGAGGGCACAGACCTCATGTAGAGTGACCTAGAATAGTGTTTCTCAAACTTGGATGGGTTCACCAACTTTAAATTCAAATCACAGTTCCCAGTGGAGCCCCAAGAGTCTGAATTCCCAGGAGTTCCCAGGGGTGGCTAATGTTATTGGATCACAGAGGGCCTGAGGAGGGAGAGGTTGAATCGGCTGCTTTTAAGGGTAGGCAGCCCTGAGGTAAGAGCAAGAACTAACTGCTTGAAATTCTTTTAGAACACATTTCCCCTATCCCTCCAGTAGGATTGTTATATTGACGATTATGAAAGGCACATAGATTTTTTTTTTTTAAGGCTTCATTTGGACACAATCCAAATACCATAATTTACCCCCCTTTTTTTCTCTTAAAAAATAGGCTTTTATTTTTTTAAATTGGATATTTTATTTGTTTACATTTCAAATGTTATCCCTTTTCTTGGTTTCCCCTCTGCAAACCCCTTATCCCCACCCCCCTTACCCTGCTTCTATGAGGGTGCTCCCCCACTCGCCCACCCACTCCCACTTCACCACCCTAAAATTGCTCTACACTGGGGCATCAAGCCTTCACAGGACCAAGGGCCTCCCCTCCCACTGATGCCAGATAAGGCCCCTTCAGCTTCTTCAGTCCTTCCCCTAACTCCTCCATTGGGGTAACTGTGCTCGGTCTGATGGTTTGATGTATTGGCCAGGATCTGGCAGAGCCTCTCAGGAGCACTTCTTGGCATCAGCAATAGTGTCTGGGTTTGGTATCTGCCTGTGGGATGGATCCCCAGGTGGGGCAGTCTCTGGACGGCCTTTCCTTCAGTCTGTGTTCTACTCTTTGTCCCCGTATTTCCTTTAGACAGGAGAAATTCTGAGTTAAAACTTTGGAGATGGGTGGGTGGCCCCATCCCTCAACTGGGGGGGGCACACTTAACCTCTGGATATGGTCTCTTCAGGTTCTCCCTCCCCTTTGTGGGGTATTTCAGCTAATGTCATCCCTGTGGGGTTCTGGGAGGCTCTTGTTTTCCTGGCATCTGGGACTTTCTGGTTGCTACTCCCAGTCCCCCATTGCTCCACACCTCTGTTCAATTCCTGACCCTCTGTACATCTCCTCCATCTCCTCCCATACCTGATTCTGCCCCCCCTTTTCCCCTTACCCTCCTCTCTTTCACCCAAGTCTCTCCCACCCTCTACTTCCCTTGATTATATTGTTCCCTTTTCTAAGCAGGACTGAAGCCTCCACTCTTTGGTCTTCCTTCCTCTTGAGCTTCACGTGGTCTGTGAGTTTTATCCTGGGTATTCCACGCTCTTTGCCTAATATCCATTTATCAGTGAGTACGTACCATGTGTGTTCTTTTGTGACTGAGTTACCTCTCAGGATGATATTTTCTAGATGGTCTCTTTGGTCCAAGAGTTCTCTGTTCCTTTGATGCACATGAGCCTCAGTCTTTCTCTACCCTTCCCTCTTTCTCCATTTGTACCTCATTTCTTTTAGGAACACTCCCCAAATCCAAGAAAGTAGAGAAGGCTGTGCTTATAATTTTTTCTGCTTGTTTCAGAAGTGTTAAAAGTAGGTTGTGTTCTGGGCTACCGTGAGGACAAAATTCTGAAGCCAGGAAAGGTGGGGATTGTCACGGGAGCCCAGGAGTGGGGGATGGGTGGGTGGAAGGGGATATGAGGAGTCACGGACAGACAGTCACAGAGAGGTCCAACATCCCTAGGGCACTGGACATGTACAGGTGGGCAGGTATGCTGGTGCACCCCAGGACATGAGTCACACACTTGCAGCTACAGGCACACACACACCAACTGGCACACAGACTTCAGGTAAACACCCAGAAGCCTACACAGGCTGGCTGACAAAGACCAAAAGTAAAGGTTCTTGCCTCTGACCTCAAGGCCCTATTTGTATGATGATCACACAAAAGTGGCACTTCGCCAATAACAGATGACATCACCGATTGTTTTTGGGTTCCCAGGGTATTTGGTGTGAGTCATCTGTTGCTGACTTAGCCCTACAGATGTCCAGCATTGTCTTATCTCAGAAATCCATATCAGTGCCATGCTGTCTGAACACAAGGCTGGCACTTACAGCCTTCATGCCTTACAGCTTCTGCAGCTCATCTTCCGAAGAGGCTTCCAAAGGTGTCAGACTTTAATACTGACTGCCCAGAGCTCAGCCTAAAGGGACATCGGGTCATCCTTCTTGATTTAGTTTCCTTGGCTTGTTACCGTAGCTTGGATTCCTGTATTAGTGAGTTTTCTGTCACTATAACAAAATAGTCGGAGATAGTTGGCTTATAAGAAGAAAAGGTCTGCCTTGGTTCTCATGTTTGAAGGTCTTACTTCAGTCAGTTGTCCCAGGTGCTTTCAGCCTGTGGGAAATAGAGTAAATGTGCTCTCCTCAGGGAGGCTGGGAGACAGGAAGAAGTCAGTTCTGTTACTTCTCTCCAGGGTATGCTCTTAATGACTTAAAGACCTCTGCAAAGCTCCGCCTGTTAAAGTTTCAGCACCTCCGAAGGGCCCCACCCTGAGGACCAAGTGGACCTCTTGGGTCTTAGAAAAATGACCAAGATTGTAGCAATTCCAAATTTTAATATTTTAATCTTTTTTTTTTTTTTTTTTGGTTAAGTACTTAGTTTCTTTCCCTATTGTTATGATAACAATGCTCTGACAAAAGCAATTTAAGGGAGAAAGTTTATTTCCTCTCACAGTTCCAGGTACAGGCCATTGTGGTAGAGAAAGCAAAAGGCAGCAAGGCAGGGGGCACGGCTGCGGAGGCGGCGGGGGGGGGGGGCCGGGGGGGGAGCTTGAAGCGTCTGGGCTCATTGTACCCACAACAAGAAAAAGGCTTGCTGGGGCTCAGTCTGCCCCTCTGGTTTACACTGCCCAGGGAATTGTCCTGCCCACAGTAAAGATGGATCTTCCCACATCAGTTAACACTTTCAAGATTACCTCTCATGCTTACAGGCCCATCTTCTAGATGATTCTGGTTTCTGTCAGGTTGACAACATTACCCATGGCAACACTACCATTTCTCAGTTTGATACCCAAACACAGTGGAAGTCATAATCTTATGTAGGCTTATGCCTATACTGTCATACAAAAAAGCACTCAGTTCAACTTTAAAAGTCCCCATAGTCTTTAATAGTTTCAACACTTTAAAGGTCTAAAGTCTTTTACCTGCGCTTTTAAAAAAAGTTAAAAATCGTGATATTTTTTCCCAACATATAATAGCACAGAGTAAAAAGTCCTGTTCCAAAATGAGAGATCCAAAGCACAGCAACAACAGCAACAACAACAACAGCAGCAGCAGCAGCAACAGCAGCAGCAGCAGCAACAACAACAACAACATGCAGCAAGCCAGCCAAACCAAAATCCAGACGGGAAAACAGCAAATCGTGCAGCTGCGTGTCCAGCATCCAGGCCTCGTGAGGGAGCTGGCTGGGCCACCGGCCAGCTCTGCCATCTGTGCCACATGCGGGTTCTCCGCTCGTTAGCTGCTCCACTGGTGCCCGGGGCCCTCTTTGGTGGATGTCCCATGGTCCTGGCATCTCCAGTATCCTGGGATCTCACGGCAACTTAGACTTAGTCTTCAGAGCCTCACACAGCGGCCCCCCAAGGCCTCTTTGTAGAGACTCTAGCCCCCCTATCCCTTGCTTGAGTTAGTTTCTGTCTCAATCCAAGGAGCAAAGCTCTGAGCCACTCCTTCTTATGTCTCAAATGCCGTTAAAGCCAGCACCACTTGGATGCTTCTGTGTGGTGCACACAGCCCAACGGCCAGCTGTGGCTGAAGCTGGCCCCTACCAGCCATATCTGTGACCTGGCCCTGCAAACACTCACCCCAGGGAAAGGGACTCTTTCAGCCCAGACTTTCTTCCAGCTCTAAATTAATTTGGGTCTTCAGAAGACAGGGCCTCCAAAGGGGGAGGTTCCCCTCTGAGGACACCTTTCTTGTCTGATTACGGCAGGAGTTTCTCTTCAATGGTCCCCATCTCTCTCCATCACAGCAGCCTTCTCAGTAATCAGCCCAATGTTCTGAAATTTCCTCTGCCAAACAAATCGGTCCCTTATCTTTAAATCAAACGTCATTCTAGACACTGGCAAACATGGAGCCATATTCTTGGTCAAAATATCGCAAGAAGGAGCGATATTTTGTCCATGACAGATTCCTTGTTTCCCTGTGACGTGCTTGAGCTGGGTCCTCATGTCCTTGTGTACCTTTGCATTTCCTGTTTCACAGTTCAAGCTACAAACGTACTCACAAGGCTTCAGGAGCGGCAGGCAGCCGGTCTCGTGACATGCGGAAGCTACAGCGATGACTGCTTCCCAGGTCTGTCTCACTTTCCCTTTCGCACTCTCTGGGATCCTTGACCCAGGGAATGGTCCTCCCCCAAATTAAATGGGTCTCCCCACAGCAAGGAACAGTTACGGCATTCCTTCACGGGCATCTTCCGGCTGACTGTCGGGTTGACAGTACTGTCCCCGAGTGCTTATTCAAGGAAACCTGATCTTTTAAACATCTAATAGTTTTCTTCCTCTTCTGGGCAAATGTGAACTATTCAGAGGAGGTCTTATATCTTAGGCAGTTCTCGGATGTTTGCCCTGGAGCGGAGAGGGTGAACAATCAGATAGTTTGTGACTCCTGTCTGCGCCTGACTGTGACCTGGGGGCTTCTCCCTATCTTGCTTCCTTTCTTGTCTACCAAGGAGTTTCTGTCTACTTGAAACCCAGAAAGAAAGCAAGACGTGTGCTCAGAGATCAAAGACGTTTCATTTTCTATTTATTGAAACCAAGACCCTCAGGAGATGTCTTAGGATTATTGTAGTCTCTCTCTGTTTCTCTCTGTCTCTCTCTCTCCCTTTCCTTCTCCTTCCCCCCCTCTCTCTCCCCCGCCTCTCTTTGAAGTTATATAAACAATAACATTTGAAATGGAAATGAATTCCCATCCAGACCCGTCTGTGTCACACCTGGGTCAAGGGAGTGCTGGGAATCTTAAGTTGAGGGTCTGGAGCTGTGTGTGGCCGTGTAAGGTCTCACAGGAGGACAGGCATTTGGTCGGCTTGAGGAAGCCCATATACAACGCAGTTCTGCCACAGATGGGGGCTCAGGAAGTGCCTGTGGGTGACCTAGGCTGGATCACGGCTGTATGCCTGCTTGAAAGCATGCCCGGTGTTAAGTCTGCATTAGCTGTGTCTCTGAGCCCCGCTTCGCAGACCTTCCTGCCCATAGCTGCAGGAGCAGGTGAGAACAAGTCTTTCTAGTTTGTGGAATCATCTCTCCGGGTTTTACGTTTTCATGCTCCCTGTCGACCCTGCCAAGTGTTTGTGAGAACCAGTCCAGGCCAGTGCCTGAGTTTCTGCCTGTTCTGACTTCCTTCGGGCCCTGGGCTCCTGACCGCTTCAGCCCACACATCCCGCAAGGACCTTCCTGGAGGCTGCTTTGGTCAGTGTCTCCTCTGGTAGAGTCTCCCTCAGGGCGCGGACCCCCAACCCTTGCTCCCCTCCGGAGATGTTCCCATGCTCAAGGACCAGGAGACCGTGACTCAGGAGCTACAAGAAGTCCTTGGCATGCGCCCTGCTGGCTGAAAGAAGATTAATGGCCCGGGGATTGTGCTTGCTGAAGGAGGAGGGCAGCGAGTTCCTGCGAGGAAAACACTTGCCAGCCCGTGGGGGAAGCCAGCCTTGGCTTGGCAGAGCAGTGGGCTCGCCCAGGTATTCGAAGGTGTGCGTCTCAGAGGGATCCCTCACCCCCTTCTCCCTGCAGACCCCTTTGGAAGCAGGCCCACCAGATGCTGCCATACCTATTTCCTCTCGAAAGCCTGCTTCAGGCTAGCACTGGAGAAGGCTGCTGGGTGCTTAGACCTAGCCTCCCGGAGCCTCTGAGGGCTGTTCTTCAAGGCGTGCCAGTCACCCATGTATTCATCCCCTGTCTTCAATCGGTGAACGAGAGTCCTTCAGTAAGAATCCACAGGGATTGGGCTGCAGGGCTCCCAAGGTGGCCAAGGTCACAGAGGCGCCAGTGCCTTATGGGAAGCGGCGTCACACTGGCAAGCTTCCTCCACACGCACTTCAGACACTTTTTACTCATTTCAATGACGGGCAAAATAGAGTAAATGAGAGGCGAGATTTCCGTTTTAACCAGAGTTACTCACAAAGAAATTAACCTTTTCTACACGTAGACAACGACGCAAAGCTAGACGTGGTAAACTTGTGGTCGTTTTAGGACATCCAATACTTTTTTTTTTATATAGGTGCCTTTCGTGGTTGCTGCTCATCAAGGTAAAAATGCCATCAGTCTTGAGGTAGTGGCTGGGGACCTCTAATGGGAATGGACACCTAGGAGAGCAGAGGCAGCTCCGAACGATGCCTCGATGCCTCGAGACAGGGACTTAGGAAGAGCAGGGAGTTTTAGCCAGGAAAAAGTGCTGAGCAATTCAGAAACTTACAACTGCGGCCAGGCGATATCTCGCTTGGGTACTTTAAATCATTCCTAGGTTATATGTAACTACGTTGTAAGTACTGTGGAGATAATTACTCTTCTGGACTTCTGTGCTAATGTCTAATGATGGTGAGAAGTTTGGGGAGGAACTCTGAGGCAGACCGTACATGCTCAGTACAGACACATTGCTGTTGTTTTTTTTCCAAATGTTTTTCATTGGAATTTTGTCGAATCAATGGGTGTGTAGTACAGAGAGGGCTGCCTGTTTTTTCATGAATCCTTTCCATGCTAGATTCTGAGGTACAGTGGCAGGCTGTTCCTTGATGGAGCGGTCAGAAGGGCTGCTTAGAAGGCAGGGCAAAGTAACAGTTAAGAACAGCTAAGCGGACTGGCGAGATGGCTCAGAGGTTAAGAGCGCTGACTGTTCTTCCGAAGCTCCTGAGTTCAAATCCCAGCAACCACATGGTGGCTCACAACCATCTGTAATGAGATCTGACACCCTCTTCTGGTGTGTCTGAAGACAGCCACAGTGTACTTACATATAATAATAAATAAATCTTTGCCGGGTGGTGGTGGCGCTTGCCTGTAATCCCAGCACTTGGGAGGCAGAGGCAGGCGGATTTCTGAGTTCGAGGCCAGCCTGGTCTACAGAGTGAGTTCCAGGACAGCCAGGACTACACAGAGAAACCCTGTTTCAACCCCCCACCCCCCAAATAAAGAACAGCTAAGCGTAGAAGGAGCCATGTGCCAACATCCAGCATTGAGCTTAGTCACCCGGGGGTGGGGGTGGGAGTGGGGATGGGGGTGGGGGTGGCACCCAGTTGGGAGTCAGTTCACACGGGTGGATCCAGGCCAGGCTGAATGCTACCTGGAGAGCCCAGTGCCCCAATCCTGAAGCACAGGTCCACCAGAGCCACTCTGCATCTGGTTTACATCCTGTCTCTGTTTTCTTCTCCGCACAGGGCATCCGTCTCTGTGTTGATGCTTAGACCCTGCTGGAGCCCGGCTGGCTGCAGCGTCTCATGAATTTCTCTAGCAGGCTGATTTTTTAACTTTCCTGGATAACAAATCACTTTTTAAAAAATGACTTTATCCTTCAGCCAAACCTTTTGCCTGTAACTTCAGGGATCCTGTCTGTGCTGGGAAACACCCGGTGAATTCTCAGTGCCTTTGACACAAGGTGGAAGGAACATCCAGTGACCTTGACTGCAGGACACTGGCATCAACCCCGTAGTCCACAAAGGAGCCTCTCGGAAGTCACCTCCCGGGAAATGTGCAGCTGAACTCTCCCTACTCACGTTCACACTTGCTGAGCTGTTGCTTTCAGAGCTCTTGCTATGCTCTAAGGAACGGACAGAAAGCTCTGATGTTGCACTGTGGGGGTGGGTACCATCTCTGCTTTTGCCATGGACTGGTGATCTTGGGCAGGTGTTAAAAAAAAATAGCTCTTCAGTTTCCCCATCTGTGAACCGTTGAGAATAACAACACTTCAAATGGGTCTCTCTCATGCAGTTGTTAGGGGGGACAAAGTGGACATCTGGCACACAGTAAGACCTGTGTGAGTGGGCAGGACCATCCATGATTACAGCAGCCCTTGCGCCCTGCTTTCCTATCTCTCAGGCCCAGGACAGACTTCCTAACCTTGATCTTGAGACTTGTGGAATGGATGCTTGATGTTGAATCTATTACCTGGTAGTCCTGGAAGAGCCAGGCAGATCCACTCACACGATAACATCAAGAAGCTCACAGAGTGAGAGGTCTGGAAGCTGATGATTCAGAGCTTCGTGGTGTTAGCCATGACCTGATGTCTGCCAATCTTTTCTCAGGGGACCAGGAAACTCAGGCTTATTCCTGACTCCACTATGCCTTTGTCATGGGCTATGAGACGGATTGTGCAAAGTAGCAGACAAGAGGCACTCTGCTGAAATGATCATGTGGTTTTTTTCTTTGAGTTTGTTTATATAGTGGATTATGTTGATGGATTTCCACATATGGAACCATTACTGCATACCTCGGATGAAGCCTCATTGATCATGATGGATGATCAGTTTTGATGTGTTCTTGGATTCGGTTTGTGAGAATTTTATGAAGTATTTTTATATCAATATCATAAGAGAAATTGGTCTGAAGTTCTCCTTTGTTGGGTCATTGTGTTGTTTAGGTATCAGAGTAGTTGTGGCTTCATAGAATGAATTGTGTAGTGTTCCTTCTGTTTCTATTTTGTGGAATAGTTTGAAGAGTATTGGTATTAAGTCTTCTTTGAAGGTCTGATAGAACTCTGCACTAAATCCATCTGGTCCTGGGCTTTTTTTGGTTGGGAGACTATTAATGACTGCTTTTATTTCTTTAGGGGATATGGGATCATTTAGATTGTTTATCTGATCCTGATTTAACTTTGGTACCTGGTTTCTGTCTAGAAAATTGTCCATTTCATCCATATTTTCCAGTTTTGTTGAGTATAGGATTGTGTAGTAGGATCTGATGATTTTTTGGATTTCCTCAGTTTCTGTTATATCTCCCTTTTCATTTTTGATTTTGTTAATTTGGATACTGTCTCTGTGCCCTCTGGTTAGTCTGGCTAAAGGTTTATCTATCTTGTTGATTTTCTCAAAAACAAAACAAAACAAAACAAAAACAACCAAAAACCACATGATCATTTCATTTGATGCTGAGAAAGCATTTGACAAAATCCAACACCCCTTCATGAAAAAAGTCTTGGAAAGATCAGCAATTCAAGGCCCATACCTAAACATAGTGAAAGCAGCATACAGCAAACCAGTAGCTAACATCAAACTAAATGGAGAGAAACTTGAAGCAATCCCACTAAAATCAGGGCAATTAGACAACAAAAGGAGGTCAAAGGGATGCAAATTGGAAAGGAAGAACTCAAAATTTGCATATGATATGATAGTATACTTAAGCGACCCCAAGACTTCCACTAGAGAACTCCTAAACCTGATAAACAACTTCAGCAAAGTGGCTGGATATAAAATTAACTCAAAAAGAAAAAATCAGTGGCCTTCCTTTACTCAAAGGATAAACAGCCTGAGAAAGAAATTAGGGAGACAACACCCTTCACAATAGTCACAAATAATATAAAATACCTTGGTATGTCTCTAACTAAGCAAATGAAAGATCTGTATGACAAGAACTTCAAGTCTCTGAAGAAAGAAATTGAAGAAGACCTCAGAAGATGGAAAGATCTCCCATGCTAATGGATTAGCAGGATTAATATAGTAAAAATGGCCATCTTGCCAAAAGCAATATACAGATTCAATGCAATCCCCATTGAAAATTCCAAATCAATTCTTCATAGAGTTAGAAAGAGCAATTTACAAATTCATCTGGAATAACAAAAAACTCAGGATAGCAAAAACTATTCTCAACAATAAAAGAACTTTTGGAGAAATCAACATCTTGGACCTCAAACTGTACTATAGAGCAATCATGATAAAAAAAAAAACTGCATGGTATTGGTACAGTGTCAGGCAGGTAGATCAATGGAATAGAACTGAAGACACAGAAATGAACTCACACACCTATGACCACTTGATCTTTGACAAAGGAGCTAAAACCATCCAGTGGACAAAAGACAGCATTTCAACAAATGATGCTGGGTCAACTGGTGGTCAACAAGTAGAACAATGCAAATTGATCCATTCTTATCTTCCTGTACAAAGCTCAAGTACAAGTGGATCAAGGACCTCTACATAAAACCAGATACACTAAAACTAATAGAAAAGAAAGTGTGGAAGAGTCTCTAGCACATGGGTACAGGGGAAAATTTTCTGAACAGAACATCAATAGCCTATGCTCTAAGATCAAGAGTTGACAAATGGGGCCTCATAAAATTGCAAAGCTTCTATAATGCAAAGGACAGTGTCAATAGGGCAAAATGGCAACCAACAGATTGGGAAAATATCTTTACCAACCCTATATCCAATAGAGGGCTAACATCCAATATTACAAAGAGCTCAAGAAATTAGACTCCAGAGAAGCAAATAACCCTATTAAAAATGGGTACAGAGCTAAACAAAGAATTCTCAATTGAAGAAACTCGAATGGCTGAGAAGCCCCTAAAGAAATCAACATCCTTAGTCATCAGGGAAATGCAAATCAAAACAACCCTGAGATTTCACCTCACACCAGTCAGAATGGCTAAGATCAAAAACCGCAGGTGACAGCAGCTGTTGGTGTGGATGTGGAGAAAGAGGAACATTCCTCCATTGCTGGTGGGATTGCAAGCTGGTACAACCACTCGGGAAATCAGTCTGGCATTTCCTCATAAAATTGGGTATAGTGATACCTGAGGACCCAGCTACACCACTCCTGGGCATATACTCAGAAGATTCTCCAGCATGTAATAAGGACACATGCTCCACTATGTAAATGGCAGCCTTATTTGTAATAGCCAGAAGCTGGAAAGAACCCAGATGTCCCTCAACAGAGGAATGGATGCAGAAAATGTGGTATATTTATACAATTGAGTACTAGTCAACTATTATAAACAATGAATTCATGAAATTCTTAGGCAAATGGATGAAACTAGAAAATATCACCCTGAGTGAGGTAACCCAATTACAAAAGAACACACATGGTATGCACTCACTGATAAGTAGATATTAGCCCAGAAGCTTGGAATACCCAAGATATAATTCAGAGGCCACATGAAGCTCAAGAAGAAGGAAGTCCAAAGTGTGGATACTTCAGACCTTCTTAGAATAAGGACCAAAATACCCATGGGAGGAGATACAAAGTGTGGAGCAGAGACTGAAGGAAAGGCCATCCAGAGACTGCCCCACCTGGGGATCCATCCCATATACAGTAACCAAACCCAGACACTATTGTGGATGCCAACAAGCGCTTGCTGACAGGAACCTGATAAAGCTCTCTCCTGAGAGGCTTTGCCAGTGCCTGACAAATGCAGAGGGGGACGCTCTCAGCCAACCATTGGACTGAGCACAGGGTCCCCAATGGAGGAGCTAGAGAAAGGACCCAAGGAGCTGAAGGGGTTTGCAGCCCCATAGAAGGAACAACAATATGAACCAACCAGAGCCCCAGAGCTTCCAGGGACCAAACCACCAACCAAAGAGCACACATGGCAGGACCCATGGCTCCAGACGTACATGTAGCAGAGGAAGGCCTTGTTTGACATCAGTGAGAGGAGAGGCCCTTGGTCCTGGGAAGGCTCTTTGTCCCAGTGTAGGGGAATGCCAGGACAGGGAAGTGAGAGTGGGTGGGTTGGTGAGCAGGGGGCGAGGGAATGGGGTGGGGGTTTTTGGGAGGGGAAATGAGGAAATGGGATAGCATTTGAAATGTAAATAAAGAAAATAGCTAATAAAAAAATGTGGCACCCTGCTCCCTTTCTGCAAGTTTCCTGCTGTTTTAGCTGTATATGTATACCCTCTCCCCTTCTTTCTGAGTCTTGGGGCATAGGGTGGTTAGAGAGGGTCTCCACTCCACTCTGCATGAATGCTCCTGTGAATTGGTTTGGTATACCCATTGCCCCTGGTTTACAGTACTTTGATTTTAAAAGAAAAGTTTTTCAGGCTACCGCTGGACGAAGAGACTCGAGCAGGATCTGGCAGGGAGCCAGCTGTCCTCGGCACTGGCTACGTGTGCGGCTTGCTTTGCGAAAGAACCAGTCCTGTGACGAAAATCCCAGTTGGGCCGCAGCAGCCTGCACAGGGCTGCTGTGAGGCCTGGCCCCACGGGTGAACACAGCCTAGATGGCCTATTTGTTCTTGGCTGACTAGAGATGGCACACTGTCCATCTGGGTTTAATCAACTGCTGGCCCTTACTAAATACTAAAAAAACCCAGGGAAAGTGTCAGTTGGTGCCGGTTAGGGGTACACGTGCTTTGCTGCCCCAGAGCGTGATATAAAATTACAGGGCTTGAGCCTCCTTTCCAGAGGTTCCTGAAATAGGTTTGCTAGGGCTTGCCTTTTAAAAACAAAGCAAGCAAGCAGACAACGAAACAACTTTGAGCCAATGAATTCTTTTCAAACAAGTTTCTTCTGGAAGCCAGGATTTTGTTTCTTTGCCAAGGGAGCAGGTTCTCTCTGAGTTTCAGGGGGCGCCTCCTGTGAGCTCTAGGGAGACTTGAGGATGCTGAAGGAGGCAGGCTGGCAGCGGCTGGGCTGTGGCCCGTGAGCCATGCTCCACCCTCCACGGCTCAGCAGTCCCCCGGCTTGCTCTTTTCAGACAGCTGTCTGCCTGCGTGCTGGGGACTGAATTCTCGAGAAGAGTTATATGTCCACTGTCCTAGGCTGCATCATCTTCCTGCCAATGTCCTTTGCAGTGTATTAGGTGTAATATCCCATGCCAAGAGAGAGACCCCTCCAGGACAGAACTATCGAGCTGGGGAGACAGGAGCATACCTCTACACACAGTGAAATGGCCAGACTTCAGAAAAGAACATCCCCAGATGGAAGCCACAGCACAGTGGAGGACGTGCCCACTGCTCAGTCTACTGTGTTAGTAGGAGACTGGAGGAAGGGGAACAAAGAAGAGGTCAGGGCTTCCATGCTGGGCTTCCAAAAGCTATGCGATTAGACAGTGGGATCCTGCCTACAATAGTGACAGTGACTGTGTAGAGGGCACTAGCAATCCGCTAAGCTCTGTGCCCATCTTAATTCTATATTATTATTAAAGCATACAGATGCTTTCTGGTGGATGCTACTCTATTCTTTAGATGAGAGAAGAGCAGATCAGAGAGGTTAAGAAACACATCCAAAGTCACACAGCTGGTATGATTTAGGGGTCTAGGATTTGAGCACTAGAGTCCATTTCTAAAGTGTCAACTTTTCTTTTCCAATGGTTGGGAAACGATGCCCCAGCTGCCTCAGCGTCTGTTTGTCTTATCGGCAGACCCTGGCTGCACTTTCCTTGACACTAGTCTGTTTATGTGCTTGTTTTGGGTCTCACTCTAAAGCCCAGGCTGGCCTCCAATTCTCTGTGTAGCTTAGCCTGGCTTTCAACGTGTGATCAACCTGCCTCAGTCTCTTGAAAGCTAGAGTTAAAGACAAACGTCCCCACGGGGCCGATTTGTGCTGCTTTTGAGATGTTTCTGCAGTTTCTTGGAAGTTAGCAGTGATGTCGCTTTCTGGAACAGAGGGCAGGCATGCTTACTACTCATTGTGGAAGACTCAAGTTCTGTAAACATCGGCTTCTTCTTCCGTTAGACAGCTCGTCTGCATGAGCAGCACCAGCTGCCCCTTCACGGTGCTCTGCAGGAATTAGAACTCAGCAGGTCCTCCCCAAGACAGACCATGGTCTTGGCGCTTTCTGTGCCAGCAGCAGTGAACGCGTTTGTTTCCAACCCTGGACTTCCACGCCTCCTCTCATGGCTCCTTGAATTGTGTTAAGACAAGCTCTCTGTCCAAGTTACTTTTCTATTGCTGTGATAAAACACCTTGACCAGGGCAACTTGGGGAATGGAGGATTTATTTGGTTTCTGGCTGCAGATGGGTAGAGCCCATGGTGGCACAGCAGAGGCCGCAGGCATGGGGGCAGGAATAGCAAATCGAGAGTTCACATCCTGGTTCTCAATCAGGAAGCAGGGACAGTGTACTGAGGCACAAGTCTAAATTCTCAAAGCCCACTTCCTGCGACACACCTCCTCCAGTAAGGCTGTACCTCCTTAACCCTATCCAAACAGAGCCAAGTATTCAGATAGCCGAGCCTATAGGGGCGCACTCATTCAAGCCACCACACCAGTCGTTTTCAAGTAGAGAAAACTCTCAGATCCTTCATAGATCTTGATAGTGGTGTGTGTGGCGTCTGATATGTATGTGGTGTGTGTATGTGCGTGTGTTGGGGGTGTGTGTATTTGTGTGTGTGGTGTCTGTGAGTCTGAGGTATGAGTGTGTGTGTGACGTGTGTGGGTAGTGTGTAGGGTGTGTATGTGCTGTGTGATGTATCTGTCATGTGTGTGGTATGTGTTTGTGTGGTGTGTGTATGTGTGGTATGCATGTGATGTGTGGTGTGTATTTGGGTGATGTGTGTATGTGTGGTGTGTGTGTGCATGATGTGTGTATATGTGTGAGTGTGGTATATGGTATATGGTATGCATGTGTGTATGGTATGTGTGTATGTGTATGTAGTGTGTAGGGTGTGTGTGTGATGTATGATGTATGTGTCATGTGCCATGTGTGTGGTGTGTGTCTATGTGGTATATGTATAGTGTGTGTGTATGTGTGGTATGGTGTATATGTGTAGTGTATATGTATGTGTGTGTGTGTAGTGTGTGGCATAGTATGGTACATGTGTGGTGTGGTATGTATGTGTAATGTGTGTGTATGTAGTATGTTTGTGCATGTGGTATGTGTGAGTGCGTGTGTATATTCTGTACACCCATTCTTGCACATGGGGGTTAGATGATATAGACATTAGGAAGACTGGGAAAGAGGTGGGATCTGTAGATCAGGAAGGGAGGCGGGACAGCGAAGCCTTCGGTGGGGACGAGCTCACACATAGTTACAGCCCGGAAAGCTGGAATGGGGCGGGCGTGGGGTGTGGCTGAGGGATGACTTATGGGGCATCAAGGCGGGGGTGTCAGAAAGCAGAGAACCCTGAGGAAGGAACTGCCAGAGATGGGATTAGAACCCAGCATGGCCTCGAGTAGCACACGGGGTGAATTTTAATCAGTGCATGAGATTAAACAGTGCTCTGCGGGACACTGAGTTGGTTGGTAAATCTAATCAGTGAAGCAGGTCAGCAGACTGTAGGTCTACAGGGGATTGGTGCTGCACTCGAGGCCATTAGAGCAGTGGTCCTCGACCTCGATATGCCGCGACCCTTTAATACAGTTCCTCATGTTGCAGTGACCCCCCAACCATGAAATTGTTTTCTTGCTTCTTCCTAACTTTAATATTCCTACTGTCATAAATTGTATCCTCCATTATATATATGTGTATATGTATATATGATATGCAGGATATCTGATGTGCAGCCCCAAAGGCACCAAGACCAGAGGTTGAGAACCACTGCCTTCGACAGTAGAGCCAATGTAGGCTTGATCCAGAGCAGGATGATGGAGAACCCTCTTTCCCTTGGAGGATGGAGGCTCTCCTTGTCTTACTCAGGACTCCCAATGACTGGCGGAGGCCCATTCATGTTTCCATGGTCATCCATGTTTCGTGGTGGGTTTTCAGCTCCGCTCTACTGAGATTAAAACCCACCACTGTGGTGCTGGCGGGATGGGCTGGCTATGGTGGAAAAGGTGCTTGCTGCGAGCCTGACAGCCTGAATTCCAACCTGCAGGGTAAGGTGAGGCACACGCAATAGTAATAAAAATAAACCTTAAAAAAGTAGAAGGAAGAAAGGTGCTCAGACACCATGTGCCTGAATTAGGATTAGAATCTAAACTCTCTTAATTCTAGCTCTGTGTCAGCTTTATGAACTGGCCCACAGCTGGCCCTGGGGAGACAAACATCTCCAGAGCTTCAGTTTAGTCCTCACAGAAGGCGATGACAGACTGGTTGGTCTCAGGTAGTGGGGCAGTCTTGTGACTAATTTCTTCCTTAAGGGCCTCCTATCACCAGCTGGACTGTGGCCACTTTGGGAGATGTTTACAAAGCCAGGAATAATCCCTCCTCCCCTCCCCCATGACTAATGACAGAGAGGCTCCTTTTGCTCCTTCTAGGGAAGGACAAAAACCCCAGAGGGTTCTGCTTTAACTTGTCTGCCCTAAAGTCTCACAGAGTGGAGACTGCCAGGAGGTGCCCAAGACCTGGGACTCAGATCAAATCAAATCTAATTGAGGAACAAAAACCCCTTTCTTGATGGACTACTTGTAGGAAAATCCTTAGGTACGCACATAGCTGGTTCCCTACTGGCTTCTCTTTAAACCTTTTAACTCTTTTTACTTAAGTCCCTCCTTCCTCGATAACCCCATCGTCCTTTATATAGGGGCTACAGCTTATTCAATTAAGATTTTCACTGAGCATTCCGAAGAGAAGGCAGTGTTAGAGTCATGAGTATAAACAATGAGGATTACAACAGATAATTTACGACTTCCCATGTGATGTGCTAAGTATTATTTAATTTCATTCTCTATTCGTATTGTTTCCACTTTACAGGTAAGAAAACTAAGCACAGAGTGAGTTGCCGTGGTCTCGTGACCAGGATTCATGCTCACATCATGGGATTTTTGAGGAGTGAAGTGTCTTGTGTGGTGGTTCCTTCCCAGGATGCCCATATAATTTATACAATGAAAATCTTAGCTACAAAGTCTTTGGAAAAGAAAACAAACCACATTGTTGTGGGGCAGTGGACCATGAGAGGTAGCCTGGTCCTTGGTTGAGCTAAAGGCTTTGAAGCCCTGGGGTGGGGTGGGGTGGGGTCGGGGGTGGGACCCTGTAGGGATGGAAGAGCTGGGCCTGCTCTCAGGCAACAGTCCCCTGTCATGTAGCTGCAGCCTTCCCATATATTTGCAGCCATCAGCCACAGAAGAGCAATGCCCCAAGCCCTTCCACATGTAGATCCCATCCCTAACATCTCAGATCAAGAAAATAGGAAAGGAGACCTGACTTGGGGGTCACACAGGCTTAAGAAGAGATCTTTATGCTCACGAGGTACCTAGAGGCCCAGAGGGCATGGCCAATAAAATTCCCTTCCTGGACATTTCTCCCTGCAAAAGGTATTTAATCTCAGGCCCACCCTGAGAAGTAGGATATGGTTTTACACATCCACTTTCCCCCATGACAGTAAATGGTTTGGAACCATAGACTATCTTTTCATCGGGATCCGCTGTGGGGAGCCGTGGAGGAGGCCTTTGCTTACAGAGCTGATGTCTAACCTCCTGTAGAAGGCCTCTCTGCACCTCCAGCCATAACTACTTACAATCCTGCTGCCCGGCAAGCCTAGGACAATCACCGTGGGACCAGCCAGAGCTCTCCTTCCTCACCACCCTGGCCCTGGGTTAGACCCAGCCCTCGGCCCCGACTCTAGTCTCAGCTCTTCTGTGGCTCTCAGCAGTGCCTGGGTGTCCAAGGCTCTGAGAACCCCACAGCCCCGGCCCAGGGACCCCCCAAAACAGCTCTAGCTTTCTCACATCTCAAACTGGGCTTTCTCACTCTGGAGCAGCAGCAGTGGCCTGGGACAAGTGGGACAAGTGCAGTCAAACGCCCTGTGTTCCGCCTCCCCAGGCGACCATGCCCTGTGGCAAAATGGACTCGCAACCGATGCATTGTAGAGTGTTAATCCTTAAACACATAGCTAACTTTTATAATCATTCTACAAGAATAGATGGTTTTCTTTATGTTTCTGTTTAATATTTTATGAGTAATGGAGGTGTATTACAACCTTTAACCTCAAGTAGACTTGAAGGTCAAAAAGTGGAAAAAAAAGTTGTGCTCATTTATTATTTATTTATTTATTTATTTTTAGACTTTAGAATTTTATTTTACGCATTTGAGTGCTTTGCTTGGATGTATTGTTTATATTCCATCTGTGTGTCTGGTGCCTTCAGAGGCCGGAAGAGGGAGTTTGATCCCCTGGAACTATAGTTATGGATGGTTAGAGGCTGTCATGGAGGTTCTGGGCACTGCACCAGTGCTTCGAGGGAGTGACAAGTGCTTTTAATTTTATAGTCACCTCTCTGGCCACCCCACCCCCCAAAAAAATTGAAAGTTTTTTTCTACTTACATTTGGACATAATCAAATTTGCTTTCAAAGAATACAGAGCAAAGATCACACTAAGGAAGAAAAGTTAAGTATGCACAATGAGTTCAAATGGCTTGCGAAATAGGCAGAATTTATAAAATGCAAGTTACTAATCCACTGAATGTGTTACATAATAAAAACCATGAGACAGACAGACAGGGATGTAAGTCCTTGGAAACACCCAGGATGTTCAGTTCTGTACACAAATATGCTCTGTCTAGAAATGCCAATGAAATTTTGGTCAATGGGTCAGATAATTCAAATTTTAATAAGGCAGAAGACTTAAGGACTAAAGATACATCCCAGGGGAGAGCATTTGTATAGCCCTAGGTTCAATCCTTAGCACAGGGTGGAATCTGATAGGGAAGACGCCAGCCCTATAAGACACCAACATTTAAAAGTTGTCAAGATGTAACTAAACTAACAGCACATTTAAGGGATAACATAGTGAAGGAACTAATTGGACCAAAAGTGAAGGAGGTGAGGCTGGAATCATGAATTGTAGACTCGGGTCAAGGGACACACTTCCAGTCCTTGAGCAGAATGGCAGCTAGACAGATGCACCCCTATTAGGAATTCATCGAACTGTATTTGACTTGTGGATTTTATGCTTCTTTAGACATTGTCTTTAATTAAATTATTTTCCACAGATATATAAAGGCATCTTAATAGGAATAGAGTATAGTGTGACATGTAGATAGGTGTATATTTTGTCTTATTCTTAAGACAAGCTTATGACCTGGTCACTTATGCCCTGCTGTGAAGAGGCACTCTGACCAAGGCAAACCTTATAAAAGAAATCATTCCATTGGGGGCTTGCTCAAAGTTTCAGAGGTTTAGTTTAGTATT